>CM077248.1:1544427-2749427 GCA_039654775.1 Spinibarbus caldwelli | reverse complement strand
CGCCTCAAACGAACTATTAAAATGAGAAGAAAGTCGTGTCTGAAAGCTGCAATCGATTTTTTTAATTCGTTAAATGAATGGAGAATATCGTGTTTTTGGTGCTCGAGCACTGAGGTCTGCACTTATTCCTTTGAGCCGTCCAAGCAGTCTTCATCAATGGAAAACCCCCACACCCCTAATCCTAACCACTGCGTATCATATGCACACCAAATTCAATTTCTGCGTATAAACAGAACGCCTAATAGAAACAGAAACTTGTAGTATTGATACACACTTTCATAATTTATGATATAAAGCAGCATAGATTTTTTATTTTAAGACAATCATATGCTCTCGCGGGCCATATGAAATGATGTGGTGGGCCGGAATAGGCCCGCAGGCCTCGAGTTTGACACATATGATTTAAAGCTATTATTGCGTTAAATGAGAAAGTATCAAGTAGACATTACAAATTGTAGCTTTAGAAAGAAATGTTTTATTTGATTCAATATAAAATGTATTACACAAACATTTAAGCAATAACAGCCTAACATAAACTATGGAACATAAAAGAAGATAATTTGAGAAACATCTCAGTATTGTTTGTTCATACAATGAAAGTCATTGGTAACCAAAACAGATTTGTTTCCAACAGTCTTCAAAATACCTTCTTTTATGTTCCACAAAAGAAAGGTTTGAAACGACATGAGGGTGGGTGAGTAAGTGACAGAATTTATTTTTTTTAGGTGAGCTATCTTTTTAATGTTTTTATTTTTATTATTTTTATTTTTTTTTATGAAATGGCTCTAAATAAGAAACCAAATCTGCCAGCAGGTGGCAGTAAATGTCTTTATGAGTCACTCATTCATTTGATTCCTTCAAAAGGCTGATTCATTCAGGAATTAAGTAAATGGCTCTCTTTATGAATGGGCCTTTGAATCATTGGTTCACACCATTTGTTCAAAATGCGGATTCATTCAGTAACTAAACACCGCTGTGTTGTTCAGAGATGCGCAACATTTCTGCTATGGCTTTAAAGGTAATGTGTTCTCTGCAAAATTGAGCAAAAACACATAATATTGTGTTAAAAATATAACACAATATCAACTTATATTTACTGAACTGTTGTATAAAATCACATTTATACTTGTGATATTTGGGACAAACAGCACTCGTGTAATACTGCTCTCCGTGCTCGTGTGATATCACTAAACATATGATATGAATATGAGACAAAAACTCATACAGGGGCATTTTTGCACCAATATCTTGAATTTTAAGGCATAACTGCATTTATGGAGTTGTTGCCCTGCATCACATTTGTCAAGTCAGCTATATGAAATGTAAGATGATGTACAGGTCTGTGGCCGGGGCCAGTGCATTAACTGCGCTCAAACATTTTAATCAAATTAGTTTTTCATAACTAAGTTAACACGTTAAACTGACAACCCTTACACGCATATATATATATATATATATATATATATATATATATATATATATATATATATATATATATACACACACACACACACACACACACACACACACACACACACACACACAAACACACAAACAGTATGAAAAGGCATATTTTTCAATTAAAGAGAACTTATTAGATTTAATATGGGCTGCTTTTGGAGCTTGACACTTTTTTATTGGTCATTTTGTGTTTCAAAAATAAGGTCCAAAGTTAAGAATATTCTAGAAATTACTTAAATGTAATTTTTTTTCTCTATTTAACAACATTACAATAGTGAAAGACGACTTCCCTTATTGATCACGTCTTAAGTAGATTACATGTTTTCTTGCGTGGCTGGATGTTGGAGTAAAAAAATAATCACGTTTTTTGCTTTCACCAAAACTGATTTGCTGAAGTCAAAACACGGATGGTGAAGGGAACTGGCGTTAGCATGAGTCCCGCTCGCAGTGAAGCAGGAGCAACCAGCCAGCAGAGGATTACGCTTTGTCTTAAAGCCTTCCTCAAACAGTTATGTTCACAATTTGTGATTTACTTAACATATACTGATCATGTGCGTGAGAGGGCTGTGATTGGATAATGACAGGTGTCAGTGATCGTTCTCAAGTGTCGTGATCAGCACTGCTTCTGTTGCTGATGTATCAGTCAGTGGTTAGATCAGCATAGCAGTCAATAAACGCGACAAGAGAGGTCACGTACGGGAATTAAAATTAATTAGGCCAAATATACGGGACGTCCCGGCTAATTCGGGACAGTTGGCAACCCTCGTTACATACTCCACACAGACTAGACTTTAAATAGCCTACAAGTATTGTATCAGTATCATTCAAGGGATTTTTTTTATTATTCAAAACAATGAGCAATGTTTTTTTTTTTTTCTGTTTCTGTTATAGGGGGAAAAAAAAATGTAACAGCCACATTTAATCTTATGTAACACTTTTTTTTGTTTTGTTTTGGTTTTGATTTCGTAAGAGTAATAAAAAAAACAGCAACTACAATAATAAAACAGTTTGTTTTAAAGGGGCCATGAACTGAGAAACCAAATTTCCCTTGATCATTTGACATATAAGAGGTCATTGTACTACAAAAAATGTCCTGTAAGTTTCAGAGCACAAAACTTTCTTGTTGGTCTAAAAACAGCATATATTGAAGGCAGTCTGCCTTCAATATATTCCACAACTTGTGGAATGTTCTACTCTATGATGTAAAAGTTTGGATAAGGACCGCCTCTGCAGAAGATCGACATTGCTGTATTTTTAGCCCCGCCCACCGATTCTACATCAGTGCCTGTTTAGCCCCACCCACCAATTCTACATCACTGCCTGTTTGGCCCCACCCACTGATTCGCACATGTAGTGTTTATGAGAGAACTTTATTTTTTTAGTTCCAGACCACGTCAATATGAACTTGGTCCTTTGTTCACTTCATTTTTACAGCGGATTTGGGTCCCACTTTATATTGTGTCCCTAATACATGTGTACTTACATAGTAACTAGATGTGTACGTAGTATGTAACCACAGTGTAAGTACACATTGATACATAATATCTACAGCTGTAATATTTCTGTAACTACACACATGTAACAACCCTCAGAATGGTATGTGTAAGTACAAATGTGTAACAGGACATTGGTAACAACACTTTTTTCACTTCACTAAGTACTCGTGTAACAGGAATTATATAACTACATTTTGTAACAACAATATGTATAAGAGTAATTGGAACAATTTGATTCAGGGGGTGGAGATGGGTAGGTTTAGGGATATGCAAAGTGGGAGGAGTTGGCTCTCGAGTTGGAGCACCACTGTAATACCAGAGTACTTACATGGTAACGCCTCAGGAACTGTCCACTTAATATAAAGTGTAACATTCTGGACACCAACCACAATTTATATGTAAAGCCTAACTTATTGGCTGCTGCTGTGTAACATCAAAGTAATTACATGGTAAATCCATAGGAATTGTCTGCTTAATATAAAGTGTAACACTTTCTTTTCCAAAAGTGCTGTTAGTCCTGTTACACATTTGTACTTACACATACCATTCAGTGGGTTGTTACATGTGTGTAGTTACACAAACATTAGAGCTGTAGATACTATGTACCAATATGTACTTACACTGTGGTTACATATTACGTACACATCTAGTTACTATGTAAGTACACAGGTATTAGGAACACAATATAAAATGGGACCCGGATAGGTTTACAAACAAGGCACAATTCAATGTGGGATTTTCAAAAACATTGAAACTAAAAGACTACGCTGTGCCGGCTATATTGGATCTGACAGTAATGTCGCAATACACAAGCATGAGTAGGCTAACTGTTTTTATTACGTGATCAACTGATTACTAATGCTTTCTCTGTTAAACGGATCGTTTGATATGTATTGATTTATTTATGCATTTTTAACCTAAATCACAGCAATGTCCATCTGTGAGGAATGTAGACTGTCAAACATACACAACTGTTAGCCAATCACAGCAGTGGGCGTTTACTTCAGAGTCTACAATCCTCCACGCCTATTCAAACAGAGCGTTCTGATGAGGGGGGTCAAAACAGGACAGAGAATAGCCTATTACTTCTAAATTATGATTGGATACTTCTAAATTATGAAAAAAAAACAAAGGCAGTTCATGACCCATTTTAATACAAATCAACAGCAGAACAGTAACTGTGAATCTGGATTACTGTCCTCAAGAAAATAAAACACTGACAGTTCTGTTTGTCAAATCCTTTAACTTCTAAACTACCACAATGAGCTAAAGCAACCATCGCTATTACATTCAACAATCTGATCAATCCTCTAACTAATTTGTTCAAAGTGTGCATCATCATTCTGCAGTGTTTGTGCTTCAGTGTGTCTTGTTGAGGATAGGTGTGTTGTTTTGCTTTGAGTTTTACACAGGAAGCATTGTCTTCAGAAAATATGAAACCCTTTAACATAGTACACAACATAGCGTATAAAAAAGTGCATCAGCCCTACAGTGTGTTTCTCTCACCTGGAGCTGCGGTGGGACACGCCATCCTCGACGCAGCACACGCTGGTCTTCTGGTCACCAACATCCACCACACACGCACTGCTCAGGCCGCTACCAAAGGTCACACACACCGACTCCTGATGCACAACAACAGCTACAGAGGAGATCAAGTTAGGCTGTGTTACAATGTTGGGCCTTACACCCCAACACTGGGCCTTACATTTCATGACTTTTGCACATGGCCCCCACCAGTGTTTTGCCTTAAAAAAAAAAAAAAAAAACTATGTAGTTCACTATCATATATCACAGAGTTAGGAGAGATGACTGACAAGACGATGGTGAAGAATCTGGTATCAAACCAAAAAGGAAAAGTGCCTATCTAAAAACACAGGATATCTGCAGGACTTTTAAGCTCAAATTTAAGACCTGCACAAAAAATTAATAGCATATGAGCACGGTAGGTTAATGTCTATAGTAGCATATAAAAGTGTAAAACAACTGTAAAAAGCATGATTTACAGTTCAGATACAAGTTTTTACAAAAACAAAATGTTTTATAAAATGATACACTTCCCATTTCAGCCTTTAAACCATTTTTTTATTTATTTTTTTTTTTTTAGAAAAAGTCAAGTATTGTATGGAGTCAAAAGTATTAATTATTATATTAAGGCAAGGCTATTAAATAATTATTATCAATACATTTTTATATTAATTAAATAACATATAAACAAATTTTACTGTTTAGATTTTTATAATGCATTATCTTCTTATCGATCCACCAGTTCACATTTACAGCTCTGCATGTTTGCAGGGTAAAAACAGGTCGATTTTCACATTGGTCTGAACAAAAATAACAGGCTTACTGAAAATGCACATTCATTCTCTGCCAGCAGGTGGCACTTTTGGAACAGCAGAAATATAACTGTTTCCCCGGTAATGGCAGAACACAACTTTGAAACGAGCAGCGCTCATATTCAATAGGGCTGGGGATCGAGTTCGATACTTTTTAGGCACCGACAGAATTTCCTCGATACCAGCGAGTATCGAAAAACGTCTTGTCGTTCGGTACCAAATTTCGATACCTAAGGGGTTAATCTCATCATCGTCAATGAGGCAATAAGCCTGCAGCACTAGGCAGGGCTCTACAGTGCGTCCATTTTAGTCGCATTTGCGACTGAAAACTACTGCGTGCGACTATGAAAAAATATTTAGGAGCACCTGTGGGACTGACCCGATCAGCATGTTGTTTGCGCTGAGGGAGCGTCAAAGGTTTCTAACATACTTACAACTTGTTTTTGCAGTGTTGAGTAATGTATCACAGACGTATCCTCTCATTATAACAAACAAAGTGTAGACAGAGAGTAAATAAGAGATTAACTGTGCTGTGTAGAGAGCTGCGTTGATTATAATGGAGTTTGAGATCGCGATGAACTAAGAGGAGTGACAGATTTTAATGATTATTAAGGGAGTTTGCAAATGTGATACTGATTTAATTCAACAGTACATTAAAAAAGAAGTTAATATTAATTGACTTATATTGTCTGACTACTACACTATTGCCTTATTTTGCTCTATTTCGTCAACGAAAATAGTTTGAAACAAAGTAACAGCTGAGCCACTGCGCATCTCCATTCAAACACAGCGGTGTTTCGTTTATGAATGAACTGCGTTTTTAAAGGAGTCTAGTGAGTCAATGATTCAATTACCCATTCATAAAGACAGTCACATGCTTCATTCCTGAACGAATCAGCCATTCGAACGAATCAATTGAATGAATGATTCAGTGATCAAATCAGTGATTTGCCGCCACCTGCTGGGAGTTTGTTTAATTTTTAAAGAATCTTTTCTGTTATTTAAATCATTTAATATTTCTATATTCAAAATGTTATATTTAAAACATTAACCTCAACATGAATTTATAAATTTAATTGCACTCATGCGACCTCTGAGCCTCATTAAACATCTGAAAATACACCTACAAGCCACTTGTGTGCTCTTCTGTGCCACCTCTGTAGTACAAATTTATTTCTTAAATACTGTTTTCATTTGATTGGTAACTTATTCTTAGGGTGTTTTCACACCTGTAGATCGATTGCTTTGTTCCAAAACACTGATTAAAATTATTACAATGTTGCTTTTTATTCTTAGTGCAGTTCGCTTTCACAAGGCAAAGTTTCTAAACGGACCAAAATAGTTAATACAAGTCACGTGCAAGTAAACTGTCCTCTCATTGGTCAAAGTTCCACAAAGCTGGAATAACAATAAACATGATTAATTTGGAAAGAGAGGCAAACAAACTCTCTCTCTCTCTCTCTCTCTCACACACACACACACACACACACACACATCAGGATGGAACGACAACAGCTTTGAGGGCTTATTGGTTTTTTTTTTTTTTTTTTTTTTTTGTAGGTGTCGATATACTTATTAATTTTATCATACTGAGCAGGAGTCCAGGATTCATCGGGAAAACACTGTTAAAAATGCACCTACTACGAAGAGCAATAAGACGGCATTATAAAATGAAAAGATGCGCTTTGATTTTGAATGGCGAAGACGTGCTCACCCACTGCTTTTCACGGAACTTACGGAATTACAGTGTGATATAGCCTGGTTCGTTGGTCCGTTGGATCGGATTGCTTTCTCACTACAACCGAACTGCTCCAGAGTTCGTTTTCAATCGAGCCGAGACCACCTCATTCAGGCGATCTCGGACCGATTGTTTTGGCGCGGATCCGAGTGTGATTGCCGTGTTCACATATGCCCAAACGAACCGAGCTAACGGGGGAAACGTGCCAGGTTCCGAAACAACGGGCCAGGTGTGATAGCACCCTTAGTCTACTTATTCTACTTTTTATTCTGCTGTTTTAATTAGAAATGTTAAAAAGTTTATAAATATATTTTTTTTTGAATTTGATAAAAGTTGATATACTTTTAATAAAGTTAGAAAAATGCCACTAGAAAGGTAAAAACAAAATTCCCTGTAAATCACTTTAAGGAGTCAAATATCACCTTGTAATGGGTAGGTTAATTTTTTTATTAGAATTTTTAATTACTGATCAGAAGGTGCTCCTAAATTTTTGACCGTGCTCCTAATTTTTTTTTAAATTAGGAGCACAAGCACTCCTAAAAAGAAAAGTAAGCGTAGAGCCCTGCTAGGTGTGTTGGACTAGAAGCAACGCGGCACAGATTGATCAGTGTTTGACATCCGCGAGAGCGACTCGAAAGCGTACGGAGCAGTCTGCTCTTCCGCAGTTTTGTTTACTACACACAGACTGAAGCGCGTGTGATGCCCGCGGTGATTTCAGCGTCTGCCGTCTCACTAAATGAGGACATAAACACATGAAGGACATCTCCAGAACTGCTCTGAGAGTCACTTCATCAGCATTTTACCATTTGATTTGAGTAAAACTAGCATCATATCATATACACACAGAACTGTAAAGGTATTCACGGCAACCCGTCAAAATAAAAATTCGGTTTAACTTGGAAGACACTGCGGCAGAAATACATTACTATTGTTCAGCAGAATGTACATACTGTTACTACTACGCTACTATTAAAATTATTAAAACTTAATTTTTTAAAGTAATGATCACACAACATTTCTTTCATGTTTTAATTTTAATAGTAAACCCCCTTTGTTTGCCAAAATAAATAAATAAACTTTGATTTTCAATAATTTAAAGATAAATGAAATTAATGTTTTATGCCTTCATTTGAAAACCAGAACACAGAATTTCTGAGGAAAAATAAAACATTTCATAAGGCTATTTTAAGAATAAATATGAATAAGTGTAAGAAATACTCTTTGAGAGAAGCAGTCCATCAGTGGAAGTTAAAAGCAGCTCGTAAGTGTATTTACTTGTCTCATTAGTGTTTAGCGCAGTTGCCGTTGATAGGAAACGCTTGTTTTGTTTACTGTGTAGAGACGTGCTGAAATCACGTTTGGTCTCGTACTGTATCGCGTACCTTGTCAGTGTCTGTGCTTGCTTGGCCATTTATTGTGATTTAACAGGAAAGTGTGTTCAAGCGCCAGCAGAAGAAAGTGTAAGAAATACTCTTTGAGAGAAGCAGTACATCAGCGGAAGTTAAAAGCAGCTCGTAAGTGTATTTACTTGTCTCATTAGTGTTTAGCGCAGTTGCCGTTGCTAGGAAATGCTTGTTTTGTTTACTGTGTAGAGACATGCTGAAATCGCATTTGGTCTCGTACTGTATCGCGTACCTTGTCAGTGTCTGTGCTTGCTTGGCCATTTATTGTGATTTAACAGGAAAGTGTGCCCAGCTGAGTTCAGTTGGTGATTTGTTAGACGGGTATAAATAAGCTTAGTTTACCGCGGCAGCCCTCGTGTGAAGCTCTCGTCATGTGAAGACTGAAGAGTGTAAAGACCACCGACTCTACCATGTGACACTTGTTTCACTTCTGTTTTATAACTAATTCTTTCTATGTGTTTTCAGATCACTACTATCACTACCACTCGCAAACCTCGCATCACACACTGTAGGCAGCGCAATCCTAACAACCTGCAAACTTTGCCTATGTCTGCTAATACACTACTTTCTTTTTCAATTGGTCTCTGGAATTGTCAGTCTGCTGTCAACAAAGCTGATTTCATTACTTCCATTACTAGTCATTCAAAGCTAAACCTCACGGCCCTGACAGAGACTTGGATCAAACCAGAGGACAATGCTACACCTGCAGCACTCTCCAATCATTTCTCCTTTTCCCACACCTCCCGTTTAACTGGAAGAGGTGGAGCTACTGGTCTGTTCATTTCTAATAATTGAAAATTTACTCCTTTACCATCTCTGTGTATCAACAGCTCCTTTGAATCACATTCGGTTACTATTACCTACCCTCTAAAAATCCATTTTGTAGTTGTTTATCGACCTCCAGGACCACTAGGTAACTTCTTGGAAGAATTAGATGTGTTGCTCTCAACCTTTCCTGAGGATGGTACTCCCTTAGTTATACTTGGAGACTTCAACATCCACCTCAATAAACCTCAAGCTGCAGACTTCCACACTCTGCTCGCCTCTTTTGATCTCAAGAGTGTGTTAACTACGGCTACTCACAAATCAGGCAACCAACTGGACCTTATTTACACACGACACTGCTCCACTGATCATGTGCTGGTTACTCCACTGCACACCTCGGATCACTTCCTCACTCTTAACCTCAACATGATTCCTGACACAACACATACCCCTTCACATGTCACTTTTCGACGTAACTTACGCTCACTGTCACCCTCCTGGTTATCTGCTATGGTTTCATCTTCGCTTCCTCCCTCCATACAGTTATCATCTCTTGATGCTAACAGTGCTACTGATACTTTCTGTTCCACACTGACATCTTGTTTAGATACTTTCTGCCCCTTATCTTCCAGGCCAGCCCGTACCACCCCTTCTGCCCCTTGGCTATCTGACGTTCTCCGAGAACATCGTTCTAAGCTCAGGGCTGCAGAGAGGATATGGCGCAAATCACAAAATCCTACTGACCTTAATTTATATCAATCACTCCTCTCTGACTTTTCTGCTAATGTCTCTACTGCGAAAAGAACATACTATCACGACAAAATTAACAATTCACCTAACTCTCGCATGCTCTTTAAAACATTATCCTCCCTCCTTTGTCCTCCTCCTCCCCCTCCTTCATCAACTGTAACAGCTGACGACTTTGCCACATTCTTCATTAATAAAATTACTAACCTCACTGCACAATTCTCCACACCACAAACTGTCAAACACATCTTACCATCAAACATACACTCGTTCACACCCTTCTCTCCACTCTCTGAGGCAGAAGTCTCTAAACTCATCCTTCCCAGTCATCCTACTACTTGTCCGCTTGATCCTATTCCTTCTCAACTGTTTCAAGCCATTTCTCCTGCAGTTGTACCTGCACTCACTCACATCGTTAACACATCCCTTCACACTGGAGTTTTTCCCTCAGCATTTAAACAGGCTCGTATAACCCCACTTCTTAAGAAACCCACTCTTAACCCCACTCTTTTAGGAAACTATAGACCGGTTTCCCTTCTACCTTTCATTGCAAAAACACTTGAACGAGTTGTGTTCAACCAAGTCTCTGCCTTTTTCACACAGAACAACCTCCAGGACAGTAACCAATCTGGCTTCAGAAGTGGACATTCGACCGAAACTGCCTTGCTCTCAGCTGTTGAAGCCCTAAGACTTGCAAGAGCGGCTTCCAAGTCTTCATTACTTATCTTGCTGTATCTGTCCGCTGCTTATGATACAGTCAACCACCAGATCCTCCTGTCAACGCTATTGAGAAAGGGCATCTCAGGAACCGCTCTCCAGTGGTTTGAGTCTTACCTCTCAGATAGATCCTTCAAGGTATCTTGAAGAGGTGAAGTATCCATGTCGCAACATCTAGCTACTGGGGTGCCTCAGGGCTCAGTCCTTGGACCACTTCTCTTCTCTGTCTACATGGCATCATTAGGTTCTGTCATTCAGAAACATGGCTTTTCATATCACTGCTATGCTGATGACACTCAACTCTACCTCTCATTCCATCCTGATGATCCGACGATAACTGCTCGCATCTCAGCATGTATAACAGACATTTCTTGCTGGATGAAGGACCATCACCTTCAACTCAACTGCTTCTAGTTTCAGCAAACCCATCACTTCATCACAATTTCACCTTCCAGTTAGGCTCATCAACCATTACTCCTTCAAAAACAGCCAGAAACCTTGGAGTTGTGATTGATAAGCTGAATTTCTCAGACCACATTGCTAAAACTGCCCGGTCCTGCAGATTTACTTTATATAATATTAGGAAGATCAGGCCCTTTCTTTTGGAATATGCAACACAACTCCTTGTTCAAGCTCTTGTTCTGTCCAGACTTGACTATTGCAATGCTCTCTTGGCAGGTCTTCCAGCCAATTCCATCAAACCTCTACAATTAATTCAAAATGCCGCTGCAAGATTAATCTTTAATGAGCCAAAAAGAACGCACGTCACACCTCTGTTCATCAGTTTGCACTGGCTACCAATAGCGGCTCACATAAAATTCAAGGCATTAATGTTTGCATACAAAACCACCTTTGGCTCTGCACCCCTTTACCTAAATTCAGTACTTCCGACCTATGTGCCCTCTAGAAGCTTGCGTTCTGCAAGTGAACGCCGCATTATTGTGCCTTCCTGACTTTTTCATTAACTGTTCCCATCTGGTGGAATGACCTGCCCAACTCAATCCGAGCAGCTGAATCCTTAGCCATCTTCAAGAAATGGCTAAAAACCCATCTCTTCCATCTTTATTTGACCCTCTAACTCTAGCATTCTCTTTTCTAATTTTATTTTATCTATCTCCTTTCTTTTTATTAAAAAAAAAAAAAACACACACACTTGACCCTCTATCAATTGCACATTTATTCTCTAACTAAAACATATTTTATGCATATTAATAAAAAACTAAAACACTAGCTTTCTTTTCTATATTCCATCTACTTGTTAAAAAAAGCAAAAAACAAAAAAAACCTTGCTACGTGTACTGCGTTAGGCTAACCGAGACTTGTCATATCGCTTGCATGTTGTTGCTCTTTTGTTGGTTTTGATTGCTTCTATTGTCCTCATTTGTAAGTCACTTTGGATAAAAGCGTATGCTAAATGACTAAATGTAATGTAATATAATGTAATGAATAAACTATAAAGTTTTTATGCATTCAAATAATTAGACATACTACACCAGAATTTAATAACAATAAAACATATGGTGAAAGAAAATAAAACACCCACTTATGAAAGTGGATAAAGATTTTAAATTTCTTGAAGTCTTTAACAACCTAGAATAAATGCATAGAAATGATGATTCTGTCTGAGCTATGCATTTTAAAACGAACACGCACTAGTGTAAATATAGCCTAACAGATGTGTAAACTGAAAACTATTTGAACTTTATTAAAATTATTTGCACTGATTTATTGTGTTGGATATATTTTGTTTCTTTTTGTAGTGGCTCAGGAGATGAGGCTTTGAGTCTGTATAAATGTCAACAAGCTGAAAAAATAAAACCAAAGTTTTTTTTTTTTTTTTTGAGATAATGTAATCTTGTTAAAACTGATTTCATAAAATTGGTATCGAAAAAAGTATCATTCAGGAACCGGTATCGAACCGGTATCGGTATCGATATTGAAATTTTTTAAACGATACCCAGCCCTAATATTTAATGAAATCAGAGCCTTTTGAAGTTTGTCACATTAAGCTATATCGCAACTCTGGTCTTTCTGTCCCCAAATTTAAGACCTCTTGAAATCATTATTAAGACTTTCTTGTACAATTTAAGACTTTTTTATGCAACTAAATTTAAGACTTTTTAAGAATTTTTAAGGACCCATGGGAACCCTGCAATATGTCTATGTTTAATGTAAGTTTATATTTGTTTAATTGTTGTTACGTTTTCATTAAAAAAAAAAAAAAAAAAAATACAGTTTAGGGACCAATTCCCACTATTAACTAGTTACTTATTAGCATGCATATTACTAGCAAATTGGCTGTTTATTAGTACTTATTAACACATATTAATGCCTTATTCTGCTTGACATTATTTTAGATCCCTTAATCCTACCCCATACCTAAACTTAATGTGCCCCTATTATGGGTTATGAAAGGTTCATATTTTGGTTTTGGGAGTCCCCAACAACAGGTTGACATGCATGCAAGGTCAAAAAACACTTTCATTTTCTTATAATATGCATTTATTTTTACCTTATTTGCTCAACGACTCCCAAATGATTCGTTTAAGGATTCATTTTTCCAACCCCCTCCTTTTGCGTGATGCTAATCTGCGGTGATTGGTCGATTTCATTTAAAGCAGTGTTTGTGAGCTTTTAACGCTCCAAAAGCGGCACCTAGTGGCAAAGAATGAATTTGCAGTTTCATTCAGACCAACGTGAAAATCAAGTTTTTCTCAGGTCTGCGTGCGCAACAAGTGGGTGGGCAATATGCAAATATTTCATATTGACCTCAACATGAACCGGCTTGGGATTCGTTTTAAAAACGACTCGTTTCAATGATTCAGAGTCGACTCTTTCTTTTGAGAGACAATAACTTTATACACGGTACACTTTCAGATTTAAAACTTTTCAGGATGTTTTCATTCACTTAGAGCTGTGTTACACACTGCATGAAAGGTCATTTTCAAAAATCCATAATGGGGGCACTTTATCAACTACCTTACTAACTATTAATTAGCAGCAAATTAGGAGTTTATTGAGGCAAAGGTTGTAGTTAATAGTTAAACTAAAGTGTGACCAAAATAATAATACACCACAAACTAAGCATCCCTTTTAAAGTAAAGGGAAAATCCAAAGATCTTCAATTTATTTCTGTTGCAACACGGTTATATACAGAACCTCACACATGACATGCTGAATATCTACAGTGGGGAAAAAAATTATTTGATCCCCTGCTGATTTTGTACGTTTGCCCACTGACAAAGAAATGATCAGTCTATAATTTTAATGGTACGTTTATTTGAACAGTCAGAGACAGAATAACAACAAAAAACAATCCAGAAAAACACATTTCAAAAAAGTTATAAGTTAATTTGCATTTTAATGAGTGAAATAAGTATTTGACCCCTTCACAAAACATGACTTAGTACTTGGTGGCAAAACCCTTGTTGGCAATCACAGAGGTCAGACGTTTCTTGTAACTGGCCACCAGGTTTGCACACATCTCAGGAGGGATTTTGTCCCACTCCTCTTTGCAGATCCTTTCCAAGTCATTAAGGTTTCAAGGCTGATGTTTGGTAACTCGAACCTTCAGCTCCTTCCACAGATTTTCTATGGGATTAAGGTCTGGAGACTGGCTAGGCCACTCCAGGACCTTAATATGCTTCTTCTTGAGTCACTCCTTTGTTGCCTTGGCCATGTGTTTTGGGTCATTGTCATGCTGGAATAGCCATCCACGACCCATTTTCAATGCCCTGGCTGGCTTCAATGCCCTGGCCCTGACGGTACATGGCCCCGTCCATCGTCCCTTTGATGCGGTGCAGTTGTCCTGTCCCCTTAGCAGAAAAACACTCCCAAAGCATAATGTTTCCACCTCCATGTTTGACGGTGGGGATGGCTTTCTTGGGGTCATAGGCAGCATTCCTCCTCCTCCAAACACGGCAAGTTGAGTTGATGCCAAAGAGCTGGATTTTGGTCTCATCTGACCACAACACTTTCACCCAGTTCTCCTCTGAATCACTGGCAAACTTCAGATGGGCTGTACATGTGCTTTCTTGAGCAGGGGGAGCTTGCAGGCGCTGCAGGATTTCAGCCCTTCATGGCGTAGTGTGTTACCAATTGTTTTCTTGGTGACTATGGTCCCAGCTCCATTGAGATCATTGACAAGATCCTCCCGTGTAGTTCTGGGCTGATTCCTCACCATTTTCATGACCATTGAAACTCCACGAGGTGAGATCTTGCATGGAGCCTCAGACCGAGGGAGATTGACCGTTATTTTGTGTTTCTTCCATTTGCGAATAATCGCACCAACTGTTGTCACCTTCTCACCAAGCTGCTTGGCGATGGTCTTATAGCCCGTTCCAGTCTTGTGTAGGTCTACAATCTTGTCCCTGACATCCTTGGACAGCTCTTTGGTCTTGGCCATGGTGGAGAGTTTGGAATCTGATTGATTGATTGCTTCTGTGGACAGGTGTCTTTTATACAGGTAACAAGCTGAGACTCCCTTTAAGAGAGTGCTCCTAATCTCAGATCCTTACCTGTATAAAAGACACCTGGGAGCCAGAAATCTTGCTGATTGATAGGGGATCAAATACTTATTTCACTCATTAAAATGCAAATCAATTTATAATTTTTTTTAAATGCGTTTTTCTGTATTTTTTTTGTTGTTGTTGTTGTTGTTATTCTGTCTCTCACTGTTAAAATAAATGTACCATTAAAATTATGGACTGATCATTTCTTTGTCAGTGGGCAAATGTACAAAATCAGCTGGGGATCAAATATTTTTCCCCACTGTGTGTGTGTGTGTGTGTATATATATATATATATCCATGCCACGAATTAAGAATGTTTCAACGATTTACTAATTTGTTCTCTCTTGAAACATTCAATTGTGGCCGTAAATTAAGAATTTTAATTCAACCAAAACAAGAGAATGAATCAGTACAGTGTGGCTACAATTGAATAAGACAATGAAATGAATTAGGTCGTAAAAAAATTATTCTTAATTTGTGGTCAAAATATATCTATTTTAGTCCATGTCACCTGCCTTTTGTTAATAAAAGTTCTATGTTTAGTATATGCGAGTTTGTCATTGTACTATTTTTATTGTGGTTGTGTTTTTCATTAAGAATAATAACAATCCCACCATTTTCAAACATTTGATTTGATCAAGATATAAAGATCAAAGCAAGCTCTACAGATCCAAGTGTCACTGACAAATATCTTATCTTGTAACATATGCAGTTTAATCAGAAACTCTGTTGTTGTCACAAGTAGGGATGGGAATCGCAGGGTACCTCACGATACGATATAATCACGATACATGGCTCACGATAACGATAATATCATGATACAGCGATTCTGCGATAATCGATATATTTCTAGAAAATCCTATAATGATATATCGCGATATCTGTCTAAACAAAATGCCTGTGAAAAGGTTAAGTGCAAGTTTTCTTTCTTTATTCAAGTCCAAACTGTTAGAAAACAGCAAAAAAAAGTTCTGTAAATCAATTTTAACATGTTGAGTAAATTAATAATTTTATTCTTGGACTTATTAAAAGCTTACACTTTTCTTTTTCTCTGTGTGTAAACAAACACATTTAACTGCTTAACTTATATAGCCTCTCTCTCTCTCCATGTAATATATATGTATATATATAAACCTGGTACATTTCAAAATTTACCTGGAGTGCTTTCTCAACCTTTCTACTCCTCTCATCATAAAAACGGAGCCCCGCACGGAAAAATAGCCGTTCACATCACTTTTTGCAAGCTCAGGTTGGTTATTTCAAATGTAGACGCGCGGCAAGCACACACACACTGCACACTTCTGCGCTGCATTACGGCTCTGACAGCGTTTTGTCTCGTCCTCCATGCCATAGGTAAAGATTTATGTTTCTGCCGGTCGGTGCCCACTGTTCACACTGCATAACGCGCACTTGTAATATCTGAGAGAGAGGGAGAGCATCCAGTGTTGTTCACATAAAACTGGACGCACCGGCGGCGCTCTCTCTCTCTCATATAGTGAGGGAAATCCACCTGCGATCCGAGCGGAGAGGTTCGGCTACTCATGAACTGAATATGCGCTCTGCAATAATAACCTGATCGGTGCCTATGGTCCACGCTGATAACTGTTCCGGGGCAGTTTTTTAGTTTTCATCTCCATAAACGTGTATATATAGCAGTAGAGCTAATACAGTGGCTGGAAATCTGTTTATCATTCGGTTCCTCGTGCTTCCCCATCTTCATAGAGAACGCGCTTCATAGTTGCTCAGAGCGCTTTTGGAAAGAATGTGGAAATGGAGCGGCCGCGATTTCCACGCATTTTTAGACGCTGAGAGCAGGAAAATGTATTTAGAGCACCTTATTGTATTAATTAAAATATCGATATTTGGCGCCAGATATCGATTATCGTATCGCACGGAGAAGGATCACGATATATCGCCATATTGATTTATTGTCCCACCCCTAGTCACAAGTGTATTAATTGGTGGGAAAAAATTCTCACCGTGGCATCCCTAGAACAAGTAAAATGTGTGTGTGTGTGTGTGTGTCTGTGTGAGTGTGTGTGTGCTTCAGTGCTGAATGAGCTCTAAAATGAACTACCACTGACTAAACACCACAACTGATTCTCATTTCATTGAACCAGAATGCTTTCTGAAGTCTAGTCCAGCTCCCTAACTTTCAGAAGCACTGGACTAATCAACATGGATCATATAAGTATGGGCAAGAAGAGCTTTACATTTACATTTTATTTCTGCAATATAACAATTTCTGAAAGCAACAGAACATTACATGGTAAAAATTCCATCACAAATGGTCAGGAATATGAGGTGTACATGACAACTGTCTCGCCAGCAGGTGCAAATAGTTTTAGTGACATACCTGAGAAGCCCATTTTATCCAGCAGCATATTAACAACTTCCTTCACGTGCTGCCTGTTATAGATGTCTGGGATTAGAAGGATGCATCTGTAATACTAAAAAAAAAAAAATGAAACCAAAGTCGTCAAATCATTCAAACCCATGTGCCAGTGAAATGAAGCCAGATCAGCGAGCTGAAGCCTGCTCTTCATGTACCTTCAGATCCTTCAGCGGGATTTCTAGAAGTTTCTGTATAGCGTGAGACCAGATGGTCTCCAGGTCTGCCAGCGCAGCGGTGAGAGAGCCGCCCGGCCCGCTGTGGATGTTCAGATGGCCCCTGCAGATGGGCCAGTGGATGCTGTAGCAGTCTTTAGGGTTCACATACAACGCCTGAACACCAGAGACAGAGAGAGGTTTGTTATCGCATGTCAAGCAGCCACGGCTGAGCTTCTGTTTACCATGTTTGATGTGTTCTGTGTATGTGCATTGACCAGTGTTTATATAGAAATTAAATTGCTCTTAATTCCTCTGGTGTCTATGCATCTGTATTTCACTCCTTACAATTGATAGGACATATATAGCTGTGTATGTAATTATGCTTGTATTTTAATGTTTGTTATTATTGTTGATGAGCTCACCAAAGCAAATTCCAAACAACTAAGGTGTTTGTCAATAAATAAATAAATCTGCTAAATCTTGGATTAAGCCGCTCGATGCATATGGATTTCTTTAACAAGCTCTTCATGAACTTAAGCTTGATTTTAGTCTTGGTTGCGTGGACTAATAATGGAGGGTCAAGTCAAGTCAAGTCACCTTTATTTATATAGCGCTTTTAACAATACAGATTCTGTCAATGCACTTAACAGTATCAAATTGGAGGATAGAGTGTCAGTAATGTATAATAAGATTAAACACTCAATTTTCAGTTAAAGGCATTTCATTATTGAATTCAGAGATGTCATTGTCATTGGAGGGACCGAAATCTCTCAGCTGTAATTAAAAACACTCTCATTTGTATATCAAAGATGAATGAAAATCTTATGGGTTTGAAACAACATGAGGGTGAGTAAATTTTAATTTTTCAGAATTTCCATTTTTGACCTTTTGAATTTTACCTTTAGATTATGATATTTTGCCTTTCCATAAAATTATGACATGTACGCCTATTAAAAAAGAATGAAAGATAAAGATTTTTAGATAATACACAATGTTTTTCTATAGGCAGCAGTAATTATGTTCCATTATTGCATTTTTTTTTTTTTTTTTTTTTTTTTAGCATTTAAGTGTTTTATTGATTGTTTTTATTTTAAAAATATTTATTTAAAGTAAGGACACAGTTCGGTCAAAAATTATATTGTGATTATTTTATCACATATTTTATTAAGTATTCCTGAAGCCTGTTCTTCATGGATCTTCAGATCCTTCAGTGGGATTTTAAGTATTAAGTATTCCTGAATTTAACTGTGATATGATATATATTTGAAGAAAAGATCTCATTTAGCTGCTGCTGAAACATCCAGACAAAAAGAATAAAGATGCCAAATTAAATAGTTTTAAGGGTGCTTTTTTGTTTTCATTTCACAATTGTATGATTGAATTATTTATTAGCCTTTCTTCAACAAACACCACATTTGTAAGAAGATGTCACTTTTGAGAAAGCAAGAGTTTTGATTATTTTCAGTGCATTTATGACTTTGATGACCAGGTTCTTGGCTCACCTCTTCTCCTACCAGATATTCAGGCTGATGTGATGTATTTGTCCAGTTCACTTTAGAGTTTGGGTCTAGCACAGCAGGACGTATTTGTCTGTTGTATAATCTGGCCTGCAAACACACACTCAGAATTCACAAGCATTCACAGTAAGACCTCACAATACTGATTCATATTCTGTATGATGTACCTGCTCTGCAGACACCGGGGTTCTTCTCACACCATTGGACATTTTCTTGGACCAGATCACCTGGTCGACCATTTTTAGCCCATTTTGTCTTTGTTCATTACTGTCTGCTGACTAAAGAAAGCATCAGTGAACAACAGATGAGGGAAAATACACAGTTCAATCAACCACTGACGTACACTACCAGTCAAACGTTTCAAATACAAGTGAAATAATTTTACTATTTAAAATAACTGTTTTCTATTTGAATGTATTTTAAAATGTAGTTTATTCCTGTGATTTCAAAGCTGAATTTGTAGCATGATCCTTCAGAAATCCTTCTAATATTCTGATTATTGAGAAGAACAGCATTTATCTCAAATAGAAGAGACTTTTTAAAAAAAAACATTTGCTGTTCAAAAACTTTTGACTGGTAGTGTATTTCATTAGCTACATTTTTATAAACTTTCAACATGGTAATAATTAGCATCCCATTATGGAGAGGCAGTGAAGTTACTTGCATTTAGTCCTTCTCGTAAGAGGCACTGGTCCTCGTAGCGGCGCTGACCGGGCTGTTTGTGTCTGCGGGCGATGAGGTGAGGAACGGTTATGGGTAGGGTGTCTGTAGCCCGGCCCATCCGCAGGGTTTTTGATCCGGGATGAATCACGACAATGAAGTTGGCTTGAATTTGCTGAAAGTGACAATCAACGTTTCAGAAAAAAACATACTCCTTTTTAACATCAAATGTTAAATTAGTGTGTGTTTCTTTGAATTCTGAGGTGCTTCTGACTATCTATTCCAATTTTTAATTTTACTAATAAGAGTTCACAAGTAACTAAGTAAAGTGGATTAGGATTATCTGAGATATTTTCCAGTAGTAAGACTTATTTACACAAAGGTTTCAGTAAAAAACAGTCTGCAATTCAACCAAAACCAAACTTTGATGACGTGCACATATACAAAAATGAGACACTATTTCAGATTTTTACAGTATAATTCAGATTCAGAGAAGCAAACAAGAACGTATTTTCATAGTAGACGCAAAATAGTTATTTTAATAGTCATGAAAACAACTATTACTAGAAAGAATTAAATCACTATATCCCACATGAAAAAATACTACAGTAATTTATAGCAAATACTATAGTGGTTTTGAACCATACTATAGTAAAGTACTTGAATTAATTTATTGTGGTAATTCTATAGTTGCTGTGGTAATATAACAACAATAGTAATAAAAAACTAATGATTTTACCCAATACTGTACTAGGTTTTCTACAACTATAGGGTATATTATACTACAATACACTACAGTTTACTGTAGTAAAACTAAAGTATACTACAGTATTTATTACAGTTTATCAGTTCACTATAGTTAATACTACAGTATGCTGTAGCATTCATTAACAAAGTGTTGTAAATACTATAATATATACAGTATAATAGTACGGTTCAAAAACACTATAGTATTTTTTTTCATGTGTGCTGTTAGTAAACAGAATTCATTCTTACTAATATCAAATGAATGCTTACTAGTAAAACAGAAATATTTATTATTAGCTATATAATAAATACATAATACTAATAGCTATTTTGATATTGTCACTTCTCGCAAGCACCGAGACTTGTTGTTATTGTAAGGGGTGCAGGCACCGAAAGTGTAGACAGTATATATTTTTTGTTAGTTTTTTCCTGATTTATCTCTGACTGTGAATAATGTAATTGTCACCTCCTGCAGCGGCTCTGGAACAGCAGCGGGAACTATGGGTCTCTTCACTCCGCGCTGCTCTTTCTCTCGGTCTCTTCCATTCTCCGCGTCTCTGTCTGTTTGTGTCATGATGATGATGATGATGAAGATGATGAACTAAATTAATTAAGAGTACATTTAGCAACACACTGCTTGATGCATGAGACTATACAAGCTGTTTCTCTCAGTCTAATGGGGGTTGGCAGACCAGCTTTAGGTACAGTCCCGCCACCTACAGGCCTGGAGAGTAAAACTTTTTTTTTTTTTTTTGCTTAGCATATACAGCATATATATATATATATATATATATATATATATATATATATATATATATATATATATATATATATAGTTTTTAATTTTTTTTACTTTTTTATTGCAAATCAAAACATTACAATATATGAGAATTAACATGGGCATTCGGACAACATCACATGTAGATGTACGAGCTACACAAGTCAGCACAATATATCATCATAAGATTAATAAATAAATAAATAAATAAATAAACAAACACTTTTAAAGATACCTTATAACAGATTCAAGAATGTTAAATGTTTTCGAAGGCTTTGAGAGTAAAACATGCTTTATCTTATGCACATTAAATATGGTAAACGGAAGCTCAAACGTGCGTGTTTGATGTGAGAACCAATGTTTTCATGCATCAAGCACACACATTTCTACTTCACTTATGACTTTCATCAGGTAAATGTCTGGCTTCAAAAGTTCACCTTCAAATCTGAGGAAGCATATTGCGGTAGCAAAGTTAAATTTTCCCAAAAAAAATGTTTATTCATTATTTGTTCTGTTTTGATAGAGCCATGAGCTGTGTAATATATTAGCTGAATGCACAAGATTGAGTGCAAATAAAATCAGTGATGAGAATTTAAATACAATTAATATTTTTGTGGAAATATATTTTTATTAATTAAAAATCTCCAAAAGTGTTTAAATAAACATTGTTTGTTAAATTAATTGTAATTCATGTTTAGTGATGTTCTCACCAGGTAGTGGATAAGTTGTATTTATAATATGTCATTATATGACACATTGAGTAGGAATTAAGACTGTCAATGATTTTTTTTTTTAATCTTAATAATTACATGCTTTGCTCATTAATTAATCTAATTAGTCACAAATAATTATTTATCAATATTTGCTGAGAAAAAAAAAACTCTAAAAGTCACAAATAAATAATTAAAAGATTAATTATCCTTTCAGACAGTGACGTTGAATAGACATCACACAAAAAAGTGGCCTTTCAAAATGTTAATGTTGTGTGTTTAATTCTATAACTCTCCTCATTAATTCAACATTCTTATATTCTGTCTGAAATATGTTTCTAGCCTTTTCATCACATCTTGCTCTTCAAAGGGATAGTTCACCCCAAAATGAAAATTCTCTCATCATTTACTGACCCTCATGTCATCCCAGATGTTTATGACTTTCTTTCTTAAGATGAACACAAGCAAATATTTTTAGTCCAGAAAATGCAAGACAGATCCACTTCAGAACCCACACAAAGTGAACACGACGGTCAAGTTTAAAATATTAGTATTTGTATCCTTCTTACATATGCCTATTGTTTCACTTAAGACAACACTGATTCATTAAAAGGAGTTGCATGAGTTACTGTCATATTCACTTTGTGTAGTTTTTGAAGTGTCATTTTTGGATGTCCCATACACGTGATTTATTTATTTTTTTTCTAAAACTCTTAGTTTGTGTTCATCTGATAAATGAAAGTCATGTGGAATGGCATGAGGGTGGAAAGGATGGAGTTTCCTTTTAATCCCTTTCCCTGTATTTTTTTTTTCCTGTGTTCCACTGTGCTGCATTTTAATTGTTGTTGTTGCACTATATATACGTATTTGATGCGCCATTGCAATTTGTTTTGTTTTCTCCCTTTAACCAAACTTCTGAATGTCTGTCAGAAAATAAATTACTTCTACTTTTTTAATACTTGAGTACAATTTAAACTTTTTTACTTTTACTCAAGTATGTTTTTGGCCAGATACTTGTACTTTTAATTGAGTGAAATTTTTGAGTACTTTTTACACCTCTGGCTGTTAATAATAGTTTATTGTTTTGTGCTGTATTAATATCTTAAGCTTAACAGAAGAAAAGCAAGCAAACGTATTTATAGCACATTTATAAACAACAGACCTTGCTTAAAGTGCTTTACAATAAAAACAAAAAACAACATTAAAATCAACATTTAATATGACATACAACAAACAGTTTATTCAAAAGAAAATGCCTAATTTTAGCAATTGATCTCAAATTAAAAAAAAAAAAAAATCTACCTTTCACGGCGGTAATGATCGGTTTATTCAAATTTAGTGATGAATCCAAATTACCCCTAGACTCTTAACATGATCATCAAGCTTTGAGGACAGGGAACCTAGCTGACCAGCAAAAGTAGGTGACAAGGGAGAGCCTACAATCAGAACCTCAGACTTGCTTTCATTTAAATGAAGAAAATTGTTAGAGAGCCAGAGCTTAAAGTCAGTATAACGTTCATGTACTTTGTCCAAAGAACATGATTCATCTAGGCTCATGAGAACATAAAAATGAAGATAATCGGCATAAAAATGGTATGAAATACTGTACTTCTGAAAAATGGTGTCGAAAGGAAGTGTATACAAAGAGAACAGCAGTGGCCCCAAAATCGACCCCTGTGGAACGCCACATACAATGTGAAAGAAAAGTCTCCTAAATGCACTGCAACCGTCCTGTCCTTTAAATAACGTATTGTCCAGAATATAAGACGACCCCGATTATAAGACAACCCCCCTTTTTCCAGATGTACCTTTTGGAAAAAGGCTTTTTGAAAACCAAATCTTGTGTGTTTTACTGAGAATTAATTTTTTTTCTTAAATTATTTTCATTTTGCATATTTTGCCTGTTTAAGTTTTTGTTTTGAAAGTATGGCAAATACTGGTAAAATGTACCAACAATCACATTTAAAAATATACACTTTTTGATATACCATAAAAATAAAAGGTAGCCCATCTCAATTATATAACATTTAGTCTATCCATCTCATAGTAGCCTACCAAAATTGTATTAACAGTAGAAGTGAAATCTTTTCTGTAGTCTTCAAATCTGGGTACTGTCTTACGTTTTAAAATCACTTACAGAGAAAGTTTGTTCCCATCAGGCTAACATGACAGTCACGACTCGTGCCGCTGTAAGCTATTCTTTTTCTTTTGTTTCCACTCGCGATCTTTACAACACACATTACATTACGTATTTCATGGCACACTCGTTTTATGCGTTTATGGCGCTACCTATTGTTGTGGGTGTATTATTGACATGTCAAAGTCTAGACCCTGAATATAGAACGACCCCGTTTTTTCAGATGTATTTCCAAGAAAAAAAAACTGTCTTATATTCGGGACAATACGGTACGATGCAAACCAATGAAGGGCCGCGCTCCACCAACCCAACACTCCAAGCAATTAAGAACCTATGGTCAAATATCAAAAGCTATGATCGAAGATCTAACAAAACTAAAACAGCATGTGATCCTGAATTCACAGATAACAAAATATCGTTAGTAACCTTAAGTAGTGTAGATTTGGTGCTATGGAAGGTCCTAAAGCCCAACTGGAATGTATCTAAAATACCAAAAGTATTCAAATATGAAAAGAGTTAAGAGAAAAGTGAGAAGCTGTGTGTTTGTAATGAACAAATCCATCAAGATGTTTTTGGCTTGGCTTCTAAGCTAAAATACAAGTCCTTTATCCATGATATTGATTTCTCCAAAAAGTTGTCTTGTCTGAATCAGGAAAGAAATATGCACAGATCAAGCACTGTTTACTAACTGCTAATTTTCTCACATCTGTGCAGATGAAGAAAACTCATCTACATCTTGGATGGTCTGAGAGTACACTTTCAGTAAATTAAAATTTTTGGATGAACTATTCCTTAAGCTTTTTGCTTTTTATAAGATAGTTGAAGTTAAACATGTCTTGATGAGTTTGGTTTCTTCTACAAACATGCAGCTTTTTACTTCAAAAGATGTTAATTGATGGACTGGATTACGGTTATGTTTTTATTGGCTGTTTGGACTAGAGTTAGATGAGTTTGGTCTGGAAGAACTTGAATGGTCTGCACAGAGCCACACCTTCAGGATGAACTGGAACTGAGATTGTGAGCCTGACCTCACAAATACTCTAGTGAATGAATGGGCAAAAATTACCCCCAAAACAAGTGGAAAGCCTTCCCAGAAGCGGTTATACTGTAAATAACAATAATAATAATGTCTATGTATTTAGAATACAACATCATTTAAGTTATCATTTGAAATTGAACTGCTGGTTCGTCTGGCCAGAGGAGAACTGGCCCCCCGACTGAGCCTGGTTTCTCCCAAGGTTTTTTTCTCCATTCTGTCACCGATGGAGTTTTGGTTCCTTGTCGCTGTCGCCTCTGGCTTACTTAGTTGGGGACACTTCATTTCCAGCAATATCGTCGATTTGATTGCACAGATACTATTTAAACTGAACTGAGCTGGACGATAACATCACTGGATACAATATTGAAATGCCTTTCACTGAAAATTGAGTGTTTAATCTTGTCATTTTACATTATAGACACACTATTTTCCTATTTTGATATTGGAAAGTAGCTTTGACAATCTGTATTGTTAAAAGCGCTATATAAATAAAGGTGACTTGACTTGACTTAAGTCCCTTTTTGTGTAATAGTCAGGGCTGTGTTTCTCAAAAGCATCGTAAGATAAGTTGATCGTAGAGACCATTGCTGGCAATGGTTCTACGATCTACTTAGGGTTACGATGCTTGTGGGAAACACAGCCCAGGTCTCTCAATATATTTGTTCATATAGTGAATAAAATGATATTCATTTAATTAATAATTTAATATTCATTCAATTCATTAATATTCAGTATTATTTAATAACCTGAAGAGTATTGATAGATATACCCTGATACATGTAATAATAGCCACGAGTCTGGACAGAACACAGGATCATTATTATAACTTACTTTATTGATGCAAAGGGTACATACAACATATCTTTCAGAAGATATTACTAAAAAAAAGAGTGAGGGAGAAGTTATGTAACTTGTATGTGTGTGTGTGTGTGTTGGCTTTTCTATGATGGCGGCTGGGGTTTGGTTGCCATGATCAGTCATTCTGGTCCCTCAGACAAGGAATTCCCAGAGTAACGTCAAAAAACTGCGTGACAGCAGTGGCAGCCGTTTGAAGAGGAGTGTGATGTACTGTGTGCACGTCTGCAACGGAGCCCTATCTGAGCGGCATGCAGCCTAAAACCAGCGTGTCACACCCCTGTGCGCCTGCATCTGTGTGCAGGCGTTTACCTGCAGAAGACAGACAGACAGAGGGTGTTTACTGATGAACTCCTCTCAGTAAGGTTTTGTCAGGTTTCTCTGCAGGTTCTTCACTCTTACTAACCTTCCTCATCCTCCTCCACCCATAGGAGGAGGGGTGGGACCAGCACCGTGGTTTATTCTACCCATCCGTCTGCGCCCAGGGAATCCAGGAGGACTACAAGAACATCACAGTGTAAACACAGAGAACCTGATCACGTCATGACTAAAAATGCAGTGGTTCTGCTGATGTAGGGTTTAGATGTACCCTCTGCCATCGCTGAAGCGAGATGATGTGCTGCTGTGTCCATCTTTAGACAGATCTGGCTGAACGAGAGTCTGGAAGCTGTGGAGACATTATACAGATCATTAGCTCGGGCAGGTCGATCATCACTAGTACTAGTGCTCCTAGTGATCTGAGCAAACCTCCAACACTAAAGCTGTGTCCAAAACCGCTCCCTATCCACTATATAGTGCACTATATCGGGTGCCAGCCATTTTGAAGTGCTGACCGAGCTCTGAGTGAACGACTTCATTCCCTACATTCGTTCACTACTTTTTTACCCACAATGCATTCTGATTGTGAGTGTATAACTGATGTACACTCGCTGAAGCACTATTTCCCACAATCCAATGTGGAGAATCGGCGAGCTGGAAGAGAGAGCGGGAGCGAGCAAGTTTGAAGGAGAGACGCCATTTACATCTTTCTTATTTCTGCTTTAACGTTTATTTCATGCATTATTTATATTAAAATATCTTATGTAGGCATTTAATATTTTACTAATTTACTGTGACGGTTCCTGTTATTGAATTCTTGAGCACTTTGTGATTGGCGGCTCCACCTATGATTCACTCCAATCTGTAGCTCATTGAGTGCACCTGCTGTTGCGGATCAGATGCCCTTTAAAAGAGATTACTAGCAGAGACAAAGGAGCTCGGATTTGGACTTGGGTTTTTGGGTTGATTCGTATTGTTTGAGCACTTTTACATTGCTACAACAGCACATTACACTAGCAGCCAAGCACCCCGCTTTACACACTGATTATGCTGATGTTCTCAGAAATATTGTTATCTTTTCTGTTGTGTTTATGTTTTATTATAGTGGTTTACTTTTGAGCTTAATTAAAGCCTTTTCTTATTGAGCTTTACGTTTGCGTGCGTCCCTCCTTTTGTTGCTTCCCTTTGAGCCAGGGGTCGTAACAAATTGGTGGCTCGTCCACGTTTAGTTTCGTAAAAAAAATGATACTTTGGTAATTGGTTTTGGATTTTTTATTTATTTTTTTGGGACGCATGCATATTAGCTCATATTCAAGGTTAAGTCGTCGTGCAAAATCACCAGTTGGTAAGTACATACGTGCAATATTGTTTTGAACGTGAGTTTCCCTGTTAGGTATAGCAGCATGTTTCTTTTTGAGACTTGTCGAGTTTGTTGTTTTTGTGTAGTGTTGTGGTGAACGTGGGTAGTAGTATTTATCTCGGGGGCACATCCGTGGTGTTGAAGGCGTCGCTGGTTTTGCCGGTTGCGTTTTCAACCAATGGGCTACAGTGCATAAGCACCCCCCCACAAGTAATCGCATGAAGATTAGGGTTTGAGTTAGATAGAATATTGGGTAGGCAGATAGAGGGATCTCTCGTTATTTGATTGCACTGTGTGCGTTAAATTGTTTTCTGGTGAATTTTCATGGCCGATATTGATTAGTTTATTAGTTCACCTTCTCACAAATTTTTAGAAGGGTGTTCTAAAGAACAATTGTTAAAGATCGCTGAATATTATAAAATAGTGATTAAGGATAAAAGATTCGGTAAAGAAAGCGTTAAATTAATTTTGAAAACTGAGCTGATTGGGAAAGGCTTTTTAAAGTCCGATATGGATGAATCTGTAGCAGGTGTATCTAATTTGCAATCGACTTTGTCTTTTGAGCAGCAAAAAGAGCTACTACTTTTGCAGATGGAGCATGAGAAATTAAAAAAACGTTCCGAAGGGAGTAAGCTGGAGTTGGAAAGAGCAAAACATGAAGCAGAAGCCCTCAAATTGAAGCTTGCGAAAGAGGGTAGGCTGTCTAATTTTGGTGAGGAAGAAACCATGTCTTTTTCGCTTGCTTCAAATGTAAAATTTGTTCCAAAGTTTAATGAAGACCACCCTGATATTTTCTTTACCTTGTTTGAACGCATGGCAGAAATGAGGGACTGGTCAAATGATAATTGTGTTGCTTTGCTACAATGTGTTTTAACTGGAAAAGCACAAGTAGTTTTTTCTTCAATGCCGTTTGATGACCGTAGGGATTATGATAAAGTTAAATCTGTAATTTTAAAGGCTTATGAATGTGTACCGGAAGCATACAGACAGCGTTTTCGTTTGCAGAAAAAAGAGGAAGTACAAACACATTTAGAATTTGTCAGAGATTTGAGGAGAAACTTTAATCGCTGGTGTACAGCACTGGACATTAAGACATTTGAAAATTTAACTCATCTGATGGTGTTAGAACAATTTAAAAACACAGTTCCGAGTCGCCTTGCAATATATATCAGTGAGCACAATGTTAAAACTCCTGAGGAAGCGGCGATGTTAGCCGATGACTTTGTACTGACGAATAAATCTGCCTTTGTTGATGCTCATGTTCGTGATGTTCAGTCTGCTTTCTTTGTAGAGTCTTCATCTAAAAATGGCCGTGTGTTCACGGGGAAATTTGACCCGAGTAAGGTATGCAATTACTGCCGGGAGAAAGGACATTGCCGGGAGAAAGGAAACTGGATTGTCCAGTCCTTAAGAATAAATCCAAACGAACTGTTTCACGTTTACCTGTTAAGCCTGCTGCTTCAGTGGCACCAGCTCTGTCTGAAGGGATTGGAATGTTTGAAAATCAGAAACCCGATGTTGAATTTTTGTCTTCTCACACTCCTTTCATTACAGAAGGTCGTGTATCTTTAGTAGGAGAAGGTTGTGTATCTTTAGTAGGAGAGAAGGAAATCCCTGTTAAAATATTCAGGGATACTGGATCGATGGATTCGTTCATATTGGAGTCTGTTCTGCCGTTTTCTTCGCAATCACATACTGGTGAGAGCGTGTTAATTCGGGGAATAGGACTGAATGTTCTGCCTGTGCCTCTTCATAAGGTAAGACTTCAGTCTGAGTTAATTCAAGGTGAAGTTGTAATGGGAGTACGACCAGCCTTGCCAATTGAAGGAGTTCATATGATTTTAGGAAATGGACTTGTAGGTGAGCGTGTATGGGCTGACAGTTCTGTGTTCCCTATAGTTACTAATAATAAAAACGAAACGGAACCCAGTCACGATGCCACATGTGTAGTGACTCGTGCAATGAAGCAGCGAGAGGATGAATTGATTAATCAAAAGAAAACTCGGTTTAATAAAGCTTGCACTGATTTGTTTGTTCCTGATTTGTCTGCATTGTCTTTTCCTGTGTCAGCAGAGGAACTCTGAAAAGAACAGCGAGCCGATTCCTCGTTGGATGCGCTTTTCCAGTGTGCTGTCACTCCAGCAGAGATGGGTAACCTTGCTCGTGGGTATGTTGTTAGTGATGGAGTGTTGCTGAGGAAATGGATTCCTCACAAGGGTGATTTTGTTGGAGATCCTGTTGGTGGTGGTGGTTCTTGTTAATTTTCGTTGCACAATGATCGAAATTGCACATGATCAATCAGGTCATTAGGGCGTGCGTAAAACGTATGATCGCTTGTTGCGATATTACTTTTGGCCGCGTATAAAACGAGACGTCTCTATTTATATTAAGAAATGTAACACGTGCCAGCTAACCAGTAAGCCGAATCAAGTGTTGAAACCTGCACCTTTGAAACCAATTTAAGCTGATGGTGAGCCTTTTGAACATCATCTTGTCAATTGTGTCGGACCACTTCCTCGTTCCAAATTAGGAAGTAATTATTTGTTTACTGTGATGTGCTTGAACACGCGTTTTCCGGCAGCATATCCATTACGTACTATTATGCCGTGTTCTATTGTGAGAGCATTAACTCAGTTTATGGAATTATTTTTGGAATTAACTTTGGAATTCCAAAAATCATCCAAAGTGACCAGGGTTCGAACCTGACTTATCTTTTTCAGCAAGTTCTGAAACAATTGCACATTAAGCATAATCAATCTACTGCGTACCACGCACAAAGTCAGGGTGCGTTGGAGAGATTTCATCAGTCCTTAAAATATCGCTTCTTCGAGCATATTGTGTGCAATTAGATCAAGATTGGGAAGAAGGTTTACCCTGGATGATGTTAGCCGCTCGCGAAGTAGTACAGGAAAGTACTGGTTTTAGCCCTAATGATTTAGTCTTTGGTCATAAAGTTCATGGTCTCTTATCTGTTTTTCAAGGGGCTGGAAAAGTTGCGAAGCCTCCAAAATATTTGACAGCATATGTTTTGGGGTTCAAGAATCGACATATTCAGGCAAGATAATTTGCCAAAGTAAACCTTGAAAAACATCAACAAACTATGAAGCGACTGTATGTCGACAGTCGAACGTCGAGAGTTTGAATCAGGAGATCAAGTTTTAGTACTCCGGCCAATAGTATCTTCTCCTTTCGAAGCCAAATTCGATGGCACGTTTGTTGTGCAACGTAAGTTAAGTGATGAGAATTATGAGGTTATAACTTCGTCACGGAAAAAGTCAGTTAAACGGTACCATGTAAATTTGTTAAAACCATACTATGAAAATGAGACTAAAGCTGTACTGAATAAGATATCCGCACATTCTGTACTTCTGTATCTGTTGGTGGGGGGAAGGTGAGTTTAGTGGGGGAAGAAGAGGAGACCATTTCTCCTGATGATTGTGTGTTCAGTGGTCGTTTTAAAAATTCTGAATCTTTGCAGAACTTAAGAGTCGACTCTCCGTTATTTATCTCATGAAAAATGTCAGGAGTTATGTCGATTGTTACATGGCTTTCCTGAATTATTTGGAGATGCGCCTTCGCGTACTGATTGGGTGCAGCATGACATCGATGTGGGGGACGCAAAGCCTATCAAACAGCGTTTTTACCGTGTTTCACCTGAGAAACGGGGATTAATGGACAAAGAAATAAAGTATATGCTAGATCACAATATTGCTGTACATTCGTCTTCTGACTGAGCTTCCCCGTGTTTATTAGTAGAAAAGTCAGATGGAACGGTTAGAGTTTGTACAGATTTCTGAAAAAGTCAATAGCTTAACTGTTTCCCTCTGCTCCGTATTGAAGATTGCGTTGATCAGGTTGGGTCAGCCAAGTTTGTCAGCAAGTTTGATTTGCTGAAGGGCTATTGGCTTGTGCCTTTAACAAAAAGAGCACAAGAAATATCATCCTTTGTCACTCCGGGCTTTTCTCTTATCAGGTTATGAGTTTCGGTCTTCGAAATGCTGCGGCTACATTTCAACGCCGTATAAACAGAGTAATTTCGGGTCTTGAGGGCTGTGCTGTTTATTTGGATGATTTGGTTGTTTTTAGTGACAGTTGAGAATCTCATTTAAAGCGCCTTCGTGCAGTGTTACAACGTTTATCTGATGCTCGGCTTACAGTCAATTTAGCAAAATGTGAATTTGCTAAAGCGACCGTGACGTACCTCGGTAAGGTGGTAGGGAATGGTAATGCGCGTCCAGTGCAGGCTAAAGTACAAGCCATCCAGGATTTTCCCCCTCCGACAACAAAAAAACAGCTCATGCGGTTTTTAGGATTGGTAGGATATTACCGATCTTTTTGTTGTAATTTCTCCACAGTAGTGGCACCTCTTACTGATTTATTGAAGGGTAAGACAAAGTTCATCTGGTCCTCTAGCTGCCAACTGGCTTTTGAAAATGTCAAGTCATTGCTGTGTTCAGCACCCGTGCTTCTGGCTCCATGTTTCGACAAAACCTTCACTTTTCACGTCGATGCCAGTAACGTGGGAGCTGGGGCTGTTCTTCAGCAGTCTGATGAGGAGGGAGTCGAACATCCTGTCAGTTTCTTTTCGAAGAAGTTTAATTCTTAGCGTCACTACTCTACAATTGAGAAAGAAGCATTGGTCTTATTTGGGCATTGCAGCATTTCTCTGTTTATCTTAATTCCAGTGCACCAATTGTTATATATACCGATCACAATCCTTTGACTTTTTTTTTAATTCTCTACAGTGTCCGAATCAGAGGCTCATCTGGTGGTCCCTGTTTTTGCAGTCTTTCTGCTTGGACATTCGTCATGTTCGAGGATCGGAAAATGTGGTAGCGGATGCGCTGTCGCGAGTTCCGACGTTCTCAGAAATATTGTTATCTTATCTGTTGTGTTTGTTTTATTATAGTGGTTTACTTTTGAGCTTAACTAAAGCCTTTTCTTATTGAGCTTTATGTTTGCGTGCGTCCCTCCTTTTGTTGCTTCCCTTTGAGCCAGGGGTCGTAACATTTACTGAGGTGGCATCGTTAACTTACAAACATTATGATAATTTGGTGGATAATTTAAAAATGTTCGTTAATCCCCTGTAGGCAGTGTTGCCAACTTTGCAATTTTGTTGCTAGATTTAGCAACTTTTCATACTACCCTAGCAACTTTTTTTTTCTTCTAAAAGCAACTACCAACAAATTTTGCTATTTTTAAACTTTATTTGGCAACTTTTAGCAACTTTTGATAAGTGACTTTAACAATAAGAGGGACACTTTTTTTTTTTTTCCATCTAAATTACACAAAAAGAGGAAACCAAAGATGACAAGCAGTACACATATCACGTGAATTAAGTTAGCTGCTATTTGCAATTGTTCAATTTAATAAGTGATAACAACAATTGAATAATTTAATAATTAAGTAATTGTTAATTTATGATACACCTTGTTAGTAGCTTGTACCTGTGATTGTTGATCTGTTAGTACACTGTAAAAAAATTTATAGAAAAATGGAAATGTTAGTAATTTTCCAGGACATTATCCATTATCCGTTGTAACCTGAAAACACTAAATACAATGCGTTTTTTAAATTACAGGGAAAACACCTGTTAAAAAAAAAACAAAAAAACAAAAAAAAAAAATCAATCTGTAAAATTCCTTTACATTAACAGGTAGATTGTGCCCTATTTTTCAGACTTTTAGATTGTAGCATACTAACTAACTACCAATACACTGCTTAAAACTGTAATTGGTCAGAATGTATAGTTTTACTAGTTTACTAGCTAATAATAACAATAATAATGAACTTAAATTGTAATCGTACAAAAATGTGTATTCAATAATTCAATGTTGTATTTAAAAATAATTGTTTATATTTTAATATTATTTTATGCATTTATATTTTACGCACAAATATAAATTAACACACATATATATATATATATATATATATATATATATATATATATATATATATATATATATATATATATATATATATATAAAAAAAAAATTATATATATAATTTATTTTATTTTTTTTTGCTGAGATTCAATGTAGTGACACAATTTTGCGTCATGATTACAAAACGACGTCATCACGCAATGACATCACAATGCCATTTAGAAACAAATCAACCTTTCTTTAGCAACTTCCCCTAAAAAATTGTTGGCAACACTGCTGGTAGCGTATTCATTCTGATGTAAAATTAACGGTTGCCTGAGGGCGCTCTACGGTCATCTTATCTGAGCGCAAAACGCTGTTCGGGAGAGTTTCAAGATGCTAAAAATAATAAATAGATAAAATTATGAACATGTTTTAATGTGTTTATTTTTGTTGTCAGTATTTTACTAGTATTTAATGACTATGAACATACAATCATTACAAAACAAATTATTAATATACCATTGATGAAACCACAAAGCTGACACGGAGGTATGTATAACTACAAAATAAAGTAATTTTGAGTGTTACTGCTATTAATATTATTTTGTAAAATAAGGTACATGTAATATAAAAGTACATAAGTGATGAAAATGTTTCTGTGACAGATATGCACCGTCCGAATCCGTTCACTTCATTTCGTTCACTCCTTTCTAATATAGTGCACTCAACTGCCATACACTATATAGGGATTAGTGAATGAGTGTACGAGTGAGTGATTTCAGACACAGCTTATGTGTTAAAGTTGAGAGTGTGCTGACCTGCAGCACTTCTGCTCCAGACATGAAAGATTCCTCAAATCAGCTTGAGAGAGCATCTGGCCAGTTGACAGAATGGTAATTTCTTGTAGATCCCTACTTTAAGGCCTTGCAAACGTGTACGTTTGATTTTCTGTGAGATATTGAAATTTAAACACATTTAACGATGTAACTTGCATATATTTATTTATTAAAGCAACAGTTCACTCAAAAAATAATATTTGCTAAAGATTTGCTCATGAAGAAAAAAAAAAAAAAAAAAAAAAACCTCATCCGTATCTTGGATGGCCTGAGTGTAAGTAAATTTTCAGAAATTTTCAATTTAGGCAAACTATTCCTTTAATGCCGTATCAGCATCAACGGTTATATTTACAGCCAAAATATGAAATTGTAATAACACATTATACAAAATAAACCTTTCAGTTTAATATTTGACACACATTATACAATTTTACACAGTTATGTATATCCTTATCAGTTCCTTATTCACCCTTATTTCTGAATAAAATGTTTTCCTAGTAACATTAAAAGCAGGCCAGTCCAGTAAAATATGCTCAAGCTCATATGCTTATTGTAAAGAAAATCACATACTGATGACTGTTCACCTTTCAATAAGTGTAGCTCTTGAGTGAACGTACAGTTTGATCATGACTTCAAAATGAAAACAAAGAAAGAATGTTTCATTTACAACAGGGTTGACTACTCTTCATTTGTAATGAATACATTCATCTTATACTTATTGATCTTTTTTTTTTAAATGTAAATTCAGTATTATTAAAAATCCATATAAGTTCAGTATCATCACTAGCCTGCGGAAAGAGTCAGTGTAAAATCCCCACCACTAATACACAGACTGACAGTCTGTCAGGAACCTGATCTTAATTATCTAGTATGCAGAGGTTTTATCAAAATTGCAGAAATGACTTGTGACTCTTGGAAGCATGGATATTAATATATTGATAACTACAGACCAGGCAGTAATGTTTTAAACCATTGTTTACCAGCAAAAGTGTGTTACATTTTAACTGCACAATTTCCAGCTCGTTAGGGTTTTTCTTTTTGCAAAGAGCTAAAAAAAAAATGTAATAACTTGACATGTAGTGGAAAATGTTTTCAAAATATGTTATAATAAATTACTAAAACTAGTATTGTCTCGTTCATTTCATCATGGTGAGATCAGTGAACACGTTGGCAAGGCAATATAAAAACTGAAACTAACATTACTGTCCCAGCTGGCCAAACAAAACACATGCAAACAAAATCAACTTACAACAAGCCAATGACCTCGACGGCTCCCCAGAAGAGGTCGCTCAGGAAAGACAAGCTCCACGGAGACCGGGTCCTGCTGTCCAGAACCTGACCTGAAGAGAGACAAACATCACACAAACATCACACAACACAACAAACGAGCTCCAAACGAAATATGTGACTTACACTGTACGAACAACCTGTTTGTTGATAGAACCACTACTGCGCGAGGCTGCCATATAATTATATCGAAAGCGTTATTATTATGAATATTCAACACATCACGTTCGTAGGTTGTATTTACGGATCAACAAACTGACACTTGGATATGTAAACTGTACATATTAGCCTTCGTAACATTCCTACCTGGATATTATCATTGTAACACAACCAAATGTTGGTCTAACCATCGATATATATATATATATATATATATATATATATATATATATATATATATATATATATATATATACACACACACATATATCTATGGGTCTAACGATAAATCATACACATATAAGGTGTCATATCAAAAATGTATGTTAGGAAGAGAGACAGATAAAACAGTAATACTGTATGTATTAGCTCTTGGCTGGCGTAAAAATAACACGATAACGCTAAATTACATATTTACTCATGTATGACAATTTATTTTATATAATAAGAATGGTGCAGGTTTTTCAGCAAAAATAACATTATTTTTCTTAACAAAACAAGAGTTGTTTTTAGCACTTACCATTTGATACATAAACCATCGTCACTGTTGTTTAACCGGAAATAGGCTTCTTTTCCGGTTCTGCGCAGTGTTGCAAACTTTGCAATTTTGTGGCAGATAATTTGGAATAATAAATATGTTAAATATAAGAACAAATCAATTTTCTATACTAATTGGGTTAAAAATGATATTCTAATGGTCTCACAGTTGATAAATAATGAAGGATATTTACATATACTGAATTTTTTGAGAAATTTGGTATTGCAACACCTCCGCGTGAATATAGTTCTGTATTTGATGCAACACCAGCAGGATTTGTGAGGCTTTTAAAGGGCTTCAGTCAATCTAAACAATCAACATTTAAAAAGAGATCTTATTAAACGATATTGATATCAAAGATAGAAAATGTAATAATACATTTTTTAGATGTTTGATTCATTGCCCTGCAACATTTCGATGTAAGTACTTCTGGAATAATCATTTTGAGAATATCAACTGGACATTGATTTGGATTTATAATAGCAAATTCTGTGTCACAAATAAATTTAATGAAGTTTACTTTAAAATTATACATATAATTTATCCAACTAACCAGTTTCTCAAGAGATACAGAGCTGATCTCTCTGAATGCTGTGTCTTTTGTGGAATGGATGTAGAGACTGTTTTGCATCTTTTTTTCGAATGTATGCATGTTCAATTTTTCGAGATTGATGACGAATATTTATTTACTATGTTGGACATAAAATTAATATAATAAAAAGAGATGTTATATTTTATTTTGATAAAAAATGTATGGATAAGAGTCACATTTTTATGCTAAATCTTCTAATATTGTTAGGTAAGTTTTATATACACAAATGTAAATGGTCAGAAAGGAAGCCCAGTATGCACTTCAAAGCTGACTTGAGGATTTCTTTTGAAACTCTTCAAGGTCTTTCAAATCAGACCTTGGACACGCTCAAAGAACTAAACTCCTCTTTTCTATTGTGATTATTGATGTATACCCTCCTTGTTATTTTTTTTTTCCCTTTTCTTTTTTATTTTGGCTTTTTTCTTCCAGAAAACGTGAACACCATGTTTGTAATATTTTGTTATACTTTTGAATGTTAATTGTTCAGCATATACAGTTATACAAAAAAAAAAAAAAAAAAAAAAAACTTAGCAATTTGCACCCAGCAACAAATTTAGCAATTTTTAAAAATTTATTTGGCAACTTTTAGCAACTTTTGATTAAGTGACTCCGACAATAAAAAGGCACACATTTTCCATCCAATTTACACAAAAAGAGGAAACCAAAGATGCCTCGCAGTACACACATCACGTGAATTGAGTTAGCTGCTAGTTGCAATTGTTCAATTTAATAATAATAATAATAATTTAATAATTTTTCATTTATGATACACTTTGTTAGTAGCTTGTACCTGCGTTTGTTGATCAGTTAGTAGGCTGCTCTATAAGAAAAATGGAAAAGATACTAGAAATTTTCCAGGACATTATCCATTGTAACCCTCTAACCCGAAAACACAATGCGTAATTTAAAATGTAGGTAAAAAAAATAAATAAATAAATAAATAAATAAATAAACAATACAGAAAATTATTTCATATTAACATAGTAGATTGTGCCGTATTTTTACAGACTTTTCTTAGAGTGTAGCAGACTAACTAACTACTAATACACTGCTTAAAGCATAATTATTGAGATTGAGAATGTGTAGTATTACTAGTTTACTAGCTATTAAAAAAACTTAAATTGTAATCATTCAAAAATGTGTTAGTGTTCAACAATTCAATGTATTTAAACATACAGTTATTTATATTTTAATAATATATTATGCATATTATTTTACAAACAAATCTAAATTAACAGTTTTTTTGCTGCGATTTGATGTTTTGACACAATTTTGCGTCGTCATTATGCAATGACGTCATCGCTCAATGACATCATAACGTCTTTTAGCAACTTTTAGCAACAAATCGACCTTCCTTTAGCAACTTTCTCTGAAAATTAGTTGGCAACACTGCACTGGCGTCTGTTTGGTGGTGACGTTTGCTTGCAGTTAAAGAAGGGCCATTTAAACTTATTCATAGAACAAATCTAGCTAAACCATCATATTTTGCAAAAGAATGTTGCTGTAAACTGTACCTTTTGTAACAGATGCTGTATTGGTATTGGCATTTTGATTTTATTTTCAACCATATTGATGTTAGACTCCTGCGAAGTGGCAAAAACACGAGCTACATATGATCAACCTCATCTTCTTATTAACTAAATTGTATATTTATAAGTGTATAGACTGTCTGACATGAAGAAAAACAAAAAAACACACTGTTCATGTCTGCATTTCTTTACGGTTTGTAAGTGTAGACTGTCTAAAAAAAAACAAACACATTGTTCATGTAATGTCTTCACGGTTTTAAATTTATAGCCTAAGTGTTTAGGCTATAAGGCCTGTCATTTCTTTACAGTTAACAGTGCAGAAGAAATAAGACAGAGTTTTAGATAAAGAGACTGCAGAGTGAACCCAGAGTGTAGCCTACATTATCTGTTGAGGGTGGTGAGACATCTGCAGAGCAGGAGATATCTGCACCTGTTAAAGGACATGAAAACCGAAAAAGAAAAAACAAAAAAAAAACAGTCAGGCCACATCTCTGAGCTCTGAGACATTTCCCTGCTCACTCAAACAATTGTGTTCAGAAGCAGTTTTGGTTCTAAAATAGAAAAAGAAAAGAGGAACTGAACTAATAATGTGTTGCATTAGATTACTAATTTATATGTGTGTGTGTGTGTGTGTGTTCTAGTTCTGTATGGTTTATGAAGACACAAATGTGTATAATTATATTGGTATTACAACGTAAACATGGTTTAGGAGGACACTTCCTGTGTCTTCGTAAACCAAATTGCTTAAAAAACATGCTAAACAGTTTTTTTTTAATTCAAAAATTGACAGTAGTTTATGGTTTCCATGTTTTAAGGGTTCATTCCATAGGCATAATAGTTTTTAATACAAACTGTATTTTCTATCCCCTTTATGCATTTTTAGATTTTCAAAAAAAACTTAATTCTGTATGATTTATAAGCTGTTTTATAAACAAATGTCCACACAAGGTCAAAAATGACTGCTATTACTATTACCCATAGATACCCACACACACACACACACACACACACACTCACTCTCTCACACACACACAAACATACTGATCAGTCATAAAAAATGAAAACCACCTGCCTTATACTGTCTAGGATGATATGTCTAGGTTCCCCTCATGCATCGAGGCATGGACTCTACCAGATCTCTGAATGTGAAGATTAGTGGCTCAGTGGATCAGATTTGTTGATCCAGCACATCCCATAGATGCTCATTCAGATTTAAGGAAAATAAAAACAAGGCAACACCTTGAACTCTTTGTCATGGTCCTTAAACTATTCCTGAACAATTTTTGGAGTGATCTAAAAGAAAACATAATTGATCAGACCATGCAATCCTCTTCCATTGCTCCATGGTCTAGTTCTGATGCTCATGTGAACGCTGTAGGTGCTTTCGATGGTGGACAGGGGTCATGAGGGGCACTCTGACAGGTCTGCTATGCACCTTTCTATAATGGCCAGCATTATGTTTTTCTATGATTTGTGTTACAGTAGCTCTTCTGTGTGATTGGACTGGACTTGCTGCCTAATATATCCCACCCCTGTACAGGTGCCACTGTAACAATATAACCAATGTGAGAAAACGTTCCTAGCCTTTGTCAGCATACTGATAGTGGCACCTGGTGGTCAATTTTGATACTGTAAGTTGATTTTGCTTTTTTTATTATGTTAAAGGACATTCATTCATTCATTTATTTATTTGAGAAAATGTTTTTTACTGATAAAAAAATAGAGAAAAAGAGAAATTATTTTTTTGGAAATAAACTCAAGGCATTAATACATTTCCCTTTGTGATTCAGGGCTTCTGTAATTTGCTGTACTCTTGACCTTCATTGTTAAGATTAGTGAAACTTTTTTGTCACAATTCATGATTACATATTTAAATTAAAATTAAGGATTTATAATTATACATAATTTTACATTCAGATTTAAAAATATATATTCAAAAAAAAAAATATATATATATATATATATATAATTTAGTCATTTAGCAAATGCTTTTATCCAAATGAGGACAGTAGAAGCAATCAAAACCAACAAAAGATAAAATGCAATAAAATGCAAATTCTATGAGTTAAGTCTCAATTAGCTTAACTCAGTACACGTAGCAAGGTTTATATACAGTATATATACATATATATATATATATATATATATATGTATATGTATATGTATATGTATGTATGTATGTATAGTGACGTGAAAAGGTTTTTGCCCCCTTCTGTTTTTTTTTTGTTTTGTTTTTTTTTGCATATTTATCACAAACAAAAAAACAAAAAAAAAAAGTGAAATGCATGCTCAGTCGGGTTTAGATCAAGAGATTGACTTGGCCATCGCAAAATATTCCACTTTTTTACCTTATAAAAACTCCTGGGTTGCTTTTGCAGTATGTTTTGGGTCATCGTCCAATATATGGACCTAACTGTGTGTGTGTGTGTGTGTGTGTGTGTGTGTGTGTGTGTTTATACAGTGGTGTGAAAAAGTTTTTGCCCCCTTCCCGTTTTTTTTTTTTTTTTTGCCTATTTGTCACACTTGAATGATTCAGATCATCAAACAAATTTTAATGTTACACAAAGATAGCCCAAGTAAATACAAAATGCAGTTTTTTACATGACTATTTCATTTATTAAGGGAAAAAAGCTGTCCAAACCTGCCTGGCACTATGTGAAAAAGTAATTGCCCTCTAACTGGTTGTGCCACCCTTTGCAGCAACAACTGCAATCAAGCGTTTGCGATAACTGACAATGAGTCTTTCACATCGCTGTAGAGGAATCTTGGCCCACTCTTCTTTGCAGAATTGTTTTAATTCAGGCACATTGGAGGGTTTTCGAGCATGAAAGGACTCTTTAAGGTCATGCCACAGCATCTCAATCGGATTTAAGTCCAGACTTTGACTTGGCTACTCCAAAACCTTTATTTAAATTTTCTTGAGCCATTCAGAGGTGGACTTGCTGGAGTGTTTGGGATCATTGTCCTGCTGCAAAACCCAAGAGCGCTTGAGCTTGAGGTCACAAACTGAAGGCCGGACATTTTCCTTCAGGATTTTCTGATAGAGTGCAGAATTCATGGTTCCATCAATTATGGCATGTCATCCAGGTCCTGAAGCTGCAAAGCAGCCCCAGACCATCACACTACCACCACCATATTTTACTGTTGGTATCAGGCACGTGCACACATAGACATCAAAAGGGGCTTGAGCACCTGCCCTTTTTCTTCCTCGAGAGAAAGTGTCCTTTTTTCTGGGTTTTTTTTTTTTTTTTTTAAATAAATGAATATATGTATATATGTGTGCGTGTGTGTTTCTGTTTGCGCACAGCTTTCCCTGTCAAACAAATAAAAAAATCTAAATATCAGGTTGGGTCAGGAAATGTTGAGACTCTGTCGAGTTCCGATCACTGATCTATAATAGAGTCCTTATATATAGATCAGTGGTTCCGATGCCTTTCTCCCCTCCGCGTCTCTGCAGCACAGCAGTGTAGCACACATTGATCAGCACATGCACATCACAGACAGGCAGAGAGCCGCAGAAGTGAAGCCCTCCCTCCCTCTCCAGTTGTGTTTATCTTGCTGTGGAGGTGAGTGGTGATAAACAAGCTACCTGTCAATCGTTTAAATGATTCGGTTCAGTCGCAATGACTCACTTATTAACAGTGACTTGCTGCCAACTACTGGCAGTTTTAATTTCACATTTAAAGTATCTTTTTTTTTTTTTATTTTTTTTTTATTTAATAATTTCAGATATCAATATTCAACGTTTTATGTTTAAAATATCAAAACAGTATTAATGTATTTGTAACTGCACATTAAATGCATTCATGTCCTGCATTAAACTGTGTGTAAATGCATCTAAATACCACTTCTAATGCCACTTCTGTGTTTCCTCTGCATTGCATAGATTAATTTTGTCAATACTGATTTCATTTGCTTCGTAACAGCTTAAATTACTTATTCTGAATGACTGATTCATTTTAAGAATTTGACTGAAAATATAATGCACATGCAGTGCTTTATAAAGGTAAAAATGTCCATAAAAGGTAAACAATCAATTTAAACTTATTGGAAAAGATTCATTTCTATCACTGCTGTGAACTGATCACCACAGAATATGCAGAATATCAAAAACTTTAGGAGTCAGCTGTCCACGGAAGTCCTTAAGATATCAGCACAATAACACACTCAGCAAAATATTGTCTATCATTATTGATAAAATCCCAGAAAACATTGATATATTTTTTTTGTCAATATCGCACACCCCTAATATATTTAACGTTTTGTTTAAAAAAATATTAAATAAATATGAGAAGTGCCCTTTTTTCCACTTGAGCCCCTGCCCCTCAAAATTTCTGTGCACATCCCTGGTTGGTATGACGTTCTTTTTATGAAATACTGTGTTGGTTTTACGCCAGATGTAACGGGACACACACCTTCCAAAAAGTTCTACTTTTGTCTCATCAGTCCACAGAATATTTGCCCAAAAAAAGTCTTGGGGATAATCAAGATATTTTTTGGCAATTGTGAGACGAGCCTTTGTGTTCTTTTTGGTCAGCAGTGACTTTTGCCTTGGAACTCTCCCACAGATGCTGATTTTGCCCAGTCTCTTTATTATTGTTGAATCATGAACACTGATCTTAATTGAGGCAAGTGAGGCCTGCAGTTATTTAAATGTTGTTCTGGGTTCTTTTATGACCTCTTGGATCAGTCGTTGTTACACTCTTTGAGTAATTTTGATAGGCCAGCCACTCCTGGGAAGGTTCATCACTGTTCCAAGTTTTTTCCATTTGTGGATAATGGCTCTGACCGTGGTTCGCTGGAGTCCCAAAGCCTTAGAAATAGTGATGTTACGTTCAACACCGAAGCTCCAAAGCTTGTATCAAAAAAGCAACACATTTCACATTGAAGCAGTTTATCGGAGCTTGATTCGTTTTGCCAAAAGCACGTGATCTATTACGTACGAAGCGTCATTTGCCTGAAAACCACGTGACTGCTTCAGTATCTGCTTCAAACGAAGCGAACCTCAGCGCCGTTTCCTTTACATTACATTACATTATAATGCGTTAGCATTATTTTCTTTTTATCGTAATTTATATATTAAGGTCAAATGAACTTTGCCCATGAAATAACAGTTTAAGAGACTGAGGCAGAGTTGACATTGACAGATTACAGATTTAATTCATGAGTATATGTTTGATTTATTTGAATTATTTTAGTGGCAGTACACCAACACAAATGAATGACTTTGACAATGGCCATTGTTTTTATACAATAAATTAAAACAAGGAATCAGTAGTAGAACCAGATGTGAAACCAGCAGCTGTAATGAATCACAGCACTTTGGGATGTGTTATTAATTTTTATGACCACAAGATGGCCACAGCATGAACCGTTTTAAAAAGCTTCAAGTTAACCTTTTTCTGATACAATTGGGTTGAAAGCTTCACTGGTTCAGAACGCTTCACTTCGCCATCACTACTTAGAAAAGGCTTTATAACCCTTTCCAGACTGATACGTGTCAACTATTTTGTTTCTCATCTGTTCTTGAATTTCTTTAGATCGCGCGGCATGATGTGTTGTTCTTTAAGCATGCTTCACTTTGTCAGACATGTTCTATTTAAGTGATTTCTTGATTCAACAAGTCTAGCAGTAATCAGACCTGGGTGTGGCTAGTGAATTTTAACTCAGCTTTCTAAAATAATGTGGTTAATCACAGTTCTTTCATGATTTAACAGGAGGGGGCAACTGATTTTTCACGTAGGGCCAGGTAGGTTTGGACAGGTTTTTTCCCTTAATAAATGAAATCATCATTTAAAAACTGCATTTTTTATTTACTTTACATTTAGTCATTTAGCAGATGCTTTTATCCAAAGCGACTAAAAAATGAGGACAATAGAAGCAATCAAAACCAACAAAAGAGCAACAACATGCAAGTGCTATGACAAGTCTCAGTTAATCTAACGCAGTACACGTAGTAAGGTTTTTTTTTCATATTTACTTGCATTATCTTTGTGTAATATTAAAATTAGTTTGATGATCTGAATCTTTTAAGTATGACAAATATGCAAAAAAAAAAAAAAAAAAAAAACCGGGAAGGGGCAAAAACCTTTTCACAGCGCTGTGTGTATATATATATATATATATATATATATATATATATATATATATATTAGACATTGGAAGAAGGGCTACTTCATTATGGAAAAAAGCTGATTCCTGACGTGTTTCTGTGGTGTGGGATCAGAGCTGAGCAGAGAATTAATCAGTCCATCATCTAAAGATGCTGCTAATAAGCAAGTCTCCATTTAATCAGCTGAATGCACAGACCCTCACAAATCTTCACATATGGTGGAGGAAAAGTCAGGAATATTATCTATAATATGATTACACAGCGTTCTAATTGGATTAGCACATTCATTTAACTTAAATCATCTGAATGCAGCATACAATCAATTTAAATAATGTAGAGATTTTTGCTCATCAAAACAGACAGAAAACAGAAAACAGACACAAGCATGCCAGTAATGGACAAGACGAGTTCAGTTTTGGTGAAAACATTCAGGGAAACAATATTTTTTATTAACTAAAAGGGGCTCATCCTTCATACTGTACATGTGCAGTAAGTGATATAAGTGGTTATGAAGGAGAGACCTTTTTGCTCCTGCTTACAGATGATACTGTGGTCTCTTCTTCTGATTCTGCCGGCTCGGCGGCCCATGGGTTTCTGCCACAGAGTAGGAACGGCACAACATGCTCTCTGAACTTATACAAAAAAAAGTGTTTTGGGTCATATCAATCAGTCATTGATCATATTTTAAGGTTTATTGCAATACTGAGCATGGTTTAAGTGAATAATGTAATTTTCACAACGAAATATCCAGGTCATATCTGACTCAAAAATCTAAATTGAGATCGTATGCAATGTGATATTTTCATGTTTCACACAAATATTTGATATCAATAATCATGAAACCCTGCTAAATTTATAGGCACAAGATGTTGGTGTTGGTTCCAGGGACACATGGCACCACACATTTTGTATTTATCTCTTATCTGATATGCTCAGTTCAGCTCATGAACCTCTCTCTCTTAATAAGCTGATTGTCACGAATTCAGCCTCTGTGGCTCCCTCCGATCGTCACCAGAGGGAACCATCACCTGAGTATTAACTGTCACGAACTCCAATTCCCATAATATCCCGTACCTGTGGCTGATTACCTGCACAGGTGTTTCATATTGACTCTGGTCCATTTAAGCTGCTCTCCCAGTCACCTCATTGTGAAGTCTTGTCATGCCATGCAAACATTTCTGAGCGTTTCTTCCGTGTATGACCTGGACTATTTACTGGACTCTGATTTTCTGCCGCCTGCCTACCCTGATTCAACCTGCCTTGTTATTTGATTATCCTGGGTGTTTGCCGCCAGCCCTGATCTTAAGCCCTAACTCTGACTTTGATTCTGCCCTGTCTACGTTGTGTTTGAAGCTCGTGATTGAATTCTACCTGTTTGGCTTGCATTCTGTTTTAATAAAGCTGCACATGGATCCTAACGCCACTGACTCCTCATTACAGAAGACTTCGCCAGACTTTGATCCAGCAGAATTCTACCACTTCACCACCGAGGTCTCTGCCCAAACGTCGGTCCTGGCCACACACCAACAACAGCTCAACCGGCTGACCTCAGTAACCAAAGAACTGGTAAAGACTTTACAAGCGCTTCGTCTCCAAGCGCCCAACACTTCTTCTCCACCTCCCAGCCTGCCTCAAGCACACGCCACTTCCACCACTGCAAGCCCTCGTCTCGCCTTCCCAGAGAAATTTGATGGATCTCCAACCAAATGTAAGGGCTTCTTACTCCAATGTTCAATGTTTGTCAACCAACAACCCATGCTGTACCCTACAGATGAGAGTCGCATTGCATTCGTGTGTTCGCTTCTCTTGGGGAGAGCGCTGGATTGGGCCACCGCGGTGTGGAGCGAGGATAGACCAACCCTCCCTTCGTTCAGGGCGTTTATTCAATGGTTCAAGGAGGAGTTCGAGCATCCCGCTGGAGGAAAGGAGGCGGGTGAGCAACTACTGTCTCTCTGTCAAGGAGGGGATTTGGCGGCTGACTACACTCTCATTTCGCACTCTCGCAGCTCAAACAGGGTGGTCAGACGATCCCCTCAAACTTCATTATCGTAAACGCTTGAATACGGAACTACAGTCCGAATTCGCTTGTCGTGACGAGGGAAGGTCATTGGAAGAATTCATCGAGCTGTCCATCAAGATCGACAACCTCCTCCGCTCTCGTCGCACCAACTGTCTGCCCGCATTCCCCGTTGTACCCTCAGCAGCATACACAGATGTAGAACCCATGCAAATTGGCTTGACACACATCAGTGAGGAGAGAGACTCATTCGACAGAGCTTATGCTTGTATTGTGGATTGCCTGGACCTCTACGAGTATCCTGTCCATCTCGCAACCCTGCTGCGGTGAGTGTAATTTCTAAATCTGCTACCAGTTTAGAGATTGCAGTCACTCTGGAGATCAATGGGAGGGTTATGGAGACGGTAGCATTGATCGACTCCGGTGCTGCAGGAAATTTCATTGTGTCATTCACTAAAATAATATCCCTCTTGTTCCCTGTGACTCTCACTTGGCAGTCGCAGCGCTAGATGGCCGACCCCTGGGCTCCGGTTGCATTCAATTCACCACTGAAAATCTTCAATTGAGTACCGGATTCCTCCACACTGAAACCATCCGCATGTTTGTGTTCCAATTTCCACAAAACCCCATCATCCTCGGCCTTCCATGGCTGGAGCAGCATAACCCCTCTATCTCATGTACTAAGAAACAAATCATTCAATGGTCAGACTTCTGCCTTCAAAATTGTCTCCGCAGCATGCCTGTCAAGAGGGTGAGTGAGACTTCCTTGAAAGACCCATTACCCAGTGAATATCAAGATCTAGCCGAAGCTTTCAGCAAAGTTAAAGCATCGCACTTACCTCCTCACCGAGCCAGCGACTGTGCCATAGATCTCCTCCCAAGGGCAGAGTCTTTCCACTGTCACAACCCGAGGCAGAGGCTATGAAATCATACATTGAGGAGGAGCTCGCCAAGGGTTTCATCGATGCCTCCACATCACCTGCATCGGCAGGGTTCTTCTTTGTCAAGAAGAAAGATGGAGGTCTTCGTCCCTGTATCGACTACTGTAGAAGATTTTTATAGTTGAAGATCTGAATTAATCAAGTAAAATCAAGGTGAATCTGGCCATTAATATATCTATTTAATCTTCCATTATGTTCTAAGGCCCCTGTGTAAAAAATGCGTACGTGACTAAAATGAGCATACGTGGCTGAAAAATACAGACAGGAACAGCTGGAAGAACTTAAAGGGGCTTTCTTTTTATATACCATAACACGTGTTGAAGCCCCTTCTCTCTAGGGAGGTATCAGGTTGTATGTATAAATAGAACTATATGGAATGTATAGAACCCGCCTTAAAGGACAAACTGCATAAAAGAGACCGCACAAAAGCATTCGAGAGACTCTTCTGCAGAAGGGATCTCGGCTTTATTCTCGCCATGTAAGATAATAAAGTCTTTTCTTCTGGCACTAAACTCCAAGTCTGAGGGTGATTCTTCGAACTCGCAGCGGAAGACACAACAAATTGGCGCCCGAACAGGGACGGAACAGAGCAGCAGAGTGGACGACCGCTTTGAGCAGGATTTGACGAACAACACAAAAAGGGTGGCCACCTCTTACACAGGTAAAGCATTTTTGCTTACATAATTTGTGTTGTTTGCCAGTCTGCTCTTGGCGGTAAGGTCACTTAACAATATGCTCTTCCAAATTTCTAAATTTAAAGAAAAGAACAGAAAAGGAGTTTTGTTCCAGAAGAAATACCTGCATGCATTTATCTGGTTTATTGATAAGCAGCCTGAATTGAAACTAGATGGTGCAGGCAGATATACATTGCTAGCAATGGTCTGTGTTTATTTAGACTGAGCCTGAAGGGACAGAAATAAACGTGAAGCAGATATAGTGAAGGAAGCGCGCAAAATCCTACGGATATCGCCCTGTATAAGAATACAGGGGTCTGCACGGGTAGGAAGGAAAAAATAGTTCTGTCAAGCAGTGTTCTTTACTGTGAGGGAGAGAAAAGGAGAAGTCACAGTAAAGGAACTAGCGGTCTGCTGCAGGTTACTTAGGAAGGAAAAAAATGAAGTCCTGGCAAGCAGGGTTCTTTACTGTGAGGAAGAGAAAGGGAGAGTCACAGTAAAGGAACTAGCAGTCTGCTGCAGGCAGTCCTGGCAAGCAGGGTTCTTTACTGTGAGGAAGAGAAAGGGAGAGTCACAGTAAAGGAACTAGCAGTCTGCTGCAGGCAGTCCTGGCAAGCAGGGTTCTTTACTGTGAGGAAGAGAAAAGGAGAGTCATAGTAAAGGAACTAGCAGTCTGCTGCAGGTTACTGAGAAAAGTGAAGTGTTTTGTTTTGATGAGTGTCGGCGCCTGTGTGAAAGATTGAGGTTGGATGAGAGAATAAATAAATTCCGTATCGGGTGGGTAAGAGCTGCGCACCCCTCCTGGACCGTCACTTAAATGTGGCCTGGTAGAGACGGACGCAGTTCGTGCCGCACCTGAGAGGAATGAATGATTGAATGAGCCCTATAAATAAAGGGACAAAGAATGAAAGGATAAGCCCTGTCTGAATAAAGGGACCTATATAAATGTTATTAGAAGACAAAAGTATTCCAAGATATGGACTTTGAAGAATATTGAAATACTAATAGATTAATTAAAATAAGATATACATTTATGATTTAATGAATTATCTTAATAGATGAATAAAAATATTGCACGTGCTTAAAACTTTATATATTATAAGAAAGACGTCTTAAAATTTGTATCTTGTTATCCCTGGGGAACAGTAAGAAAATTAATCCATTACACAGTTTCTGAGATTGGGATTTAAGTTAACTAAAAATAACCTGTGAAGTGAAATGTTGAATGAAAGCAAGATTGGGTGACCAAATTCGTTGAAATTTGAAATCAAAAACCATAGACATTTTACAATAATAAAGGAACTTGTTGATTAAATAATTAAACTAAATAAAATGAATTATTTGATGTTGGTTGGGAAAATTCATTCACCATTACTGAATATTCTGAACCATGTATGCAAATATAGAAGACAAAGTATAATTGAAGTCTTTAGTTTAACATATGCATGTCATGCTGGTGTAAAAGAAAGTATATAATATAATATAATAAAGGTAGATTACTGCTGCTTTCTGCTTTTTGCAAAGAAGAAACTGCTTGCTGTTTTTCCGCAATGAAGAACTTGCTTTACTAAAATAGAATAAGGGAACTGCTGTATTTAACCAGATGACTTTTTTTTGTTTATTTTTAGTGATATATTTTTATTTATTTACCTTTTTTATTAAGGAACCATTGAAAAAGATGGTTGAAAAGTGAAAATAAGAAAAAGAGCTGATTGCTCAAGCACAATTTAATCAGAGTTTACAAATGTTCAATTTGATTAATGCAGTCTCTGAGGGTTAAAATTGCAGATGCCTGTTGGAATAGAGCCTTGACAAAAGGAAGCAATGAACTGGAGTCTGTTGGGCAAAGAGCTGAAGAAGCAAAGACAAAGAAGCTACAGAGAAGAAGAGGGAGGAGCTGATGGACTTGCAACTCCCCTCCTGAAAGAGGAGTACACACTTCTACATGGAGAGGGGCTGGCTTAAAGCAGGAAAAGGTGAATTTGTCACTTGAGACTTTTCCTAGAGGTGAAGAGAACATCCTGAAATGCAAAACTCTGGCAGGATCAATCAAAAGCCAGACTGAGAAGAGGCGGAGAAACAACGAGACCATACAACACAACATCAAGCTTTTGAGTGCCATCACAGACTGATGACCCAGTGCAACAACCAAACAACTTCAGCAGACTGATGATCTAACCCGAAGCACTTCCATCCCTTCCCTTGGCGCGCACAGGTGCTGCATATTTAATGATCACTATAGAGACTGCTTCAAATTGTGATAATTATTTTATAAATTTTTATTAATTTGATTACTTACTGGTCTCACAGCAGTTCTTTGAATTCTGTGCTTTAACTAACATTCTCTATCTGCTTTCCAATAGGTACTAGTCCAGCCTTGTGTTTAAAAGAACAAGGAATTGAGACAGACAGACGAGTTGCTTGACACACAAATTAGATAAAAATGGAGCTGGATTTGGGATAGCGAGGGCTATTTCATTAACCCACTAGGGGAAAATGCAACTGAATTATTGACAACAATGTTGAACTCTTTGAGAAAAAAAAAAAAGAAAAAAAAAAAAAGAAAAAAAAAAAAGAAAAGAAAAAAAGGGTAGACAAGATGTCTAATAGAAAAAATAGAGCTGATAAAATAAAAATATTGGTCACTCCATTTTGTTTAATGATAATTTAAAAGGGCTAGATTGAATAAAGTAATAATAATAAATAAATTTAACTCCAATGGTCAAAAATCGTGAAAACATAAATGCTGTCATCACTGGGGATAACAGGATAGAAATGTTGATGGCCATGGATCCTAGATTGGGAAGAGATCTCCAATCCTTTTTTTCAAAGTAGCTCATGAGCAATAACAAAAATCATATGACTAAAATTTAAATTAGACAAGTGACATTTGAGAAATTTCACTTAGTTCTCTCAACTGCACAATGCCTAAGAAAATTATTTTAAAACCAATTAACCTGTTAGATTATGTTAGAAGAAAAAGAGGTTGATACCTGCAGTGTTAAATTAAACTTTAGGATGACTGATGTTGTCCAGTTGAATATGACAATTGGACACTATGTGGAATGCTACCAGGTCTACGCTCAGTAAAGTCCTATTCAGAATCTATGGCATTCCACAGCTAAAACCATTCAGTTCACAATCAGCTGAAATCAAAACAAAATACGTTTTTGGCCAAAAGGGGGGTGTGAAAGGGTGTGAAAGAGTGTGAAAAAGTATGAATGATGGTGGTGTGGAGTGAAAGAAGGTGTCTGACGAGACACTGAGGCAAATCAATTATTTTGCCAAAACAGCTGTATGCAAAATTTAATATGTGGGCCCACAGGGCAAATAATGCCCAGTAGAATAATGACCGTGGATGAAATTGGTTAAGCTTCCTGGTCAGCACCTAGGTTATTGTTGTGGCAGAAAGAAAAACAGTGCCACACTTGCGCAGCGCATTACATGGGAAGGCAAAGCAAGCAAGCTTGCTCTGTCCACCCCACATCTAACTTTCTTTTCAGCATATCATGATGGAGCTGATTCTGAGCCAAAAGGATAAAATATTGTCTTTCTGACTGTTAACATAAAGAACGTGGGTTGAAGGTTTTCCAGGACAAAATACCTATGCTACGGAGCAAGATAGACCTAGAAGAAATTATCTAGTGAAATAGTGAAACTCAGTTTATAAAACAAAGAGATGACTGAATTAGCAAGTGGTTGAGAATAAATTCGTAATGAATTGAAAAATAGTAAGATTAGAGATAGCTAAAATCAAATTATTTATTACCTTAGAGAAAATGGGTATTCGACCTATGCTCATTGTATGGATAGCAGTGAATAAGTGCGAGCTCAAAAAAGGGGCCAGGACAGCCCTCAACCCACATGAAATTTCCACAGGTGACACCAAGAAGGATAACTGATGAGCAAATGAGCATGCTTGATGTCACTAACAAAAACTCTGAAAGATTCCACCTACAGGTGCAGCAGTTCTGTCAAGGCCAGGGAATGGGTTGCTCCACCATGAAGGACCAGTGAGTGTGCAGTGATGATTTCAAGGAAGAATCTAGCAGTGATCAGCAAAATAGTTGCAAAGTGACACCTGGGTCCACCTTTCTCTCCTTGAAATACGCCAACCTGCTTCAGCAACCCTACACAGCATGAAGTGAGGGATGAAGGGCGTGCTAGTAACGACCCTCCCTTACCAACGAGGGAAAGACCATTGCAACGACTCGCAAAGAGTCACCCTGGTGAAGATGAAATGCAAACTGGGCCTCTTAATAGTGAACCAACGCTCAGAGACTCTCACTAATAGTATAACTAGTGCGTGCCTGCACTTCAAAACACGCAGCACGTTTTAAATAGCGGTCTTTGCGATTCGAAAAATGGCACTAAGCAATACCGCAATTCATAATTAATGTTGATATATTGTGCAGCCCTAGACTAAACTGGGTATGAGTATGTGTATGTGTGTCATTGAGATGCAAATCCAAGCTCAACCAATAGAAAGCAACCAGACCTCCCTTCAATTAACTTTTCAACCATTGAATAACCGTGATAATGATAATCAATAAATCGTAGAGACACGGATTATAATATACTAGGGGACGAAGAAGTTAGTCACTATGATGAATTAAGGGAAACAGCTCAAAATAATGAATAATATAGATGGGCAGTTTTTACTACGAGAGAAATAAAGAAAGAAAATTGCTTGCTATGCTCCAAATCTCCGTTAAACAAAGTAATAACCATACCAAATCCACATGACTACCGAAAGTGTGCCGAATTTGGGAGAAACTTTTGTTATTTAACAGATTTTACTAGACCATATTATACTGCTGAATGTCTAAGATTTTTGGAAAATCCTAAATTAACAAATAATTTTTAGACCACTCTGCGGATCTTAGTGTCAGTATTCGGACGTTAGCCGAAATATAAAAATTGAAAAACAGAAAGTAGAGATTACGAAATGGTATGGCGTAGATGGTAAACAGGAATATGAGTGTTTTCCTAAACCAAAAGGAACACAATATGTGGGAAAGTTCAAGGGCAAATGTGTTATTATTTGGTATAAAGATAAGAAAAATTCTTGGAAATCTGGAATTCCTTCTAGAGCTCCAGAACTTTTAGCACTTGGAACAATGAAAAGAAATAAAATAACAACTGAAGAATGTAAAAATCAAATTATTGCTTTACCTTCTATAGAAATTTATGAAGTTACAGCAAATACAAGAAGAGACAAACGAATGTGGGATTGATTTGATCTGAAATTTGGAGCATGGGAAACATGGTTTGCTAAACTAAGAATGTTTTTAGGAGCTGCTATATTGAAAGGAAGGTTATTAATTTGCTGTGCATTTCCTGTATTAAGAGCATTAGTCGTCAATGCTACTGGAAATGATAAAAGTCCCAAATAATCAACAAATTATCACAGAAAGGAAATTGGATGAATATTATGAAGGATTGCTAAACAAACTGATCGTAAATGAGCAAACTTTGAATAATAATTCCAGTGACTCTGATGAGTATGTAAAAGAGGTGTAAAGATGGGACATACCCTGGGTGTAAATGATAGCCTAACCTCTACCCAAGGCTGACCCTCTACAATATGCAAAATATCTGGGCTGAAGATCAACAGATCTGAACTATTTTTCTTTTTGATATTCAAGGTATTATGTTTTGAATGTCATTTATACATAACTGTGCCAACCACAGGCAAGCGCTGAACCAAATACACACTCATGATTATAACATTGTTGTCTCTGATAAAAGGAGAAAGGAGACAGAATCTTTTACTCTCTCTTAGTCAAGTGTAGAGAGAGATGTTTGGTTCTGATTCTCCTCCAGAGTGATGCTGCATCATCTAGTCATTGATGATAAGACTGTGTGACTTATTTAGTCACTAGATAGTGTTAACTAAAAGAACTGGATTATGAAGTGGCACTCTGTATAGACATAAGCAAATGTGAGACTTAAGAAAGTCTCAGAGGGGGGAATGTAGAAGATTTTTATAGTTGAAGATCTGAATTAATCAAGTAAAATCAAGGTGAATCTGGCCATTAATATATCTATTTAATCTTCCATTATGTTCTAAGGCCCCTGTGTAAAAAATGCGTACGTGACTAAAATGAGCATACGTGGCTGAAAAATACAGACAGGAAAATCTGGAAGAACTTAAAGGGGCTTTCTTTTTATATACCATAACACGTGTTGAAGCCCCTTCTCTCTAGGGAGGTATCAGGTTGTATGTATAAATAGAACTATATGGAATGTATAGAACCCGCCTTAAAGGACAAACTGCATAAAAGAGACCGCACAAAAGCATTCGAGAGACTCTTCTGCAGAAGGGATCTCGGCTTTATTCTCGCCATGTAAGATAATAAAGTCTTTTCTTCTGGCACTAAACTCCAAGTCTGAGGGTGATTCTTCGAACTCGCAGCGGAAGACACAACACTACCGGTCTCTACAACCTCATCCGCATTCGTGAAGGGGACGAATGGAAAACGACATTTTCCACCACTACGGGGGGAATATGAGTATCTTGTTATGCCGTTCGGGCTGTCCAATAGTCCTTCAGTGTTCCAGGCATTCATTAACAACGTTTTCAGAGACATGCTGAACCAATGGGTAATTATCTACATCGACGACATCCTGATTTACTCCAAAACCTATGAGGAACATGTCAGACACGTCAGAGCAGTCCTGAAATGCCTCATACAACACCAACTGTACGCCCAAGGCAGAGAAATGCGAGTTCCATCAAGAGACCATCTCCTTCCTCGGGTATGTGATCAGTTCAGGAGGGGTCGCCATGGACGAACAGAAGGTGCGAGCAGTAGTCAACTGGCCCCAGCCTACCACTCAAAGAACTACAATGCTTCTTAGGATTCGTTAACTTCTATCGACGGTTCATCCGTAACTTCAGTACGATCGCTGCCCCCATGACGTCCATGATCAAAAAGGGAACCCAACGTCTCATCTGGTCTTAGGCGGCAATAGCAGCATTCCAGTCACTGAAGGAGAGATTCACGGTTGCTCCTATCCTGCATCATCCCGACCCAGATCTCAAATTCATTGTGGAAGTAGACGCTTCCAGTACAGGCATTGGAGCAGTGCTCTCACAACGCCAGGGTGATTCTCCTAAACTATACCCCTGTGCGTTCTTCTCCTGCAAACTGAACCCGACAGAGCAGAATTATGATGTTGGCAACCGCGAACTCCTCGCTATGAAGGCAGCATTTGAGGAGTGGCGTCACTGGCTGGAAGGGGCAAAACATTCATTCACTGTTCTCACTGACCACCGTAACCTAGAGTATCTGAAATCAGCCAAGAGACTCAACCACCGACAAGCAAGATGGTCACTCTTCACCAGATTCGACTTCAAAATTACTTACCGTCCCGGCTCTCAAAATACCAAGGCTGATGTTCTCTCTCGTCTCCATGAGTCTGACTCCCAATCCCCAGATCAAGAACCCATTATTCCATCCACCATCATTCTCGCACCCGTGCAGTGGGCCATAATGAATGAAATCACCGAAGCTTAGGTCATTGATCCTCCACCTGCTGAAACTCCACGCAACCTCACGTACGTTCCGCAGGTCTTAAGACAGAGAGTGGTGCAACTGGTTCACTCGAATCCCAGCTCCGGTCATCTGGGTATTGCAGCCACATTACAACTCCTCAATAAGTTCTGGTGGTCCACACTACGAACTGACACTGTCACATTCATCCAGAACTGCACCGTCTGCGATACATCTAAGTCTCCGCATCAACTACCTGCTGGGCTCCTTCATCCGTTACCCATCCCACAACGCCCATGGTCACACATAGCCATTGACTTTGTGACTGACTTGCCATCCTCTCAGGGCCACACTACTATCCTCACTGTAACTGATCGCTTCTCCAAGGCCTGCAGGCTGATACCACTTCCCACTGCCCTAGAAATCGCTGAAGTTCTCTGCAATTCAGGTTCTACAGTCTACCAGAGGATGTAGTTTCTGATTGGGGTCCGCAGCTCACCTCCCGTGTCTGGTCAGCCTTCTGTCTTCAACTAAACAAATGTCAGCCTCACTTCTGGGTACCATCCTCAAGCCAACGGACAAGTGGAACGGCTGAACCAAGAACTCACCCGCTTCCTTCGTTCATACTGCCATAAGAATCAGTCCACTGGAGTCGTTATCTGCTATGGGCCGAGTATGCCCAAAATTCACTCCGCAAACCATCTACAGGTATCACTCCCTTCCAATGCATCCTAGGCTTCCAACCCCCATTGTTTCCATGGTCTGGAGAACACTCAGACTTGCCTGCAGTCAACTCATGGTTACAACGCATTGAGGAGACATGGAACGATGTTCACGTCCATCTACAAAGAGCAGTTCGTCGCACCAGAGAACAGGCCAATCGTCATCGGCATGCCAACCCCAACTACCAGCTGGGGCAATGGGTTTGGTTGTCCACCCATGATCTAAGACTCCGGTTACCTTGCAAAAAGCTCAATCCCAGGTACGTGGGTCCCTTCAAAATCATCAGACAAATCACTCCAGTTTCATTCAGATTAGCCTTATCTGCTCATTACCGTATCTCACCCACCTTTCATGTCTCTTTGCTCAAGCCCGCTGGTGGTCCGAGAGGAGTGGAGGTCCTAGATGAGGCTGGTGACCAGAGGGCCCCTCCCATCGTCGTTGACGGCCAGGAGGCATTCCAGGTCTGAGAAATCCTGGACTCTCGTCGTCGGGGCAGATTCCTCCAGTATCTCGTGGACTGGGAGGGGTGTGGTCCGGAGGAACGGTCCTGGGTCCTAGACCCTTCATTTACCACAGACTTCCATAGAGACCACCCGGACAGACTTGCCCCAAGACCTCGAGGATGCCCCCGGCGTCATTTGCCTCCTCACGTCAGGAGCCGCTCACAGGGCTCTGTCACGAATTCAGACTCTGTGGCTCCCTCTGATCGTCACCAGAGGGAACCGTCACCTGAGTATTAACTGTCACGAACTTCAATTCCCATAATACCCTGTACCTGTGGCTGATTACCTGCACAGGTGTTTCATATTGACTCTGGTCCATTTAAGCTGTTCTTCCAGTCACCCCACTGCCTGCCTACTCTGATTCAACCTGCCTTGTTTGATTATCCTGGGTGTTTGCCGCCAGCCCTGATCTTCAGCCCGAACTCGGACTTTGATTCTGCCCTGTCTACGTTGTGTTTGAAGCTCGTGATTGAATTCTGCCTGTTTGACTTGCATGATTTAATAAAGCTGCACATGGATCCTAACGCCACTGACTCCTCGTTACACTGATGATCTGAATAAGAATATGCAGTGTTTTGTTTCCCCAAAACCAGGACTGGAAATCCACCATACTAGAAGCTACTGACTCACCTGTCTGTTCATGAATATGTAGATTATGGGGTTGAAAACGGTGCTGCTCTTGGCCAGATACATGGGAACAGTGGCGATCACTGGGTCAATGTAAAGGTTGGGGTCTAAGATCACAGACAGTGCAAATGCGGCATAGGGCAGCCAGGTGAGCAGGAAGGCAATCACCATGACAACCACCATACAGGCCACCTGGGTCTCTGCCCTGGCAGCGCTTCCTCCCTCTGACATGTTCAGTTTGGTCACCTGTAGGTAAAACAAACATGCGATCCTCCTGAATCCAGAGACAGAACAGTTAAAAATCAAAAGTTTACTTAAAAACTGAAGTTGAAAAATATTAAATAAGTATCGTTTTTTATTTCTCATCTTTCCTACTACTTGCATGTGTGTTTGCCTCAGTGTTATTTATTTTTTTTTTTTTTAGGGTTACTGAAACTAATGTACTTTGATTTTGTATTTGTTATCTATTTTAATTTTTGTTAAAGTTGGAATGTTTGACATTTTTATCAGTTGTGTGTGTGGGGTTTTTTTTTTTTTTTTTTTTTTTTTTTTTCCCGCATTTAAATGTTAAGTTTTGAAATTGTATGCATTAGCCTTTAGTTTTGGATCTGTTTTAGTTGTTTTAATACTACAATTGATTGCTTCTGTTGTCCTCATTTGTTAGTCGCTTTGGAAAAAAGTGTCTGCTATATGACTAAATAGCATTCTCTGCTTATTAAATAGCAAAATATACTTCATTTATTTTTTTTAGGGAACTGTATCCACCTTTTTTCTAACAAGCCTACTGTCTTTTAAAGTGCCCCTATTATGGGTAATGAAAGGTTCATATTTTGGTTTTGGGAGTCCCCAACAACAGGTTGACATGCATGCAAGGTAAAAAAAAAAAAACACTTTCATTGTCTTTACATGCATTTATTTTTACCTTGCTGAAGGACTCCAAAACGATTCGCTCAACGATTCATTTTTCCAAACCCCTCCTTTGTGTGACGTTAATCTGCAATGATCGATCTGTCTCATTTTCATTTCATCTCGCCTGTAATGCCTGACAAAGCAGTGTTTGTGAGTGCAGTGCTGCTTTGTGTACAGCGTTACTGGAAAACAGATATTTTTACCCTCCAAAAGCAACACCTAGTGGCAAAGAATGAATTTGCATTTTCATTCAGACCAATGCGAAAAGACCAACAAGTGGGTGGGCAATATGCTAATGTTTCATGTTGACGTCAACATGAACCGGATTGGGATTTGTTTTAAAAATGACTCGTTTCAATGATTCAGAGTCGACTCTTTCTTTTGAGAGACAATAACTTTATACACGGTGCACTTTCAGATTTAAAACTTTGCAGGATGTTTTCATTCACTTAGAGCCGTGTTACACACTACATGAAAGGTAATTTTCATAAATCCATAATAGGGGCACTTTAAATAATGGGAGGCACTTCCTGTTGGAGAAGTTCTGTTTAAAAAGACTGCAACAATTCATTTCAAATTAGAAAATTAAACTACAAATAATCCCTATCCGTCATTTTGACTGAATGGGCTGTACATTTTCATTAGTTTACGGATTTCAGAAGTCAGAATTAATGTTACGTTTGGTATATTAATATGACATGATATAACAACAATATCTATAGAATAGCTCTTTTCAGCCCGCTGCATTATTTTCCTCCTGATTATTTTCATGTTAGCTTTGTATTTTGCTGTAAGTAAATGAAAAAGACAACATATACTGTGTATTTGTGGTCTGCTCTCCCGATTTAAATTACAACGTAAACCATGAACAATTCCTTGGAATGCACTAAGAATCTAAGAATCTTTCATTTCTCTTTCTAGGTTTGTTTTCACATGGGCTGCTGTAAAATGCAATCGTTACGAAATATAGACATATATTACTATAATGATATTTAACACATCTGTAATATTGCTGCTGACAGAAGGAGGATCTTTAGGAGTTATTCATGGTATGTTGAAAGTAATTGGTTAATGCTTTTAAACTTTTAAATGTCCTTTTAAAGGTGCAATAGGTGATTGTCTTCAGAAACATTTTTTGTTATGCTGGCTGAAAATCTCTTCACATCCCGATAGCAATCATTAAGTTAAGTGGTCTAAATGTATTTATATGTGTTTATATATTCTATGGAAGATGTAGGACCAATAAATGTCCGTCCAATCAAAACGCTCGGTCCGAGCGTTTTAATTTGCTTTTCTACCTGCCTGTCAACACGTATATTAGCATACCTCTGTGCACCCTGTTCGCGCAGAAAGGATACGTCATCAGCGCCTTCACGCGCGCTGTGCAGACAGAGCGAGAATGGCAGGCAAACATCAACAACCCGATCTTCCTTCCTGGTATTGTAATACTTTTACTAACTGTGCTGTAAAGTTTTCTGACTGGTGAATGACACATGATGCAGCCCAGCAGTTCCTAGTTCCAGTCGTTGCGCACCCCACTCTGCATATTTTGCATGTCTTGCTTAGTTAACACACCTGATTCAGATAACCAGCTCGTTAGAAGAGAGCTATGTGCATGAACTGTGTCCCGATTGACATGCTCCCTACACAGTTTGCTTCCTAATCCCTGAGAAGGGGAAATCCATTGAAGTTTATTTCACTTCGGAACATTCATTCACGGATTTGCGCTGCGCAGCGTCTTCACACACAGACGAAACTGACTAGAGAAGTGTGACATAATATACCTCTATAAATAAATACTATTTAAATTTACGTCTCGCACATTTTAATGACCTTTTTATGGAACATATACGCTCGCATCGAACTGGAATTATGGCAGAATATCTGGTGATGTCCATTTCGCAGGGCACTTATAGGACTTACGGTCGAATAGAACAAACATCACACGTGATAAGAGATACATATGAAATGTGCAGAGCCGGGGGAGGAGGACTGGGATTGGGAACCGCTGATGTTGTTTCTGTCAGAGCTCTGTTATTCTGGTCTGTGAACGTATGTGCATTCAGGGGGCGTGGCTTTGGAGGGCGATTGCAGAGAGGGCGGGACGTTCACTTTCAGTGCTATAAGGCTAAAATTAGCATTTTCCAAGATCTTCTACTGCACCTTTAATGATCGATGGTTGAAGGGTGAGTAACATAATGTCGCCTCATTGTACCCAGTTTTTGAAAATGCTTCTTATTGGGTTCATAGAGCGAACCTTTTGCTGATTGTTTAAAGTGTAAATGGAAGTTACTCCCATCATTTGCCTAAAACGTTATGGGGCGTAGGAAAAAGGTGGATAATATTTTGTATATTTGGATTTGTCTTCTGATATTATTCTGTTATAGTGTTACAACAACAGCATATGCTACATATCATTCATTTAAACAGGTCTATTGAATACTAATAATCACCCTAATTTTATGTTGAGACAATGTTGTCATTACAGAGGTATATAATACAAATCATCATCAAATTTTCATGAAATAGATGTGCCATTTCAGAAAAATTCATCTTTTAAATTTAATTTTTAAATATTTATTTTTTATATATTTCACAACTTTTTATTAAACATTTTTTAAGGCATTTGCAAGCAAACAAAAAACGCTTCCATCCAATCAGTATGAACAATGATTTTTGCTCCATCTTTACCTTAATTAAATCTGAACCAGCTAATCAAGGATAGCTAAATTAGTTTGACATTATAAGTAGGTGTGTCAAAGCAGGGCTGCAACTAAAGTCTACAAGACTGTGGCCTTCCAGGAGTGGAATTTGACATTCATCATAGGAAAATGTAGTAAATTTGTCCAGTATACTGAGGCATGAAGAGGCTAAAAATGTTGTGAATAATAATAATAATAAAATAAATAAATAAATAAAAAAGGCTTTTGACTCCAATGTGAAATGCCTGTCCCATTGTTAAGGCAGATAATGTAGCTATGTAATAAAAATGTAAAACGGTCACACTTTAGTTTAGGGACCAGTTCTCACTATTAATTATGACATTTGCTTCAATAAACTCCTAATTACCGTTCATTACTAGTTAGTAAGGTAGATGTTAAGTTTTGGTATGGGGTAGGATTAAGGGATCTAAAATATAGCCATGCAGAATAAGGCATTAATATGTGCTTTATAAGTACTAATAAACAGCCAATATGCTAGCAATATGCATGCTAATAAGCAACTACTTAATAGTGAGAAATTATTCCTGATCCCATAATGTCACAATTTCAGATAGAGGCAAATGCAGGTATGTAAAATGACAAATATTTCCTCTACATGCCTCTATCAGCATGAAATCTTCCCTAGTCCTTTGTAGCTTTCCTGAGTTTCCTACCTGCCGTAGGGTCCACAGGAGGCGAGTGTAGGAGATGACAATGACAGAGAAAGGCAGTGCAAAGCACAGAAGAAAGTAACACATGATGTAGGAAACGTTGGCCAAATTTCTGCTGTACCAGTCTGGAGCACAAGATGTCTGTACACCCTCCAGCTCATAGCTACCCCATCCAAAAAGTGGTGGAGTGTTCCACAGGAATGACCAAACCCAGGCGATAACAACTCCTGCAACTGCATGTCTCGTCTGGAAGGTGACTGAACTCACTGGCCTGCAGACCACCATGCATCGTTCAACCGCAATGATCGCAACTGAGCACAGAGCAGCAATACCTGTTTTTAAAGAGAAAAGTGTCCGTATATCAAGATAAGAGGTCCTGAACTGGTCAGTGCTGACTCAAAAATGGATCACAGGTATATTCTGATCATGGACGTGGATAGCAGGGGTAAACAAAATATATAATTGGAAATGTGAATAATAATATCCATCTAACTATTTAACCATAGGTCATTCATGGTCAATCAAATTCAATAAAATATATATAAAAAAGGTTCAAAATAGATACTCACCAAAGAAGGCCACGGCAAAACCTTCTAGCACACATCCCACCCTGCCCAAGCTGAAGTACCCCATGGCATTGGTCACCATGGTTGGCAGCCCACCAAATGTTGCACAACCAAGATCAGCCACAGCTAGGTTGACCAGGGCGAAGTTCAGTGGCTGCCATAGCTGCCTGTGCTTCAACGTCACCACAGTTACAGTCATGTTCAATATGATGCCAAAAACTGAGAAGAAACCAATAATAACTGCCAGAATAGTGTAGCCCATCCTTGGCATGATGGTATCATTCACTGCACTGGCTGGAATAAGGCTTTCTGGTGCAATAATGGTCATTTTAGTTGGCTCAATTTTGAACTGAACTTCATACAAGTACATACAAGAACTCTGGCATAGAAACTGTTAGTTTTAGCCAGAGACGTAAAGAGTCTCTGTCTGAGGAGGGTTGCAAAGGCTCTTCTGCCCTTTTTAATGTCTGAATATGGCCTGCTGGCTTACAGGAAAAATCTTTAGATCCGGATTGTGAATGGAATAATTCTGTCAGATTATGCTCCTGGAAATCTATGATGGCACTCAGCTTGATTGCAGAATCAAACCATCTTCCTGCCTTCTTGACTGATGAGGACACAGTTAAAGAGATTTCACCGAAGTTCATTTCCTAGTATGAAGAGCCTTGCATTAGAGAAAAAGCAATCTAACCTTTCTTTCATAAGATTAAAATCAATGGGTAAACTACATCCATGGAAAGGCCTGCGGGGGCCAGATCCCCTATCCAGACTAGTTCGCCCACCTTCCGAATCATAACAGTTAGTTAGGATACTGGTTACTGTAGTGTTTTATAATGATGTATGCTTTGTGAATTACTCTTTAATGTGATGGCCTGTTCCCATGGTGTTTTCCTGCCTTCAGTCCGAGATGCAGAAATAGTCTCCAGCATTCCTGTGTGTTTCTTTGCGTTTTTTGTTTTCTATTGTGATAAATTTAGTATATTTCATTGGTGCCTTTTTTTAAGCACTGCAGAAATGGGAAGGGAATTTGTGAGGTAATTAATTATATAACCGTGACATATACAGTCACTTGTATTATCTGTCAGTAGCTGAAGCTATGGGAACTCTGCCCAGGAATAATGATGCCTAAATAAAATCACACCAATTGGTGGCCAACTCTATCTGCTGCATTTTGGACCAGCTGGAGTGTGTTTATTAAGCACACAGAGTAAACACCCAATAAAGTATTACAATAATCTAACCTTGAAGTTGTGAATGGTACGTTTGAGGTCATGAATTGGTATGTGTCATCAGGCTGCGAAGAAATATAAAGTTGATTTAATAGAGTTGGTTCATTTACAAAAAGAGCTTTCGTAGAAAGGGATATACCAATTAAATTCTTATTCTTTATTATTATTATTTTTAATTGTTTATTTATTGTAGAACAAAGCCAACAGACATGGCAAACAAAACTATATACAAGCTAGGGTTTGCATAAAAAAAATAAATAAAATTTAAAAAAAAAAACTATTGGGGTGACATACCACATCTATGCACACTTGGAATACCAGGAGCAGTTGGTATTCCATTCATTTTTCACTGTATTTGGTCTATCGATTTATTATAAGGAAGTTTCTCAATAAATTCTGTCCATGGCTTAATTGTTCTTGTTTCAGCTTTATTAATCCTTGCTGTTGAACGTTCTAACGGCGCAATATTTTTTAAATCTATAAGCCACATTTTGTCAGCCAGGAATCTGGGTTCATTCCAAATTTTAAAGATTACCCTCTTGGCTGCAGTTAGTGCGATGTGAAATACTCTGTGCTGATAAGCGTTCAAATTAAGATCAGAATCATCATCCAGCAAACAAATACTGGGATGTCTAGGAATAACCCTGTCACATAACTGAAACAAATAGAAAAACCTTATCCCAAAATTTACTCATGATTGGACAGTCAAAGAACATATGCATATAGGTCCCCACACTATTTGAGTTACACAGAGTAAAAAAAAAAATAAAAGGAGTAGGCAAGCGTTTAATTCTATAAAACACATACAGAGTTGTGTAGGCCCTGTGAATCAGTTTAAAGTGTGTTGATGGGTGTCAGGGATTCAACCACACCACCCACCGAGCTAACAAGGTCCCAATCACCCGATTACTAATTATCACTGTCACTGCTTATCTGGCTCCCTAAATCATCGCACACACACCGCTGTTTCAGTGTCTGGTCTCGCAGAAGTTATGTGTACTTACCTAACTCTTACCTGTGTTTGCTTACCTGCAAGCTTCCCCGATGGTCTGTTCCACATGCTCCTACGATCCATTGTTCAAGCAGCTCACCTGTAAAGAGAGAGAGACTGGTTACTCCTAGTGAAGTGATTTCCGCGAACCGGTTCTTTTCGGACAGTTCGGCTCATTGAACCGGTTCAAAAAGCCGATTCATCGGTTCCTGAAGTCATCAAGCAGTACGTCTCTATGCATTTCTTTTCTAACAACTCAGTGCCACTGTATCAATGAAAAATTCAAATAAGTCATTTGTGTCAACACATACTGAAACATTCAAAAAATAAAGTTATTTGTGTGAACACATATTGCTGATTATTGCCATATAATTCACTTAAGTTAATGGTGTTTGTGGTCACAGTTTCATTCACGGATCCTTTATATCACACTGACTGACCAATATTGACTAGCCTATAACTTGGATAAGATTCCTAAAAGTTTCGCACATACAGCACACATTACAGACAATGGTGCACATTCACGGATATGTTCTACATGTCTAAAGTATAAAGAAAGAATAAACCAGTCTTATAAACTCCTTGATTTCGCTTAAGCAACTTTAAATATAATATGCATGCATGCACAATAAAATATACGCGCCTCAGGCTTGCACAGTATCGTCAACTCGCTCATCAGAATCTTCTGTAATCCTCGGCAAACTTCACCACGGCTCATTCGGTTCTTTTTGAGTCCTCGGTAACTCTCGGCAAACTTCGAAAGTTGGTTGAACTGGCTCATTCGTTTTTTTTTGAGTCGAACGTGCTACTTCGGCTGTGCATCCTGCGTCATCAACCCGAAACTAAAGTTCAATTCAGTTTGATTTGTGAACCGGCTCGACCGGTTACTTGCTGAGAACCGGCTCAAAAGAACGATTCTTTCAAGAACCAAACATCACTAGTTACTCCTGCCAGATAAGCATCCAAAACTCCATCCGTGCTCAGTATACTCACTTTGGGACTGTTGTCTTGCTTTCACCTGCCTCCAACGTAAATACACCTGCTGATTTGTAGACCTAACCTTGTGCTTTCCGTGTGTTTGCTGACAATGGGCAGGATTCTTGCACATCATAGGAGTACTTTCCCATATCCAGTCCCAGTTCCTTTTCCCATATTGTAGTGATGTAATGTGCAGCAAAGCCATGATTATTAAGCAGTTTGATATAAATAAATGACACTGCTCTCCATGTCTGAGAAAAGTTCACACAGTCCATCAGAGGGTGAGCATCCAAATTTAAATTTTAAAGAAGTAATTTGTGGTGGATTACTTTTTCTAGTACCTAAACTAACACCATATTTCTAGAGAGAAGCAATAATGTCTTAGCAATCATGTTGGAGTTCCGCAGGGCTCAATTCTTGGGTCTTTATAATTCTCAATGTACATTAACGATCTCCCAGATGTCTGTCCTGAACTTAATGTACAGATGTACGCGGATGATGCTGTGATCTTCATATATGGTAAAGATGCTAAAACAATAGCTACAAACCAGTTCAAAAATTACAACTAAAGTTCAAAATTGATTGTCAAACTTGTCTTATTCTTAACACCAAAAAGACCGTCGTTATGATGTTAACAAAAACAAAAAAAAAACAAAAAAAAAAAACAATGAAGTCAAATACTGTAAAATTTGACTGTAAGACGCCCACCAAACGACCACCAACAAAAAGTAGATCTGCTGAGTTTTTGGAAGGAGAGGAATTGCAGTTGGTAACTCAGTTCAAGTACCTTGGGGTTATATTAGATTCAAACCTCACTTTCAAAAAACACATAAAAAAGGTAACCAATGTTATAAAATTTAATTTACAAAATTACAAACAAATCAGGCCCTTCATTACAACAGAGGCTGCTAAATCCTACCTCCGTTGTATGATTTTTTCGCACATTGAATACTGCTTTACAGTTTGGTTGTTTGCTGGTGTCACTGCACTAAAACCCATTGATCAACTCTACAAAAAAGCAGTTAAGGTATTTGATAGGAAACCACAGTCGTTTCATCTTTGTTCAATTCTAGAGAAGTATCAACTCCTAAGTTTTGAAAATCTCAAAGTATTTAAAACTAGCTGTCATATATAGATTAACGAATGGAATGGCCCCACCGCCCCTGGGGGATTTTATCAAAAAGAGAAAGAGCGAGACTAGTATTAGGTCAACAATTCGGGGGGATTGTGAAGTAAAATTTAGAAAGTCTACTTTTGCACAAAATGTCCTTTCTATTAAAGGCTGTAGAAGTTGGAACACTTTACCAACGGTAATTAGAGGTAGCCCCACTTTTGTTTTGTTTAAGAAACAACTTAAAAGATGGCTGAATAATAATCAAAACTGTGAACACTAGTTAAGAACTATGCATAGGCACTTTAAAATATGCCCTTCAAAATAGGTACAATTATAACCTATTATATATAAGTACTTTGGAATGTCTGTGCATAGGAATTTTAAAATATGCATCTTAAATAATTATAATAACAAGTACTTTATTTAAGCATAGGCTTTTTCTCTTTTTCTTTTTTTATGTCTATATGTATATTGTATTGTGTTTGTTTTTTGTCTTTTTAATTTTTTTTAAATTTTTGTCTGTGTTTTCCATGTCTGGGACTACGGATGGAAATTAGCACTGTGCTAAATCCGCCGTATTTACGTTAATTTATATTGTACGTTCATTAATATGCATTGTCCCATCCAAATGAATTAATAAAAGAAAAAAAAAAAAGACAAGAAGAGTGGCACCACCTCTAGAAGGATGAAGACCGTCAACAGGTCAGGTCTGTCCCAAAAACTTGTCCAGTTGTCTATGAAACCTATGTTATTCTGCGTGCACCACTTAGACATCCAGCCACTGAGTGACGACAGTCTGCTATGTATCTCGTCACCCCGGTAAGCAGGGAGGGGACCAGAGCATATTACAGTGTCTGACATTATACTTACAAGTTCACACACTTCTTTAATGTTATTTTTAGTGATCTCTGACTGGCGAAGTCGAACATCATTAGTGCCGACATGGATAACAATCTTACTGAATTTACGTTTAGCATTAGCCAGCACTTAAATTTGCCAAGATGCAGGTTCTCTGGCTCCCAGTATACCTCCCAGACTATGGCTCCCAGACTATGGTGGCTGGTGTCTCTATTTTCACGTTCCGTAAACTAGAACACTTTCATCAGGCTTCTCAGTGGGTATGTCACTGAGTGGGAAGAACCTGTTTTGATCAGAACAGAAGAGCGGTGTTTTGACCTGTGACTATGCTGCCTCACCGTCACCCAATCACCCTGCTGCGTGGGCTCTGCAACCGGAACCAAACAATGTGCGGGACTCGCTAAGTTAGTCGCATACAAAGCCATATCCAGGCCCCTCACATTTTTACTGTCCTCAATTAAAGTTTGGATGTCTTTAGTTCTAAAATCTTCTCTGTCAGCCTAACTATTTCCCTGCATTTATCCTGTGAATTCCTCTGCGCTGACAGAGAAAGCTACACTATTCAGGCAGTGCAAGTGACAATAACAGGAGAAGAAGCTGTTACTCACCGTAATTGTTGAATGATTCCGATTTACCACTGCTGTTTGATGAACACACAAAAAATGTTTTGCGAGAGAGAGAAAGAAACAGTAGGTAGGTAAATTGGTAAAATGAGTAGACAGCTTTAAGTTCATATTTTAAAACATCGAAGTGCCATCAGGCATCATAAGCCACACATTTTTACATTTTTAAAGTTGAGATATATATTTTTAATTAATTAGTATGTTAATTCATTAATTCATTTTAATTTTGTATTTAATTTTTCTTTCTCATGTGATGTTGTCATATGGTTGATCGTGTGATGCATATCTCTGTTGCATATAAGGGCCTAATTGTGAATGCAATAGGGGTGTTCAACTTAATGCGGCGCTGCGCAGATCGATCAAAATCTGACTTGAAGCAGTGTATGCCAGTTAGAAATTTTACCCGACTTATGATGGCGCTGACACCATGTCACTGTCACATGTGGCATCATGTGTAGCAAGTACCGTGAGAGCGTGCTTTAGAATATGTTCATGTTGAACTTTGTTGAACAAACACTGCACTGGCTCCCTATTAAACATTGTATAGATTTTAAAATCTTGTTAATTACTTATAAAGCCCTGAATGGATTAGCTCCTCAGTACTTGAGCGAGCTCTTATCGCATTATAGTCCTCCACGTCCATTGCGTTCTCAAAACTCTGGCCATTTGATAATACCTAGAATATCAAAATCAACTGCGGACGGCAGATCCTTTTCCTATTTAGCCCCCAAACTTTGGAACAATCTACCTAACACTGTTCGGGAGGCAGACACACTCTGTCAGTTTAAATCTAGATTAAAGACCCATCTCTTTAACCTGGCATACACATAACACACTAATAAGCTTCTAATATTCAAATCTGTCAAAGGATTGTTAGGCTGCATTAATTAGGTCAACCAGAACCGGGAACACTTCCCATAACACCCGATGTACTTGTTACATGGTAAGAAGAATGGCATCTACGCTAATATTAGTCTGTTTCTTTCTTATTCCGAGATCACCGTAGCCACCCGATCCAGTCCGTATCCAGATCAGATGGTGGATCAGCACCTAGAGATGACCTCTACAGCCCTGAATGTCAGCGGAGATCAGGACACCTAGATGAGCCCCAGAGACAGATCCCCAGTGAAGACCTCGTCACCTAGACGGCCATCGGGACAAGACCTCGGGAACCAGATGAGTCCTTTACACCAGTGGTTCCCAACCATGTTCCTGGAGGCCACCCAACACTGCATGTTTTCCATGTCACCTTAATCAAACACACCTGATTCAGATCATCAGCTCATTATTAGAGACTCCAAGACCTGAATTGGGTGTGTCAGACAAAGGTGAGATGCAAAATTAAACAGATAACGCTGTATTAAGCAGTATATAAAAAATGTTTCTGTTGCTCAAGAAAATGTTTCTGTGTATTTGACAAATACTGCATATAATTCACTTCATCTGTGACTGTTACGGGACTGACGAGACGAGAGGCGTGCGGATCCATTTGCAGGGCTTTTATTCGACAGAGACGTGGTACAAAACAAGCAAGGTTCATGCAATGGCAAACAGGTACAACACAGGCAAGACAAAGAGTAGTCCTAGGGCAAGCGTCGGTCTTTGATCGGCGAACAATATCCAACAGGGCAAGGCAGAGAGATAATCCAGGTACACGAGCGGTAGTCCAAGAGAGGTGCAAACAGAGTCTGAACGGGAAGGCAAAGGGTTAATCCAGGAAACAAGGGCAAGAATCAAAACACTAGAAAACAGGCAAGGCAAGACAATAACAACTGAGTGGGCTCCGTAGAGTAGCTATCGCTAGGATATATGCTATACAATACTCGGCACGGAAGGGCATGTGAATGGCTGTTATATAGGCAGTGTGATTAATTACAGGTGAGCATGTGATTAGGGTGACATGTATTGTGGGAACTGAAGTCCAGTGTGAGTGTAACAGCCTGTGGAGTGGAGAGTAAGTGGAAGTCCATGGACCAGATTCGTGACAGTGACAGAGTGAGAGCATCACTCTGTATTTTTTCACTCTATAATGCTTAAGAAATGTACACAATGAGGAGTACTGTATGTAAAAATAATTAATAAGTGTAATAATTCAATGTATGTAAAATGTTGATGTATTTTTATTAGGTGCATGGATCAATAGTATTGTCTGGGCAGATTTCAGAACTAGAGACATGCATCTAAACTTTAATTGAGGATAGTAAGAATGCAAGGGCTTTAGATACAGCTTTGGATGTGACTAGCTTAGCGAGTCCCGTACATGGTTTGGTTCCAGTTGCAGAGTCCCCACAGCAGGGCGATGGGGTGACTGTGAGGCGGCATAGTCACGGGACAAAACAGATCCTCTTCTTTAAATTATTAACTCATTACATAGGCAGAGTTTAGGGGGGGCTGTAATTATTTTGTCTGAGCTATGAATAAAACAAAACAAAAAAAAAAATAAAGAATTCACATTTTCTCATTTTATTTGTATTATCTTATTTTAGTGGACATAATAAGTATGTTTTGGGCTAAATTAATTATTTAATAAGCCCCATATGATTCTCAACTCATGATTCTCAACTTTTCGTTATTTTCCCACTTTAGCAAGTTAACAAATATTCGTTGTGGTCAGTCACTGAAGACTGACCACTTAAGGGCATAGAGACGTCTTGTAGACAGAGCTCTAGCCTCTAAAATGGTGTTAGTGTTTCTCGCAGGGAGCTTTCTAGACTCTTGCTGAGGGGCCAGACATGGAGGCTCCACAGCTCTGGCTGAGGGTGCCACAATTTGCCCAGTGCTTGTGAGAGAAGGTCTCTCCTCAACGATATTGGCCATGGGGCTGCAGACAGCAGCTGTATCATCTCTGGAAACCCAACTTGGTTCCTCCAGAGTGGGGCCACAAGGAGGAGAGAGTATTTTATTTCCCTGACCCGCCTGAGAACCTGAGGAAGCAGGGTGATCGGAGGGAAGGCACACAGAAGGGTGTTGAGCTAATCATGGGCCAGATCATCCCGCTGTCTTGAGAAATAGATTGGGCAGTGACAGTTGTCTTCGGAGGCGAAGAGGTTCACCTCTACCTTGCCGAAGACTGACCAAATCATCTGAACCAACTGGGGATGTAGATACATTGTCCCTGGACAACATGTCCGTTCCTTGGTTCAGTTTGGTTCAGCACATGAACCGCTCGCAGTGAGAGAAGTTTGCTCTGTGCCCAAAGCAGGAGACGTCGAGTCATCCTGTAAAGGGGACATGACCTGAGGCCGCCTTGGCGATTGATATAGGCTACCACAGTCGTGTTGTCCGAACGGACCAGGACGTGGTGCCCCTTTAAGGCTGGCAGGAAGGTTTTCAGGGTCAGAAAAATAGCCATCATTTCGAGGCAGTTTGATGTGTAGGCGTTGCTTGTGGATCGAACAGGAGCCGAACGACGGTTTGACGATGTACAGAGCGCCCCAGCCCGAGCTGGAGGCGTCCGTCATGACCAACTTCCTCCTGGAGGTCGTTTCCAATTGTACGCCTGGTAAAAACAGGCGAGGAATTGTCCAAGGGGCCACAGCTTTGATGCAGCAATGGGTAACCCTGACATAATGTTGGCCCAAGTGCCAGGCGTGGGGCGGTACACAAGTTTTTAGCCAGTACTAGAGGGGCCGCATGTTTAGCAGGCCCAGGGGAATAACTGGGGACGCAGCTGCCATGAGGCCGAGCATTCTCTGAAACACCCTGAGGGAACGCGCAGTCCCCAACATGAAAGGTGCCGCCACTCACTGTATGTTCAGGGAGCGTTCCAGTGTATTCCAAGCTTGCATTTATACTGAGTCTATAACTGTTCCAAGAGAGGCCTCTCGCTGTCTGGGAGTCAGAAAACTCTTCTTCACTCCCTCGAATACGAATCTCAAGAACGGTTTGTGACGGGGGCTATCTGGATATGAAAGTATGCGTCTTTCAGATCCAAAGACAGAAACCAGTCCCCGGGGCATTTTTGCACGAGGATCTGTTTCAGTGTTAGTATTCTGAATGGCACGATTCAGAAATCTGAGATCGATAATTGGTCTGAGCCATCTTTCTTGGGAACGAGGAAGTATCGGCTGTAAAACCCTGACTCGCTGTTTGCTAAGGGGACCGTTTCCATGGCACCCTTTGCAAGCAATGTTTGCACTTCAGATCAGAGAGGGTGCTCTTCATTGTCCTGTACCGAAGTCTGTGTAATGCCTCTGAAATAAGGTTCTAATTGTACTTATCTGACCGCCATCAATTCGCAGCAGTGAATGAAGAGGTATCATATCGATCACAAGTGCAGTATGGAGTACCTCAAGGCTCAGTACTAGGGCCGTTACTTTTCACACTTTACATGTTACCCTCGGGAAATATCATCAGGAAACACGGTGTTAGCATTCACTGTTATGCTGATGATACTCAGCTCTATATTTCTTTGTGGCCCGGTGAAACACACCAAATTGAGAAACTAATGGATTGCATAGTCGATATAAAAAACTGGATGACGAGTAATTTCTTACTGCTAAATTCTGAAAAAACAGAGGTGTTAATTATCGGACCTAAAACCCCCACATGTAATAACTTAGAACACTGTCTAACACTTGATGGCTGCTCTGTAAATTATTCGTCATCAGTTAGGAACCTAGGTGTGCTATTTGATAGCAATCTTTCCTTTGACAGCCACGTTTCTAGCATTTGTAAAACTGCATTTTTTCATCTTAAAAATATATCTAAATTGAGACCTATGCTCTCAAAGTCAAATGCAGAAATGTTAATTCACGCATTTACGACCTCAAGGTTAAATTATCGTGATGCTTTATTGGGTGGTTGCTCTGCACGCTTAATAAAAAAACTCCAGATGGTCAAAAATGCAGCAGCTAGAGTCCTTACTAGAACCAGGAAGTACGATCACATTAGCTCGGTTCTGTAAACACTGCACTGGCTCCCTATTAAACATTGTATAGATTTTAAAATCTTGTTAATTACTTATAAAGCCCTGAATGGATTAGCTCCTCAGTACTTGAGCGAGCTCTTATCGCATTATAGTCCTCCACGTCCATTGCGTTCTCAAAACTCTGGCCATTTGATAATACCTAGAATATCAAAATCAACTGCGGACGGCAGATCCTTTTCCTATTTAACCCCCAAACTTTGGAACAATCTACCTAACACTGTTCGGGAGGCAGACACACTCTGTCAGTTTAAATCTAGATTAAAGACTCATCTCTTTAACCTGGCATACACATAACACACTAATAAGCTTCTAATATTCAAATCTGTCAAAGGATTGTTAGGCTGCATTAATTAGGTCAACCAGAACCGGGAACACTTCCCATAACACCCGATGTACTTGTTACATCGTAAGAAGAATGGGATCTACGCTAATATTAGTCTGTTTCTTTCTTATTCCGAGATTACCGTAGCCACCCGATCCAGTCCGTATCCAGATCAGATGGTGGATCAGCACCTAGAGATGACCTCTACAGCCCTGAATGTCAGCGGAGATCAGGACACCTAGATGAGCCCCAGAGAAAGATCCCCAGTGAAGACCTCGTCACCTAGACGGCCATCGGGACAAGACCTCGGGAACCAGATGAGTCCTTTACACCAGTGGTTCCCAACCATGTTCCTGGAGGCCCCCCAACACTGCATGTTTTCCATGTCACCTTAATCAAACACACCTGATTCAGATTATCAGCTCATTATTAGAGACTCCAAGACCTGAATTGGGTGTGTCAGACAAAGGTGAGATGCAAAAGGTGCAGTGTTGGGGGGCCTCCAGGAACGAGGTTGGGAACCACTGCTTTACACAATCTGACTTTGCTGCAGTTGGAATCAAATTGCTGGTTCGTCTGGCCAGAGGAGAACTGGCCCCCCGACTGAGCCTGGTTTCTCCCAAGGTTTTTTTCTCCATTCTGTCACCGATCATCTCTGCATGCTGATCAGGATGGCTTCTGAGGCTCTGGGTCCAGCACTAAGTGAAGGCAGGGACCTTGGCACTTTGGGAAGGTGTACTTCCTGGCTGTGCTGTTGAAGCCCAGGCTCTGACTTAGGTGGGGGCTGAGGCTGTGCCGACTTTGCAGGCTGCTGTGTGGATGCTGACTTGGGGCTGCTTGAAACAGTCACTGAACTGGGGTGCTTGGGCAGGAAATGATGCATTCGCTTGTGTGCCTCAGTGAAGTGCTCCGTGAATCCATCCATGGCAGGGCCGAAGAAGTCCCTTGGGCAAGACTGGGGAGTCGAGGAAGGCCATTTTCTCAGCATCCCTGATCTCTGTTAAGTTCAGCCACAGGTGGCGCTACAGCACCACCAAGTTGGCCATGGCCTTGACAACTGCCTACGCCATTGCTTTCGTAGCGCAGGGCCAGATCTGTTGCCATGCGCAGCTCTTTGAAGCCGCTAGGATCTCGGCCAGACTCATCCATGTCATGGAGAAGTTTGGCTTGGAATACCTGTAGCACAGACATCATACGCAGGGCTGAGCCGGCCCGGCCAGCCGCTGCACAAGCCCTGCAGGGCTTGGATGGGTGTGATGCAACCTTGAGCCCGCGGGTCGACTGTGGACACAGATGAGCAGCTACTGCCTCTTCGAGAGGGGGGAGCTTGCTGTGCCCTTTTTCCTCAGTGCTGTTGATGGTGGTGAAAACAGTAGAAGGGTTCACACGCGCCGAGTACGGAGCCTGCCATGTTTTAGTGATCTCGTCATGGACCACAGGCATGAATGGAGCTGGCTGCTGTCGGGAGGAAGGTTGACAGTGTCCCTTTAAGAGCCACCCATCGATGAGGCTGGGGGCACTTCCGGGCCGAGGCTGAGTTCCTCCACAGCCCTCGTGAGAACGTGAATCAGCTCTGAGTCCACGCTGAGCTGCGCAGACTGGGACAGAGAGGAGGCTTCAGGCTCTTCGGCGGAACACACCCATTCCTCAGTGCCAGATGCTGCCAAGGACATAAAGTTGCCGACGACCACCTCCTCTTCAAAAGCAGCAAAGGACACCAAGCCGTTCGCAGCCACCGAGGGGCGTTGATCCTCACATGCGAAACAAACCGGTCGAATGAGGCACTGCGGGGAGAGTGAAGCACGGGGACGCTGAGCTGACATGACATCACCTGAGCCCAATGGATGTGCCCCACTGATCTGCTGTTTCTTTCTCTTAGGTGAGAAAGGAAATGGGAGAGCAGAGCGGGGAGGAATGCCTTCGTGGAAGAAAGCGATCCTCGAAGACAGGCGAGACTCATGTTCTCACAGTGAGAACATGAAGCCTCAATGAGCATGGCCAGACAGGTGACACACTCACTGTGTCCGTTTGCTTTTACAGGGGTCCTTACAGGAGCTTTTATGTCCTTATATGAGCTTAATTGTTTCTGGCTCTTTTAGTAGCCGGGTAGCCGCAGGGGAAGATCTTCTTCCACTGCCGGTGGCTCCCTACGGCAGAGAGCATCGAGCAGGCTGAGCTTCTTCTTTGGCTGCTTTCTTTGGCTTCGTTGCAGAGTCAGCGAAGAGATGGCCTCGTAGCTGAAGGAGAAGATTCTGAAGGGATAGCACTCTGAGCCGGCTCATATAGACAGGCGTCCCCACCCATTCTGGCAGGCTAGAGCGCCATTGGTTTGTGCAGCTACACAAACGTGAACAAATCAGGCTTCAGTATCAGAGTAAAACAGGAGTTTTCCTCGTAAGCGTCAAGCGATGCAACAGGAGTTCCTGTTCGACAAGGAACCCTTCTCTCGACTAACCTGCGCATAGTTTTACTACTTGTATGTTTGCTAGATTAGAAATTTAAAGCTGATTGTTGTGGCAATTTTAATTAACTCTCAACAGCATAAGAGACAAACTCACTCTTAGTAGTTTTTCAAAAGATTTATTCTTTGCAAAGAAGGTCAGCAGTCTTACAGACACACAGAGGCTACTGCAGAGTGCGACAAATTGGGGAGGGAGCTCCTCCACCTTTATATTTGCACTCTAGACACTCAAGGTTACAAACTCTTAACAGCTGTACTTTTCCACACATTGTAAGGAAAAAAGCACTCCTCAGCTATATCATTCTCTAAACTTGGTTTCCCTTTATTTAGGTCTACATGACCTCTAGGGTCATGGAGAAGCATCCTCAGACCATATGCGATCTTTTGCTACACAGCAGTTCTAAATAAAGCATACACTATACATATGTTCTTCATGCAAAAATCAATATAAATGAATTTTTATTTTACACGGATGAATGCAATAATGAACTGAAATAAGAAGTAATGACTGTTTACTTATCTAGATGTTGAGTTTCAGAGGAACTCTGACAGCGTCCTGCGAATTGCTCAAGTGAATGCTAACCAGCCATTTAAATGTAAAGCAGTAAGCTCATTGGCTGCGTATGCAACATGAAGCAATCATTTTGTGCCAAGTAGTTTAATGCTGTGAATATCATCAATCTTTGTTAATGACCTATCAGCCTGCACCATCTAGAGTGCATCTAGTCAACGTGTTATTGTGACATGTACACATTTTATTAGTTGGACTTTTCCCAATCTATAATTCCAGACTAAAATGTGTGACATTGAGTGGAACATTTTGAAATTTAATTAACTGCATCTAAATGTCATACGACGCGAGAATGTTTTTTTATGCTCTATATCAGGGGTTCTCAACTCAAGGTCCACTTTTCTGCAGAGTTTAGCTCCAACCTTGATCAAACTCCAGCCAATATTTCCCTGGCCACTACAGAATTATGAATATCACTTTTAGTACCTCCTATCTCACTCTGTAAAATGTCTGTAAAGGGCATATTAACACTATTGGTGGGAATGCATAAAAGAGAGTGTGAGGCCATTTTTGTGCCAGCACATCTATTCTCAGAGGTGTGTTCAGATCTTTCAGTAAGAAAAACTGAGCATTGCCCTGGGACACGAACGTGTCCATTGTTGCTCTGCTGTATGTGCTCCAGATCTGTTCAAGACTTCAGTGTTCAAATTATATTCCATGTAAATGGGATTGCCCCTGTGTTACATTCCGTAATGTTGTGGGAGGTTTTTCTTTGTTTACCTACCTTGTAGTTTTGACTGTCACCACTTTCAGGTCCTGTGATTTGACATCATCCCCGGACGATCTTCCCTGTCAAAGTGATGACAACACCTATTTCGAAGCAAATCAGACACATTCAGCCTACTATAAGGCTGTGATTTTACTGTGATTTTATTTCCACTCTCTATTCAAGAGTTGATGGCTGGATTTATCTCTTGACTCATAGTGCTGAGACAAGGTTAGTATGTCAGGTGACCTACACAAAGCAACATATAGAATAAAGGTTGTAAAAAAACACTAGGTTATGAGACGGAGCCAGTATTTTTTTATTTATGTATCACGATGTCCAGCTGGAGTGCCCATGAGCTCCTCTAGAGGAGAAGCTCCATCCCAGACCTTTGCCACTGTTTCTTGGACTCCATTTCCCATAACACCTCTTGCCTAGGAACTATTGCACACACCCTTGTTTCTTGTCTGGAGGACTATAAAAGACACACACACACACACACACACACACACACACACTCTTATCGCGAAGTCTTGTTCAGCTGTAAGTGGACACCACTGAGTGTATTATATTGTCTTGTTTTTTTTTTGCCTTGCCTTGACTGTGTTTTGGACCTTGGACTGTTTCATTGTTTTTGTGATTGTTTGCTGCCTGCCATGACCATTGCCTCTTTTTTGGATTACACTTTTGCCTTGCCTTGGATACTGTTATTTGCTGGTGTTGGACCCTGCCTGTCTTGACTATAATCTGTTTTAATAAAGCTTGCACTTGGATCTTCATTGCCAAACCCAGTCCGTTACATTATGTTTGTTTGCTAGTGTAGTTAGTTGGTGTTTATGCTGAATAATTGATTTTTTTTTTTTTAATTTTTTTTTTTTAATTTAGGTTACTGTTGGATTGGTTGAAGTTAGTATGGATTTTGTTTTATTAATTTCTTTGTGTTCAGCTCTGCTCATGTCTCACACTGTTGAGTTTTTTGATGTATGTATATAATTTGTAAATATCGTATTTGTCTTGAAGCTTCGTTTGTCATTGTAAATATAAGGAGCAACTGAGTGTTTGTTTTGGTGAATTCCTCACTAAAGATTTGCTGATACTCATTTATGGTTTTCTGTTTGATTTATTACTCCACATCTCATTTTGTTAGTAACCAACAACTTCCCAAATTCTAAAAAAATATATTTAAGTTTTCTTTATTTAATTTATTCTTTATGTTGACTTCCTACATCCATAGACACTAATAATAACAGCAACAACAATCAAATAGGAAGTCGTAACATCCTGGATAGCAGAGCCACACCCCGGTTCATGACACCCTATATGTGCTTCACACTAAGGGATAAAAGATCGTAATTGCTCCACAAAATCGGTCTGCGTGCAAACGTGCAAGGGGAGTGATCTGAGACCTCTCTGTTTATGTAAGCCACAACTGTAGTGTTGTCCGTTCTCACAAGAACATGATGCGTTTCAGAAAAGGAAGAAAATGCTTAAACGTTAGAAAAACGGCCTGCATTTCCAGATAGTTTGTGAAGTTTGATCACATAATGACCCCCATCTTCCATTCACTACCCTGCCCTCCTGAATGTCCCCCAGCCAGACAATGACACATCAGTCGTTATGACTTCCTGGCCTGAACAACGCCAGTGGTTACCCCCTGCACCAGAAAGTATGGGTGTCCTCACTGCCACAGTGCCAAGACTGCTCACTTTCACAATTACTCTCACTTTGTCTTTTGGGAGTGCTGTAACAGGTTCAGTCTCAGAGAGGCTACACAGCATTGGAGCTCTCTCATGAATAATCTGCCTTAGGGAATGTCTATCAAAGCTGATGCCATTAGACCTGGGGCATGTGCAAAAGGAGACACTGAGTCTCATTTACTAAGCATGCGTACTCAAAAACCTGTGTACAAACGTTTTCATGAACAAATATTACAGGAAAAACAAGTCTTCACATGCATTCACAAAATAGACACAAAACTGATTAAACCATCTTCATATTCATTTACAGAACTGTATATACTTAATGAGTGCTGTTTGTGATGTAACAATGACCTTACCTATTAGGATTATACCGTGTATGAATGCATGGGTCAAAGTTCATTATTACCCATTTGTGTGTGGTCTTCATATTTTCAGCACAATGTTTATGCATAGGAAAACTTTAAAGCAGATGTCTTCAGCCCTGTTCCTGGGAACCCACTGTCATGCGGGGTTTAGCTACAACCCTTATCAAACACACTTGAAGCAGCTAATCAAGCTCCTCAAGACTGCTTGAACATACACAGGCAGGTATGCTGAATAAGGTTGGAAATAAACTTTGCAGGACAGTGGGTCCCAAGGAACAGGATTTAAGACCTTTGCCCTAAAGACGTTGTTGCAAACGTGGACATTAAACTATGCAAATAAACCTCATGCCAAAGAGGGAGCCTTCAATGGCCATTGCTGACAGCATCAGCCAATCAAAATGCCTGATCTGCAAGGTGCCTAATTTGCTAATCCCTTCTCAAAAAGATCAAAAAGTTTTCTTCAAGACAAAGAATTTGCCTAAGCTGCTGTTGCTGTGCAGGTAAGTGCTAAGCGAAATCTCTCTATTTGCAAAATGCTAAGCTAAGTTGTTTTAAGGAGAAACAAGGAAGTTCTGCAAGAAGTGAATTTGTGGAGTTTAGTATCCTACCGCTTCTGCAACAACTTCAGAACCTTCTCTTCAGCAATCTTCTGTCTGCATGTTCCAGACTGCCAAGGTTCTCTCCAGAAACATCATAATTGTCTTGTCAGTGATCCTCTCTGTGTGTGTTCCAGATTGTCTGGAGCTTCTGCACAGACTTGAGAACCTTCACCTGCAAGGCTCCTTCAGCTGCATATTCCAGACTAGGGCTGTCACGATATTATATTTTTCAAACAATGGTTATTGTGTCCAGAAGAATTCATGATATCGATATATCGTAATATCTATAGAAACCTTAGGGAATCAGCCAAATTAATTTTTACTTTGTTTATTTAGTTTTTCTTTTTACCCAATGAACATACTGTTACGAATCCTATGCCTGCCCTTCTGTTCACTCTCCACCAGAGGTCACCCGTCCATCATATTGACTTTCACACTACACAGGCTATTACACTCACACTGGACTTCAGTTCCCACAATACATTTCACCCTAATCACATGCTCACCTGTAACCAATCACACTGCCTATATAACAGCCATTCACATGTCCTTCCGGGCCGAGTATTGTACGCACTTATCGCTCACCTAGTGATAGCTACTCTACGGAGCCAGTTCCCAGTTCTAGTTTCTAGTTCTTAGTTCATAGTCTAGTCTAGTCTTGCCTTGCCTGTTTTCTCGTGTTTCCTGATCCTTGCCTGGTTTATCTCGTCTCGTCTGTCAGCAGCCTGCCCTGGATTTATCGTCTGTTTGGATTAACCCTTGCCTTGCCGTTTCAGACTCTGTTTGCACCTCGTTTGGATTATTGCTCGTGTACCTGGATTATTGCTCGGCCTTGCCCTGTTGGATATTGTTCGCCGATCGTTGACCCATGCTTGCCCTAGGATTACTCTCTGTATTATCTGTGTTATACCTGTTTGCCATTGCCCGACCCTGCCTGTGTTTTGACCATGTTTCACAATAAAGCCTTGCACATGGATCCGCACGCCTCTCGTCTCGTCAGCTCCGTAACAGAATACTCGGCCTCTCAAGTATCCAGCAGCTTTTCATGTGGACATTGGCCAGGTATGGACACAGAACGTCTACTGTTACGCTTCAAGCAAGGTACCCGATCACTTGAGGAGTGTATAGAGGAATATTTAATTTTAGCAAATGACTCTGAGTTGCCGGACTGTTTTTTAATTGATTTGTTTTGTGATGGCGTTAATCAACCGCTCAGATCAAAGCTTCTTCGAGAGGGTCCGCGTTCATCATTAGCGCAGTTTCTGGACTTTGCTTTGCTGTCTGTGGGCTCTTTGTTCACTGTGGGTGTCGCGGATGAGGCACGCGACACTGCATCTATGACTGAAATGGTGGCCGAACCAGAGCACGTTCAAAAAATGGCGGCCACAACAACACCTCGTCATGTCCTTGCTGCCAGTCATGAGTCAAGTCAATTCACAGACGATCTTAAAGAGCCAAGTCAAGTCATATATGATCATCGTGAATCCAGTCAAGCTACCGTTGATCGTCACAAGTCAAGCCAAGTCACAGCTGCTCATCCAGAGACACGACACGTCACAGCTACTCATCCAGAAACACGTCACGTCACAGCTGCTCATCCAGAGACACGTCACGTCACAGCTGCTCATCCAGAGACACGTCACGTCACAGCTGATCTACCAGAGTCTCGTCACGTCTCAGCTGATCTACCAGAGTCTCGTCATGTCTCAGCTGATCTACCAGAGTCTCGTCACGTCTCAGCTGATCTACCAGAATCTCTTCGCATCTCAGTGGATTTTCCAGAGCCTCTCCATGTCTCCGCTGACCTTTCAGAGTCCCTTCACATCACCACTGACCCTCCAGAACCACGTCACGTCACCGCTGATCATCCAGAGTCTTGTGACGTCCTGTCCGCCACACCCAGATATTCAAGGTCAGTGCTTTGATTTCTCAGTCTGGTATCCAGTGTGAGGGATGCACCACTGGTGTCTGCACGTGCTGCTGGTATCCCCAAACCAGTTCACTCCAGCCCTTCTGTTTATGAACTATTTCCTCTGTCTGCAGCACTTCCCGTATGGGGGGTTGCTTTATGGTGTTTTTGGGCCGCGTACATCACCGCCAATTTGCTAGAGGCGGCAGCACCGGCTACAACATCTCCAGAGGTGGCGGCTTACGCTGCGGAACCTCCCGAAGTAGCGGTACTCGCTGCTGTGCTCCCAGAGGCCATGGTGTCCGTTGCAATCTCTTCAGAGGTGGCGGCGCAGGCTGCAGAACCTCCCGAGATGGCGACACTTGCCTCAGTTCCTTGCGCGGTGGTGGCGCCCAGTGAGGAATTCTGTGAACTGTCTGTTCCGGCCGAGGAGGCCATTATTGAACTTTCGTCCTGCCCTGTCACGGCTAAGAAGGCCGTCTGTGAATCCTTGTCCTGTCCTGTCACAGCCAGAAGGGCTGGCCCCGAACGCTCAGCCTTGTCTGTCACTTCTGAGGATACAGACTGTGAATTTCCTGACTGTTTTGCTGCGGCTACAAGGGCTGTTCAGGAACTCTCTTCCCTACCTGTCACTGCCATGGAAACTTTAAATGAACCTTCTGTATACCCTGTTAACCCTGTCATTCACAAAGAGACCATTAGTGAACCGTCTGTCTATTCAGTTTCAGTCAATGAGTTTGATTTTGAACTATCTGTTTGTCCTGTTTCAACTGAGTCTGTCTGTGAATTGTCTGCCTGTTTAGTTTCGCTCACTGAAATGTCTACTAGTCCTGTTTCAGTCAATGCACCTGGGTTCGATCTGTCTGCCGTTCCACTGGTTCCAAGTGTGTTTAATTCTGAATCATTTGCCTTACCAGTCTCAATTCAGGAACCTAAGTCCAAATTATTTGTAGATCCTGTTTCAGTCCATGAGTCTGATATTGAACAGTCTGTCTGTTCAGCCACTCTCCATGAAACTAACACGGAACTTTCAGCCCTGTCTGTCACAACCCAAAAACCTGCCTTTGAACTCTCACCCCGTTCTGAACTAGCCATGGTGGCTGATTGTGAACTGCCTGCCCGCTCAGTTGCCACCAGGGAAAACATTGATAGACTTCCCATGTTTCCTACCTCGGTCCTTGTGTCTGTGCATGTTTTTTCTCCTCTTTGTGTCTCTGTGTTCCCTAGGTCCCAGTCCCTGCCATGGTCTTCGGGCCTGTCTGCTCCGTCTGCCCCACCCTGGTGGGTTCCTGTTCCATCTGCTCCGCCGTGGAGGTCTGCTGTCTGGCGCTGGTGGGCTCCTGCTCCATCTGCACCGCCCTGGTGGCATGGGGACATAACGTCTCTGTTCCCTCCATCAGGGAACGAGGGTTATGTACGTAACCAAGACATTCTGTCGGTCACTATGAGTTACGTCGTGACGACATTAGGGGTCTATGGAAAGCGACACAACCTGAACCCCGTCACAACCTTATGGCATAGCAAATGTTGACAAGCAACCGCGTGACAGTCAAATGCCATGCAAAGGTCGTAACCTTCCCATCACCCCAGCGCAAATTCGCTGACCTTGATACCCACAGGGACCACAGGTGAGTACATCGCTGCTGGTGATAGCCAAGCCACTGTTCCTTTCACGACAGAAATTAGAAGGGATTTTGACCTTCAATGAAAGATTGCTTAAAGTCTTTCCTATTTGTTGTTACAGCTTGGCAGTAATGACGGAAGCGAGCATTCCGGAGAAGGGCGCTACGGAGGCCACATCCTGCCCAAAGGGAGGTGACATGTGGAGACACTGATATGGACTAACCCAGGCCTGGGGCAGTACTACATATGGAATGGGCCTCTGAAGCAGGTCCTACCTAGGAGTAGGGAGGAGCGGCTGCCATCAGAGTCTGACAGAGTGCTCTGTCAAAGAGAAGACATGGGGTTTACTGAGAGGGAAATCTTACCATGGAAGAATACACATATGGGATTGCCCGAAGGGAATCAAGCCATATGGACACCTAGCCCAGTAAAGGGGCTGACCGGAGACCCGGGCAAGCTAACTCCGATACTGGGCCTGGTGTCAGACAGCTCCGCCCAGTTTGACCGCCGGGGGTGCTGGAGGAACTCCACCATGGTTTGCCGTCCGGGGAACATTACTGGAGGGGGAAATAGGCACTCGCATCCCCGGGTGAGGTGGAATGGTGCAGCAAGCATGACACCAGCCAGGAGTGACAGCTCTTCCCGCCAATTACCTGTTACCCAACACACGGGAATAAACTGGCTCAACGCAGAGACTGTAAAATCTCGCGAAGGTGTCTGGTGCTGCCCAGCCCGCAGCTCTACAAATATCTGCCAGAGAGGCACCATGTGCCAACTCATGTGAGGCGGCAACACTCCATGTGGAGTGAGCCCTCACCCCCAGGGGGCACGGCTCACCTTGGCATCCACTATCCAGTTGGCCAACCTCTGCTTGGAGACAGCCTTCCCTTTCTGCTGACCTCCGTAGCAGACAAGGAGCTGCTCAGAGCTTCTGAAGCTCTGGGTGTGGTCCACGTATATGCACAGCTCTTACGGGACACAGCAACGCCAAGGCTGGATCTGCCTTCTCCGAGGGCAGTGCTTGCAGTTTCACCACCTGATCGTGAAAGGGCATGGTGGGAACCTTGGACACGTATCCAGGCCGGGGTCTCAGGACAATGTGAGAGTAGGCCGGCCCGAACACAAGGCACTCTTCACTCACCGAAAATGCTTAGAGGTCCCGACCCTCTTGATGGAAATGAGCGAGGTCAGGAGATCTGTCTCAGCAGACAGAAATTTAAGCTCAACTGACTCCAGTGGCTCAACGGGACTCCTCTGCAGTCCAGCCAGGACAATAGAGAGATCCCAGGAGGGCACCAGGGAAACCTCCTGGCACCCATCAGGAACCTCATGATGAGATCGTGCTTTCCCAGGGACCGGCCGTCCACTGCATCGTGATACGTTTTGAAGGTGGAGGGTAACAGCCTACGCTCCAACCTTTCTTGCAGGAAAGAAAGCACTACTCCAATCATGCATCTTTGGGGGTCTTCTTGGCGAGAAGAACACCAGATCGCGAACAGACTCCACTCCAAGGCAAGAGCTCGCCTCGTAGAGAGGGCTCTGGCCTGAGTGAAAGTGTCTTCCACCACCGGTGAACAAAACACTCAAGTCTGACGGAGCAGCTCTGGAGGACACAGGGGGGCACCCATGGCGACAAGCAGACTGGGGCTTGGCCTGCGGTGGAGCAGTGGCAGATGGTGCATCACGCCGGGGCAAGATGTGTTGAATGGCCTCTGTCTGCTTTTTGTACTGTTAAGAACTGCTGGGCACAGTTCTCGACAGTGTTGCCGAACTGTCCAGCCTGGGAGACGAGAGCATCGAGAAAGCGCACTTTGTCGACATTGCTCATCTTGGCCCACAAGTGTGGACATCACCTTCCCGAGGGACCGCACTGTGAATTTCGTCACCCATAGGGCGAGGTCAGTCACCGAGCGCAGCTCCTGCATCAACCTTAGGTTCAAGTCAAGTCAAGTCAAGTCGAGCTTTATTGTCATTCTGCTACATGTGTGGACATATAGTGGAACGAAATGTCGTGTCTCGCAGGACCACGGTGCTACATACTAGTTAAACATAAGATAAACATACAACAATGCAAGTATAGGAAAAACAATAGAGCTATACAACAGTTAACTATCTGATTATACATATACTAAAAATACTATAACTGCTATACCTAGTTGTCCACACATACACAAACTGAGACTGTACAAAAAACTTTACATAAATACTGTACATGAAATTGTGCGAAATAGATATATGTACATGAAATTGTGCAGAAAAAATATATATTTTGTACATTATTGTGCAGAAGAGAGATTTTGTGGGAGACAGTGCATAGTGCAAAAAGATTTTGTAGTGCAATGCTCAAGTAAACGTATTATTTTGTAGTGCAATGTTCAAATAGACATATATTTTCTTAAGAGTCTTTGTGGCAGGGAGTGTTTGTAGAAAGTGTCTAGTGTGCATATAGTGGGATGAGTGCGTTACTACAGGTGGTTTGTATAGCCCACTCACCTGTGTGTAGCACACTCAGAATTGCACTTAGTAAAATTGTCAACAGTTTTTAATGAGTTGGGGGGTGGGAGGGCTGAGGTGTTCATGGTTTCAGAGGGGGACAGGGGGATTGGAGTTAAGAGCTCTCACAGCCTGGGGAAAAAAGCTGTTGAGCAATCTGACAGAGCGAGCTCTGATGCTCCGGTACCTTCTACCTGATGGCAGGAGCTGGAAGAGGTTGTGAGAGGGGTGGGTGGGGTCCTTCACGATGCTGGTGGCCTTGTTGGAGCATCGTGAAAGGAAAATGTCCAGGATGGAGGGGAGAGGGGCACCGATGATCTTTGCGGCAGTGTTCACTGTCCGTTGTAGGGTCTTGCGGTCAGCAGCACTGCAGTTCCCATACCAGACAGTGATGCAGGTAGTCAGCACACTCTCAATGGTGCCCCTGTGAAAAGTGGTGAGGATGGGTGGAGGGAGACTTGCCCTTTTCAGCCGGCGGAGAAAGTGGAGGCGCTGTTGTCCCTTCTTGTTGAGCGACGTGACGTTGGTGGTCCAGGTGAGATCCTCTGTGATGTGCACTCCCAGGAATTTAGTGCTGCCGACTCTCTCCACGGTTGAGCCGTCGATGGTCAGCGGGGGGTGGTCAACAGAGTTTCTCCTGAAGTCCATCACAACCTCTTTCGTCTTACCCACATTGAGGGACAGGTTGTTAGCACCACACCATTCAGCCAGCTGTGCCACTTCCTCTCTGTAGTGCGTTTCATCGTTGTTGCTGATGAGGCCTACCACAGTTGTGTCACCAGCAAACTTGATGATGTGGTTGGAGCTGGACTTGGCAGTGCAGTCGTGGGTCAGCAGCGTGAAGAGCAGCGGGCTGAGCACACAGCCTTGTGGGGCACCTGTGCTCAGTGTGGTAGTGCTGGAGGTGTTGCGGCCGACACGGACTGACTGAGGTCTTGCAGTTAAAAAGTCCAGGATCCAATTACAGAGGGAAGTGTTAAGGCCCAGCAGGTTTAGTTTGTGGATGAGCTGTTGTGGGATTATTGTGTTGAATGCTGAGCTGAAGTCAATGAACAGCATTCTTACATAAGAGTCTTTCTGTTCCAGATGGGTAAGAGCTAGGTGGAGAGTGGTGGATATTGCATCGTCCGTGGAACGGTTTGGACGGTATGCAAACTGGAGTGGGTCCAGCGTGTTTGGGAGACTGGACTTGATGTGCTGCATGACTAACCTCTCAAAGCACTTCATCATGATTGGGGTCAGTGCTATGGGACGATAGTCATTCAGACAGGACACAGGTGACTTCTTTGGTACTGGAATTATGGAGGTGGATTTGAGACACGTGGGGACGACTGCCTGGCTCAGCGAGATGTTGAAGATGTCTGTTAGGACATCCGTCAGCTGTGCAGCACAGTCTTTCAGTACACGTCCAGGTATGTTGTCAGGGCCCGCAGCCTTTCGTGGGTTAATCCTGGATAGGGTCTTCCTTACGTCGACTGGAGAGAGACAGAGTACCTGGTCGTTTGGAGATGTGAGTAGTTTCTGTGCAGGTGTGTCGTTCTGTATCTCAAATCGTGAGTAGAAGTGGTTGAGTGCCTCTGGTAAAGATGTGTCATCATCACTGGCCTGTGGCAGGGGCTTGTAGTCAGTGATGGTCTGAATGGCTTGCCATAGGGTCCGAGTGTCTCTGCTGTCTGTGAAGTGATTGTTGATTTTTTTAGCATACTGATGTTTTGCCTTCTTGATGCCATGAGACAGATTGGTTCTTGCTGTTTTGAGGGCTGCTTTATCTCCTGATCTGAATGCTTCATCTCTGGTCTTTAGCAGCCCACGAACCTCTGCTGTCATCCATGGCTTCTGGTTGGCACGTGTGGTGATGGTTTTGGTGACTGTCACATCATCTATGCACTTTTTGATGTAAGCAGTCACAGTTTCGGTGTACTCCTGCAGGTCTGTGTGGTTGTTGTAGGTGGCCGAATCTTTAAACATGTTCCAGTCTGTGTCCTGGAAGCAGTCCTGCAGTGCTGAGGTGGCATTGTCTGGCCATACTGTGATCTGCTTTTGAACCGGTTTGGTGAGTTTGAGAAGTGGGCTATATGCTGGGATTAGCATAACAGAGATGTGGTCCGAGTACCCGAGGTGGGGGCGGGGTTCGGCTTTGTATGCGTTCTTAACTGTTGTGTAAACAAAGTCCAGTGTGTTGTTTCCCCTTGTTGCAAAGTTCACATGTTGGTAGAACTTTGGCAAAACTGTCTTTAAGTTTGCGTGGTTGAAGTCACCGGCTATGATGAAAAAGCCGTCAGGGTTATTTGTTTGTTGTTCGCTGATGGCGCTGTACAGCTCGCGAAGCGCGTCCTTAGCGTTTGCACACGGAGGAATGTAAACCGCGACAATAACAATGGCCGTGAACTCCCGCGGCAGATAGAACGGTCGACACTTCACAAACATAAACTCCACCAGTGATGAACAGTGTTTAGATACTACCGCAGCATTGTTACACCATTCTTTGTTGATATACACACACAAGCCACCCCCGCGAGTCTTACCAGACAGTGATGAATTTCTGTCCGCTCGGTAGCAAGTTAGTCCGTGCAGCTGAATGGCGGAGTCCGGGATGTTGTCATTTAGCCATGTTTCAGTGAAAACAAACACACAACAATCCCTTGCCTCATGCTGTGTAGATCGACTGAGTTGAATTAAGTCCAGTTTGTTTTCCAGAGAGCGAACGTTTGAGAGCATGAGTGTTGGAAGAGCCGGTCTTGTGGGGTTAGCCCTCAGCCTAGCTCGTATACCTCCGCGCTTACCGCGCTTCCGTCCTCTCTCACACCGCTTGCGACGCCGCCTTGTGCGGGTAGCGTCAGTCGGCGAGGCCGCGGTCTCGAGGTCCGGCTCCAGCAGTAAACAAAGGCCTCGTAGCTTCTCAGTAGCCGCCGGCGAGAGTTTGAGTTTGCATGTCTTGTCGATATCCAAAAGACTTTGGCGATCGTATATGTATCTCGGAGTGATCTCCCGATGAATTAACGGCAAATCGACACTATTTGGAGACGAACAGACGACATTAAAAGACATAAAAGCACCGTCTTTGGGACCTGGAGAGGCCGCAGCGTCTGACCGCGCCGCCATCTTGGTCTAACCAATAGGTTGGTACTACCCTCGTGCATTTTAGTGCATCGGCTTGGTGTACTCGCAGGACAGCCAAGACTTGCAAGGCAGAGGCGGCTTGGCCCAGAGCACTGCAAGCTTTGGCCAAGAGAGCAGACGTCAGCTTACAGGCTTTGGACAGGAGACGAGGACGATTCCTCCAAGTGGCGGCGTTATGCAGGCACATGTGCACCACAACCGCACTCTCCAACTAGGGAATGTCAACGTACCCCCTAGCCTTCCCACCATCGAGGGTAGTGAGGATGGGGGAGGCAGATGAGCAGCTTCAGGCCGAAAAAGGGGCCGTCCACGACTTCATCAGCTCCTCATGCACCTCTGGGAAGAAAGGAACTGGGGCAGGGCGTGGTCGTGAGCCACGGCCTGTGCCAAGGAACTAATCACCCCACCGCGAGGCCTCAGGAAAGGGAGGTGTGCACGCCTCCAGCCCGATGCTCACGGTGGCCTGGGAAAGCATGGCTGTCAACTCTGGGTCCAATTTGGCAGTGGCGACAACACCTGAGGGGGCCGCCCCGCCGAATCTTCACCCTCAGAGGACGATTGCCCATCCCCCAATGCTGCTATCGACATCTGATCCTCTATCAGCGTGCCGAAAGAAACGCTGGGCACGCCGTAAGATGGCACAGCAAAATCACCGGGGAGCTACACAGAACAGCTGCTGCAGGAGGAGTGAAAGGTCCGTGGGAACTGGCCTGGCGGAAAGGCTCTCACTGTAACCCTCAGATCACCCAGAGCACTAGCTGATGGTTCTCTGCTTGTGGCAGAGAAGCCAGCGCGGATAGTGACAGAGGGAGCCCCTCCCATCCCTGTGAGGAGAGAAAGGCGCGATCGCAGCACTGCCATGGTTACACGATCACAATGAACGTATGAACCATCCACGAACGCAGCTTCAGCGTGCTGGATGCCCAAACACTGAAGACAACAATCGTGGTTGTCGACGGAGGATAGGAAATGACCGCAACCAAGAGGACACAGCCGGAACGGTGTCTTTAAAAAGATGCGAACCGATTGTGATTTGCTCTTTTAGGAAATCTGCTTTTTTAGTTGAAGTGCCCAGGGGAATCGCTGCAGACAGAGACACTGCTGTTTGCACCATGACGCCAACCAGAACAGCTTCCAGACAGATCGATGAATGGCCTTGTGGAGATCAACACGTTCATCCACTCGGCTCCGAAGCAAAAATCTGATGAGTGGATGCACCTGTCGCCTCTTTATACCTGTATGCACGGGGAGTGGCTCAGGTTTGCAAAATCCACTAGCCAATATTCATTGGCGTTTTCTCTTAAAGTCAGAGATGATTGGGGCTCCCAAGTGAATCCCCTAATGTTGTCACGACATAACTCGTAGTGACCGACAGATAGGGAACATACTTTTTTAAACTATCACAAAGTAAGTTTGAATTCAAAAGCAGTACCTACTCAAACAGCATGCAGTTTTAGACACTGATTGTTTTGTTCCTGAATTAATAATTTCTATTACAGTAATAAAATGTGCATAAGGACTAAGTCTAAGATGGTGCCGCACATGGCAGCTACTGTGCTTTGCTCTTCAGTGTTTGTACTATTTTTGTTCGTTTTTCCTGTTTTTTGTTTCTCAAACACCATCAGTTTTACTAGGGATGATCTGCTGAACATTCGGCAGAACACACCACAAAATCTTTTACCGGTTTTTGATTATTCGGACGTTTTGCTGTACATTGTTGTTGGCGGAGCCGTAGCTCTGGTCAAACGCTTCAGGACGCGCAGACGGGGGAAGTGAGCCGGCGCTCTCGTGAAGCTCAGACAGCGCGGATTTAGAACGCCGTTGCCTAGCATCCATCTGGCGAATCTCCGCTCTCTACCCAACAAAACGGACGAACTCCTTCTGCTCTCCCGGACAAACAGGGACTTTTCAAACTCTGCTGCTCTGTGTTTCACGGAAACCTGGCTGAACGACACCATACCGGACAGCGCATTACATCTGCCTAACTTCCAGCTGATCAGAGCAGATCGCGACGCAGAATCAACGGGGAAATCACGCGGCGGCGGGACGTGCTTTTACATCAATGAGAGGTGGTGTACAGATGTAACTGTGTTAAAGAAGATGTGCTGTTCTGATCTAGAAACGCTCTTCATTAACTGCAAGCCTTTCTACTCGCCGCGGGAGTTTTGCTCGTTCATTCTCGTGAGTGTTTACATTTCTCCGCAAGCGCACGTGAGCTCAGCTTTACAGAAACTCGCTGATCAGATCACAGAGACTGAGCAACAACACCCGGACTCTGTTTTAATCATTCTTGGGGACTTTAATAAAGCAAATCTCTCCCGCAAACTGCCAAAATACAGACCGCACATCACATGTCCCACCAGAGACAGTAATATATTGGATCACTGCTACACAGCGATAAAGGATGCATATCACTCTGTCCCACGAGCAGCTTTAGGACTCTCTGATCACTGTTTGGTTCATCTTATACCGACCTACAGGCAGAAACTCAAATCTAAAAAACCTGTATTAAGAACTGTAAAAAGATGGAATGATGAAACAGAGCCGGTTTTACAAGCCTGTTTCTCTCTCACTGATTGGACTGTTTTTGAAGCTGCCGCAAACGATCTGGACGAGCTCACAGAGACTGTAACATCTTATATCAGTTTCTGTGAGGAAATGTGCATTCCTACCAAGACTCATCTAACTTACAACAACGACAAACCATGGTTCACTGCAAAACTCAGACAGCTCCGTCAGGCCAAAGAAGATGCTTACAGAAAGGGGGATAAAGTCTTGTATAAACAGGCCAAATACACACTGGAAAAGGAGATCAGAGTGGCAAAGAGGAATTATTCCGGCAAGCTAAGGAAAAAATTCTCTTCCAGCGATTCTGCTTCAGTGTGGAAAGGTATGAAAGAAATCACCAGTTACAAGACACCATCCCCCAGCACTCTGGAGAATCAACACCTGGCAGACGATCTGAATGAGTTCTACTGCACGTTTGAAAAAAAAACCCACACCCGCCCTGAACACCTCTCCACACAACCATTCACACCTCCACCAACCCCCCTCTCCCCCACACCTGCAATTCAGATCAGCGAAGACGAGGTGCGCCAGGTCTTCAGGAAGAACAAAAGAAGGAAAGCACCAGGCCCAGACGGTGTGTCACCAGCCTGCCTAAAAATCTGTGCTGACCAGCTGGCCCCCATCTTCACACAGATCTTCAACAGATCACTGGAGCTGTGCGAAGTCCCCTCATGCTTCAAACGCTCCACCATCATCCCCGTCCCAAAGAAACCCAAAATTACTGGCCTTAATGACTACAGACCTGTGGCTCTAACGTCTGTGGTCATGAAATCATTTGAAAGACTGGTTTTGGCTTATCTGAAGGCCTCCACTGGACCCTTACTGGACCCCCTGCAGTTTGCCTGCAGAGCAAACAGGTCTGTGTATGATGCAGTCAACATGGGACTGCACTTCATCCTGCAGCATCTGGACAGACCAGGGACTTATGTGAGGATCCTGTTCGTAGACTTCAGCTCCGCTTTTAACACCATCATCCCGGACACCCTTCAGAATAAACTGACACAGCTCTCCGTGCCCACCTTCGTCTGTCAGTGGATCAACAGCTTCCTGACAGACAGGCAGCAGCTAGTGAGGCTGGGAAAATTCTCATCCAGCACCCGCACCATCAGCACTGGAGCTCCTCAGGGTTGCGTTCTCTCCCCACTGCTCTTCTCCCTGTACACCAATGACTGCACATCTAAAGACCCCTCTGTCAAGCTCCTGAAGTTTGCAGACGACACCACACTGATCGGCCTCATCCAGGATGGTGACGAGTCTGCCTACAGACAGGAGGTTAAGGAGCTGGCTGTCTGGTGCAGTCTTAACAACCTGGAGCTCAACACGCTCAAAACTGTGGAGATGATCGTGGACTTCAGGAGAAACCCCCCTGCTCTCCCCCCACTCACCATCATGAACAGCACTGTAACTGCAGTGGAGTCATTCAGATTCCTGGGCACCACAATTTCTCAGGACCTGAAGTGGGACAATCACATTGAGTCCATTGTGAAAAAGGCCCAGCAGAGGCTGTACTTACTTCGCCAGCTGAGGAAGTTCAACCTGCCACAGGACTTGCTGAATCAGTTCTACTCTGCCATCATTGAATCCGTCCTCTGCACTTCAATAATTGTCTTGTTCAGCTCAGCTACCAAATCTGACCTCAGAAGACTACAGAGGGTAGTCCGGTCTGCTGAGCGAATCATTGGTACAACCCTCCCCACTCTCCAAGAACTGTACTTATCCAGAGTGAGCAAAACGGCTGGCAAAATCACTCTGGACCCCTCACATCCAGAACACTCCCTCTTTGAACTGTTACCGTCTGGTCGACGCTACAGAGCTCTGAGCACCAGAACGACCAGACACAGGAACAGTTTCTTCCCTCAGGCAATCCATCTCATGAACACTTGACATTAAAAGTGGAACACACAACACTATTATAAATTATTTATTCACCACACATACTTATTTTTTAATTTCAGATTTGCACATATCAGACCTGTACACCATAATTGTCTATATTATATATAGTGTTTTTGCTATTTGTACATTGCCTATTTGTATATTTGTAAATTATTCTTTTATTATCTGTGTCCTGTCCTGTTGCTGTCTTTCTGTTGCACTGTAGAGCTTCTGTCACTAAAACAAATTCCTCGTATGTGTAAACATACCTGGCCAATAAAGCTCATTCTGATTCTGATTCTGATAACAATTGTCATTGTTGTCATAATTGTTGATAATACACATCAAATTATAAATTATTACAATTTAAATAACATATAATTATAATATTTATAATATTTTTCCAGTAATGAGAATTTGCAGGAAGAAATTTACATTTACATTTAGTCATTTAGATGACGCTTTTATCCAAAGCGACTTACAAATGAGGACAATGGAAGCAATCAAAATCAACAAAAGAGCAATGATAAGTGCAAGTTTTTTTTTTAATTATATAATAAATAAAAAGGAAAAAGATAGAAAAGAAAAAGAAGACCATTTTTAGAGAATAGAGAATTTTTATTTTTTAAGAAAACAAGCAGTTAGTATATGAATAGAGTGCAAGTCTAAAAGGGGCAAGTTTTTTAAAAAAAGAATAGAATTAGAATAGAGTGCTAGAGTTAGAGGGTCAAATAAAGATGGAAGAGATGTGTTCCATGTGTTACAAGAAATGCATAGACATTACAATGTGATAGACAGACAGACAGACAGACAGACAAACAAACAAAAACTCTGGAAGAAATATAAGTCTGCAGGTTTCATGAGATTCACCAGCTCAATAACTCCAATCACTAACTAAATGACTAGATAATTGCTGAGGAGTTTACTGCTAGTATTTCTCTGGTGGTGGGCTGAGGATCGAAACACATCTGCAGTCACACAGTAGTTGTGGTGTAGTCTCGTAACTCATTCACTCAGTCTGTCCTGTCTTGTCGTTTCTCGTTTTCCGGCAGTTGTTTTGTTCACTATTTCGTCATCGATTCGCATGGCATCATTTGATAGCGGATTCTCCTTTGAAGAACAATAAAGGCAGCAGCAGCCTCCCAGAAAGCGGACGAAAGAGAAGACATGACACGTCCTCGCATCATCGGTCCGTTCTGCTCTCTCCTCTCTCTTTCAGCGCACTTGATCTGAGTAAACCTGCAGTACGACTGGAGTATATAAAGCATGACAGCGGCGCCTTTCCTTCAAAAACACATTCATGCGCTTCCCTTGTTACATCTCTGACTGGAACGCACTCCACGCGACACATCCATACATATATTAGTTGTAAGCTGTGTTAGTCGGCAGCTGAGTTTGTTGACAGACAATTCTTCATCTCTTCAGAAGCTCTGGACATCATTGCGATCATGAAGTGTGTTTTGCATTGTGTATTTTTCCTCCTGCTGTGGATTACACCCAATACCAGAGTGTGTGCATCTCATCAAGGAATTCCCCTGTCAGTGTAAGTATACTTTTCTTATATTTGTTATGTATTGTATATAATTATTAGGTGCTAATAATAGGCCACACATAAAACAGGATGTTTTGTATATTGTTTGCTGTATTGATTTTGTACAACTATTGCTGACAGAAAGAAAAATATATAAAATATCCTATATTGTTGTCATTATGTCCCAACTTTGTTATTTGCTATTTTTCAAGTTGCCCAGACTGCTCTACAAAATGAACTGAATCAAAATGAATCAACCTACATATTTTAGGTCACAATAAGCATTTATTTATTTAGCCAGTGCCTTTTGATTTTAAAGTTCACTTCATATAGTTGTGTGAAGGGACAAATGCAGTTTAAAGGATGTATTTGCTTAAATACCATGCAGATTTCATGTATTATAATTATACATGATTTGAAAATGCAGTTTAAGCAAGTGTTTTCACTACATTGCACTTATCACTTATACCCAAATTTGTACCTGTTATGTCAAATTCATTTCCTCATAATTTCATTTCCTTCTTTTTAGTGTAAAACTCTGGGCTTCAGCGTTTGGTGGAGAAATTAAATCCATTGCGGCCAAGTATTCTGGCTCTCAGCTGTTGCAAAAGGTAAACTGAGCTGTGCTAATCTGTGCAATTAACACCATGAACAAAACTGCACTGAAAGATATATCATGATATTCTTTGAAGTACCTTGGAGTACCATGTTATTGTCATGCTATATGAATTTGGTAATCATTCTGTACCATGTTATTTATCAAAGTATTACCATCTGATACCAACACTGCCATGTGCTTCTTTTTAAGGGGCACACGTTATTTTTGACTATAAGGTTTTAGCTCACATATTATCACATATACATGTCAACACTCATACTCACACACGCACACACACACACACACACACACACACACACACACACAGAGAGACAGTCTACGCTAATTAAACCACCCACGAACAGCAAACCTGGTTTGGTTTGTTCGTCTTTTTGTCCACCTTCCATTGCTAGTGTTCTGCTTGTCTTTTTTCACAGTGAGGTCAGGGCATCACAGAGGTCAGCACTCGAGGCCTGTGATTATGGGAAAGCATGTTTCTGTGTGATGTCTCTGTAATGGAACAGATGGATGTCTGTGAGCATGATTTTAGTGTGATTTTGCCAGTGATATTTACACCATTGGGCTGGTTGGGGTTCAAATTTCAATATTAAGGAAAAAGACAGCGACTGTAGAATGTTTGTGGCATGTGTGCATCTGTGTGTGTGCTACTAAGTAAAGAGGATGGGAGCCCGAGGGGCAGATTATCTGTGTGACGGTTTTAAAAAGAAGAAAGAGAACATGCCTGGTGAGCAGACAGAAAAGCGGCAAAGAGAAAAAAAACAGAGCAGAGGGCAACATAAGAGAAGAAAGGAAAGAGACATATGACAGGAAGCCCAGAGGAAGAAATGTGCATGGAGAAAGAGGAGAGGAGAATGTAAAGTAGAGTAATGTGAATGAACTGGTGTAAGTGTGCCCTGTGGCTCACTCAGTCGCTTATTGTGTGCGTGACCTCATCAGCTCAAAAGTGCTTCAGAGTGGTTCTGGACAGGCGATAAGGAGAGGGGGTCCAACATCATTTGCAGAGGGTTGGGTCTTTGCTTGAGGAGCAATGTAAAATTTCAGACGTGGAGCAAAACAACTACTTAAAAACAGCCACAGGAAATGCATCTCTGAAAACTCTAGGCAATACTGTTGGACTAGTGCTATATACATTTACATTCATAATATACAGTAGCACATTTACAGTAATGACCACATTACATTACCATATTACTATAATGAGAATACAATTTTGCATTTACATGCATAACACGCATCATGATCTTTACTCAAATTTTTTTCTTTTGTTTTTGATCTGAATTATCTGACAAAATGTAACATACATAAATTGCTTTTACCAATAGATATTTTAAATAATGAACTGCAGAAGTTGCAACATTTAAAACAACCCAAAATATCCTTGTCCCTTGTCTTTCTTCTACTGAACACAAAAGAAGATATTTTGATGAACGTGGGTAACCAATCTGTTGCTGGAAGTCATTGACTTCCATAGTTTTTTCCATACTACCAACCATTGTCACCAACAATCTTCAGAATATCTTCTTTTTGTCTCACAATTACAAATTTATTGTGATTTTTTTTCCCTCAGAATTCTGAGTATACATCTTGCAATTCTGTTCTTTCCCCTAATGTTTTAGACACCTGATGCAGTAGGTTTGAATTCTATACTTAAGCAAAAGTTAAAAAACAAAACAAAAAAAAAAAAAAAATCTGAAAATAGTCATTCATTTAGTTATTTTAAATTCATCTGTATAAGCTGTATATAAATATTTTCTATTCAGATTTGTTTTGTAGACAATTTCATTTTCATGTGTGCAATTTAATTTGGGTTTGTAAAGATAAGGTATCTTAATCTTTTTTATTTCTTCCCTTGATTTAAGTTTAAAAATCTCCCATTAACTTCTTTACTATTTAAAATGTAACCAACAGCTGAGTGCCAAGACAACAACAAAGCAGTTTTGATGTTGCATTTAATTTCCACAGAAGTAAAATCTGAAAAACACTATTTAAACTTACCTTACCTGAAATTTCAATGCTTTGCTATCTTGCAAGCCCTGCTGTTTCCTTCAGGAAAATCTAGCTTCGCTTTGTTCTTTCTTTGCTTATCTATTATGTTTGCGTGTCTTTCATCTCCTGTGTCTTTCAGTCTTTACCCTTTGCCCTGCCTCTCATGCATTCTCTTACATCTTCCCTCTTTTCCTAAAAGCATTCTAAGGCATTCTTTACATTGAATAAATTTGTTTTTGTATTATCCGCTGTCATCATCATGCATGTGTCTAAACTGTGCCCATATTATTCTGCATCATCATCATCATCATCATCATCATCATCATCACTCCTTGTACTGCTCAAATAATGCTTGTATTGGAAATTTCTCATGTTTCAAGGTTAAATCAAGGGAAACGGTGTGTGTGTGTGTGTGTGTGTGTGTGTGTAACAGGAAGTGAACAACATCCTTTCCTAATCAATATACTGCACATATTCAGCTCAAAATGCTCATATATGAGTCTAAGATATTGAGTTTGTGTGTTTACTTACATGTTCAAATCTTAAAACGTAAACTGAAAAAAAAAAAAAAAAAAAACCTTTGAAAATAAGTCTAATTTTTACTCACCCTTATGCTTGGCTTTCTATGCTGTATTTTGTTTCTGTAGAAAATTTTAAAGATTCGTTTTATGGTTCTTTCTATACAATGACAAGTTCTAAAAGGACCAAAATACTGAGAAAGTACCATAAAAATAAAGTAGTCCAAATGTGAGAGGAGCAGATTGAAATTTTACATCATTAAGTGGTGTCTTTCCTTGTGCTGAAACTTGCTTTCCCACATTTGTTTGGTGTTCTTGATGTGCCTGATTTTTCCTTATGTGCTCCGCGGAAAAAAAAGGATGCCATGGGGATAAGTGAATAATGACATAACTGTCATTTTTGGGTGAACTTAGTAGAGTAGTCAGGAATGGGTTCTCAAACTTTAGTAGGTCATTAGAAGAAAAAAAGCCAATAGTGTTTCATTTACACCACAGTTACATTGCAAAATTGAAGTAGATAGGCAGAAAATCTGATGAGACTGTGAAATGCAGAATGAGTCATGAAATCTGTATTGACAGAAAGGGATTTTGCATGTGGCCATCTAAACATGAGAGCCCATAATATATGAATGCAAAAATAGCCTAATATATGAAAAACAGCTTCTTGTCTTGTCAGCTTGAGCTTTTTGTCAACAGGTCTGGCCAAGGTATGGTTTAGCTTGGTAGCTGAATATCTGTATTTAAATTCTTGCCAAAAAAGAATGACATAAATCAGTTTAAAGAGTATGCATGTGTATTTATCCATGTCCATGATGGTAACTTAAATATAAGGACTACTTGTGTGTTTGAAAGACAAAGAACAAAATGTTCGTAAGATGGCTTCCTGCTTATTGGCCAACATCAAAAAATTACCTATTTACAAATTTCACATATCACTGGTGTCCACTATAAGAGCATAACATTTTACACATTACAGCCAGTGAGGTTTAATTTAAATACTTTTAGCAGTATGCAAATGTGTTTGTATGCAGATGAGGTTAATTCACAGTATGTCACCATTACACCACTGGCTGAAATATGTCTTTAGTCACATCTTTAACAACAAAATCCTATTGAAATGAGCAAGAAATATCTGTATTCAGCAGCTCGTCACATTAATTTCATGTCTCACTGGGTTGAGCTTTTGAATACTTGTGATGTCCTGCAAGTAATATTCTTTGTAAGCAGTGATAGGCAAACCAGATGACTTGATGCAGGGTGTGTGTTTATCATGACGTGTTCTTCACAAAATACTATAAAAGCAGACATGCACAGACTGAAATGTGTTTTGTGAATGATGAGATGATAAACACAGCCACATAAAGTCAAGCATTTTAAAAGCTACATACAGAGAATTCTGCTACATTTTCCCACATTGATCATATAATAGAGACTGTAATAATTTTTGGCAATTAGTGAATGACATATATGTTTTGCTCTAGAGCAGGGTAATATACATGGCAGTGTTAATGTGTTTGGTCTTGGCAAAATAGATCTGCTATGCTGCTGTTGCAGCAGAGCAAGTATCGAGACTTGCTACTGCCAATTCATCCACAACATGCTGCTGTGAGCATGCTGTTGCAAATAACATATATATAATAACCCCATATAGCATACACGAGTCACCCTGTAGCAGATCTATACAGGTGGAGCTGGGGAAGGTGGGGGGTTTCTGAAGCTCGCTGCAACTGCTACAGCAAGCACCAGGCAAGAATGTTGAGCAGTGAGCTCATTGGCTGCTGATACAAAAGAAGCAGCTGCACCATGTGATAATGACATCTGACCTATCGAAATGTGTCACCTAGTGTTTCATGCCAGGTCTTTGGATGTATAGGAATGCTTTGTGTTCTTTTGTTCTTTTGAATGGCAGAAATAGTAGTCCTTAATGCACAAGGATTATCTCAAAACATTGTTGAGTGAAAATGAAAAACAAAAACAAACAAAAAAATAAATAAAATAAAAAAAATAAAAATAAAAAGATAAAAGCTCATATAGCTAAACTCATATTAAAATAAATAATTACATTCTATTTATCAAGGTAACATAATCATGATATCATGTTGCCCTAATGCTGCAAGCCATCCATTTTGACAGTGATTTAAAAAAAGTTCCAGTGTGGAGTCATGCATTATTACTACTGTATATTAAATTTAGAATTGTGTCCTTCTGACTGTGCATGAGGCATAAACCTTTGCGATGCATTATTAAATGTCCTTGTTAATGTTTTGGTTTTATGGCAGAATCAAAACATTTAAAGTCACTTGCTACAGTTTCTGTATAAGGTTTAATATTTGAACATATTTTTATTTCTGTTTTTGAGTACTTTGTGAATAGGCCTGTATTAAATGGCTTGGCCATGATTCATTGAAATGTGCCTGTCATGAAATTGTTATGAACTGAGAATTTCATATATGGATGAGCACAAAACATGGTACAGCCAATCGCAGTTAATACAGGACAGTTGTACACACTGTATGCCACCCATCTGTATTCCACACAGTGCTGGTCATAGACTTTTGAGGTTTGTAAGCACAAAATTTGTCAGGGGGCCCATGTCACTATGTTCAAAATGACCCCCAACTCCTGATCTTTCAGAGCAGATTCACTGTCAACAAACAACAGTGAGCAAAAACAGTAATTCATTTAAAAAAAGAAAAAAAAGAAAAAGAAAACAGTGTCTCTTTTGCAGCTCAATAAAGTTTTAACTCTTTAGCATCGAGCACATCCTGTCAGGTTACATGATTTGACTGGTTAGGGTGTTGCGCAGAAATGACTTTATCGTACCACTGTAAAGGAAAGGGACTGAATGTAGCATGGTGTTTTTATTATCGTTGGAAGCCAAAATCAGCCAACAAGGCCCTATGCAATTTGCCATATATTTTTAATAGTGTTTTGCATTTGAGAAATGTATTTTGCATATGTATTGTTTTATGCATGTGAATTAGTTTTTGTGAAAGTGAATTTAGTTATGCATGTGGACACTGTATTTTCTTGCATGAATTGGTTTTAAGGCTATTTCATACACTTCAGATCACCACAGAATTTTCATTGGTTTAAGATAAGGACTTTAACTTGGCCATTCCAGAACCATCCATTTCTTATCTAGTCCGTTTTAATACCATACAGTACATACTCGTTACTCTTCGTTCACTCATCTTCTCTGCACATTTTTTTTTTTTTTTTTTTTTTTCTACACACAAGCATTAATGTGCAAATACATGTACAATGCCAAACTCAATTAACCTGCCTTGCTGATGTGGGTGTAACTCATGTAATTTCTGGTTTGTGAAGTGACATCAAAGTGCCCCTCATATCTCTCCTTTACTCACTCTTTCAGTGGTCCTTAGGTTGCCAAGTATTCATTCCAAGGATCAATACACATTAGTAAAAGGATCCTTTTTTTGTCTTATGTAAAATCTCAAATTATTCAAGCAGTTCTATTTAAATGTATTTGTAAAATAATTTTATACACTCCACACACGTTCCAGAACAAAATCAAATAGATGCTTTTGAAATTAATGGTGGTGCTCTAATAGTTGAAGTGCAGAAGTGATGTGTAGGCAAAAGCACCTAAACACCCCCGGTACTATAAAAATAGTACCACCAAGGCAAGCATACCAGTAGAGTAGGACATTTTAAAATGTTAATTACTTAACATTCAGAGGTATAAATTCATAATGAGTTATTATATAAAAGCATTTTCAAATATATAGGGTATAACCATGCTGATTTAGTAAAACAGGGTTTACAACCTTTTTCCACATGACATACAAGGTGTAAAAACAAGTAAGCTGCAAATGTATGCAATGTATGGTGAACAAAATAGTGCTGAGGAAGGCATACTTGACTTAATTTAAATGTAGGTATGGATGCAATCAATTTGCGCATATCTTGATGAATGGCTTTGATAAATGGCTACCTTTACTTGAGTGATATTTAGTGACAGAGAGTGATTTTTAACCCTTTAAAAGCCTGGCATATGAAATACGAAAACGAAAATGAAACAATCATAATGATTATTTTAAAAATTGTAATTTTAAAAATAAATAAAATAAAATAAAATTATAAAATGAAATAAAATAACAAAATAACAAATGAATGAATGTTTTTTTTTTTTTTTTTTGAGTATCGTATTTCGTACATCAGGCTTTAATGCCTCATATAGAATGATATAGGGAAATACTGGAGGAGAAAAGGAAAAAAAAACACCTCAGTTTTACTCAGAGACGCAAACAAAAATATGCAATTCCATGCAGTTTGCTGATATTAATATGGACAAAAAGTAAAATGAAATTCTGATGTAAATGAATGAGATAATAAAAATGCATAGAAATATCAGTTGTCACTCTATATCTCCCAATGATATGTCTTAGTAAGATGATATTTCTTTTCTCTTACTTCATTAATTTATTTATTTTGCAGGAATGCCATAAAATAACCTTTCAGTGAACTGTTCTTAAAAGGACCTCCTTCCACTATAAAGAACCTTTTGTGCAATGGAAATGTTACGTGAATATTAAAGGTGACATCGGATGAAAATTTCACTTTTGTAGATTTTTTTGCATTTAGTTAGGTTTCTGCTCTGTCTGCCAGCTCAGAAAAGCTGAAAAGAAAACATGTAGCCAGTTTGTTATAAACTGTCTGAGTTTAAAAATGTGTCATCCAGCGACCTGTTTCAATTTGGTGCCGGTTTTGATGTAACTAGCTAGTTATTTGAATATGACCGCATCCGAGCAAAATATGGAGTCCACCCTCTTCCCACCCCTTTTTGTAAACAGATAGCAATATGGCTAACGAAGATGCCTTGCGTTTTTCTGCGTTTGAACAATGAAGCGATCCGGGCATGCAACCTGCTCTGTGTTCGGATGTACAGGCTCACATGCGTCCTTACACAGAAACCCAGCTTCATAGCATAAACTCAGCCCTGAGTGAGAAGCAGCAGTCCGCCATTACTGGAGATGTCAATGGCATTGTCAGCACCACTGTTCCTTCCCACTCGGGAGAAATCGCAATCGTGGGAGAAATCCCATCGTGCTTTGCGTGGTGGGTAAACTAAACACGCTACTGCAAGTGGAACTTATAGGGCCAGTTTTACTAAACAGGGCAAATTAGTGTGAGAGCGCAATTTCAAAACAGCGCCAACGGGAGGGGAAATTTCTGCGGGTGATTTACTAACAATGCGCAAATTAAAGAACACAGATGTAATATACCAAGCGCAGTGCAAATTAGCATAGTAGCAAATAAAGAATAAAGAAATAAATAAGCCACAGTATGTTGAAATGAACCGGAGGCCAAAAATGAAGGTTTGCTAGAAGTTTTGATAGACCTGGTATTCCAAGTCATCTTTTATTTCTTCAAGCAAATTAAAAATAACATGAATTGGCAAATGATATGTTCGGATAATGTGTTCTTCTGGCATTCAAAATATATTAATACGTGTGGACAAAATCCTCTCCCTTCTACCACACGCTCTCTGTTCTCTGTGGTGCCTCTCCTCCCATAACTTTTGCGTCTGAAAGGGAAACTCCTAAAAATGCATATTCAATAAGGTCAGGCGCAAAAATAACTGTGCCCATGCCTTTTCAGCGCTAATTCGTCACTGCACGTCTTTAGTAAAACCTGACAGTACAATTTTAAAGCCAAAAGGCGGTTTGCGCTGGCACAAGCTGTTAGTAAAACTTGCCCATAAAGTTTGTAATAGCATGCGATGGCACCATGAGACCAGCTATTACGTCATTTTTATCTCGCCATGCTCTCATCTGTGTGATTCATAAAAGTCCATTTATTATGCACAGTATAATCAGATGACTGACTTTTAAACCGAGTACGTTTTCTGTAAAGATAACAGGCTTGTACTAATAGTGGACTGTTTATTTGCAAAGGACAGCACCGGTATTGCTACTGTACTGGAGCATGAACTTTTGAAACTCCGCCCTGTTCTCTGGGAGCACCAGCTCATTTGTATTTAAAGGGAAAGACACGAAAACAGCACATTTTGGCTCATGCCCTAAAAGTGGCAATTTTAACAAGCTATAAAAAATTATCTGTAGGGTATTTTGAGCTAAAACTTTACATACACACTCTGGGGACATCAGAGACTTATTTAACATCGTGTAAAAAGGGCATGACAAGTCACCTTTAAAAGTTCAATGCAATAAATGTCAAATTGACAGCTAAACATCATAATATTGAATTTGGAGATCTATGGCAATTCCTAGCTATACTGGTGACCAGTCAGAACATTGTAGCAAAACTGAACAAAAATCTAGTTCATTTTTGGCAATGCCTAGTAATAATCTAGAAATGTTTAGTCTAGCAACCATCCAGAATAGTTAGAACAATGATAATGCCTTGCAACAGAACGACCTAAGCAGAAAAGTGTATTTCCTGTTGTTTTTTATCTCATGCATTGTCATTTTTTAAGTGAATAGTTTGACTATGCACCGTTTCCAAAGCCTCTTCAACACACCAGCTTGTTGGTAAATGGATTTCATCACACCCTGTTCATGGCCCATTAACTGTGTTTCTCCAGGGTCTCCTTCATGCCTTCTTTCATGCAAATTTTCTTTCACTTCCATTTGTTCATCTCTGCTGGAACATCCCCTTTTGAGGCGAAACAGTAAAAAGTTAAACTAGCTTCCTACTACAGCAAAATCATACTGTCACTGATTTTGTTTGTTAAACTGGCTAATATGGAAGTCATCTTAGGGGGTGTTTACATGACAATGTTTTCAACTAAAAACAGAATTTTTTTTTTTTTTTTTGCATTTTTTTTTTGCATCATACATTTACACAGTGGTGTTTTAGGGGGCCTGAAAGTGCTAAAATTCTCTACAAAGTGACCGCCAACTACTGGCCTGGCATGCATAATATAGCGCCAGAGTTGGGAAGGTTACTTTGGAAATTTAATAGGTTACAGATTACAAGTTACCCTATTTAAAATGAAATAGTAGTATAACTTTTTCAATTACTTTATTAAAGTAATGCAACTGATTACTTTTGATTACTTTTTGATTACTTTTAAATTTTTCTAATGAATGTTCCTCCTGTGCACGGCCCTGTGTCTGTTTGTATATGATATGATGACAGTTTTCTCAAAATAAATTGTAAAATGCTCATGAAGTGATTCAGAGCAGTTCTAGAGATTATGTTTATGTGTTCATGTACAAAACACTGCGACGTCCGCAAGTGATACACACGCTTCAGTATGAAACTGTGCGTCTGCACTATTAATTTCCGCAGAACGTGTAGGATTCATAGTGTCTTTTTGCAGATTAATATTCACAGATATAGTCCATATCGTGTTTTGATTCAAGTGTACTGACATACTTTTGATTTATTCATCTAAAATGTGGCATATTTCTTGACATTCTGCATTATAGGAATTCCGTATATTTATGACTGGATTCTATGAACCAGTCCGTGTTTTCCACATTGCGGAAATCATAGGGCTGGATGTCTCATATTTTAGAGTAGTCGGTGCAGTTTGGGAAAGAAATCAATTAAATCTGTATGTGGATGTGTATAAATATTCAAACATAACCCCCTTTGCAATCATTAACATTTTCTTAAGTAACTGTAATTTAATTACACATTTTTTCTAAGTTCTAAATTGATAACAGTTACATTTATTCTGTAATTAAAATACGTAATGCCATTACATGTAACTAGTTACTCCCCAACACTGTATAGCACTTTTAGTCATTTTCATGGATCTGTGTGAACAAGGATCTTTTTGACAACGTTGTCATCTGCACATGAAATTTTTTCAAAAACCCAAAGGAAAAACTTTTCTGTTTTTAGTGCAGTCGTTATTGTGTAAATGTACCCTCAAACTTAGCAGATTTATCAGACTTTCTGGATGAGCATTTAAAGTATATTGCTGGGACTTCACAAATAGACAAGCAAAGTCCCCTGTAAGCAGACCTTGACAGGTGGTGCTGGGGAGGAGGAAGGAGTCAGAGATAAACTCTGTTAACGTGCTTCAGTATATTTAAAAAATGGAGAAATAGGAGGCATTCAAGATCAATGGCTGACCGATTACATGTCAGGACATAGAAGGGCTGGGCGATTTTTTCTGATTTTATCGATTAATTCAAATGTAATGTTTTGCCACAATTTTATTTTTATTTAAAGGAGACATAAGACACACAGTTTCTGCCAATCCCATATTAATCTTGAGTACCTATAGAGTAGTATTGCATCCTTCATATCTCCGAAGAGTCTTTAGTTTTATCAGATTTATAAAAGACAGATGCAGCTTCTCTCTGAAAAGACAGCAAGGGTTCTACCATGTTCAAGACCCAGAAAGCTACCAAGAACATCGACAGAATAGTCCATGTGACATCAGTGGTTCTACCGTAATTTTATAAAGTTATGAGAATACTTTTTGTGCAAAAAAAAAAAAACAAAACAAACAAAACAAAAATAATGACTTTATTCAACAATTCTTCTCCCCCGAGTCACCCTCTGCCTCATGCTTTCCTCTGCACGTAAACAAGGCGGTTGAACCACTGGTGTCACATGGTCGATTTTGTCATGTTCTTGGTACCTTTCTGTGCCTTGATCGTGGTAGGACCCTTGCTGTCTATGGAGGATCAGAAAACGTGGGTATGGAACAACATGAGGTTGAGTAATTAATGACAGAATTTTCATTTTTGGGTGAACTCGGAGGTGGAGACAGCAATGGGCGGCTCATGGTTCGTCACTAAAGCCCCGAGCGTGGCGACAAAACTCAAACCGTCCATGCGGATAGCCAAGTCCTCCAACTGATCCAGATTGGGATGGAATCTCATGAGAGTAAATCTCATCCTTGAGGTTAGCATTGAGTCCCTCCAGAAAACGTGCAACCAGAGCTGGTTCATTCCACTCGCAGGTAGCCGCTAGTGTGTGAAATTCAATGGCATAATCGGAAACAGATCGCCTCCCTTGACGCAGCACGGCGAGCAACCGAGTGGCCTCATGTCCATGGACAGACTGGTCGAACACTCTGACCATCTCGTCCTTAAACAAGTCAAACCACTTGCAACACTCGGCTCCAGCCTCCCAAATGGCCGTTCCCCAGCCACGTGCCCATCCAGTGAGGAGGGAGACCATGTAGGCGATCTTGGAACGGTCCTCTGCATAGGTGGAAGGCTGCAGGGAGAATATAACCTCGCACTGAGTTAAGAAGGCCCGACATTCAGTGGGCTCACCCGAGTAGCAAGGAGGATTGTTGATTCTGGGCTCAGAGGTGGTTCGAGACTCAGGAGGAGGGGGTTGGCTCTGCAGGAGATGTAGGCAGTTGGTCAGATCAGTGGGCTGCCAGGCTTTCCACAGCATGTAGGGCACCGGATAATTCCTCCTCATGTCTGCCCAGCATAGCTCCCTGTAGCGAAGGCAGGTCCAAACAGAAAGTTTATTTAGAAAAGGCAACTTAAGCAGTCTGTCACTTTGGCAGAAACTGATGGGAGCAGAGCTTAAGACACAAAATTTGTTTAACATTTTCCTGCCAACACAGTAGGAAAAAAAAAGTGCCACAGAGAAAATAAAAATATTTTACAAAAATTGTATTTCTTATTTTTATAAGATAGAATTCGAGATACAGGAAACCAATCAGGATACAGTTCGTTTAACATTTGCAACACAATAGGAAAAAGTGTCGCAGAGAAAAAAATTTAGGTTGTACAAAAATTGCCTATTAGCTATTTTATTCGTCTTGTCAAAATACTAAATTCATTTAACATTTTGCTGTTAACACAGTAGGAAAAGTGTCTCAGAGAAAAATAAATAAATACGACATCTGTCTTTTAAAATTATAGGCTAAGCAAAATATAAACCGAGTTGAACGTTATTCAAGGACAACGCATCGACACTTTGCTCCATCCTTATTCTGCTCTGTCACTTATTGACAACCTGCCTGTTCTGTCTGAGGGCCGTATGTTCATCACCGGTACAGCCTGCTCTGAGCATCGTTATGCACATGCTGCGTGCACAGACCCCGCAAATAAAACGCGTGACTGTCAGTCCTGTCTTCCTGTGTCTTGTCGTTCTCTTCCTCTTGTGCCCTTATTTGGTCTTCCTGTTTAATCTCCCCTTTTTAAGTCCTCTGCTTCCCTGCCTCTGTGTCTACTGTTAATTGTCATGCTAATCGTCATACTGATCGTCATTCCTGGTCTCCGTGTTCTCTGTGTCGTATGCTCCTGGGTTTCATTAAAGTTTATTTGTTTGATTCAACTCCTCGTCTCCTCGCTCCTTGCTCCCCCGAGCAAACGTGACAGAACAGCAGACCAAAACCGAGTAAGCGGCGCTCCTCCTTCCCGTTTTGTTTTATTTAGTTTTATTTTGTTCCTGGATTTTCCCTCTCCCCGCTACGATGGAGGTCGCCGCCCACTTCATCGCCCTTGCCTGCCGCGATCTCCCTTTCGTGGAGTACTCGCGGGACTTCTGCGAGCTCGCCGCGGCGACGGCGTTAGACGACGCTACCATCCTCTTGCTGTTAATGTGGCAAGCCATGCGGCTGTTAATGTGGCAAGCCATTCGGCCGTTAAAGTCTCCGTGCTTCAAGAGCGCCCTCCAGAGTCCATGCTTCCAGAGCACCCTCCAGAGTCCGCGCTTCCAGAGCGCCCCCGAGTGTCTGCGCTTCCAGAGTGCCCCCGAGTGTCCACGCTTCCAGAGTGCCCCGAGTGTCCGTGCTTCCAGAGGGCCCCCAAATCTCTGCGCTTCCAGAGCGCCCCCCATTGCCTGCGCCACGAAGACGCCTCCCTATCTCCGCGCTTCCAGAGTGCCCCCAAGTGTCCGCGCCTCCAGAGCCTGCTCCTTGGCAATGCCCTCCAGAGCCCGCTCCTCGGCAGCGCCCTCCAGAGCCCACTCCTTGGCAGCGCCCTCCTGTGCCAGCCCCACGTAAGTGCACTTCCATTCCCGAGTCGAGCCCAGGAGAGGCTCCAGTTCCCGAGTCGAGCCCAGGAGAGGCTCCAGTTCCCGAGTCGAGTCCAGGAGAGGCTCCAGTTCCCCAGTCGAGCACAGTGAGGGCTCCTGCTCCCCAGTCGAGCCCAGTGAGGGCTCCTGCTCCCCAGTCCAGCCCAGGGTGGACTCCAGATCCCCTGTTAAGCCCAGGGAGTGCTCTAGTCCCCGAGTTCAGGCCCGGAAGCTCCCCCAAGTATTTTTTGGGATGGCTGTGGCCGGAGAGACGGGGGCGGGGGCCACAGCCACGAAGGCGGCACCACCATGGCCTCCCGAGTCACCTGATCCGCCATGGGCTCCCGAGCTCTCTGATCCGCCATGGCCTCCCGAGCACCCTGCACCGTCATGGCCTCCTGAGTCACCTGATCCACCATGGCCTCCCGAGCTCTCTGATCCGCCATGGCCTCCCGAGGTTGTACGGTGTGGGACGCACCGTTAGGGAGGGGGGGAATAAATGTCAGTCCTGTCTTCCTGTGTCTTGTCGTTCCCTTCCTCTTGTGCCCTTATTTGGTCTTCCTGTTCCGTTCCTCGTTTTGTGTCATTATTAGTTCATTTATCTCTAGCCGTGTTTGTTTAATTATCTAGTTTAGTCTCCCCTTTTTAAGTCCTCTGCTTCCCTGCCTCTGTGTCTGCTGTTAATCGTCATGCTAATCGTCATACTGATCGTCATTCCTGGTCTCCGTGTTCTCTTGTCGTATGCTCCTGGGTTTCATTAAAGTTTATTTGTTTGATTCAACTCCTTGTCTCCTCACTCCGTGACAGTGACGCAGAAAGTGACGCAGAAAGCATTGGTTCATGCGTGCAGCGCATGCATAACAGTCCTGAGTACAGGCTGTACCGGTGGTCAATGAGAATAAAGTGCAGATATGCTGTTCTGAAAGGACGTCGGGAACGGGATATTGTTAGACCGCCCGCTTCCGTTCAAATTACAGTTACCGACTGCTACCGCGTTTTATTCTGGAATTTAATTCTGCGTCGCAAGAAATCTGGTCAGGTCCCGCAGTTCCTGTGGGAGAGCCTTGGAATGCAGACCTCTACTATGAAGTTGCAGTAGAAAAGGCTATTGTTTAAATTCCACTATATTGACTATGTTAGCTAAATTTATTGTTAGAGATCAGATGGATTACATTAGCTAGATTCACTCTTTAGATGCGCTTGAAACGGAGCATGCTGAGGACACCTACTGGTTAAAGTCATATAAATGCAACAAGAACAACAAAAACTGAAACTAATTCATGCAGAAGTATGAATAAACTTTGCCTTTTAAAGATAATAACTCTCTAAGCAGAGTGACAGATTCTCCCAGCTCCTCTCATCTTTGAAGGATCTCATTTACCCACAAGCAGCTGTTTTTCCTTCGGTGTCTTTGCAAAACCTAAGCAGCAGCAGGTCACAGGCAGTTATTGTTTACTGGTGTGGACGCAAATATAGTTATCATTGGAGTTATCGTTATCATTCTTGTTGTGAATGGGCCTTATCTCTGATATTTTTATGTTTGCATGATGGTTACAGCTGAAAGCTGCTGTTATTTTCTTTGTTTTTACAAATCATTTAATGTCAGTAATAGTATACTGGTGGCATACCATTTGTTATTTTGAATTTGAATTGTTTTGACTTTTTTAGCATTCTTATTAACTATGTCTCAACTTTCAAATCTTGTACATTTTATCACAAAATTCAAAATAAATGGCGTTTTGATGCTCTTAAAAGTGGTGTGACAGATCGCCGTAGCAGCTTCAGTCCAAGTGGAGTATGAGTCTCTTCCACTTTAATATAATGTAGCGCAAAATATACATGAATAAACATCAGAAGATATGGTGAAAGATACAGTACAACTTACAGAAATGTAACGTCTCATGTAATCACTTAATTAGCATTTCAAGAGAGCGTCAAATAAAATAGCTCGTGAACAGTATGTCACTTATTGCATTTACCTCAGAAAACTTATCCAGTGTTCACAGTTTGTTAATTAGCTATTAAAAATACTAGAGGGAGCTTAATTACAGTTAATTATATATGTATGTTTCAATAAATCTGTCATGAAAACATGAAATTGCACCTTAGGGTGTGTTCACATTTGGCGTCTTTTTTGACTAGAGAAAGTTGACAAGAGCTTTTTTTAGTAAAATAAAAAGCTGGCAGAGTTTTGGTTACAAATAGCCAAAGCCACTAGAAGGCAAGCCTGCAACCATTAGCCAAAAAAGTGTAACGGCTAAAGCTAACGCTTCCGGTCTGGCAGTATGTGGGAAAGGAGACCAGAGGCCGTATTTTTTGAATGGGTGTCAATGGGGGAGAGGCTTCACTACGCTGAATAAACAGCTTTTTAGAGGAAACGGCTTATCATTTAATGAATCGACAGCCTACCTGCTAATCTTCAACATGTTTTACACTAAACAATACTTTTGGATTGAACTATTTTTAGATTTTACAACGAAAAAATGCTGTTTTATCAGAGAAGTCACTGACTTTTGCGACAGGTGGGATTCAGCTTACGGCACTTCTGATTCATTTCTATGGGATCCGTAAATGGAGAATGAGTGTCGCACAACTCTGACCGAAATTCAATGATGTCAAGGCTGTAATGTGATTGGTTATTAAGGGACAAGTGATCCAAATTAGTTGTTACGCTTTCTCCAATAGTAAGTAATACAGACCCTCTCATCTCCTTATAGTAAGATAACCTCTGCAAATAGCAGCCGAGGGCGTCTTTTGTTGCTATAACAACAGCTGCAACGGTAGCCTAGCGCTGTGTGCTGCAGAAATGTTTTTGAAGGTAACGGTGGAGGGTAATGACGGTTCACAACGATGTTTGTGGGTGCGCGACATTATACGGGGAAGGAAACTGTATGGTGCTTCCAACAATTTAGTTCAGGAGCTCCGGTTGGATGATGTGCTCCTTGAACTCCTTGTGCTCCGAAACTAATACGATCTGTCAAACAGCTATCTTCTCCTTTTTTCTCGTTGTTTTTGTTGTTATGGAAATGACTCACCACTCGCTTGTCATTGGTCAGCTGTCAAAAAGGCGTTTGACGTAGCACTTTTTTTTTTCAGAAAAGTTTAACTTTTTTCAACTTGAAAAGACGCTCTGAGCTGCAGAAAAAGACGCCGGCAGTGGCGTTTTAAAAAGCGCTCAGGACTTTTTTGAAAACATGATTTACTCCATAGGATTATAGTGTAAAACAGACGCTGGTAGCTTCAAAAACGACACCAAGTGTGAACATAGTCTTATGTGCAATTGAGTATACAAACAATTTTATATGAATGTGAGTATTATATCTTAAAATGAGTAAAATATAATAGTCATCAAATATAATAGTGTTGTTGTTCATTTTAACCTCTAATGTACAAAATGAGAGGGTTCCCTGTATAGTTTACAGTATAAGTTGGGAGAGATTTTTTTTTGTCCCTTAAGAGAACCAAAGTATCTGCTTCGGTATCGGTAGGGATCATTCTGAATAATCGGCTATCGGTTTTGGCTGAGAAATTTACTATCGGTGAACCTGTTTTTTTTTTTTTTTTATAAACTGTATCTATTATTTATGAACAAATAGGATATGTTTAAGACATTTTGCACAATATATTCCCTCATATGTTATGCATCTCTCCTGCAAAGATATTTAACAAGCGATTGTTTTACATTTACACCATGTTGAGCACTTTATTTGTGCTCTTGGAATATAACTTTCTTTAACTAGATGGCTAATAAAAAAATGTTACTTGAATAATGTTGTAGTTTTGTTTTTAAATTGACTAGTTAAATGTAAAAGCAATCGAAATCAACAATCTTCAATCTGTCAAACGTTCTGTAAAAAATGTAGGTTTTATTTTTTCACCCAGCCCAGACTTAAAAATAAGAAGCCATTTAACAAATGATTCTTATCAAAAGGAAACACAAAGACACATTTAAAAAGGAATGATTAAATCAAATAAAGAGGTTGAATTCAGAATAGCATCCTGATCTTACTACTGCAGACATTTAATAAATATAGCATAACTAATAAGTAATCTTAAAACACCTTAAAACCTTAAAACAACCTATTAGTATAGGTTATTCTGAATTCATTCAGAGGGAATGTAAGTGGAAGGGAGATAGTTTGAACTCAGTAACTAATAACAAGACAAACAAGAGGAGGGGTCGAGAAACAATGGAACAGTAGGACAGAGCCCATGTGCTTAATGTTCTAATTTTTCAAAATTATTTTATTGGTTTTCCCTAATAAGGTCCATTTATAATGTTAGTAATGATTTTGCATCAGACACTAGCATAATTTAGTAATGACCATTTTCCCATCTCTGACCAAGTAAATAAATCATTTGGTTATGATTTGTTAGCTGTAAGCTATATTTTGTAGTTCTTGTTACACTAAGGATCTTTCGCTTCTCTGTTGCCACCTGTGGAAGAAACATAAACTTGTTAGTAACTTGTTTTCCATTTGTTCAATAAAATCTGATGCTTTTAAGCAGGGCTCTGAACCGGTTCAAGGAAGGAAAACAAAAACCAGAAACGAACGAAATTTTGACTGGAACAGAACCGAAAACAGAAACGAAATCAAATTGTATAGTTCCGAACAGAATCAAAAATTTGAAATGGCCATTAACCGGTTAATAACGTTATTTTATCGTTCCATTTAATATTTGACATTTGCTGTTAACCAATCAGGAATTGAAGTTGCTAGACTATGCAAATGTGACGCTGACGCATCCAATGAGTGAAATGCCCGTGTGCTCAGCTGTGAGCTCGTCATAATGTACCAGCGTTAGAGTTTATCCGAGGACTGATGGATTCAACAAGGCTCACCTGCTGAACACATTGTGCTGTGTCCTGGTTGGGAAATGTGTCATTTCAAGCCCAGTGTAAAGTAAGGAGTTGATGTTTTTTGCAGAGATGTTACATGCATGTATGGCCTATGTTTGGATTGATGCTAAGAGTTTAAGACAGTGTATTTGTATGCATTTTAGAAGGACACTTTATTGGTGAGGTCACCACATCATGGACCAGTTTGAATATGGATTTAAAGTTCTTTTCGATGTGGGACCATAGTCTGGACTATTTTTGACTGTTCCTGGTTAGGAAGAGTCTGGTGTTTGAGAGCTGTGGCGTGTTTTCATTACAAGATGTTGGATTATCCATTTGCTATCAGCCAACTTCAGCTATGGACAGTGGTGGAAAGAGTACTAAGAAATTGTACTTAAGTAAAAATATTGCTACTTAAGGAATAATTTACTTGAGTACAAGTAAAAGTACTGAAAAATAACATGACTCAAGTAAAAGTAAAAAAGTCGTTTGCTGAAAAACTACTCAAGTTACTGCGTTACTTTTGTATAATTTTTCTATTTTTACCCGAAATGAGATGATGTGAGCATTATGGGGCAGGGTTAACCATAATCCTAACACCCATGTACTGTAATGTCTGTTTCACAAGTGAGACCCAGGAAATCCCTTATGGACAAATGCATCAGATATCACTACAGCTGAATAACATGCAGATAGAGACGTTTTGACTGATGAAATGTAGAAGACAATAAACACACAATTGCAATACAATGCTAATAGAATTTTATAAAGTATAGAATTTTATAAAAAAATATTTTCTGTCTCACTGTGATAAGAAGCAACAGTCAAACACGACTGATGTTATATAGTGATTTTGGAGCAAAACATGATATTAGTCTCATAAATTGTCATATTTGATAGGTAGTATGTTTTTAAGCAAACATACTACCTATCCCTGTTGGCAGGAGCAACTGTTTTATAACTAATTTTGAAAAGTACATTCACGAATAAGATTATGTGGTTGTTTTTAAGAAGGGCAAAAGCAAAGAAGGGTAAGTGAAGGTTTAAAAGAAAAGAAAGGGTCTTTTGTGAATAGAAAGGTGCCAGTAAAAAAATAATGTGGTATTGGTAAGGATGGATCGTTTGAATTTTAATGATTCCAATTCTTGTCAATTCCTAATTTCGATTCCAGTAAGGTCATAAATAAATAAATAAATAAATAAATAAAAAATCTTAGACATCATCTTATTGCTAAATATTTCATAGCTGAATACTATACTCTTTTGTTTTCTCATGAATTAATTATTGCAATGCTCTCCTTATTGGAGTGTCTAAATCTTCTCTTAACAAATTGCAATATTTGCAGAATTCAGCAGCTAGAATTTTAACTGGGGCTAGGGCTGGTGATCATATAACTCCTGTCTTGGAGACGTTACACTGGCTCCCTGTTAAATACTGTGTAGATTTTAAAATTTTAATGCTTGCATACAAGGCTCTGCATGGACTTACTCCATAGTATTTTGCAGATCTTTTAACGCCCTACAAGCCATCTCGCAATTTACGATCGTCTCAGCATGGTCTCTTAGTTGTTTCTAAAACACGGCTGCGATCTAGGGGGGGCAGGGCATTCTCAACGTATGCTCCTAAACTGTGGAATTCTCTCCCAGCTGACATTAGGGATGCTAATTCTTTAGCTGTTTTTAAAACCTCTCTCAAAACATTTTTTTTAGGAATGCTTTTATTTGATTAGGTTTCTGTTGTATTTTTGTGATTTATTTCTTGTTGAATTTATACAATAGTTTATTGTATTTATTGTTGTGTTTTCCTTTATGTAACCTTTTATGTACAGCGCTTTGAGAAAGCAACTTTTAAAGGCGCTATATAAAATAAATGTATTATTATTATTATTATTATTATTACTATGAATGAAAATCAACAGGCTAAAGAACACTTACACAAGGATGTGTGTGCAGCAGAGAAAACAGCCTGTGAGTCTTCTGGTCTTGAATGGTTTAAAATTACATTGAAAGTGTAGTTTGTTATAATAACAAAGGTGGACTCCAGGCACATTTTCGGTAGGACAAAAAAAGAGCATTTTATTTAACGTTAACCCATACCCAGGCTTGGGAATCCAAAATCTATTCCAATTCTGGAACAGGATGATTAAGGTCAGGAATCGTCTACTTGTTATACAATTACAATTTCGATTCTGTCATGAATCCAGTCTATGAACTTCCGTTCACTCACCACCAGAGGTCACTCGCTCATCACATGGACTCTTGCATTACACTACGGTTGCACTTCACCAGACTACATTTCCCATCATCCATTGCACTGACGACACACACAGCTGATTGCACTGAGCACACGCTCACACCTGAGACTCATTACACAATCACACACACTACTTAAGCCATGGACTTTCTCAGTTACAGGGCCGAGTATTGATCTGCACATAGCTCTCTTCAAGCGCTAGCTGCCTTACCGTGCCATTCCGTGTTTCTGTTCAGTTCCTGTATTGTCCTGCGTTTACCACTCCCCTAGTGTTTGCTGAGATACGGAACCTGTTTGTTGTTTTCTAGTCTGTGTTCCCTGTATTTACCCCTGTCTCTCTTTTCGAACTCTGTTTATTCCCTTGCCTGGATTATTGCTGTGTACCTGGATTTACTCTCTCTGCCTTGCCCTGTTGGATACCGTTCGCCGATCATCGACCCACGCTTGTTCTAGGATTACTCTGTGTCTTGCCTGTGTTATACCTGTTTGCCATTGCCTGAACCTTGCTTGTCTTCTGACTATGCCTTTAAATAAAAGCCTGCATATGGATCCGCACGCCTCTCGTCTCGTCAGCCCTGTAACAGATTCCTCTTAACGATTCTTTAGATTCATTTTAATATGACTTTAAACCGTTCAAGCACAAGAAGACTCGTTCTCTGTTTTCTGTACTGCACACATAGAGGCGTAGCCATCATTTCAGAAATTAGGGGGACAGAAATGTTAAAAAAAAAAAAAATAACTTTTGACTTTTGTCTAATTGACGTTTTATTTTTTTCTTATGTCTTTTAATTGGCTAAGAAATCAAATACACTGCTGGACGATAACCAATCATTTGTATTCTTCATTTTTTTTCTGTATTTTCCTAATGACAATTTTAGGATTGGTTTATACAAACACATAATAAGGCAGAATAGTTTCTATACTGTAATAAATGTGATGTCAATAGCACTGCATTATTCATATGCTATATTTATTACCTGGAAATGACCTGAAATTACCTTTTATTTCTTTTAGTTACAGCCATAGGGGGATGCCTTTGTCCATATTAGGGATTTCCTGCACATCAGGGCTGCATCCGAAAACTTAGGCAGCTGACTTGCTGCCTCGATGCCTTATGAGGCAATGACTTTGCATGCAGCGTTTTTGCAAGAAGGCACCTCACGAAACTGATTTCGGACAGGCTTCTGAGGCAGCGAAACGGTTTAATGATAAAATAGAATGAGTTTTGGTGATAACTAAACGAATATTTAATTACTATAATACTAATTTCTCGCTAGAAATAACATCAAAAGTGCAAAAAGTTAATCAGAAATATACATTTACACAAACTGACAACCAAACGCAACTTTCAGATGCCATCTTTATATTTCAGCTCAACTGTCACGGAATGGAACGCACAGGATTGTGGGATATCAAAGGCAACTAAGGATACATCTATGCTGCCTTCAAAAATCGATTAGATGAAGGTATCTCATGAGACAGGAAGTGAAGCTAACTTTGGATTCGGACGTGCCTTGATGCCTCCCTACCTTGAAATTTGTCCTCCAAAGGCAGCATTTTTCAGTTTTCGGATGCAGTTATTATATATTACTTCTGCTAGGCCATTTTGGACTTTCTGCGCGAGAGCACCCTTCGGCTTCGAGAATGAATGAAACATGCACTGCATGTTCACATCGTCTCGTTTTGGATATGAATAAATCGTCCGGTCATACATCTTGTTTCTTCGCCCATGTGCACACACATCCAAAGCACGCACACAGAAAAAAAGTGATTTAAAATGCATCTGATTGACAGGTAAATCATGGTTGATCTATCAGCCAGATGCACGTAAAAATGCATGCGCTCTTATTTCAATGTTGTTGTTACTGTTGAGGTTATTTTATCTTCGTACATTTAGTTTAACTGCGCTGTTAAAGAGGGCAATTTTTACCATTCAGCTGAACTGTGTGCATGTATTTTAAACACTTATATTGTTCTTGCTCCAACCGTGCAATAATTCTATCAACCGAGTTTTCTATTTACGTTTACTGCTGTGTGCTCTGGTAATATCAACGTATGACCCATTTCAGGAGCTGACAAAATTCCGATGTAAAATCAGAGCACAGCTCACATTCACTAAAATATTGAAACGCTATGCTGATTCACGACAACTCCGGTGATTGACAGTCAAAGCAAAGCACAGTTTGAACGGCCCGCCCCCCAGCTGAACTGGAAGTTTTGATTTGTTTTTTTTTTTACCCAAGTTAGACCTGTCTGTTATTGGCTGAAGCACAGGGCTCCACCCAGTGGCATAGCAAGTCAGCCCCGGGCCCATATGCAAAAAATTTGTACGGGCCCCCCAAATGATATGGGCTCCAACTTGGTTAACTTGTTGATTTTTCTGACGTAAATAACGTTACGTGACTATTCACAAGCTGTTTTAATTACAGTATAAATGCTTGGAAATAATATTTAACGTTTTCAAGTCCATTCGTTGCACACAAGCCACCCAATAATTGCAATAAGCTTTGTGCTTTTTTATTATAACACAAAGTCTCATCCTTCTGTAAATTTTAAGATCAGATACAAAAAATAAATTTGTTTTGCACTTTTTTATTTGTAGTGAGGTGAATACATTCGCCTCAGTTCAAGCGGCATGTGAATCAATGATATTTTCCTCTTTAATATTTGCAGCATGACATAAACATGAATAAATATTTGAATGCATATTGAAAAAAACAAATGTCAATACAAACAAAACTCCGCTGGTGCACACTGTGGTTGGATTTGTGATTTGTAGTAGAGTTTTTCTCTCTCAAATATTACAAGCACACACACACAATTTTTTTTTATGACACATACAAACCACAATCTGACATCCATACCAACACACCCATACAATTATAGCTGCATTATTTATCCAATTGTGTCTATAATATGCAGAAGCAGAGCACAGGAATAAAGCGAGTATTTGCTTTATGGACCCTTTATAGATCAAACCTGAAAAAAATGGCACCATTTGGTAAAATTTAAAAAAAAAAAAAAAGAAATATTTGAAAGCATTTTAACAAAAATTGCATCATTTTACAGTTAAACGTCACTGCGATTAAAAATTGCAGTTTTAATGGGTTTCAATGGGGACATTTTTGTCCAAAAGGTCCTGAGAGGAACTATTTTTTGTACCTAGTGCAAAACAGATTTATTGAAGGAAATGGGGGTGAAATAGTAAAATCCCAATAAAAATACACGTCTGTGCCAAAATTTATGCAGCTGCCAATAACACAGGCAAAATATAAAAAAAAACTGAAAAGGACAAAAAATGTCCAAAAGGTTGCACAAGGGTTAACAGTGTGGGCCCTGTGTGGGCCTAGTGAGGGCTTCCTGGGGGCTAAGTGAGGGCTGCCTATGCAGGGCCAGCGCTAAGGGGCCAACGTTTTGACAGTGAGCAAATTCTCAGGGGCCCTGTGCTGGAAGCCCACTGGGGGCCCTTAGGCTAGCCCTAAGTGGGCCCGTAAAGGGCCACTGCAGGCTTGTTTGCAGGGATTTGTTTTCATCTAAGCTTAAGTTAATATAAATATTTAAATAATCCATCCTGTAAAATGTAAATAATCATGTCATGTCATTTCATTTTGCCATTGTGTGGTGTGGTTTGTTATTGTCAGTTTTTTTTTTTTTTTTAATAAGACCAGTGGAGTTGGACAAATGAAGATGATTGTGATTGTTATAGCATTGGTCCTGGGGTGCCACAGTCCCGTAGAGTTTTACTCCAACTTTGATAAAAGCTCACCTGCCTGTAGTTTTCTAGTAACTATTACACATATATTAGCTTGTTCAGGAGTGGGTTGGAGTGAAACTCCGCAGCACCGTGGCTCTCTCTCTTTTGCTTGCTTTCTTATTTTAGCAAAGATTGTGATATCTTCATAAAACAGGCTTAAGAATTTTGAAATTAGAGAAACGCTAATCGAACAACCATTAACCAGAGTGTCTGGAGTGGCCAGAGTTTTGTGTCTGTGTTTAGACGGCATTGTCTTTTTATCTTACCTCTGGATTGCCTATTTAAAGTAGTGTTTATGAGTGCAGTGTTGCTTTAGCTAAGAACCATTCTGTCTTGCTTTATATCTTGAAATTATAAAATGAAATTTTAATTAAAAAAAAAAAAACAAAAAACTGCACATGCTACATGTATGTTGCATATTTGTTTGGATCGTAATTACAATGCAGTGGTTGCCTCGAATTTCAAATGACTACAGACAATAAAGGCCAAATTGGCATGCAATAGAGCAAATAAACATTTTGTTTATTCAATTCAATTCAAGTTTATTTGTATAGCACTTTTCACAATACAAATCATTGCAAAGCAGCTTTACAGAAGATGTAAGTTTCTATTTTAAAGTTTCTACATTATATTTAATAGTAGCTTATCAGTGGTTACTGTCAAGTTGATGTTCATATGGCAGAAATGTACAGTAGTAGTAATTCAATTAGTTAATGACATGTAAACAAACAGATAGTGAACACTATTAACTGCAATGATTATATGTTGCGATTAAGCAAAATTTGGTAGTTTTATATGTTGTTCCAGGGTTAGCATCATCTGAGGTCTTCTGGGGGGTTGACATAATCTCTTCTCAGGTGTTCGGTCATCTCAGATCTTTGTAAGGCTTGGATCCATACTGAAGCTTCTGTGATTCCTAGATAACCTCGGGATGCCAATCCCATGGCAGAAACAGAGAAGCAAATAGAGACACAATTAGCGTAGCTGCTTTTCCAACCAAGCAAAAATAATGTGTTCAGCCCAAGCAAAAGAATGGTAATGTGCATTTGATCAGATGTAACTGAAGTACAAGGTTATGAGATACATTATGTAAATGCTTGGCTAAAGAGATGTGTCTTTAATCTAGATTTAAACAGAGAGAGTGTGTCTGAACTCCAAACATTATCAGGAAGGCTATTCTAGAGTTTGGGGGCCAAATGCGAAAAAGCTCTACCTCCTTTAGTGGACTTTGTTATCCTAGGTACTACCAAGAGTCCAGAGTTTTGTGAGCTTAGGGAGCATGATGGATTGTAGCGTGATGGAAGACTAGTTAGGTACGGATGAGCTACACCATTAAGGGCCTTAAAAGTAAGTAGTAATATTTTGTAACTGATACGGAACTTAATAGTTAGCCAGTGCAGAGACTGTAAAATTGGGGTAATATGATCATATTTTCTTGACCTGGAAAAGACTCTAGCCGCAGCATTTTGGACTACCTGTAGCTTGTTTATTGAAGATGCAGGAAAACCACATAGCAGTGCATTACAATAGTCCAGTCTAGAGGTCATGAATGCATGAACTAGCTTTTCTGCCTCGGAAACAGGTAACGTTCCGTAGCTTGGCAATGTTTCTAAGATGGAAGAATGCTGTTTTTGTAAAATGGGAAATAAGATTTTCAAAAGACAAGTTGCTGTCTAATATAACACCCAAATTTTTGACTGTAGAGGAAGTAACAGTCAACCGTCGAGATGTAAATTGTAATTTAAGAGATTCTGTGTACTTTTTTTTTTGGCTCAATAAGTAATACGAATGAATGAATGAATGAGGCAATTACATAGCACTTTATTGTGTATTAGTGTACACCCAAAGCACTTTACAATCATGAGAGGGTCTCTCCTTAACCACCACCAATATCTCTGTCTTATCCGAATTTAATAGGAGAAAATAACTGGCCATCCAATCTTTTACATTTTAACACACTCTGTTAGCTTAGATAATTTAGAATTTTCATCTGGTCTTGTTGAAATATATAGTTGAGTATCATCAGCATAACAATGTAAACTAATACCGTATTTTTTAATAATATTACCATGGGGCAACATGTATATTGAAAATAGCAGAGGGCCTAGGACAGATCCTTGCGGCACTGCATACTTTACTGGTGATAATTGAAATGATGCCATGATTATGTAATCTTTCACCCTTTCTTATCTGTTGTTTAAAGAAAAAAAAACAAAAACAAAACAAAACAAACAAAAAAAAAAACAAAAAAACATCAGCAATCAGTATCATAATTGGCCCATTTGCTTGAAAAAACCTGGAATCGGAATCAGCCAAGAAAAAAAATCATGATCCATGCAACCCTAATACACTTTTGATTAAAACAGTTTAAGAAAATCTGTAAACTACCATAACATTTAAATTGTTATAATTGTTTGATTATGTGCTTGAACATGTTAACATGCTTAGTGTTTAGTATTTCATAATAATTGTACTTAATGTACTTCCTGTGTTTTACAGTTTTCTCTATGTAAAAAGTTCATTTCTGGTATACTACTGAAATTGTGCTGCTTATTATACAAAAGTCAATTGGCTTCACACAGTCATAGTAGCAGATATTGCAAGTACTGTATGGAGCATAAATAAGTAATACGTTAGTAAGCAATTTCACTGTATTAAGTCTTATATTAACTTACAATGGCCCACATAAAGGAAACTTGTTGCTTGCACACTACCATCTATTTGTGGGCAATTTACTAAGAATGTTCAGCCCTACATGCAAATAGGCTGGAGACACCCATATTTATATGAGACTTTTAAATGTGGTAATTGTACCAAATGTAACTGTGCCTCTCACTAAATAGCATTTGATTTTATGTAATAAATGTAATTTAGTTTAGTGTTAGTTTAGTGTCATGGTGCTTTTGCTGTTTGGACTTTTAGTTTGAAGTTCTGCATTGTGCCTATGTTCTTTTTTCTTGGTTCTCCTTCCTGATTGTTCCAATCTGTCTTTGGTCTACCTGATTTTTACCTGATCTGAATTTTAATGTTTAGCGAAAACCCTTGAACCCTGATACTCTGAAACACAATTTTTCAAGTTCAAGTTCAGTTTTATTTCTAGAGCACGTTTAACCATGGAAAAAAACTGACCAAAGTGCTGCACAACAAACCGTAAAATACAACAGAGAGCAAAAAAAAAAAAAAAAAAAAATTCACAAATTAAAACCATACAAGAGCCATGCGTTGCTACATATTAAAAGCCAAAGAGAAGAGATGGGTTTTAAGATATAACTTGAACTCCGATAAAGTGGAAGCCATTCTAATGTGAACTAGTAAGTTGTTCCAGAGGGTGGGACCAGATACTTAAAAGGCTCTAGATCTTTTTGTCTTTAAGCGGGTACTAGGGATCTGGAGGAGAAATTTGCCCTCTTGATCTTAGTGCCCTTGTCTGAGTGTAGGGGTGGAGTAAATCAGACAAGTAAGGAGGAGCTTGATTGTTGAGTGATTTATAGACAAGTAGCAAAATTTTAAACTCAGTTCGACAGTGAACTGGCAGCCGATGCAATGATCTCAAGAGGGGAGTAACATGATCGAACTTCTTACACCCCTTCAGGAATCTAGCTGCTGCATTTTGGACTACTTGTAACTTTATAAGTTTACTACTTGTAAACTATTTGTAATTTTTGTATGTCTGCTCTGCTCTTAATGCAACTACTGTATGTATTCACTGCAGTTGTCACCATCGTTATTTGTTGCTGAATTCCCATAAACTACATGTTTTTTGCTAACATCAAGCCTGGGCACAATCTGTGGACATTTTTTTAGTTTTTTTTTTTTTTTTTTTTTTTTTTACCGAACAGCTAAGAAATGACCTCAAATTACTTAATTATTGTAAAAGTAAAATAAAATGTAAGGGTGTACATGTGCAAAGACACACACACATGGATTCTTGGCTAGTCATGTGAAGAGCCACATCTCTAGCCTTTGAGATAATGTTTGGCCTGGAGTGTAGTGGAGTGGATTGAAGGGCTTTGAGAGTGAAGTTAGGGGAGTTGTGGGAGCAGGAATAGGATTAGATTCAGTTTCATCCCCACATAAGCCAAGAGCACTTCTGACTGTCTCCTTCCCTCTCTCCTTATGATAAACAAACAAACTAAACATTGCTCATCAGAATAAATAGAAACAGGATAAATAAAATTTTAAATCATAAAACATAGTTAGTTTAGGTTCAAAGTTGACATTGTGGTGCAGAGTACAGAGGTAGTGAAATTTAGTTCAAATCTAACCAGAAGTGCAAAAAGTTCAAATGTTATGGTACAACTACCATTTACAAGGAATATAAATACTGTGGTCACATTAGTGAAATGCCAGTGAAATTTTGTGGGTCTATTGTCATTCGTGTATATTTGAAGCCAAACACACACAGGTGTCACTGCCAAATCAAGCAGCTTTCCATTGCTCTTAGTATGGATATGGTCTTCGTTCCAATAGCACATCTAGTTTAGGGTTAAAGGGATAGTCCACTCAAAAATGTTAAATTCTGTTGTCATATACTCATCCTCAAGTTGTACCTAGAAACTAATACAGGTTTGGAACAATGTAAGGGTGAGTAAATGATGACAAAATTTTCATGTTTTGGCAGGACTATCCCTATCAAAAGTTGGTTTCTATGGGTGCTATGCAGTGAGATTCACAGTAGCTGCTCAACAGCTGTTCACATCACAGCTGTTGCTACAGTCTATCACTGGACTGGCCAATGAGCAACAAGGAGCGGGATAATTTGTTTTATAAATATCATTGTCAGATGTCTTTCTTTCCATAGAAATACAAGGAGTTTGAGCAGTCGGTGAGAGTGGAGGAGATTGATGGAATCAAACTGGTGAAGAAACTTGCTGGGAAAATGGAGCAGATGTTCCACAAGAAGGCAGAAGCCATAAAGGTAACTGTCTTTGCATGTTTTAAAGAGAGAGTTTTATAGGGTTTATCAGCATAAAGATTGGCGCAGGTTATTCAGGCCAAGAACATTATAGCCAGTTAAAATACAAATGTTTCCAGCAAAATGTAAAATACAGTAAAACAACAATCAAGGTCTCTTTTCCAAACAGGTTTCCTCTAAAAAAATACTGAAAAAATTTATTTGATATTCTCCGCAATATAAAGTAACAAACAGCAATATTTACTTACATATATGTTTTTATCATTTGCATTTGTCATTTATCATGAATCAAACTCCATCATACACATAATATATATATATATATATATATATATATATATAGTCAATATCACCTAGGCTTGGATTGAAGTAATATTTCCACTTATAATGCAAGTATCTTTGTAAGAGAAAATTTATTTGTCTTCTCTATTATTTTAGAGAGGGATCAACTGCAGTGTGTGTGCATGTGCTGTGTGTGACTGTGAACAGGAAGCGCTAAATGAATGATAGGGAGATAACAAATGGAATCCATTAAAACGGCCCATAATATCCATTTGTCTTGCCCTCCAGCGGTTGGTGGAAGCAGCAGAGGAAGCCCACCTGAATCATGAGGAGGATCCTGAACTACAGGTAAGAAACAGTGGGGGTTACCATGGTAACTGCATGTCTTCACCAGGGCAACGGCACTTAATGAGTGATGTTCAGCTGTAACTGATTACTATTAAAACTTCTGTGGATCTTACCATCAATTATATGACCTTACCTCAATCACACATAGGAATTTTAAACATAAATAATGTATGTGTGTGCATAAATTACACAGTAATCAAATTATTTGTACAAAGTAATATACATGAAGCATATGTACTTCTATTTAGAACGTAAAATGTTTGTTGTTAGATTCTCTGAATGCACTGCACTAGAGCATCCATTACTTAGACAATCTCTGAATCCAATTGGAGTTATATTAAAAATTGTCCTGGCTCTTTCAAGCTTTATAATGACATGGATGGGTGATTTTGTTCAACAGGTCAAAAGTAGTCAAATAAAGCGCTCATCCATATTAAAACACGCATCACATGGCTCTGGGGGGTGAATAAAGGCCTCCTGTAGCAAATTGATGCATTTTTGTAAGAAAAATATCCATATTTAAAGTGATATAAACACTTTTTTTTTTTTTTTTTTAACACACTTCTGCTAACTGTTGTAGGCGGAAGCAGTTCCAGTGGATGATGTAGGACGTACGCGTAGCGTAAGCGCCGGTGATCAGTGACGAACACGGAAGCACGACAGAGAGAGAACAAAACAAAACGCCAGTCACAAATTAGTTGCACAAAACGAGAATTTGTAAAGAAAAATGTCGGAGGATTTTGATATAAGCCAAGAGGAGACTGATTTTCCTTTGGTAAAGTAAGGAAATGTTGCTTCCTTTGCTCCTGTAAACAAACGTTGGTTTTTGTGAGACTCACGCACACATGCGCTACACCTACGTCCTACGTCATCCACCGGAAAGGCAGTCATTTGTGAACTCGCGTACAACAGTTAGAAGTTGGAAGTTACACAAAACTGTTTATATCATTTTAAATTTGGATATTTTTCTTACAATAATGCATTGATTTGCTACAGGAGGCCTTTATTCACCCCCCGGAGCCGTGTTAGGCACGTTTTTTATGGATTCGCACTTTATTTTATGTGTTTTGGACTGTGTAACAGAAACACCCACTGACTGCAATGATAGAGCTTGAAAGAGCCAGGATAATTTTTAATATAACTCCGATTGGATTCGTCTAAAAGAAGAAAGTCATATACACCTTGGATGCCTCGAGTGTGAGTAAAACATAGACTAATTTTCATTTTTGAGTGAACTAACCCTTTAATTTACTGTAAAAAGCCATTTATTTATTTTTTTTCACATGGAAAGCCTCAGGTGGTCTCAGACACAGGTCTTCACATGAGGTCTTTGCAACACTGCACATTCCACAGCCATAAACAACAATCAGCTCTTCGGCAAATGAACACAGTTGAACTATAGAAAGTTTCATGTGTGTAAGATTGTAAAAACCTTGTGATGACAATATCGATATTAAATACATATGAATTTCTTTACGAAACACTTTATAACTGCATGCTATGAATCATTAGTTAACCATTAGTAAATAGTCAGTTCATCCTTTATAAGCATTGTCCCAACATTAATAGGCATTAGTAAGCAGTTTATAAATACAACTATAAATGCCTCGTTCTTGATATATAAGCATATTTATTACAAAGGAGATTTAAACTTTCAGTTATCTTCCAAACAGAAAAATACATAACTCAGAAATATTGGTAACACTTTATTTTAGGGTCTCTTAACTAGTTGCTTATTAGCATGCACATTATTAGAATATTAGCCATTTATTAGTACTAATTAAGTACATATTAATGCCGCCTTCTACATGACCTTATTCTACATCCCTAATCCTACCCAATACCTAAACTTAACAACTACCTTACTAACTATTAATAAGCAGCAAATTAGGAATTTATTGAGGGAAAAGTCATAGTTAATAGTGAATAAGTGTTCCCTATTGTAAAGTGTTACCAAAATATTTATTTCAAAAATTAAACTGTACAACCGTACATTTTAATTATTTTATTTATTTATTTTTCTATGATATTGCAGATGTTTATTTTTATTTATTTATTTATTTTTATCAAGTGTACAGTTGTACAGTTTCATTTTTTTGCATCTTGAAAAAAATATTTCTATGTTCTGTATCCCTCTGTGTTGTGTTGGTTTAATTTTTTTCTGTTTGGAAGATAAATGCTTTACAAGGCATAAATAGTCCTACTTTAGATGAGCTCACAAAAATAGATGACTGACAACTACTAAATGTTTTATAACTACCTGACTTAATCATGAAGTACAGCAGGAAAATTTGTTAATAAAGCATTTATTAACACACTGAGCAACTATTGTCATATGTCTAAATAATAAGATTTACAAATGTACATTTAAATTGTTTGTTAATCATTTACTTACACTTTCTAAATGATCTTATGAACCACTGACAACTCCTAAATAACTGGTTTGTAAATAACGTAATACTTAATTTAGAAATGATAAATTGATCGTCAATAAATTATGAAAATACAATTATTAAACATTATAGATATGCTTATAAATCAAGAACAAAACATGTATAGCTGTATTTATAAATTGCTTACTAATGCCTATTAATTTATAAAGGATGAATTGACTATTTACTAATGCTTAACTAATGATTCATAGTGTGCAGTTATTTAAAGTGTTACCGTTTCATTATGCTATGAACTTACCCCAACTTGTTTGGTCTTTTATGATTCTTTATCGTATTTACGTATTCTTTATCGATTCTTTATCGAGCACTGTTTTACAATTATTCTCCATCATGTACCTTTCAGATTTTCTAATTAATTAACATTTTCAAATTAATAAAGAAAAGAAGTGCTGAAATATATTGTTGACATAATTATTCAGACCCTTAAATCAATACTTAGTTGAAGCACCTTTGGCAGGGATTGCAGCCTCAAGTCTTTTGATGCAGCAAGCTTTGCACATCTGGATTTGTGGATTTTCTGCTGTTCCTCTAAAGATTATCTTAAGCGCCTTTAGTTTGAATGGGGACTGTCAGTGAATGTCTTCTGGTTTCTACAGAGATGTTTGATTGGGTTCAAGTTGGAGCTCTGGCTGGGCCACTCAAGGACATTCACAGAGTCGTCCCTAATCCACACTTACATTGTCTTTGACCAGTTTCCCAGTCCCTGCGACTGAAAAACACCCCTAATGAATGTTGCTAGAACCACCATGCTTTACTGTCAGAATGGTATTGTGCAGATGATGAGCGGCGCCTGATTTAGAGATGACTCTTGGTGATGACGTTCATCAGACCAGAGAATCTTGTTTCTCTCAGTCTGAGTCCTTTAGGTGATTTTGACAGTCTCGTTTGGCCATAAAGCTCAGATCCGTGAAGTGTTGGTGCATAGTTGTCCTTCTGCAAGTATTACATATTTTCATTTTAATTTAGTTTGTATAATGTCTTACTTGGAAGGTATATTCTAGTAAACATTTTGAGATTATGCACTCCAGACAAATGTCTTTTCCGGTAAAGGGGGCCATCTTTGATTTATCAAAAAAGTACATTTACATTTATTTAGTTAGCAGAAGCTTTTATGCACAGCACCTTACAAGTGCCAGTGGGTTTCATCTCGTAATTAAAAAAAAAATGTTGTATAATTTTGCAATGTAGTCTTAGATGCTGACGTGGTAATACAAATAAATAACTAATGCTACTATTGCTTTAAAGCCCGGGACACACCAAGCCGACTTCAAAGAACTAGTGGCGACGAAAGCCGATGGTGTTATCGCCTCGCGTCGGCAGCGTCGGACCAAAAAGCTGCGCTCGAACACACCGCACAGACCACAGCCGACGGCAAACTAACATGTGCGTTCTGCACATGCGTGAGAGGAATTAACTGTCTATATCAGCAGCTATCAATAGTATATATTCGTCATTCAAAAGGAGAAACCGAAACAAAGATATACGAGATAAACGCAGATATACAAAACATAAACAAAGCAGCGCTTGCTTACCATTTTGAATATCAGTAACATTGATAACTTTAATCATTTTAAGCGGCTCATGTTGTTATGAAAACATTCTCGTAGAATGATTGGGAAAGATCACGTAACATTTAAACAGCCTTCTGTCTGTACCGCCTTCATTTACGTGCTCGTTTTCATCACTTTCGCTTTAATTCTCGGGCTCTGACTCGTTCGCTAAACTGCACATCCAATCAGAGTTCTCCCTCTCACCGTTGGTCCAGACGGCCCCGACGCCGATTCAACATGTTGAATCGGGCAAACTGCCACCGACGTGAGCCCGATGAGAGCCGACGAGTGGAAGACACCAAACAAACTAGGTCGACCGTCACTCGCCGTCGGCCCGACGTTGGCCCAACCGTCGGCTTGGTGTGTCCCGGTCTTAAAAGTATGTAAGATCATTTTGTGCAGTAATGGAATAAATAATAATTTTTCTTTTCTATATTTCTTTCTTTCTTTCTTTCTTTCTTTCTTTCTTTTGTAATTTGTTGTTTCTGAGAGAACCTTTTGGCATTTGGTAATTTGGTAACACTTTATTTTTGATAGTCTATTTTAGATATTCTGCTGATTTAAGTAACTTTGCAACTACATGTCAACTACCAGTCATTAGAGTATTAGTAGACTGTCTGCTTAACATACTGCTCAAAAAATTGAGAACACTTAATCATCAATCAACATCAAGTCAATTCAAGTCAATCTCAGTCTGTCCAGATTGTGAATCAGTTTCACCTGCTTTGGTGCAAAAGAAAGTGACAACAGGGACACTGGAGAGGCAAAATTAAGACAAACCTCAAAAAGGGAATGGTTTTGCAGGTGGTGGCCACAGACAATTGCTCTCTCTTTATCCGTTCCTGACTGATTTGTCTCTAGTTTTTGTAGATTTGTAGTATAGTGTTTTTTAGGGTCCTTCTCACTACTGGTAGCATGAGGCAGTACCTGCAACCCAATCGGATTGCACAGGTAGTCCAACTCTTCCACATCCATATATGCTGATGCAAAGAGGTTTGGTGTGTCTTCCAGCACAGTCTCAAGAACATGGAGGAGATACTGGGAGATGGGTGGTTACACAAGGAGAGCTGGACAGGGACGTAGAAGGACAACAACCCAGCAGCAGGACCGGTATCCGCTTCTTTGTGCAAGGAGGAACAGGAGGAGCACTGCCAGAGCCCTCAAAATTACATTCAGACCTCCAGCAGGCCACTGGTGTGCATGTTTCTGACCAAAGTGTCAGAAACAGATTCCATGAGGGCCTGTCATCCTGTAGTGAGACCTGTTCTCACAGCCCAGCTCCATGCAGCTCGATTGGCATTTGCCAGAGAACACCAGAACTGGCAGGTTCACCATTGGTGTCTCTTTCTCTCCACAGATGAGAAGAGCTTCACACTGAGCACATGTGATAGACGTGCAAGAGTCTGGAGATGCTGTGTCATCATTTAGCATGACCATTTTGGCAGTGGGTCAGTGATGGTCTGGGGTGACAGACCTCCACATGTTAGCGAATGGTTCCCTTACTGCTGTTAGGTCCCAAGATGAAATCCTCAGAGCCAATGTTAGACTTTTCACTAGTGCAGTGGTCCCTGGACTCCTCCTAGTGCATGACAATGCCTGGCCTTATGTAGCAGTGTATAAGCAGTTTCCGTATGACGAAGGCATCGATGCCACTCACTGGCCCTCACATTCCCCAGACATGAATCCAACTGAGAACATTTCTGACATTATGTATCCAAGCATCTAAAGTCACCAAGCAGTGACGGCCCGTCCAACAGGCGGTTGCCTAGGGTCCCGCGGCTGCGAAGTTTTCACTTAAATTTCAAGGTGTGTTCGACTTGAAGCAGTGCTGTGCAGACAGATCGGTGTTTGACATCGAAGTACCGCGAGAGCTATATACTAATGGACAGCTCTGCATGCTTTCCTATCCTCTTGAAGTACTTTGATGTCAAACACAGATCGATCTGCACAGCCCCTTTAAGTCGAACACACATACACCAGGGCTGTACAGTGCATTTAAAAACATTTAATGACGTTTTTGCTCCAAATTCATTTCATAACATCAGTTGAGTGTTTAAAATAACTTCCTTTTGTGATCTGACGTGGTTTCTTATCACAGAATGAGGCAAAATCATTTTATAATATTCTATATAGTGATTAAGGCTATGTCGATTAGCATTGCATTATAAATATACATTATGTGTATAAAAATACCCGAGATGGCTTGAAGAACAGAGATTTTAAGAGACCATTTAGTCACAACCGTATGTTTATTGCCTTCATTCTTCATCAATTAATAAGTCCTATCTGCGTTTAAATTCAGCTACTGCAGCGATATTACATTTACATTTAGTCATTTAGCAGACACTTTTATCCAAAGCGACTTACAAATGAGGACAATAGAAGCAATCAAAACCAACAAAAGAGCAACAACATGCAAGTGCTATGACAAGTCTCGGTTAGCCTAACGCAGTACACATAGCAAAGTTTTTTTTTTTTTTTTAAGAAATATAAAAGATTATATTAAAAGATATCATATGCCTTTGTCCATATTAGGGATTTCCTCCAACGTGATTTTTGTGAGTATTTCATTTTATAATTTTTTCACTTATGGTTTTACTGCATGAGGGCGCCCTCTGGCTACCAGTATGAATGAAACAGCTAGAGCTACTCAGGACACCTTATTTTGGGTAAAAATAGGGAAAATAATAAGTTCCCTGTCGATATTTTCACTCGTACTGCGTCGTAAGACACTTGTATGGGAAAAACTCCTTTTTTCCTCTTCAGCTAAAGCCTTTTCAATCACGTAGTGAAACTGCACGTCCATCGGTTCGTGCAGTGCTATAAAAACGAACCAATGGCTCGGCGGCGGCGACGAGCGAGCCTATGGCTGAGCAGACTGTGGCTATATAAGCGGCCGCTTCGGATTTCAGATTTCTTCTCTTCAGCGACGAAGATTCTTCCTCACTGAGTCTTCGCTGATGCCGACTTCGCCATAGAAACGCCTCAGCGGCTGGATTGGACCTTGCAGCTTTGCTGTTTCCCGGTCTATCCCCTGCCGCCATCCGGCGATCGTCTAAAAGAGCCTCACAAAAAGAGCAAATTCGGCGTTGTTTCAAATGCCGCGCCGTCATTGTAAGATGTGCAGGGCTCCCCTGCACGCTGATGATGGTCACGCTGAGTGCATGTCATGCTTGGGGAAATCCCATGCTGACGCTGCGCTCAGCGGGACTGATTGCTCGCACTGCGAGTCTTTCAGTCTTGCCTCTCTGTGCTCTCGGATTGCTTTCTTTTCAGAGAGTGACTCCGCCCCTTTCGCCCTCCCGTTTTCTTCCTCCCAGGGACCTGCGAGGAAAAAACAGCGGGGCAGAGGAATGGAGAGGCCGGAGACGAGCGAGCTCACATCAGCTCAGTGCCCGCGTGCCTCGCCGTCACCACAGAGAGAGGTTTCTCCCATCTGCTTCACCCAGCCTGATCAGCGTCCCTCTGCATCTGCGAACGACATGATCTCATTTGGTGCGAGCGACGACGAGATGGACAGCCTTTCCCTGGCAGCATCTGATGCATAGGAGTTTTCGGGCTCGTTTTCTGACCCCGCCCTCTTGCCGCCGTCTTCCTCTTGCAGCGCCAGGCCCAAAATGGACGAGGAGCTCGTCCGAATTATGACAAAGGCTGTCGGTGAGCTCGGGCTCGAGTTGTCTGCGCCTCAGGAGCCCTCGCGCAGCAGGCTGGACGAGTGGTTTCTTCCGGGGCGCCAGCAGGCCCCCCGCCAACGCTCATCCCCCTTCTTCCCAGAAGTCCACGACGAGCTCACTAAATCGTACTGCGCCCCCTACTCGTCTCGCATTAGACCATCTGCTTTCTCCGCCCTCTCCGGTGCCGAAGAGAAGGGATATGACCACCTGCCATATCCCTTCTCTTCGTACTGCCATGAGTACTGCCATGAGTCCATGGCCACGCATCTCTGCCTGCCCACGGTGATCGGATGGAAGGCGAGGGCAAACCATCCGTCCAAGCCGTGCAGAGCTACTTCTGCACTCGCTGGATGCGCCTACTCGGCGGCTGGACAAGCGGCTTCAGCGTTGAACTCGATGGCAGTCCTCCAGGTCTTTCAAGGCCAAGATGCTCGCCAGCAAGGAGGCCGGTCTCGATGCGGCTTCACTCAGGGACCTGAGGAGCGCAACGGCCCTGGCCCTGCGCGCAACCAAAGCTACCGCCCAGGCCATTGGGCGGTATATGTCCAGCGTGGTTGTGTTAGAACGACATCTGTGGCTCACCCTGACGGAGATGAAGGAGGCAGATAAGGTCCCCTTTCTCGACGCTCCAGTCTCAGCCAACAGCCTGTTTGGGCTGGCGGTGGTAGGATTCACGGAGCAGTTCACGGAGGCTCAGAAGTTGTCTCAGGCGATGCGACACTTACTCCCAAAGCGCTCCAGTTCCTCTGCTGCTGCCAGTCGCCCCAAACCTTATGTGCCTCTTGTCGCCCCGCTTAGCGCTGGGTGAAGAGGGAAATGTGTTATTTGTCCCCCAAGGGCCCTCTCTAGTGCCTGGGTGTCCGACCGCTGTGATAGCGGACAAAATAAAACACATACATTTTCAAAAAAAGAGCAAATATCCTCTTCTGTCTACCATAAGCATCCTGCCCTTATGCTGCCAGTCTCCACAGCCTATCCATCCTCTGGCCACATGGGCCATGGCCTGGCAAGCCATCCCCGGTGTGTCAGATTGGGTAGTGGCTATAATAAGACGAGGTTATTCACTCCAATTCGCTCTAAGGCCACCACGCTTCCGCGGTGTGGTCGCCACCACAGTGCGCAGCAAGGACGCTCAGGTCCTGCGCGCAGAGGTGATGAATCTGCTGGTAAAAGGCGTCATATAAGTCATTCCTCAAGCCCAGAGTGAGTCAGGCTTCTACAGCCGCTACTTCCTCGTCCCCAAAAGAGACGGTGGCCTGCGACCTATTCTAGATCTCAGACTCCTGAATCGTGCCCTGGTAAAAAGGTCATTCAGGATGATCACGTTGAAACAGATCCTCTCACAAATACACCCAGGGGACTGGTTCATGTTGCTGGATCTGAAAGACGCATACTTTCACATCCAGGTAGCCCCCCATCACAGACGATTCTTGAGATTCACATTCGAGGAGGTGGCATATCAATACAGGGTCCTCCCGTTTGGCCTGTCCCTGGCTCCCCGCACCTTTACGCGATGCATGGATGCGGCTCTCTCCCCTCTGCGACAGATGGGAATCCGCATACTCAACTACCTCGACGACTGGCTCATTCTGGCACAGTCGGAGGCGGTTTCAACATCGCACAAGACCCTCATCCTCAGCCACCTGGAATGCCTGGGTCTCAGGGTCAACTTTGCCAAGAGCGTTCTGTCACCCAGCCAACGAGTGTCGTTCTCAGTGCAGATGACAGCAACTGTCTCAGCAGAATGAGCCATGACAATTCAGCGCTGTGCGGCCTCCTTCAAGGAAGGAACCCTCTGCCCACTCAAGGCCTTCCAGAAAATGCTGGGCCTTATGGGATCGGCTTTGCCAGTGCTTCGACTGGGCCTGCTTTACATGTGGCCCATCCAGTTCTGGCTGAAGCAGAGGGTTGCATCTGCGGCTTGGCGTTATGGTTGCCATCGCATAACGGTGAATCGGGCCTGTGTATCAGCCCTGAACCATTGGATGGACCCCCTCTGGTTGAAGCAAGGTGTGATTCTAGACAGACACTTCCAACAAGGGTTGGGGAGCTCTGTGCGAGGGCAAACCAGCCTTCGGCCTTTGGTCCAAGGAGGAATCGGGTCTGCACATCAACTGCCTAGAAATGCTAGCAGTGTGCCGTTCCTGTCAATTCTTCCTGCTGGACATAAGGGGACACCACATGCTAATACACACGGTTTAGAAAATCTGGGAAGTCTTTGGCAGAGCTCGAGTAGACCTCTTCGCCTCCGAAGACAACTCTCATTGCTCAACCTTTTTCACGAAGAGCACGGATGCCCTGGCCCACGAGTGGCCCAGCCTCCCGCTCTATGCGTTCCTTCCAATCACTCTGCTACCGCAGGTACTCAGACGAGTCAGGGAACAATGGCACAAGCTTCTTCTAATAGCCCCCCTCTGGAGGAACCAGCCGTGGGTGTCGGAGTTATTCCAGCTGCTCGAAGCAGCCCCGTGGCCCATTCCCTTGAGACGGGACCTCCTCAAGCAAACGGCACACTGTGGCATCCACGGCCCGAGTTATGGGCCCTGCATGTGTGGCTGCTCAACGGGAGCCTTTCGACCTCCCAGAGCGTGTCTTAAACACTATGGCAGAAGCTAGAGCCCCGTCTACTAGACGTCTCTATGCTCTGAAATGGTCTATTTTCTCAGCTTGGTGTCAAGACCGTGAGTTAGATCCGGTTACCTCTGATGTATCAGTGGTTCTTTCGTTTCTGCAGGAGATGCTGGATAAACAGCGTTCCTCATCCACCATCAAAGTTTACGCGGCAGCCATAGCGGCTTTCCATGCCCCTATTGCTGGCCGATTGGTGGGCAGGAATAGTGTGGTTGTCCAGTTTATATGAGGCGCCAGGAGGATTAACCCCCCGCGTCCTCGTACAGTTCCACCTTGGGACTTACCAACCGTACTAAGGGCCTTGAAAGGCCCCCCGTTTGAACCATTGCAAACTACGAGCCTCAGATCACTCTTGTTTAAAACCGCCCTGCTGTTAGGCATCGGTTAAGCGAGTAGGAGACCTACAGGCCCTTTCCATCAACCCTGCTTGCCTGCAATTTGGGCCTAACGACTCCAAGGTCATCCTGAAACCAAGGCTGGGTTATGTACCTGAGGTGCTCTCCACTCCGTTCAGAACCCAGGTCATAGCGCTTTCCACACTTTCCCCTTTGACGGATGACCAGGAATTATCCCTGCTCTGCCCCGTCAGGGCCCTGAGGGTGTACATTGAGCATTCTGCCTCATACAGGAGATCAGAACAGATTTTTGTCAGCTTCGGTAACCACGCTAAAGGTCGCCCTGTTACGAAGCAAAGAATTTCCAGGTGGTTAGTGGATGCTATCACCCTAGCATACTCCTCCTTGGGCTTGCAGTGCCCCATTGGAGTCAGAGCCCATTCCACCAGAGGCATCGCCTCTTTATGGGCATGGTCCAGCGGGGTGTCCATTTCGGAAATTTGTGAGGCGGCCGGCTGATCCTCGCCGTCCACATTTGTAAGGTTTTACAAACTGGACGTCCCTGCATTACAGGCCAGAGTCCTTTCTGCTTAGTTTGCTGCCTCCGGCTAGTTTAGCAGTCTTATGGGTTCACTTGACCAGCATTGTTCAAGTCCCTCCTTCACCTGGACAGTCCATATTATATGGATACCAGGTATAAACTATAGGGGACGACACCCAGGCCATGGATGACCCTGATGGCTCAGCCTGTGCTTGGTGTATTCCATTGACTCCCCTGGGTCTTCTCCCATGGGAGTCTTGGTTTTGAGTTGTTCCCCATCATAGCATGGCGTGATTGTACTGGTTCCCATACAAGTGTCTTATGACGCAGTACGAGTGAAAATATCGACAGGGAACGTACTTTCGTAACCTTGGTTCCCTTAGATATGGGAACGAGTACTGCGTTCCTGGCCGTGCTATGAGCTGCACACCTCAGTCGCTTCATTTGAAGAAATCTGAGATGCGGCGGCGAAGCTGCCACTTATATAGCCACAGTCCCCGCCCGTTTTGGCGGGCTATGGCGGGCTGCTCAGCCATAGGCTCGCTCGTTGCCACCGCTGAGCCATTGGTTCATTTTTATAGCACTGCACGAACCAATGGACGTGCAGTTTCACTGCGTAATTGAAAAGGCTTCAGTTGAAGAGGAAAAAAGGAGTTTTTCCCATACAAGCGTCTTACGACGCAGTACTCATTCCCATATCAAATCAAATCAAATCAAATCACTTTTTATTGTCACATCATCTCGGCACGTGTGCCTTGGTGAGTGAAATTCTTGAGAGCGTGCTCCAGACAGTGCAGAAACAATTAACATATAGACAGTACCATTACATACTTCAGATGACAATGTGCAATATACACATACAGATACTCAGTACACACAGTGTACTATTAAACATACATACAGTTATCAATACACAATTATACACGTATGTACACATTCTACATTATGTACACATATATACACACAATAATATGCGAAGGTGCAGTAGATTATACGTAAGCTGGATACGCAAATGTCATGGGTGTGCATTGGATGGTATCCAGTGGTAGCAGATAGATTGATGTATTAGTGCAGTGTGTACGTGTAGTCCAGTTTGAACTGTGTTGGAGTTAAAGTGCAGTGCGTGGCATATCGTAAAGTGGGAGTGTGCTGTGGGGTGTATTAGTTCTGACCGTTCATTAGCCTGATAGCCTGAGGGAAAAAGCTATCCCTCAGTCGGCTAGTCCGGGATCGGATGCTGCGGAGACGTCTACCTGAGGGCAGCAGAGAGAACAGTCTGTGGGACGGGTGGCTGGAGTCATTGATGATCCTCCGGGCTTTCCTTATACACCGCCTGGTGTAGATGTCCTGGAGGGAGGGAAGCTTACCTCCAACAATGTGGCGGGCAGTTCGCACAACCCCTTGCAGAGCTTTGCGGTTGCCAGCGGTGCTGTTTCCAAACCAGGCGGTGATGCAGCCGGTCAGGATGCTCTCCACAGTGCAGGTGTAGAATGATCTGAGGATGCTGGGGCTCATTCCAAACTTCCTCAGCCGTCTCAGGAAGAAGAGGCGTTGATGTGACTTCTTCAGCACTGCATCTGTGTGAGCGGACCATGTGAGATCCTCAGTGATGTGAACGCCGAGGAACTTAAAGCTGTTTACCCGCTCCACAGGTGTCTCGTCGATGGTGATGGGTGTGTGTTCTCTGCTCTGTCTCCTGAAATCCACCACCAGCTCCTTGGTCTTGTCGATGTTGAGTGAGAGGTGGTTCTCCTGACACCATTTAGTCAGGGTATTCACCTCCGCTCTGTAGGCCGTCTCATCGTTGTCAGTGATCAGGCCTATCACCGTTGTGTCGTCAGCAAATTTGACGATGACGTTGGAGCTGTGTGTGGCTGCACAGTCATGTGTGTACAGGGAATACAGGAGTGGGCTGAGGACGCAGCCCTGAGGAGCACCAGTGTTGAGGGTCAGCGGAGATGAGGTTTTGTTGCCCATTCTGACCACCTGACTTCTGCCTGTCAGAAAGTCCAGGATCCAGCCGCACAGAGATCTGTTTAGTCCTAGAGTCTGGAGCTTCGCAACCAGTGTGGCAGGCACTATGGTATTGAATGCGGAGCTATAGTCCACGAATAGCATTCTCACATAGGTGTTCTTGTTTTCCAGGTGGGAGAGAGCAGTATGCAGGGTGAAGGAAATAGCATCGTCTGTGGAACGGTTGCTGCGATATGCAAATTGCAGCGGGTCCAGTGAGGCAGGCAGCACAGAGCAGATGTAGTCTCTGATGAGTTTCTCAAAACACTTGCTGAAGATGGGTGTCAGAGCAACAGGCCTCCAGTCATTCAAGCATGTGATTTTATTTTTCTTTGGTATGGGCACAATAGTGGATTTTTTGAAGCATAAGGGAACCACAGACAGAGAGAGGGAGAGGTTGAAAATGTCTGTGAAAACCCCGGCTAGCTGGGATGCGCATGCTCGGAGCACACGGCCTGGAATGCCATCGGGACCCACAGCCTTGTGGATATTCACCCGTCTGAAGGATCGGGTTACATCCGCGACAGAAATGGAGATTGCACTCGCCTCCTCTGCAACAGCCACGGGAGCGCTCTCTGTGTGGGTGGTGTTGTGAGCCTCGAAACGAGCATAAAAATGATTGAGCTCGTCCGGTAGAGAGGCGGCAATGTTCACTGTAGCTGGTTTATTTCCTTTAAAATCCGTGATGTTATTGATGCCCTGCCACATGCTTCTTGTGTTGTTGGTGTTGAATTGTTCTTCAACTTTGTTTTTGTATTGTCGTTTGGCGGCTTTGATGGATTTCCTGAGATCGTAGCTGGCTTGTTTTCGATCGTCAAAGTTTCCGGATTTAAAGGCAGATGTCCGCGCTGACAAGGCTGCTCGAACATCACTGTTAATCCACGATTTTTGGTTGGGGTAGATGCGGATTGTTTTTGTCGGCACTACGTCCTCTACACACTTCCTGATGAAACACGTTACAGTATCTGAGTACGCCTCTATGTCGTCATCAGACGCTGCCCGGAACATGTCCCAGTCCACGTGATCAAAACAGTCCTGTAGTATAGCGTCCGATTGGTCCGACCAGCATTGAATTGTCCTGAGGGCGGGTGCTTCTCGTTTCAGTTTCTGCCTATAAGCAGGCAGGAGCAGAACGGAAGAATGATCCGATTTGCCGAAAGGTGGGCGGGGGAGCGGTTTGTAGGCGTCCCGGAAAGGAGAGTAGCAGTGGTCCAGTACACGATCACCGCGCGTGTTGATGGTGATGTGTTGAAAGTATTTTGGAGCTATTGTTCCGAAGTTGGCTTTGTTAAAGTCCCTCATAACAATGAACGCTGCATCTGGGTACGCGGTTTCCTGCTCACTTATATTCCCATACAGTTCCTTGAGTGCCTGGTCTGTGTTGGCTTGAGGGGGAATGTAAACAGCTGTGATTATGATCGCTGTAAATTCCCTCGGTAGCCAGAATGGTCGACACAGAAGCATATGAAATTCCAGATCAGGGGAGCAGAAGGATTTAATAGAGTGTAGGTTCCTTTTGTCACACCACGAGTTGTTGATAAAGAAACAAACACCCCCACCTCTGCTTTTCCCTGTGAGCTCTTTCGTTCTGTCCGAGCGGTGCACGGAGAACCCCGTAAGCTCGATGGCTGAGTCTGGAATCACTGCAGACATCCATGTTTCTGTGAGGCAAATAATGCAGCAGTCCCTTGCTTCTCGTTGGTATGAGATGCGTGCCCGCAGTTCGCAGAGTTTGTTGTCCAGTGACTGAACGTTAGCCAGCAAAATGGTAGGGAGAGGAGGTCGGAGGGGACGGCGTCTGAGTCTGACGAGGACGCCGGCTCTTTTTCCCCTTTTCCGGCGGCGTTTCCTCGGTCGTGACCGTGCGGCCCAGACAAAGGGCTCTGATGCGGTGTCTGTAAACAGAGCGCCGGCGTTCAAGAACTCAAAGTCCGGTTTACGTTGCACGACGAGGGAACCTATGTTTAGAAGCGTGTGTCTGTCGTAGACAGTTATACTAACAGCATCCAGCACGTAAAACAACAAAATAACAAATAAAACACACGAAAAACTGCAATGTTTTCTCGGAGCTCGCAACACGGCAGCCATGCTCGGCGCCATGCTCGGCGCCATCTTGGATTAATTCCCATATCTAAGGGAACCGAGGTTACGAAAGTAACCGAGTACGTTTTTTTTTCATGTAGAGGAGTTCTCTCTCTCTCTCTCTCTCTCTCTCTCTCTCTCTCTCTTTCTCTCTCTCAGTGGGTGCATAAAATTTCCTGACAAAAATTAAGAAATTACTGTTAATGATTTTTAATCATAATCATTTATAATAAATCCTTAAACCTTTCTAAACAATTATACTTATAGGCCTCCTGCATCTTAACAGGTCATGCTGCAGTTTTCTGCAAAATATATTAATAATAATCATTATCAATAATTATTACTTTGTTTAATGTTTTATTTAGTTATAACTATAATCAGAATTATTAGTAGTCATATTGATATATAAAAACAACACATTTTTGGCCAAATTGTGCAGATCTAAAAACAGGCACAGAAAACTTAGTGTTCCTTATAATTTCTAGCAATTAAAGAAAAAAACTTTTCTAGTTACAGGTCAGATTTTGTTGGTTCAGATTTTGGAATTGAAATGAAAGAATGATAGAGAGATTAAAGTGAAATTGTAGTAGAATTGGAATCCAAACAGTATCTTTATGGAGCCGGAAAAAAATGATGTTCTGACTACTATACATCATATTTATTGCTGTAGTATTAGTATTTGTTTTATAATGATGCCCATGATCACAGACAGACTTGTCATATGTTTAAAGTGCTATGACAATTTTTGCACTAGTGGGGCCTATTTTCATTACCTTGCCCAGGGCCCCACAACCCTACGGGCTGGCACTGTCACCAAGTAGCACCACAGACTGTCCAGGAGCTCACTGATGCCCTGATCCAGGTCTGGCAGTTCAGTTTATTTATATAGCACATTTAAAAACAACCATAGTTGACCAAAGTGCTTAATAATGTCAGAATACACACACAAACAAAACAAATACAGTGCGAAAAGTCACAATGTCCAAACTCAACTCAAAATAAAAGCTAAGGAATACAGGTGTGTCTTAAGCAACGACTTGAAAATTCCAACAGTTCGAGCAGTTCTTATGTGTACAGGTAAACTATTCCATAGTTTAGGAGCAACCACTGAAAAAGCTTGGCCTTTATTTTTTAACCTGGCTCTCGGAACATCGAGGAGCATCTGATTGGATGACCTCAGTGCTCTAACAGGAGTGTGGACATGTAAAAGCTCTGATAAATAAGAAGGCGCCAACCCATTTAAAATCTTAAAAACAAGCAATAAAATCTTGAAATCAATCCTGAAGCGGACAGGAAGCCAGTGGAGTGAAGCTAAAACTGAGGTAATGTACTCATGCTTTTTAGTCCCAGTTAGTAGCCGAGCTTTTGGATTTTGGACTAACTGTAAGTGTTAAAGAGACGACTGATCCAATCCAAGATATAAAGAGTTACAGTAGTCTAGACATTATAAAAGCATGGATTACTCTTTCAAACTCCTTACACGGTAGGTAAGGCTTGACTTTAGCCAACAGTCTCTGCCTTTTACAACAGAACTGATCTGTTTTTCAAATTTAAAAGCACTGTCAAAAATCACACCGAGATTCTTGGTAAATGGACGAACATACAATCCTAACTAACAAAAGCATCTACACAAGCACCTAAATCCCCAGGACGACCAAACATAACAATCTAAATCTTATTTTCATTAAGAAAAATATTGTGTTTTCTAAAAATATACCCCAAGGGAAACATATTCAAAGAAAACAACATGGGGCCCAATATGGACCATTGGGGGACACCACAAAGAAGAGGGGCAGCAGATAAAGAAAATTCACCATGGTGAACAGAAAAATTTCTGTCTGTCAAATACGATTGAAACCATTTGAGGGCTATGCCCTTAATGCCGACACACTGTTCAAGTCTGGATAAAAGAATTGAGTGGTTGACCGTATCAAAGGCTGCAGTCAAATCCAAAAGAACTAAAACAGCAGAGTTACTAGAGTCCACAGCTAGAAGAAGATCATTAGAAACTCTTAAAAGAGCAGTTTCCGTACTGTGACAGAGCTTAAAACCAGACTGAAATTTTTCATAATTTTTAATTTTCCACTAAAATTAGACAAATTTGAAGGATCCAAAGTATTATTTTTTAAAAGCGGTTGCACAATGGCATGTTTAAAAACAGCTGATACACACCCCAAGCTGAGAGATGTATTAACCAAAGATACAATGCTTGGCCCAACAGTGTTAAAACGTCTTTAACTAAGCGTGCAGGAATACTGTCACGGGGGCAGTTTGCAGGACATAGCTGTTTAACTACTGGCTCAAACTGCTGGAAGACAGCTGGGCAAGAATGCGTCCTGCAAAATTTAAACAGGACTTCGAGTTTATCGTTTTTCCACTTTCTCTTGGCTACTCTGCAGGCACGTCTGACAGAGTGGGTAATGTCATTCAACCAGTGTTCTGAAAGAGCTTTAGGACGTTTTTTCCTCAATGGAGAAAGAGAGTCCAATCTCTCAGTATAAGTACTGTCAGATAAGACAGTGAATTCATCTACACTGAGATTACAGTCATCAAGATTAAACAACAATGAGTTTTTAAAAGCACTAGAAAACTGTGAGGCAATTAAAGGCAATTAAATCTCCAAACTGGGAGGCAATTAAAGGCAATTAAATCTCCAAACTGGGAACAACCACAGTAAATAAAACAGGCAGGTGATCTGAAATACATTTGTCACATATTTCACTGACAGTAATACATAAACCACAGGACAAGGTCCAAAGTTTGTCCTTTTTCATGGGTCGGACCACTGGCAGACTGCGTGAGTTTAAATGAATCAGTTAGATTGAGAAAAGCCAGAGGTTTGGATTCACAGCCCAGATTTACTGTATGTTAAAATCACCAATATTTAAAAAGTGATCATATTTCAATCCAATCCCCGCCACAAAGTCAGCAAAGTCCTGAATAAAATTCTCATTATACTTGATACACCACCACACACAACACAGTCACAGGAAAATTTGTCTCAAAAAGCTGCAATTCAAAACTGTTGCAGGCAGGGGCATCATTTTTGAGGGGCCACGAGTGGGGGAGTGGGGGAGTGGGGGGTGTGGGGGGGTCATCATGTGACACACAGCAGCCACAATAGCACTTATGGGTAACACTTTAGAATACTGTTCCATCGTTAATGAATAACTACACAGGAACAAATGACTAATGCACTATTAACATTGTAGTAACTACCATTACCTAACAAGAAACTTTGATTAATGATTTAGTAAGTAATAGCACTCAGTTGAAACTGGTAGTTCACTATTAGCTAATCAATAACTACCTACTATTTTTTTTTTCATATATCCTGGAGAATTCCTAGGAACTACTGTATACAGGTTCATAATTAATGTGAATTATGCATAATGAATAATTAATTCTAAAATGAAGATCATGGTAACCCACTAGTAATGACTCAAGTATAATCAAATCCTTCTAAAACTAATTACTTGGATCAGTATTCTAAAATGAAAATCAACATAACTCCCTAATATTGACTGACATCCTTGTAAGGTTTTGAGATATATGTAAGGTTTAGGATAGTAATGACTCAAGTGTTACTACATCCTTCTGCAGAAACTACTAATTATTTAGATCAGTATTCTAAAGTGAAGATCATGGTAACTCACTAGTAATGATTTAAGTGTTACCAAATCTAGCAAAATGAATTACTAAACAAAACCTTACAAAAACCTCAAAAGCTTACGATGATTTCAGTCATTACTAGGGAGTTATCATGATCTTCACTTTAGAATACTGATCCAAATAATTAGTAATTCCCTCTGAAGAATTTGGTAATGCTTGAGTCATTACTACTGGGTTACCATGACCTTTACTTTAGAATTAATTATACATTATGCATTATTAATATTAATTATGAACCTGTATACAGTAGTTCTTAGTAGTTATTAGGGAGGTATGAAAAAATAATAGTTAATGATTAGCTAATAGTGAACTACCACATTCGACTAAGCACTATCACTTACTAATTCATTAATCAGAGTTTCTTGTTAGTTACTAGTAGTTACTAGAGTGCTAATATTGCGTTATTCATGTGTTCTTTTGTAGTTGTTCATTAATGATGGAACAGTAAGTGGAATGATGTAACAGTAAAAGTGTTACCCACTTATGTTCTTGTTTTATTTATTTATTTATTTTTATTTTTTTTCCCTTTTTATTCGAAACATTCCCAAACGCATTAACTATATCATGAAATATCTCGATTCTCACCTTTATAGATTATGTTAGTTGTTCAAAGTAGCCTAATAATTTAGTCTATTAACTATGCATAAAAACCTGTCTGTTTGCTTAAGTAACGAATATGGGTGTCATGCCATAACATAGTTTTAATACGACTGACTTTATATTTAATGTGAATTTAACATTGAAAGTTAATGTGAATAAAAACATTGTAAGCTAGGCTATGTATCATAACACTTTCATTGTACAGAATGAGAGCAAAGAACATTTACATTATCAAAGAACATTTTCACTGACAGTCTAGAGTTCAAGCACTCTCAAAAACTCCCATTAAAATCACTAAATTAATATCTTACTTACAGATTTATACACACATCTGCACTTTGTTGTTTCTAACTAAAGAATTCGCCAGAAAGAGGTATTCAGTCAGCGAGCGTGAAGAAAACACCGGCATTTTAGCATGACTCATCTGAACACCTCCGATTGGCCATTGCATTCATAAGCTCAACAGCATCGTGTGTGATTGGTTATAATACGCAGTGCTGTAAAACGCGTTTGAATTTAGCAGCTGATGATATGACGCGCTGAACGATTTAATCATGCTGGTGTGATTGTATCAAATATAGAAAATTTATTCGGCTATTTTTTGTCTTTTGGAAGCTGCATTCAAAATCCACTTGGCTCAAAAATCTGAGGGGGCACGTGCTCCCTCACCCTGAATGGGCATGACGCCTCTGGTTGCAGGCATCCACCACGATGCAGAATCTGATTTTACCAAGTCTGACATATTCCTGGATCAACATCTTTGTTGACCCTGGAACAGAATTTTGATTAACCAATCAGATTTGAAGAACCAGTTTGTAATTTTTGTGAAGTTTAGGCTTACAATCATTGTTTGGTGCTTGTACATCAGTGTCATTCATCTATAATTTCCTCTGATTTTAGGGATTACTCATGGTTAAGGTTAGGTTTAGGTGTAGGGATATGGTCAAGATTAAATTTTTGGATTAAAATGATGTTCCAGGGTCAACAAAATATGTTGACCTAGGAGCACATCTAACTCAGCAAAATCAGGATGTGCCCACCGCGATCTAGGCTTTTTTTTTTTTACTTTGATTTTCAGTGTGATTTTTAATCCAGCTCTCAGTGGGTTGATGATTTGGGTTTCCATTGACCACTGTCACATTATTTTGCTTTCAACGAATTACACAATGTATATACAGTAAGTAAAAACTTTTAACTTGAATATTTAGTTCATTTATACTAACCCTAACCTTGGACTTGGTGATAAAACGCTAATGATAATTATTGTGATATAATTTCCGTCGATGAAACGATAACAAGAATTTGATAAATGTTCAATATATTGTTTATGGGCCAAAAGCAGAATTAAACAGTGGTAGTCATTTGAAGCACATCACACAGACGGTTTATCTGCTCGGCTCAAATTTCAAACGGCAGTGCAGAGGTTACGAGCTCACTAGAGTAGATGCGTTTACTCGCTGATGAGTCTCGGTCACACGAGCACTAAGGCAAGGCAAGGCAAGTTTATTTATATAGCACATTTCATACACAATGGTAATTCAAAGTGCTTTACATGAAAGGAACTGTTAGTGATGTGCTCTTAACACAAAAAAACAAACATTCTCAAGCTTTGTTCAAACTCTTCCCCACTAAGTGAAAAATCCTTCCAAAATACCGAACTGTTCCACCACTTCACCTCCTACTTACTTTGACCATCATAAACAAAACAAATAGAACTTGGAGGTCCTTCTTTCAACTGATTAACCAACAAACTTGTCTTTCTTTGTCCACATTCTCTTTACCTTCACAGCATTTCTTTACATAAAAAGAAGTAAAATAATCATAAAAAATAATCACAACAATAAAACAAGGAATTTTAAAAAACTTTTAAAATTATTTAAAAATTGATTTAAGATGAATTTAATACAGTTAAAAATAGAAAATGATAATACATAAAATACAGTGCAATCAGTTCGGACGTAGCACAGTGTTCATTAAATAAATGCACAGCTAAAGAGATGAGTTTTGAGTCTGGATTTAAATGTGGCTAATGTTTTAGCACATCTAATCTCTTCTGGAAGCTGGTTCCAACTGCGGGCGGCATAATAGCTAAAAGCGGACTCCCCTTGTATTGTGTGAACCCTTGGTATTTCTAACTGACTCCATCCTAATGATCTGAGTGGTCTGTTAGGTTTATATTCAGTGAGCATATCTGCAATGTATTTAGGTCCTAGGCCATTGAGTGATTTATAAACGAGTAAGAGTACTTAAAATCAATCCTAAATATAACTGGAAGCCAGTGTAAGGACCTGAGAACTGGTGTGATATGCTCAGATTTTCTGGTTCTAGTCCTAATCCTGGCAGCAGCGTTTTGGATGAGCTGCAGCTGTCTAATGGTCTTCTTGGGAAGGCCAGTGAGGAGACCATTACAACAGTCCACCCTGCTGGTGATAAAGGCATGAACAAGTTTCTCCAAGTCTTGACTGGAAACAAAACATCTAATTCTTGCAATGTTTTTGAGATGATAGTATACTGATTTAGTTACTGCTTTGACATGACTACTGAAACTAAGGTCTGTCTCCAGAATCACACCAAGATTCTTGACTTTATTTTTAGTTGTTTGACCCCTAGAGTCAAGGTATGCATTCACCTTGAGAACTTTATCTTTGTTTCCAAATGCAATGACTTCAGTTTTCTCATTGGTTTACTGAAGAAAGTTCTGGCACATCCAACTGTTAATTTCATCAGTGCATTGGCAGAGGGAGTCAATGGGGCTGTAGTCATTTGGAGATAAGGCTAGGTAAATCTGGGTATCATCAGCATAGCTGTGATAGGCAATTTGATTCTTTCTCATTATTTGACTTAGTGGGAGCATATACAGGCTAAACAAGAGCGGTGCAAGAATTGACCCTTGTGGGACTCCGCATGTCATGGACGTCCACTTAGACTTATGCTCTCCTATACTCACATAATAACCTCTCCCTTCTAATTATGACCTGAACCATTTGAATACCATCCCAGAAAGCCCGACCTAGTTTTCCAGTCTCTCTAGAAATATGTTATGTTCGACAGTGTCAAACGCAGCACTAAGAGCTAGTAGTACCAGCACTGATATTTTGCCAGAATCAGAATTAAAACGAATATCATTTATTGTCTTAATAATTGCTGTCTCTGTGCTGTGATGCGCTCGAAAACCAAATTGAAAATTGTCCAGGTATCCATTTGAGTTTTAGTTGTTCAGCTGTTTAAAAACTACCTTTTCAATAATCTTGCCTATAAAAGGACGATTTGATATTGTTCTATAGTTGCTCAATGTGGTGTTATCAAGATTGCTCTTTTTCAGAAGGGGCTTAACAACTGCAGTTTTCAGGGAGTTTGGAAACGTCCCAGAAAGAAGTGAGGCATTCACCACTTCTAAGAGATCTGCTTCTAAACAGTTAAGCACACTTTTGAAAAAAGATGTGGGAACTGAGTCAAGATAGCAGGTTAATGATTTAAGGTGATGGACTATTTCTTCCAAAATTTTGCTATCAATTGCTTCAAAAACAGACATAGTAACTTCTTTTTGAAATTGTGGTCGAATCTGTCTGACCTCTGCATAACTTGAGGATGTGCCAATCGCCTTTCTGATATTATTGATCTTCTCAGAAAAGAAGGAAGCAAACTCATTGCATTTGCTGTCGGAGAGCATTTCACTGGGAATCTGACTTGGGGGGTTTGTCAGTCTCTCAACTGTAGCAAAAAGAGTGCTAGTGTTGTTAAAGTTACTGTTTATAAGGTGTGAGAAGAAGGTCTGTCTAGCTGTGGCTAGTTCTACACTGAAAGCATGAAGGCTGTCTTTATAGATGTTATAGTGAATTTCAAGTTTCGTCTTCCACCACATCCGCTCAGCTTTTCTGCATTGTCTTTAAATAAATAAGGCAATGCAGAAAATAACTAAACAGCGCTGTGAGATCCAGTGTGACGTGCTTGAATTCGGTGAACAACACAAATGACTCAGTGATTTAAACAAGTTTAAAACAAGAGGAAATTGCGCTGATGAACAGGAGAAACACTGTGTTTTTGTGATTTAGCTATAGTATTTGTTCATTTATACTAAATGTATTTAGACTAATGTTTTTCATAAAATACCTAGAAACCATATAGTCATATTTTTACCATGGTATTGAGGTGTTATATGTGTGATTTTAACTGTTGTTATCATGATCTAAATGTATAATATTATGGAAGACCAATGGTTAATTATAATAAAACTCAAAAAGTCAGAATAATTAAATTTTACCATATAAAAATGAGTTTAAAGATGTTACTGTTTTTGATAACGAACATTTACATCTGCATCCTAACTTAAGCCTACTGTCAAATGTGCATTTCTAAGAGACAAAAAACAAACAAACAAACAAACAAAAAAAATACACTTTACTATTGTATTATTATTAATTGCAGCCTGCACTGCAAACTGTGCTGAAGATATGCATCATCAAAATCAGGTAACACAAACCTGTTTCATGATTTGAAACAATATCACTCTTAAGAACATGCAGAAAATAAATTTTTATATTATGATATTTATTTTGTTAAGGAAAATAACTGGAAAAGTGTAAAGAATTTAAAAATGTGAAGTGTTTATCATTTTCTAACCATAAAGAGTAGTTTAAACACACAATTAACAGTCTGGGCCCGTATTCACAAAACATCTTATGGCTAAAAGTAGCTCATAACTTAAAAGAAAAAAGAAAATCTTAAAAATAATTGACGTGTCAGTCCTAAATTTAGGACTCCTAAATTTTTGCTCTAAGAGTATTTCACAAAGCATTTTAGCACTAAAACTAGCTCCTAAATCTGTGAAACGTTAGGAGTAGTGAAGAGGACTCCTAAGGCACCAAGACCAAGCCACAAACTATCCTAAAATGGCTGTTGCTGGCAATCTGCCTCAGAACATAAACATTTTTGAAATATTTGACAATAATGAGCTTTTATAAAGGTATGACCTTTGGTATGGAGGTTATTCCAACTCCAAATTTTCCTTTGATTATATTGTTGTTTTCATTAACCAGCTGGGCAAGAAGTAACAGCTGTGCTTGTGTCCAGTTTGGTTTCTTTTTATGTTTGAATAGCTTACTATCAGCCATGATTATTCTACTCTGTTAATTAAAATGTTGTCTATATGCATTTTCATTAATTATGAGAAGCATGCATGTAATAGGCTGACAAATAATTGAACATATACTTAATTAGTGTAAATGTAAATACGTAATATATAAGGGAAACAAATCAATTTAGCTCAAAGGGAATGATTTATGATTTTATAGGGAATTTGAACAGAATCACTGTTTCATGGCTGATCACTGAATCGGCTTGCGATTCACTGAACGAGCCGTATAACATCAACTCTGCACTGGATATTAAAATCCAAAATATAGTGAAAACACTATTAATAAGCACAGTAACAAGATCGGCAGATTAAGACATTAACTTGTAAGAACAAAACACAAGACACTTCTCTTTTCAATATAAATAAAACTTTATTTATATAAACCTAAGACATGTAAACTAATCTAATCTAACACAAGAACACGCATTCACACATTCACATGTTGCAGAAAGAGAGAAAGTGAGGAAAGGATAAGTTTAAAGAATGAAATGTGAAATCCCAAGTTTACAGCAATGTGCAATTGCATAGACCCGAACCATCAATCACGTATTTAACCCTCGCATTGAGTTTCTCAATGAAGCTAAAATCTGTATTAAATGCACCAATTCAGTTAGAATCTGGAGGTTACTTGCTTGTTACCTTTGGGATTCCCTTTTGTTGTCTCTTGCAGAAAGGGGTTTTCCCGAGGTTGAGTTCAGTGGTCTTTCGTAGTAAAGTCTTGGGCGTGGCTCTTGATGCTGAGTTGGTCTGGTTGAAGTTTGGGGCGGGTGCAGTCGGAGCTGGACTTTGCGCCAAACTTAACTTAACGAAACTCTCACGGAAAGACAAGAAATTAAAGTAAAAAAAAAAAAAAGGATGTAACGAGACTAGGTGGTTTTTCTTCTCATTGTGTTGGCAGCTGGCACGTAGGCCAGAGCATGCTCAGAGAGCAGCGTCAAAACGTGGTGGCAAAAGAGAAGAAGCGATCTGAGAAGCAGAGGAAGAGAGGCCAGAGCAAAAGTCCAATTCGATGGTGTTCTGAGTATTTAAACTCAGCTTTCAGACACCTCCTAATGCTGGTCCTGACCAATTAGAAATGATCTTGGCTCGTGGTGTTGTATGTTTCTCCTCCCCATTCATAAATCTAAAATGTTATCTTATCAGTCACATGGTCCGAATTTTCCCGCTCTTACAGAGTACAATTTTGGACAGGATTTCTATAACAAGAATGTGATACATTTGACAAAGAAACAGTTGGAAGAAACGTTTAAAGCATGATTTTTCAAACTCATACATACCAAACATGAATATTAACTCTTAAACTATTCCCTAGTTATTAAAAGACATACATAATATGTGATTAAAACATGATCATCAATTGGGTGGGTTACATACATAATATGGAGTTAATTAGTTGCTCATAAGTCCTTTTAAGATGATTTTAGGTGCATATGGAAGCGACTCTGTGGACAAAGGAATTTCAGTCTGATCTTTCTTCTATGTGGAGACCCGCCCAAGAAAGTCTGTAGCTCTGATTTCGATCACAGATTTACATGTGACGGCCATCTCTTTGACCATCAGTCCTGATTACTTGCCTCAAATTTGACAGTTTCCTTCCTTCATTGGAATTGTCAATAAGTGTTTTTTTTTTTTTTTTTTTTTACTGTTGCAAGCTGTTCTGTGAAAGAGGCTTGTTGGTAAGGTTTTCTTCAGACAGGCTGGAGCTAGGAATCTGATTTATGGCATCCTGTTGCAGCCTTGGGGCCCCTCGGTGGAATTTGGCTCTTTTGGTGGTTCTAACACCAATCTGATCAAATCTTAAATGGTCTGATTCGCTCTGATATCCTACATTAGTGACACTTAGCCTACATTTTAAAAATCTTTATTTGAATATGGCAATTAACACTTTTATTTTAACGTTTATTTGAATATGGCAACATAACATTGCACTCTACAATATTTCTATGAATAAAACTCTGACAGAGACCCCTCCCCTATCAGCCAATCACTATGTGCATAGTTAGTAAGCATGCTGACATCAACCATAGCAACGAGGTAAACCCCGCCCTTATTTACTCTGAGCTTAAGACTTCTCTCTATTCCTCAGTAAAAGTTTGTCTCAGCAGCTTTGTGAATAGGTTTTAAGAGAAAACTCTTAGCTAAAAGTTTTTACTGCTATTTAGGAGAACTCTTAGTGCTAAGATAAAATGTTTTGTGAATACGGGCCCTGGTTTCTACAAGTTTCACTTAGGAACAAAAATCTGCCTTTAAACTTGAAACTTGAAACTTCAAATAAAAATTTGAAATTTATATTTCTAATTATCAATATCACTATATATTAAAGATTTTTATTGTGATATATATATTTTTTACCATATTGCCCGCCCTACCCTAACCTGACAGTATACTAATACTCTAATAAGAGTTAGTTGACATGTACTTGTAAAGTTACTTGTAGTTAGTAGACCGTCTACTAACTATTGCAGAGATGGACTATCGAAATAAATTGTAACCAGTAATTTTAGTCTTGAGCCAAGTATTTTTGTCAGTGCATGAAGGTTTTAAAGGGGTTGTCGGATGCAAAATTCACTTTTACATGTTGTTTGAACTGAAATGTGTCTTGGTAGTGTACACAACCACCTTATAATGATAAAAATCCACCCAGTGTTTTTTTTTTTTAAATCCCCAAAAATCATAACCCCTTTCTCAGATCAAGCCATTCTCAGATTCTTGGCTGTGTGACGTCACACAGACCCAGGCCGCTCACACGATTGTTGATTGACACTGGTGTTTTATCACAGACCCATCCCGAGTGAGCTGTGAACAGTCGTAGACAAGTATGTCTCATAAGCGATTGAGGTGTTCTGTTATTGGATGTAATAATGACCATAACAGTTGTAATTTACTTCCGACATCTGAGCCGCTGAAGACGCAGTGGATTACTTTTGTTTTTGAAGGAAGTGCACCCCCCGATCTACCTAAATGCATCTATGTTCGCGCGAATCATCTGTGATCCACCTTCACCTCCAGAAGAAGTGAGGTTTGTTTTATGAATCTTTGCAAATCACCTTTGCTAATAATGTGCTAGTTAGTAAGTTCTGCGGCTAAATGCGGCCAAAGTTTACAGCCTCAGAGAACTGCTTGTCACCCCACAGAAGAGAGGGGCGGGGTGAGCAGAGCTCATTAGCATTTAAAGGGACATGCACCGAAATGGCTCGTTGTGAACAGAGCTGTTTTTGACAAGGTAAAAATTAACAATTGAGAAATTTTAACCAAAGTATGTTATAGAATTTTCATTGTCATTATCATATCAACATGTGGAAAATGGGCATCCAATGACCCCTTTAACATCAGCTTTACTAATTCACAACTTTTAATATTGATAAAGTCCGTAAAGTCCACTGCATATTCTAAAAGGACAGCATCTCCAAATGTCTTATAGGCATAAAGCATAACGGCAATATTTTGAATTAGCTCCACTATGAACTCACTGACATCAGACGTGTAGTTGTGGTGAGGTTTTATTAACCGTGAATATGAACCCAGTGGTGCTGCTTTACATTGAAATCTTCCTGCTCTGATTTTGCCTGTAGTGATGATATGGTGAAGTCAGACATTTGAAGCAAAAAAATAAATAAACACTGAAGGCTGCTGAAGAGTGAATCCTCCTCAGAGACGGCCTGTGCATGCTCTTCTGGTTTTGGCTGTTTGTTGAGTTCTGGCTGGCAGCAGAGCAAGTGAATGTCTTCTTATCTGCTCATTGCAGAGCACTTCCTCAGCTTCATAATCTGTTCCAGCGCTCTCGCTGCCTGATGCAGCTCCTCTCGCCAATCCTCATGGAAATAACCATGCAGGAAAATGACATACAGCAGAGAGCTGATTATACGCATGTGATTTCACTGAGAGAAATGCATGGAAACTATATGTTACCCGGCAACGTTTCACTGAGGGCAAGAGGTGACCAGTACTCGTGTTTTTCTCTCTCTTTGTTCTTCACTCTCATTTGCTAAATCAAGCATCACTATTTGCATTGCCTGTATTTACATGTATTATTTTAGCAGATGCTTTTATCTAAAGTGACTTGCAAATGAGGAACATCACAGACAATTTATCATAAGAGCCACGCTATTTGCAGTGCATAATATCAAGTGTCAGAGATGCCGTTATGGGGGTTGCAGAGTATGCCAAACATATGGGCCCACCAGGACACTAGGGAACCCGAAATATCACTTTAAAATGATTGTTTAATTGTATACTTTTTTTTATTTTAAGTTATATACACATACACATAACCATTAATAGTCTAGTGAAATAAAATTAAAATTTGTAAATCATAGAAAATCATAAATGAAAGTGAATTCGCTTTCTGTCTCTTCAAAACACAGTGCTCGTAATGTTAACAATACAAAGAAGAACATGATGGATGGAAAGAAGCACTTGTTGAGAGCCCCAAATTGAAAATGTAAATAATTATTGATAAAGAGGTAAGGTGGTCTTTACTGTTGGCAAATTCCAGCACAATGCTTCAGCTGGTCAAAGTGTTATATTCTAGGTAAGATATACGCCATCTCTAAACAATAAATATCTGACATTTTTTAACGCTAGAAATGTTAAATGAGCAATCAAGTGATAGAAACTTCTTGACTTTTTTTCAAAACATGAAATTTTACATTTTGACTGGAAATGGCAGGACTGAACATATTCAAAAGAAAAAAATTCAACAAAATAAGATAGAATAGAGAGAATAAAAGTGTATTGAGGTAGGAGGGTGCAGTTCCAGTGATAGTCCTCAAGGCCAATGTCAAAGCCTCGAACTTGCGAGTGGCCACAGGTAACCAGATGATCTAACTAGTGGTCAGAAGGGTTAATGATTTGAAGAAACCCCAAATCCTAAGTATTACATTTTTCTTGTCCTTGACACAAATGGTGTGGGAGGAGTTACATGCATGATACCTCAAATCATGCAGTATTGAGGAGAGATGAACTGTGAATTTATAAGTGAAGAGCTTGTCCATTTGAGACCACACAAAACACTCCAGCAATGTCCAGAAGTAGCAACCTAACAGAACACTATAGAAATGTTAACAACCACCTAGCCAATGTCATAGCAAACACACTGAATTCCCTATCAACCATGTAGCAATGTCATAGCAGTTCTTTAATAACCACCCAGCAAAGCCCTGGCAAACACCCACAGCACCTAAGTGTTGTGGTAACTTTTGCATGGTCAAACACCACTCAGAAAATGCAAAAAAAAATCTCTTCCTTTTTTTCTCCTCATCCATAAATATTTATGCTAGAGAAGTTTCTGAGTAAATCATTCTTCCTGCTGGGGATTTTCTCTTTTCCTAGCAGGGTAAGGCTTAATTCAGTGCTTCCATACTGCACAATTACAGAAATAAGATTTTCATGGGCGTAGTAAATGTCATACGACAGCAGAGATGTGAGGCAGAGAGCAGCTTATGTGCTGAATTCCCACTGGTATGTTTAATCTGCGTTAGTTCTGTTGGCAGGTAGAGACCAGAATCTGTGTTGAGGTGCACACTAGCAGCATATATACAAACATCCTTCTACATCTTTGTAACACCCTCACCTGACACAACTGACACTTAATAGCACCTTTTTAAGGTGTTTTTACACAGGGCTGCAAGAGGAAAGGGAAAATTCACTAAGAATGTACTTGTTTAGTACCCGTTGTCCGAACACACTAATGGAATAATGCAGATCAGACAAGACTGCTAACATGCCCATAAAATTAGTGCTGATGCCAGTTTTCAGTGGGCAGATGACATTGACACAATCTCTGTCTCATTTAACCAAATCAATTATATTCTGTTATATTACATGAACAGGGAAGGATCAAGGAAGGACAGCTGTGGTTGTACAAAAGTGGGGTACAACTGAAACTAAGAGAGATGAGATACTGAAAGAACTTTATAAAGTTCCAAGATCCAAATTTGTAAAATGATCATTTTCCATTCTCATTTTCTCTCTTTGTGAAAAACAGTCCATTTGGCGTTGTGTGTGTGTGTACTCAAGATGGCAAGTGATACTCAAGATGGCAAGTGCTGTGATAAAGCTGTATATGTTTGAACCCAAGTCATTTAAGGTTAACAACTGGAAAAACAACATAAACTTAACTAAATATCTATATACATATTACTGTTAACAAATTTCCTTATAGACAACGACAGTAAAACCCTAGTTACACATTTATCTTTCAGTAAAAAAAGATATTTTGAATGAACAGCAGCATGTTTACAATAATTCACAAGAAGTGTGAAATGTGTAGAACAAACAAAAAACTTTATCTTTCAGTTGCTCAGGCATGCCATTAAAAATAAACTTTAGCTGTGCATCTTTAGGAAAGATTTTGGAAGTGCATTTCCTTTAAATCCACTGACAGAACAGTCTTACTCTACATCTTTATCCAGTAGCAGCATCGCTCTTGTGATTGATGGACACAAGTGTTCACCTGCTAGCACAAATTCATCAAATCAAAAATTTAGCAAAAATCTCTGATGACATATGTGGTATGGTAATGGAGAAAAAGAAACTGAGAATATCCCCTACTTAGCTCTGCTAAAGTTGACAGCCCTATTAAGTAAAACTGTCAGCTGTGTCAAAATATAGTTGAGGGTGTTAAAATGAATCTACCTCAACACAGAATCTGGTCTCCACCTGCCATCAAAAATATCCGATTACAGGAAGCACACCAGTGGAAATTCAGCACATAAGCTGCTCTCTGCCTCACATCTCTTCTGCTGTATGACATTTATGACGTGCATGAAAATCTCATTTCTGTAATTGTGCAGTATGGAGGCTATGCATTTGATACTTTATAATCCCTCTTTTAAATTCTTTCAAGCACCTCTGAAATGCCTTAAAGGGATAGTTCACCCAAAAATGAAAGTTCTGTCATCATCTACTTACCCTCATGCCGGTCCAAATCATAAGATTTTATTTCTTCTGTACAATACACAGGAAACATTGAACAACTCATGTGAACAGAACCCAAATCAAATAACATAAAACCTCATTGATTTTTATGTGATGACTTTGTGATGTTAAGTCATGTGACATAGAGGAGCCATTGATATTGATCTGTGTTTTAATTTTTAGAGAATTACCACATATTTTTTAATTCATTAATTGATTCATTTATTCATTCATCATAAAGTGAAATGTGGTTGTGAAGTAGACCACAAAGGCTACGTTCATACTGCAGAAAAATGTGACCCAAATCCGATTTTTTTGCTCATATGTGACTCATTTAGTTTCATGACACTGTGAACAGCACAAACCACATGGAATCTGATCTTTTGATTCCATATGTGACCCTGGAGCACAAAAGCAGTCATAAGTAGCATGGGTATATTTGTAGCAATAGCCAACAATACACTGTATGGGTCAAAAGTGTCCATTTTTCTTTAATGCCAAAACTCATTAGGATATTAAGTAAAGATCATGTTCCATGAAGAGATTTTGTAAATTTCCTACCGTAAATATATCAAAACTTAATTTTTCATTAGTAATATGCATTGCTTAGAACTTCATTTGGACAACTTTAAAGGCAATTTTCTCAGTATTTAATTTTTTTTTGCATCCTCAGATTCCAAATTTTCAAATTATTGTATCTCAGCCAAATATTGTCCAACCTAATAAACCATACATCAATGGAAAGCTTATTTATTCAGCTTATGACTGGTTTTGTGGTCCAGGGCCACATATGTGGTACTAAATCTGATTCAGGTCAGATGTTTTGCAACACGGCTACAGCCTGAACAGCCAAAACGGAATTCATGCAGAATTCACAGAATTTACATCACTCTAGATCAGCATTCGTCATAATTCCGTGCTGTTGATATTCACTTAAAAGATTTTACATATTATTTGATCACTCTGTGAATATGCCAGAAAGTTGCGGAGGTAGTCAGTGAAGAGACAAAAGGTGTTGTTAGATGGTGTATTACAAAAACTGCTCTATACGAGCTAACCTTGCTGGGTTGTACCGTAGATATATATATATATATATATATATATATATATATATATATATATAAAACTTGCTTTCTTTCTTCTCATCTTCGTCCACCTTATTGCCTGCTTATGAATTTGCTGGCTTCCATGACACATCAGCTTATAAACGAACACATAAACGCTTACTTCAGTGGCCTCCATGTTTACTTCTAAATGGTAGCGGCGCGCTTCATGCTGTCTTGTTATTGCTATTTTGGGCATGCGGGTCATTTCAGCATCGTCATTCGTTCACACTATCTGATATTTGCCACATTTAAAAATGATTTATGTGAACAGCCAAACAAAAAAAATCTGATCTAAGCAATAAATCAGAATTCAGAACTAATGCTTGCAGTGTGAACATAGCGTAAGTCCATTGATTTTTTTCAGTGATGACATGTGAAGATGCCTGTGAAGCCCATTCTTTGACTCACATGTCCTTGTGCTGGAAGTGTGAAAGTTTTGGCTGGGACTTCTTTCTTTATCATGGATGAAAGGTTGGCTATATGCTAACAAAAGTCCAGCAGTATCAGAAAGATTCCCTCTCATCGTATGTTCACAGCCCTACCATCTGCAGGGTTAAGAGGAATTCAAGCTACTGTAAGACATCAGGACTACAGAAACATCTCTTCTCTCAGACATAAGAAAACACTAAGGACATCTGAGGACTAGTGTCCAGTGGAGGTTTAACTTGTTTGAAACTAAAGTTTCTGCTGAATGGCCCCTTTTCAGACTGCTGACTCTATTTCCTGAGACTGTCAGCATATTCTTCTCTGTGCCACAGTCCCTTTACAAGCATCAGACACTTTATACACCACTCTGTACACTACTGTCAGAAGAATCCTTTTCCACTATAAAGCACCTTTCCTGCACTAGAAAGTTTCCATGGTTGTTAAAGGTTCGTCATGAAGCAATAGATGCCATATAATAACTTATATTTTGTGTGGAAAACCATCTCTTTAGTTTTCATAGGTACATATTAACATCTAAAAATATTTGCCTTTACATATGAAACACATAGGCAACCTTCACATTTTTACAAATATTCTGAACGGAACAAAATCCACATGGGACTAAAAAGATAGTAATTTATTTATGAAAATAAAGTATTCATAAATATTCATCTACAAATATGTATATACAGAAATTGTTTATGTTTGCAAACTGTCCATCTGCACATCAAAATGTACTAAAGCCTTGAAGTTTAATGAGAATATGTTGGGAAATCCAACAAAATTAACTTTTTATTTTTGATATAGGATCTATAACACAAGATTGTTTATTGGAAAGCTTATTTTGTGACAATACAGCAGTGCTGAAAGAGAGTACAGTGAGTAGATGACAGCAGTGCTGTAAATATAATACTGCTGAATGATTTATTAATAGCTCATCCAGTACACTGCAGTGCTAAAAATATGCACACTGTGACAGTGGAGAAGGGCAAAAGGGTTGTGTGTGCTAAAGCAAGTATATATTTGTGTTTATAAATGTGTAAATGTATTAGCAATGTTTATCGGTGTGGCATTTTAACTTTAGGTGAATGGGAATGTTGGGGTGTATTAATTTGGATCTGTTTTTAAGGCATGTTCTCTATTGCAGCTTAAGACATTGCACATGCTGCTTTTATCTGGTGTTCTGATAGCGCTGCCGTTTCTCAAATTTCGCTGCTCTTTTGTCTGAGTAACCTGAGAGAGCACAGTCTGTCCCCATATTCCCCAAATGTTTGACATTTCTCCACTATCCCTGTCCACTATCTGTGATGCTAGGACGTTTGATGGGGATTTCGGGGTTCAATATATTATTTCCATGTCTCTCACCTATTGTAATGTATTCCTAAATGTCCCCACAAGGCTACAGGACTGTATATCTTTTGTATACTTTATTTTACTTTTATTAATCATCTTATTCATTGGTGTATTGTTCCTCTATTCTGCCCTGATTACTTGAAATGTGTCCCAACTTGTATACTTTTACTCCTTACTAAAAGTATATAGTTTGCTGGTGATGAGATATTTTTGACAGTGTAGTAAAATGTTTATTGAGATTTTGTGTCTTGATAACACACCTCCTGCCATGTACTGTTTGTATTTGTGTGCAAGCCTTTGCAGCTAGCTAAATTCAGTATGCTAACAGCAGCTAGCTTAATTCAGTGTGTAACGTTTTTAAGTGAAAGAGAACTGTGAGTTGCCAGCTTCAGCTGTGTGGGTTAAAGACACTAACATACAAGACAAGCACTTCCGTTTGCTTAAATAGGAGACTGTTTGAAACCATCAAAAATGTCTCGGTGTTATGCATTTAACCCGGTTCCTTGAGAAGGGAATGAAATGCTGCGTCATGGTGTTGATGCACATGTTGAAGTCTTGACTGGCTATGGCAGTAATACAACATCACTGACACAGTCATACTTTAAAACAGACCCCACTGTAAAATGTTATCAATTTCAAATTGAAGGAAGATGCACAGGCATGATTGAAGTTGGCAACACCAGGGTGCGAACTACGGGGGAGCTAGGGGGAGCTCGGCTCCCCTTAATAAGACATGGGCTCCCCTGAAAACGTGATTTGTGAAATTTTGGGGGGTCTCAAAAAATATTGACAATGCGTTATTTTGACGTGCAATTTCAGTTTTGTGTAATGTGATCATCATCGTGTAAAATTGCAAAAATAATTCATTCATGCATGACGGCGATTTAAACCTAATTCGCTTCAATAAAGATAACTATACTTGCTATTCTTGTCATGAGCATCAAGGTGTGGGGGCGCTGTGGTGCAAATTCCACTCATGTTTAGTACGTTAACTCAAAAGATTCGTAGAAAAAGTATAAACGTTGGAGTCCTTGAGATCCATTCAGGCCTCTGTGGTCGATTCTGTGTTAAGGTAAGGCATGTTATTCGCAATTATGTGTTGTGGCTGGGTTGTTATAGGTCTGCGTGACTCTCGATGTCTTAGGCCTAATTGAACGGAGGAATTATGGTATTGTTCTGTAGCCTGACGAGTAACTTTAACCGTTGTTCGTGTGAACTCAAAGACAGCCTGATGCTTTGTTTATAGACTATTTGTGGGTGGCTGTTTGTTGTTTCACCTATCAGTTCGTGTTGATAAAGTATAGTAGGGTAAATCTTGTATAGTGATTTATCCTATATAGTGCAAGCAAGTAGTGCATACACTTGTATCTGTTATGTATCTTTCTGTTAGCTGTTATGCATTACCCCCCCCAACAAAACAAAAACAAGTGGGCTCCCCCAAAGTCCACGGTATAGTTCGAACTCTGGGCAACACAATGCAACATCTCATTCCCTTTCCAGGGAACCGGGTTGTATGCATGTGTTCCCTTTCAAGGAGCTGTGTCATGCCGTTGATGCTATAGAAATGTTAATATCAACTACGTCATACTGAATAAGTGCCTGCTTACCAGCTGTAAAATCAACTGTAGTCCCTAGTGAAAAAATAAATACCCCAACACTGGTAACACTTTATAATAACTGCATGCTATGAATCATTAGTTAAGCTTTAGTAAATATTCAATTCATCATTTATAAAGGATTGTCTCTACATTAATAGACATTAGTAAGCAGTTTATAAATGCAGCTATAAATGCTTTGTTCTTGATTTATGAGCATATCTATAATGTGTTTAATAAATGTATTTTCATAATTTATTAACGGTCAATTTATCATTCCTAAATTACGTATTACATTATTTAAAAACCAGTTATTTATTTGTCATCAGTGGTTCATAAGATCATTTAGAAAGTGTAAGTAAATTATTAACAAACTATTTAAATGTATATATTTAAATATAATTTAGAAATATAGTAATAGTGTGTTAATAAATGCTTTATTAACACATTCCTACTGCAATTCATGATTCATTCAGGTAGTTCTAAAACATTTAGTAGTTGTCAGTTAACTATTTTCGTGAGCTCATCTAAAGTGAAGACTGTTTATGCCTCATAAAGCTTTTACAAAGGATGTTTAAAGGGTTCATCGGATGCCCATTTTCCACAAATTGATATGATTCTTTAGGGTCTTAATGAAAAGTCTATAACATACTTTGGTTAAAATTCCTCAGTGGTAGTGTAAAACAACATCCTTTTTACCCTGTCAAAATCAGCTCTTTTTTCAGCAAGCCATTTTAGTCCATGTTCCTTTAAATTCAATTCAATTCAATTCAAGTTTATTTGTATAGCGCTTTTCACGATGCAAATCGTTGCAAAGCAGCTTTACAGAAAATTAAAGTTTCTACATTATATTTAGTAATAGCTTATCAGTGGTGACTATCTCAAGTTGATGTCCATATGGCAGAAATGTACGGTAAAAATCAAGCAGTTAGTTAATGTCATGTAATCAAACAGACGGTGAACACTATTAACAGCAATGATTATGTGTTGTGATCAAACGCATAGCAAAATTTGGTAGTTTTGTATGTTGTCTGAGGGTTGGCATCATCTCAGGTCTTCTGGGGGTTGGCATCATCTCTTCTCAGGTGTTCGGTCATCTCAGGTCATTGTAAGGGCTGGATACAGACTGAAGCTTGTGTAATTCCTAGTTGCCGTGGCAGAAACAGAGAAGGTAACAGAGAGAAATTAGCATAGCTGCTGTTCCAACTAAGCAAAAAATGATGTGTTCAACCCAAGCAAAGAATGAAAATGTGCATTTGATCAGATGTAACTGAAGTACAAGATTATGAGATACATTATGTGAATACTTGGCTAAAGAGATGTGTCTTTAATCTAGATTTAAACAGAGAGAGTGTGTCTGAACCCCAAAAATTATCAGGAAGGCTATTCCAGAATTTGGGAGCCAAATGTGAAAAAAGCTCTACCTCCTTTAGTGGACTTTGCTATCCTAGGAACTACCAAGAGTCCAGAGTTGTGCGACCTTAGGGAGCGTGATGGATTGTAGTGTGATAGAAGACTAGTTAGGTACGCAGGAGCTAAACCATTTAGGGCCATAAAAGTAAGTAGTAATATTTTGTAACTGATTCGGGAATTAATAGGTAGCCAGTGCAGAGAATGTAAAATTGGGGTAATATGATCATATTTTCTTGACCTGGTAAGGACTCTAGCAGCTGCATTTTGGACTACCTGTAGCTTGTTTATTGAAGATGCAGGACAACCACCTAGCAGTGCATTACAATAGTCCAGTCTGGAGGTCATGAATGCATGAACTAGCTTTTCTGCATCAGAGACAGGTAGCATGTTGCGTAACTTGGCAAAGTTTCTAAGATGGAAGAATGCTGTTTTTGTAACATGGGAAATATGATTTTCAAAAGACAAGTTGCTGTCTAATATAACACCCATATTTTTGACTGTAGAGGAAATAACAGTACATCTGTCTAGATGCAAATTGTAATCTACGAGATTCTGTGTACTATCTTTTTGGTCCAATAAGTAATATCTCGGCCTTATCCGAATTTAATAGGAGAAAATTATTGGTCGTCCAGTCTTTTACATTTTTAACACACTCTGTTAGCTTAGACAATTTAGAAGTTTCATCTGGTCTTGTTGAAATATATAGTTGAGTATCATCAGCATAACAATGGAAACTAACCCCATATTTTCTAATAATATTACCAAGGGGCAACATGTATATTGAAAATAGCAGAGGGCTTAGGACAGATCCTTGTGGCACACCACACTGTACTGGATTTAATTGAGATGATTTCCCTTTTAAATAGACAAAGTGATAGCGATCGGAAAGGTTGGATCTAAACCATCTTAAAGCCTGCCCTTGAATACCTGTATAGTTTTGCTATCGATCTATGAGTATGTCATGATCTATAGTGTCGAACGTAGCACTAAGGTCAAGTAAAACTAGCAGTGAGATGCAGCCTTGGTCTGACGTAAGAAGCAATTAATTTGTAATTTTAACAAGTGCAGTTTCTGTGCTATGATGGGGCCTGAAACCCGACTGAAATTCTTCATAGATATCATTTTTTTGCAGGAAGGAGCACAATTAAGCAGACGTAACTTTTTCTAAAATTTTAGACATGAACAGAAGATTTGAAATGGGTCTGTAATTTACCAGTTCACTAGGATCTAGTTGTGGTTTCTTAATAAGAGGTTTAATAACCGCCAGCTTGAATGGTTTTGGGACGTGACTTAGAGATAGCGACAAGTTAATACTATTGAGAAGTGGTTCTTCTGCTACAGGTAACAACTCTTTCAGTAATTTAGTGGATACAGGATCTAATAAACATGTTGTTGGTTGAGATGCAGTGCAGTGTTAATTTTGACAGGCATTTTTGATTTAGTCTTAGTCTTGAGACGAAAATGCTTAATAGTCTTAGTCACATTTTAGTCATTTGAGTCTTTCATAGTTTTAGTCGACGAAAAGTCATTACATTTTTGTCAACTTTTAGTCATTACTTTTAGTCAAACTGCATTTTACAAACATGTATTTAGGTAGCTATTTTATATGTAGTCTTCTAACAGAAATAGTCATTAATTCTTCTCTCTTTAGACCAAATCAATTAAGCTCATGAGAAATTTGAATCAAGGATTTAATTTGGAAAAACTGGAATAAATTACAATTTTTATTTTTGGGTTGAGATACAAATTAAACAAATTTTTAAGATACAGTAGGTTTACTTAACGTCCATTTATTTAACATCTTTTGTTGGTTAACATTAATGACACAGATAGGTATTTAATTAGGAATGCTGTCCCTTTAAGACGGAAGGCATGCATGTAACTCTGACACACATTCAGTTTTCACCCACCTGTTTACGTTCACTTAAGCCATAACTGACTGTATTTATGTGAGATACTCTACACGATCTCCAAACAGAGATGAATTTAGAAGCTACCAAACACTTCCGTGTTTTCCTTATTTAAAGACGGTTACATGAGTAGTTACACGAGTAAGTATGGTGACACAAAATAAAACGGGGCAATTTTCTAAGCAGATAAAAAATGATAACTATAATGTATGGCGGAAGAGCACTTTGCAGCACTTCGACCTCGGCGCAGTAATATTGCTTCTATTGATGGAAGTTAGAGGGAGAGGGAGAGGGGGAGTTTTCAGGAGTGATGATATTACTGCGCCAAGGTCGAAGTGCTACGAGAAGAGAGAAGTACTCTTCCGCCATACATTATAGTTACCATTTTTTATCCGCTTAGAAAATCGCCACTGTTTATTTTGTGTCACCATACTTACTCGTGTAACTACTCATGTAAACGTCTTTAAATAGGGAAAACACGGAAGTGTTTGGTAGCTTCTAAATTCATCTCTGTTTGGATCCTAAGGAATGAATGGTGCTAAGCTAAATGCTAGCATAGTGGCGCCGTGCGCTAGAGCGATTAAGTGCACGCACTGAGACGGGAGAGGTACTTATCAACTCATCTAAGTTGAGGGAAAAACATAGTGGAATACGGAAAAACGGTGGCGTTTTCCTTTAACGAAGACGCGGCATACATTTCGTCATAGTTTTTATCATTAGATATTATTTTTTAGCTCGTCAATGTCTCGTCTTAGTCACAGAAAAAATGTTCGTTAACGAATATTTTTCGTCATCGTCTTCGTCGACGAAATTAACACTGATGCAGTGATAAATTTATTTAGATCTTCCTGCCCTATATTTGTAAAGCACTGCAGTTTTTCTTTGGGTGCAATGAATGAAGCTGAATTATAAGATACTGTCGATTTTACATTTGTTATTGTATTTCTGATGCTATCTATTTTATCAGTGAATAAATTCATAAACTCATCACTACTAAACTGTGAGGGAATATTTAATTTGGGTGACTGATTATTTGTTAATCTGGCCACTTTGCTAAATAAAAACCTTGGATTGTTTTGGTTATTTCTATGAGTTTGCGGATATGCTCGGCCCTGGCAGCTTTTAGAGCCTGTCTATAGCTGTACATACTGTTTTTCCATGCAATTCTAAAAACTTCCAAATTAGTTTTTCTCCATTTGCGTTCAAGATTACGAGTTTCTTTCTTGAGAGATTGGGTATTGCTGTTGTACCATGGTGCAGTACGTTTTTCTCTAACCTTTTTTAATTTAATGGGGCCAACAGCTTCTAATGTATTATACAAGATAGTGCCCATATTGCTAGTCATTTCGTCTAGTTCATGTGTATTTATGGCTACAGAGAGCAGTTGAGATAAATCAGGCAGTTTATTTGTGAATCTGTCTTTGGTGGTTGGAACAATAATGCTACCGTGGAGCCATATAGTTAATATCAGTAATAGGCAGCATGCACGATACAAGGTAGTGGTCAGTAAAATCGTCACTTTGAGGTACTATATCTATATCATTAAGATCAATTCCATGCAATATAATTAAATCTAATGTATGATTAAAATGATGAGTGGGTCTGGTTATGTTTTGCTTAGTTCACCCAAAAATGAAAATTAGTCCATGTTTTACTCACCCTCAAGGCATCCTAGGTGTATATGACTTTCTTTTTTCAGATGAATCCAACCAAGTCAAGTCAAGTCAAGTTGAGCTTTATTGTCGTTCCACTACATGTGTGGACATACAGTGGAACGAAATGTTGTGTCTCACGGGACCACGGTGCTACATAAATAAGCATAAATGTAAACATACACCACTAGATGTAAGAACAATTTTTAGACCTACATAGCTAACTTACTGAATCGGTAATCTAACTATACATATCCTATAAACAGTTGACTATACATACACATAACCTAAGACAGACTATACAAGTACTTTACATAATAACTGTACATGATATTATGCAATAGAGGTATTTAAGGTTAAGGAGGAAGTAGTGCAATATGATTTGTGATGCATTCACAAGTAAACATTTGTGTTATCTTATTAAGTCCTTGTGACATGGAGTGTTTATAAGAAAGTGTCTGGTGCACATAGAGAGAAAAAGAGTGTTTCTACAGGTGGTTTGTCCAGCCCACCCACCTGTGTGTAGCACACTCATAATTGCACAATGTTCTTGAGGTTTTCAACAGTTTTCATGTGGTGTTGTGTGGTGAGATGGGGGGGATGAGAGGGTCTTGGTTTCAGGAGCTAGGGTTGTGGATGAGGTTTCAGAGGGGGGTGAGGTGATTGAAATTGAAGGTTCTCACAGCCTGGGAGAAAAAGCTGTTGAGCAGTCTGGCAGAGCCGGCTCTGATGCTCCCGTACCATCTTCCTGATGGCAAGAGCTGGAAGAGACTGTGGGAGGGATGGGTGGGGTCTTTCACAATACTGGTGGCTTTACTGGAGCATTGTGCAAGGAAAATGTCCAGGATGGAGGGGAGAGGGGCACCAATGATCTTTGCAGCTGTGTTCACTGTCCGTTGCAGGGTCTTGCGGTCTGCTGCACTACAGTTCCCATACCAGACAGTGATGCAGCTGGTCAGCACACTCTCAATTGTTCTCCTGTAGAATGTGGTGAGGATGGGTGGAGGGAGACTTGCTCTTTTAAGTCGACGCAGGAAGTGGAGTCGCTGTTGCACCTTCTTGGAGAGTAATGTAGTGTTGGTGGTCCAGGTGAGGTCTTCTGTTATGTGCACCCCCAGAAATTTAGTGCTGCTGACTCTCTCCACAGTCGAGCTGTCCATGGTCAGTGGTGGGTGGTCAACAGAGTTCCTCCTGAAGTCCATCACAACCTCCTTTGTCTTACTCACATTGAGGGACAGGTTGTTTGCACCACACCATTCAAACAGTTGTGCCACTTCCTCTCTGTAGGGTGTTTCATCATTGTTGCTGATGAGACCTACCACAGTTGTGTCATCGGCAAACTTGATGATGTGGTTGGAGCTGAACTTGGCAGTGCAGTCGTGGGTCAGCAGCGTGAAGAGCAGTGGGCTGAGCACACAGCCCTGTGGGGCACCTGTGATAGTGCTCGAGGTGTTATGCCCGACTCGGACTGACTGAGGTCTTCCGGTTAGAAAGTCCAGGATCCAGTTACAGAGGGAGGCATTTAGGCCCAGCAGGTTTAATTTGTTGATGAGCTGTTGTGGGATTATTGTGTTGAATGCTGAGCTGAAGTCGATGAACAGCATTCTAACATAAGAGTCTTTGTTTTCTAAGTGGGTAAGAGCAAGGTGGAGGGTGGAGGAAATGGCATCGTCCATGGAGCAGTTTGGACGGTATGCAAACTGGAGCTGGTCAAGTGTATTGGGGAGATTTTATTTGATATGGTGACTAACCTCTCAAAGCATGATTGGGGTCACTGCTATGGGACGATAGTCATTCAGGCAGGACACAGGTGACTTCTTTGGTACTGGGGTGATGGTGGTGGACTTGAGACATGTGGGGACAACTGCTTGGCTTAGTGAGATGTTAAAGATATCTGTTAAGACATCTATCAGCTGTTCAGTGCAGTCTTTCAGTACCTGGCCTGGTATGTTGTCAGGACCTGCAGCCTCGGAGGGTGAGTAATCGAAGTAATATTCATTATAAATATTCATCATAAAGCTCTATCATTGCAGTCAGCGGGTGTTTTTGTTACACAGTCCAAAACATGTAAAATAAAGTGCGCAAATCCATTAAAAAATGTGCCTCAAACGGCTCCGGGGGATTAATAATGGCCTCCTGTAGCGAATTGATGCATTTTTGTAAAAAAAAAAAAAAATCCATTTTTAAAATGATATGAACAGTTTTGTGTAACATCCGCTAAATGTTGTACTCGCGTTCATGAGAGACTGCCTTTCTGGTGGATGACATAGGACGCCGGCGCAACACATGCATGTGTAAGTCTCGCAAAAACCAACATTTGTTTATAGGAGCAAAGGAAGCAAAGTTTCCTTACCAAAGGAAAAACTGTCTCCTCTTGGCTTATATCAAAATCCTCCAACATTTTTATTTACAAATCCTCGTTTTGTGCTACTAATTCGTGACCGGCGTTTTGTTCTCACTCCGCGCTCGTCACAACGCCGACGTCCTATGTCATCCGCCGGAAGGGCTTCCACTTATGACAGTTAGATGAAGTGAGAGAGATGTATTTATTACGTTTGAAATATGGATATTTTTCTTACAAAAAAGCATGGATTCGCTAATGGAAGGCTTTATTCATCCTCGGAGCCGTGTGAGGCACGTTTTTTATGCATTGACGCACTATATTTTACGTGTTTTGGACTGTGTAACAGAAACACCCGCTGACTGCAATGATACACTGTAAACCCGGATAAGTTCTACTAACTCAAAAAATGAGTTGGCTGAACAAAAAAGAGACGTGACTTTACTCAGTGACTTGAGTTGAGTGAACAACTTGGTCCAAAGTTGAGTAAACTCAAAAAATCTGTGCAGCAACTTGCCTTGAAATTTTAAGTTGAGTCAACTTTTCATTTTTTAGAGTGTACTGTCTAAGTTGTAAAATGTAGACATTTGAGTACAGGAAACTTAAAAAAAAAATAAAAAAATACAAAAAATACAAAAAAAAAAAAAAAGACAGGGCAATCATCAGTTGCCACAAAATATTATAGTAACATTACTACTACAATTTAAGTTACATTAAATTATATAATTTAATTTAATAACATTTAGAGTTCCTTAAACTAAGTTTAGATAAATTAAACATTTTGATACAGGTGCATCTCAATAAATTAGAATGTCGTGGAAAAGTTCATTTATTTCAGTAATTCGACTCAAATTGTGTAACTCGTGTATTAAATAAATTCAATGCACACAGACTGAAGTAGTTTAAGTCTTTGGTTATTTTAATTGTGATGATTTTGGCTCACATTTAACAAAAATCCACCAATTCACTATCTCAACAAATTAGAATATGGTGACATGCCAATCAGCTAATCAACTCAAAACACCTGCAAAGGTTTCCTGAGCCTTCAAAATGGTCTCTCAGTTTGGTTCACTAGGCTACACCATGGGGAAGACTGCTGATCTGACAGTTGTCCAGAAGACAATCATTGAAACCCTTCACAAGGAGGGTAAGCCACAAACATTCATTGCCAAAGAAGCTGGCTGTTCACAGAGTGCTGTATCCAAGCATGTTAACAGAAAGTTGAGTGGAAGGAAAAAGTGTGGAAGAAAAAGATGCTCAACCAACCGAGAGAACTGCAGCCTTATGAGGATTGTCAAGGAAAAATTGATTCAAGAATTTGGGTGAACTTCACAAGGAATGGACTGAGGCTGGGGTCAAGGCATCAAGAGCCACCACACACAGACGTGTCAAGGAATTTGGCTACAGTTGTCGTATTCCTCTTGTTAAGCCACTCCAGAACCACAGACAACGTCAGAGGCGTCTTACCTGGGCTAAGGAAAAGAAGAACTGGACTGTTGCCCAGTAGTCCAAAGTCCTCTTTTCAGATGAGAGCAAGTTTTGTATTTCATTTGGAAACCAAGGTCCTAGAGTCTGGAGGATGGGTGGAGAAGCTCATAGCCCAAGTTGTTTGAAGTCCAGTGTTATGTTTCCACAGTCTGTGATGATTTGGGGTGCAATGTCATCTGCTGGTGTTGGTCCATTGTGTTTTTTGAAAACCAAAGTCACTGCACCCGTTTACCAAGAAATTTAGGAGCACTTCATGCTTCCTTCTGCTGACCAGCTTTTTAAAGATGCTGATTTCATTTTCCAGCAGGATTTGGCACCTGCCCACACTGCCAAAATCATCAAAAGTTGGTTAAATGACCATGGTGTTGGTGTGCTTGACTGGCCAGCAAACTCACCAGACCTGAACCCCATAGAGAATCTATGGGGTATTGTCAAGAGGAAAATGAGAAACAAGAGACCAAAAAATGCAGATGAGCTGAAGGCCACTGTCAAAGAAACCTGGGCTTCCATACCACCTCAGCAGTGCCACAAACTGATCACCTCCATGCCACGCCGAATTGAGGCAGTAATTAAAGGAAATGGAACCCCTACCAAGTATTGAGTACATATACAGTAAATGAACATACTTTCCAGAAGGCCAACAATTCACTATTTTTTTTTTATTTTTTTTATTGGTCTAATGAAGTATTCTAATTTGTTGAGATAGTGAGTTGGTGGGTTTTTGTTAAACGTGAGCCAAAATCATCACAATTAAAAGAACCAAAGACTTAAACTACTTCAGTCTGTGTGCACTGAATTTATTTAATACACGAGTTTCACAATTTGAGTTGAATTACTGAAATAAATGAACTTTTCCACGACATTCTAATTTATTGAGATACACCTGTATATATATATATATATATATATATATATATATATATAAGAGGGATATTTTAATTAATTAAGTGAAGTAATTAAAGTTGTCAGTACTCAAAACTTTGAGTTGCACTAAAATAAAGATGAACAAAATAATAAATATATATTTTTGATTTAAATTAATGTGTATTTATAATTTACAGTTACTCAAAATAACTAGCTATATGCTTACTGACGATATTTAAGTTTGCAAACTTTAAAAAAATAGCGGCAATCAGTTGTCTCAATTTTTTTGAGTTAGTAGAACTCATCCGGGTTTACAGTGTAGAGCTTAGAAGAGCCAGGACCATTTTTAATATAACTCCAATTAGATTCGTCTGAAAGAAGAAAGTCATATACACCTAGGATGGCTTGAGGGTGAGTAAATAACAGGATAATTTTTCCCTTTTGGGTGAAGTAACCCTTTAACCAATAGGTCTGAGAGGAAATCTGCAAATTCTTTTAGGAAAACTTTATACGGCCATGACGGTCTATACACAGTAGCCAGAGCAAGAGATAGGAGAGATTTCTTTTGCATATCTGACAGTGTAACATTAAGTAGTAGTATTTCAAAGGAGTTAAACCTGTATCCTGTTTTCTGAGTAACATTGAGAATATCACTATATATTTTTTCAACACCGCCGCCATGACCAGTCTGACGGGGCTCATGGTTATAACAGTAGCTTGGTGAAGTAAACTCATTTAGACCAATATAGTCAGTTGGTTTGAGCCAGGTTTCAGTCAAGCAGAGCATATCAAAACTATTCTCTGTGACCATTTCATTTACAATAACTGCTTTGTGTGCGAGTGATCTAATGTTTAGGAGCCCAAGCTTTAAAAATGTGTTTTGTTCATTTATTTTGCATTTTTCCAGTTTAATCATGATCAGGTTTTTCTAGATCCTGCATTAAATTTATATTTTGACCTCACTATTCGGGAACAGACACAGTCTTTTAAGATTGGACAATGCAAGTACTTCTATCATTTAAGTGTATAGAACAAAAGCAATCATAGCAGGACCGTAGCATCCTGGAGATGTTGTCTGACAGGAGTTCTGCTCAGACTCTGCTGGCGTGCAGGCCATCAGCACGAAAAAGCCTAGGACGCTCCCAGAAAAGATTCCAATTATTAACTAAGAGCAGTTTCTGTTCTTTACACCATGACAATAACCATTCATTTAAAGCAAACAGTCTACTCAACATTTCATGTCCTCATCGATACGTGGGAAGTGGTCCTGATACGATGATCATTGTCACGGGCGATGTGCTGCGTACCATCTTGATAAGGCTCCTGAAGTCCCTCTTCAGTGTTTCCGTCTGCCGTAGCTTGATGTCATTCACTCCCGCGTGGAGCACGACTGCTCCTGTGTTCTTGTCGTCCTTCAGGGTCGCGGGTATCTGCGCAGAAACATCGAGAACCCGAGCGCCAGGGAAACAGTGAGTGTGCACTTTACCTTTAGCAAAGGTAGCACGGACATGCTGGACGATGGAGTCTCCGATGATCACAGCATCGTGTTCCGTCTCGCGGAGGGGAGCGAAGCAGTTCCGGGTGGAGATCTCGAAGGCCGGAGGCGGCGAAGGGGGAGAAGTCCTCACCAGGGGCTTGGCTCGCGTCTTCCGCTGCTGGTGCACCCAGGGTCCGTGGTATCCCAGCGCTGGAGTAAAGGAGACCTGGGAATATCGCATCCTAGGTGCACAGGGCCTGTGCAGAGAAACACACGGTGTAGAGGTGGTGGGAGTATTAGCAGTGCGCTGTATACTTCCAGCATGGCTCTCCGCTCTCTCAGCTGGGCCTGCTTTCTCCAACAGGTCATGGATCTGCTTCTCCACAGCCTCCAGCTCGAGCTGCACCGAGTTCAGCTCGAACGTATCCTGACCTGCACTCAAAAGTAGACACAAATCTGCCATTTAAAGCAAGTAACAGTGAGTAAAAGAATGGAGTTTAAGCAATGTAAGCAAGATTAGCGGCAACCACGCTAGTGATGCTAATGGGCTATAAGCAGTGGTGGAAAGAGTACTGAAAATATGTACTTAAGTACAAGTACTGTTACATTGCTGAAATAATACTCAATTACAAGTAAAAGTACTGGTGCCAAAACAGTACTTAAGTAAAAGTACAAAGTACTCTTCTCAAAAACTACTCAGAGTACTAGTTACTAGTTACTTTTTAGCCGGCGATATATAATGAATTACCAAAAAATATTCATTCATATCAAAGATTTATGTGGATAATAGCTGCTTTCAACAAAACCCACTTTTATCTTATTGACAAAGTACGTGAATTAGTGGTCATGATACAGGAATTTCTAACGTCAATACCTTGAAAAATATCAATAGTAAAGTACCTGACTTCAGAGTTGTGATGTATTTCCAAGTGAAATGATATTGAATACTGAATATTGAATAAAGGACGGGGTTTTATTGTGGTGGACCTCCTCTCTTGCTCATAGCAGATTCACGGTTGGATAGGAGTGGTTAAGAATATCTGCTACGTTGTTACGTTTGACATCACGCTTCACCGCTTCTGGGTCCTAACGCTCTGCCAGATGCCCCAATACAACACCAAACTGTGCTAATATACACCCACGATGTCATGTAATATGGAAAAATTATAACCCTAACCTTTATCTCCATACTGAAATCCCAGATGGCCTGACAGTGATTCAGCTAAAATATTAGTGTCTGAGACACTGTGAGCACAGAGACTGGAGTGCGCACAGCAATTTTTTAAATGCTTAGCTTAAATATGTAATATTAATTAAATAGTGCTCATAAATGGCTGTTGAGATAGTATTCTCAAGTGAAATGAGTTGAGGCTTGGACCCAGAAACAGCATTCCTTACGTCATACTTAACAAGAGGATTCTCCCCAAGCTGTCAAAAACTGACGTCATCAGAGCGAGAATGCCATTCCAGAGCAGAAGCGAATTTTCATTTTTTGATTAAAGATTATGACAGCAGACAATTTTGATTTATTTATTTATTTATTTGTTCCCGGTGTATTGACTTGCATGGTTTAATTGTTCACCACAAGACTAGTAATGTGCACTAAAAAAGTAAGTAGGGTCATTTTTGATTTCATGACGAATCATTTTCAATACCATTGGAAAAGTTACCACATACTGTATACTGCCATATAGATATTTTAATATCTCAATTTTTTTTTGTCCATCCATTTTTTTTCAAGGCAATCATTATTTCAAGCTTTGAGTGGTTTAATCCAAGTCTTCTAAAAATACACGTTTGCTTTATATAATGAACAGATTTTAATATAGGCTTTTATGTTCATACATATAAAAATTGATCAATTACCATTACAGAAATCTCAATCTTAAACAATTGCTCATTCTGTGTATTTGTGTCTTTAAAATAGAGTAACTTTGTTGTAAAAGCTTACAGCAAAAGGAAGCATGATTTCCAGTTTGATTTCAAGCTGAATTGAAATTACAAAAGACAAGTACACAGTCAGTAATACAATTATAAAACAAATGACCTCAATTCTGTATTCAAAATATGACAACATTAAATTGTCATAGGCAGTGTTTTAAGAGCCATATATGTTGTTTATTTAGATAAATGGAACATCAGATGGCTTTGACCTGTAATGTCTGTACAATGTAGTGATGCAGTTAAACAGACTAGGATATTTATATGTACAAATCATACAAATACCCCATTCCAAAACATTTCTAGCATACTTACACTGTAAAGAAATTAAAGTTCCATCTTTGATTGTTGAAAGACTTTCTGGTGCATTTCACTTACAGCCAATAACATTTCTAGTAGCATTTTCATCAGTCAGGCATGGATCTATTCTGAATGGTTAATAACTTTTGACAAAGTTTAGTCCATGAGCAAAGAAATCATTTCTAGCACGGAGAGATCGCGATTGCACACAGCCTGAGTGCGCACAAGCAATATCGGAGTGAGAATTTGAGTTTTATTTGAGGGTTTGAGTTTTTATTTAATTTGAGCAGTTTTCTGCGATTACATGACTGTGTTCTTCTCATGTTACAATAAAGCGCTCGCCACATTTGTGCAGGAATGATTAAAATTATGCGGAATACCTGCAATCCCGCGCAGACATTCAGACTCTGTAACTGACAGGAGGCAATGCGCGTCAAATTCACTGTCTGATGAGGAGAGTGAGACACAGCGTCACTCACTTCTACCCTGCTGCAGCAGCGGCTTTTCCCGCGGTTCAGATATCAGGGCTTTTATTGGTTCGTTTACGTTCGGATGTCTTTATTGGCTACTGAAGTGCCGTCAAAGGTTAGAATATCAGTTCAAATTATGGGCGTACTCAGTAACGAATTATGATTTAAAAGTAATGAAGTAGATTATTTTGCTTAATTTGTACTTAAGTATAAGTAAAAGTACAGCTTTAAAAAATATACTTAAAAAAGTACAAGTACCCAAAAAAACTACTTAATTACAGTAACATTACCTCCACCACTGGCTATAAGCTAGTAGCGGACCCGGCAAATCAAATGAATGAAATTTCAATCGGACTGAAGGGGGTGGTTTATTCCTTTTTTAATACGACTGAGAGTGTATGTAAACACACGATCGGATTGAACCCCGAAACTGAAAAGACTGCGCATGTGCAATGACGCGGAAATAGCGTAATGACGTATGATGAGCGGAACAAGCGGTTCTTCCTTTTGAATAAAGTGTTTTATAAATACGTGTGCTGCTCGAGCCTATGGCGAGGAAGCCTGCCAGAGCCCGCCAGAATGGGCGGCGCCATCTGGCTATATAAGCGGGCATTGTGCCATAGGATCTCAGGTCAAATTCGACTGAAGCGACGACACTGATTCGTGCAGCGTCATGGCACGGCCAGCAATGCAGTACTCGTTCCCGTATCTCAGGGAACCGAGGTTACATTAGTAACCAAGTATGTTCTCTTTCGATACTACAGTCGTACTGCGTCGCTATTAAAAGTTTAACAAAAATTACATGTTTAGGGCCCTATAAAATGTTTTATTTTTCCAACCTTATGTTTTATTGTTACCAAATTCTGTGTTTTGCATGTCTAATTATTTGAAAGCATAAAAACAAGTTTCATTTATTCTTACAATAGCCCTATGATTTTTTCCCTCAGAAATTCTGTGTTGTATATTGCAATTTTTAAGGCATAAAACATTCATTTAATTTATCTTTTAATTAATGAAAATTAAACAAATTGTATTTTTTTGGAAAATAAAGGGGATTTGATATTACAATTAAAAACACTGAAGAAATATTGTATGATTATCCCTTAAAAATAAGGATTTAATCATTTTAGTAGTAGCCTATTACATACATTCTACTGAACAATAGTAATGTTGGCTATTTCTGCCCCAATGACTTCAAGGTAAACTGAACTTTTATTTTGACGGGTTGCCGTGTATACCTTTAAATTTCTGTGTGTATATGATATGATGAGGATAGTTTTACTCAAATGAAACGGTCAAATGCTCATGAAGTGACTCTCAGAGCAGTTCTGGAGATGTTGTTCATGTATTTATGTCCTCATTAGTGAGATGGCAGACATTAATATCATCGGAAGCGTCATGCGCGTTTCAGTACGAGTAGTAAACAAAACCGTGCATCTGTGCCATTCATAACACAGAGACACGCAGAATTCATTTTTAAATAGTCTTTTTGCGGCTTAATATTTACAAATACGAGTGGGAGTGTGCTCACTTGTGTGTGCGCGCACGTTTGTGTGTGTGTGTGTATGCGCGCATCAGGGCGGAACTCCGCTGTGCGTGATACAGAGAGCGTGACCATGTAATGAGACAGAAATAACATGCCGTCGTGTAAATAAGATAAATAACATAAGGCTATTTAGTTTGTTTAATAAAAGAACAAGGTTGACCTGTTCTATAGGAAAGGTAACTATAAATGACTTCTGTTGTGATCTGGCGCAATAGAGAAAATAAAATTAAATAAAATTAACTTGACCTTCAAGGGGGGCGGGGGGTGCCGTTGGGTGCATCTATGCACTTCGTAAAAGTGCGAGGAGCCAGGGACAGTCCAAAGGGCAGGACAGTGTATTGATATGCCACTCCTTCGAAATCGAATCTCAAGAATCGTCTGTGAATCGTCTGTCTGAACGGCCATTTCATGAGGGCCCGGTTCAGGTGCCTGAGATTGAGGATGGGCCGGAGGCCGGAATTCCTTTTTGGGTAAGAGAAAGTAGTGGCTGTAGAAGCCTGACTCCCTCTGAGCTGGTGGGATCATCTCTATGGCCCCTTTTGCCAGTAAGGCCATCACCTCGGAGCGCAGGATGTCCTTGCTCTTCACTAAAGTGGGAACCATGCCGCTGAATTGCGAGGGTCATCGAGGGAACTGAAGTGAGTAACCTCGTTTTATAATCCCCAAAACCCAATCTGACACTCCAGGGATGGCCTGCCAGGCCTTGGCCCATGTGGCAAGGGGTTGGATTGATTCGAGTGGTAGATCGCTGTGAGGGGACCTGACACTCGTGTAAGAATCCTGTGTCGAAATGGACACAGATACGCCATCGAATCAACTCGTTACGAGGTCCAAGTTAATTATCACCACCACTGACATCAATATTCTGAGTGGTTTCCGGCCAGCGCCTTATTTTCTCTACTCAGAATGGTGATAATGACTAACTCAATCAACAGATCTCTTTGTATCGAGAGGATCAGGCAATGTATGGCTCTATAGTACATCCAACAGAAAACGGACATGATGAAATTAACTTACGACCTCAGGCCTGCAAACACGGGATCCATACTGACTATCCCATGACTTTTTGACCATCTGCTTCCTGCCTTTCTGAAACCCAACTCACCCTCTTTTCAACAAAGAAACTCAAATTTATATAGAGGATTTCTAAAAAGACAATCATTTATTACCGCTGCTATTAAAGCAATATACTCAATGTACAATATACAGTGGGTACGGAAAGTATTCAGACCCCCTTAAATTTTTCACTCTTTGTTATATTGCAGCCATTTGCTAAAATCATTTAAGTTCATTTTTTTCCTCATTAATGTACACACAGCACCCCATATTGACAGAAAAACACAGAATTGTTGACATTTTTGCAGATTTATTAAAAAAGAAAAACTGAAATATCACATGGTCCAGTATTCAGTATTCAGACCCTTTGCTGTGACACTCATATATTTAACTCAGGTGCTGTCCATTTCTTCTGATCATCCTTGAGATGGTTCTACACCTTCATTTGAGTCCAGCTGTGTTTGATTATACTGATTGGACTTGATTAGGAAATCCACACACCTGTCTATATAAGACCTTACAGCTCACAGTGCATGTCAGAGCAAATGAGAATCATGAGGTCAAGGGAACTGCCTGAAGAGCTCAGAGACAGAATTGTGGCAAGGCACAGATCTGGCCAAGGTTACAAAAAAATTTCTGCTGCACTTAAGGTTCCTAAGAGCACAGTGGCCTCCATAATCCTTAAATGGAAGACGTTTGGGACGACCAGAACCCTTCCTAGAGCTGGCCGTCCGGCCAAACTGAGCTATCGGGGGAGAAGAGCCTTGGTAAGAGAGGTAAAGAAGAACCCAAAGATCACTGTGGCTGAGCTCCAGAGATGCAGTCGGGAGATGGGAGAAAGTTGTAGAAAGTCAACCATCACTGCAGCCCTCCACCAGTCGGGGCTTTATGGCAGAGTGGCCCGACGGAAGCCACTCCTCAGTGCAAGACACACGAAAGCCCGCATGAAGGACTCCAAGATGGTGAGAAATAAGATTCTCTGGTCTGATGAGACAAAGATAGAACTTTTTGGCCTTAATTCTAAGCGGTATGTGTGGAGAAAACCAGGCACTGCTCATCACCTGTCCAATACAGTCCCAACAGTGAAGCATGGTGGTGGCAGCATCATGCTGTGGGGGTGTTTTTCAGCTGCAGAGACAGGACGACTGGTTGCAATTGAGGGAAAGATGAATGAGGCCAAGTACAGGGATATCCTGGACGAAAACCTTCTCCAGAGTGCTCAGGACCTCAGACTGGGCCGAAGGTTTACCTTCCAACAAGACAATGACCCTAAGCACACAGCTAAAATAATGAAGGAGTGGCTTCACAACAACTCCGTGACTGTTCTTGAATGGCCCAGCCAGAGCCCTGACTTAAACCCAATTGAGCATCTCTGGAGAGACCTGAAAATGGCTGTCCACCAACGTTTACCATCCAACCTGACAGAACTGGAGAGGATCTGCAAGGAGGAATGGCAGAGGATCCCCAAATCCAGGTGTGAAAAACTTGTTGCATCTTTCCCAAAAAGACTCATGGCTGTATTAGATCAAAAGGGTGCTTCTACTAAATACTGAGTAAAGGGTCTGAATACTTAGGACCATGTGATATTTCAGTTTTTCTTTTTTAATAAATCTGCAAAAATGTCAACAATTCTGTGTTTTTCTGTCAATATGGGGTGCTGTGTGTACATTAATGAGGAAAAAAAATGAACTTAAATGATTTTAGCAAATGGCTGCAATATAACAAAGAGTGAAAAATTTAAGGGGGTCTGAATACTTTCCGTACCCACTGTATACTAATGTCGTATTTTATGTCTGTTATAGCCTGGCTGTGTTTTATGTAATCGGTGGTATTTTAATCTATGCATTATAGCCACGTTTTGGTAGATAAAGTTCGTAAGTGTACGCTGTATGTGCAGGATATCTGATATTTGAAGTTGAATGAAAGATTGTCTTAATTGCAGAACAATGAAATGGATGAAGAGTCGCTATTATAAACAGTATTAGTTGTACGAGATTTTATAGAAGTTATTAACAAAACTTGCAGAGATGGTCTCAAGTGATGGATGAAGCATTATGTTAATTTATGCACGAAAAGGAACCGTACGGGGTGTGGTTAAACCCCCGCAACAAAATTTGATTGGATCAATCTAGCGAGACGGACGAAATATCAGCTTGCTTAAAACTACATGACACACAGCTCTGCACTCGCTGCTTACTCTCTCTCTCTCTCAAACTTTGGCTCTTCGCCTTCGTTGATCGCGCTACAAAGCGCTCACACTCTGTAACATCACGCGAGCGAGACGCCAGACTCAAACACCTCGTCAAACTTCTGAAGAAACCTTTAAAAGCCTGAAGCCACGCAAAGAACTCTGAGAAGAACTTTCAGCGCGTCACTCTCACGTCACAAGGAAAACAGCCAACCACCAGAGGACATCCTCAGAGTGACATCACGCAACAACCGCATCAGCAGCCAATCCACAGACCCGGGATTCCCCAGACTTCAGCCAGAGAACAAAACCGGAGATCATCTGTCAACTGCAAACGCAAGTTTTAACAAAATCTCCATATCTCTTGCTGAACTGGTCGAATTAATCTAAAGCCTCAACGATAAGCTAGGAGTTCTCTTCTTCTATGAGTTTTCTCAGGGTGAATTTAAAGAACTAGTAGCTATTACTAGAGACTTGGGTCTTTCTTCAAATCGCAATAACTCATGTCCTGAATCGTGTGTGTGTGTGTGTGTGTGTGTGTGTGTGTGTGTATGTGTGTTTTCAATAGGTTTAGTTCATGTATTGTAGGCTAGCAGTTAGCAAATAAACGTTGTTTCTTTTATAAAGAAGTATTGTCTTGTGTCATGTATTTTCAAGTCTAAACATTTGCCTGGATCTTGCATTACCTTTAGCTCAACCTAAGAAGCTATTATTAACAGTTATTGTGACCTTTGGCCAAGGGCATAATATAAATATCAAAATTGTTAAGATATACTGATTTTAACGTTCGCTGGATGAATCATTGATAATGTATAAATTATAAATTTTGAATTAAGATCAATTTAATCAAATCAATATCAAATCTTTAAGAATCGATTCCCCAAAAGCTGAAATAAGAACTTAAGTTACTACACTCGTGATAAGTGGAAGAAGAAATTTGCTCTCTTTTTGAAAATGTTTGCTGTTTGTGTGGGCACTTTCAGAACGAGCGTAGTATTCACAACAGATTTTATAACAAACACACTGCCACCGGAACCCGGAATAGAACGGGGTGCTTGGGGGCATAACAGGGGCCGTTTGGAGGGTGGTCCGGCGATGGCGAGACTTTGTCCTCTCCTCTTCCTGTCCAGTGGATCAGGACGATGCCTGAGGACCAGGATCCAGCGTCAGCTTTGGCGGGGGTCCTTGGCACTTCCTCTTCCTGTCCAGTGGATCAGGACGATGCCTGAGGCCCAGGATCCAGTGTCAGCTTTGGCGGGGGTCCTTGGCGCTTCAGAAATGGATAGCGTCTGGCCAAACGAGAGCATTGTTGAGGCTCAGGCTTTTGAGTCGCTGGTCCAGGCATTTAAAGAGGATGGGAGAGTCATCTCTGCATGGCGAGACCGAGGCACGTGGGGTCTGAGCCGGCGTGAGCTCGCTTGCACCCGAGCGCTGAGTCCCTCTGCCCTGCTGTTTTTTCCTCACAGGTCCCTTGGAGGAAGAAAAGGGGAGGGCGCGAGGGGCGGAGTCACTCTCTGAAAAGAAAGCGATCAGAGCGTGCAGAGAGGTGAGACTCATGTTCACGCAGTGTGAACATTCCTTCTCAGTCAGAGCGGCTTCTGCGTGGGGTTTACCCAGACAGGAAATGCACTCTGAGTGGCCATCGTCAGCGTGCAGTGCGGTCCTGCACGAGTTGCAACAACGGCACGGCATTTGCAACAACGCCGCTGCTCTTTTAGAGAGAAATTTGCTATTTTAGCTCGCCGAATGATGGCAGGGGAGAGCTGGTACCTGCGCCGGATGCTGAAGGCTGCTCAAAGAGTGGGTGGGAACATCAAGAAGGCGCAGGCGAGCAGCTTCAAGTCCTGTGGTTCAGCGAAGAGAAGATCGTCGTCGCTGAAGGAGAATTGATCTGAGATCCTATGGCGCAATGCCCGCTTATATAGCCAGATGGCTCCACCCATTCTGGCGGCCTCTGGCGGGCTTCCTCACCATAGGCTCGTGCAGCTCCATTGGTTCATTTTTAATTCACTGCACAAACCTATGGCCGTGCAGTTTCACTGCGTGATTGTAAAGGCTTCAGTCATCTGAGAAAAAGGAGTTTTCCCCATAAGCGTCTAGCGATGCAGTACGAGTGTAGTACCGAAAGGGAACTATTTGTGCATTGTGCGCATGTCAAAAAAATAAAAAATAAAAAATTCCGATTTGAAGCTTGTGACATATAAACGTGCACATCAACCTGATCACTTTATTTAGCATTCATGTAAACACTTCATTCAGATTCATCAATCGGAATGAATTCAGTCCGATTGAAACAAAAATTTTGCATGTAAACATAGCCAGTAAGTCACAAAGAAGTGCCAAAATTCCACATAAAATCTTAGTTTTGCCAATTTTTAAATAAATTCTACATTTCAAACTGAAGACTCACAATTAGCTGAAATAGAAAAACATATATATCCAACAAATGATCAATAATTATTATTATTATTATTTTTTATATATCAGATTGCAGAGGCTTAGTTTCATGTTACTGCTCACTTATGTTTTTTTGGGGGTGTACAGGAATTTTTATTTTTCTATGACATTGCAGAGGTTTATTTTTCATTCTATATCAAGTGTACAGTTGCACAGTTTATTTTTTTGCATCTTGAAATAAATATTTCTCTTATGTATCACTATTGTGTTTTTTTTTTTTTTTTTACTTTTTCTGTTTAGAAGATAACTGAGCCTTTATTATATCTCCTTTGTAAAAGCTTTACGAGCATAAATAGTCTTCACTTTAAATGAGCTCACAAAAATAGTTAACTGACAAATACTAAATGTTTTATAACTACCTGAATTAATAGTAAATTACAGTAAGAATATGTGTTAATAAAGCATTTATTAACACTGAGTAACTATTACTATGTCTATAAATGATATTTATAAATGTACATTTAAATATTTCATTAATCATTTACTTACACTTTCTAAATGATCTTATGAACCACTGAAAACTTCTAACTGGTTTGTAAATAACGTGATACTTAATTTAGAAATGACAAATTGATCACTAATAATTTATCAAAATATAATTATTAAAAACATAGATATGCTCATAAATCAAGAACAAAGCATTTATAGCTGCATTTATAAAGTGCTTACTAATGTATATTAATGTAGGGACAATACTTTATAAATGATGAATTGACTATTACTAATGCTTAACTAATGATTCATAGCATGCCGTTATTATAAAGTGTTACCGACAGGGTAGAATGTTAGTAGAGGGTATTTTGATCCATCACAGAATCTTTTGAATCCATACACAAAAAGTATTTTATTTTGTTGTGATAAGTGAATAGAACTCATAAGCCCTCAGCGGAGCAGTTTTTACAATATCACAAATCAAACTTATCAACCTTCACTGAAGTAGCAGTGATCACATCTCTTTGGGCCCTTTGAGGTCAAAGAGGCTTCTCATCGGACACCAGCAACACAACAACTGCCTCTTTAACAGCACTGTCCACTGGCTTGGCTGGCAAAATCTGCATATGTTCACCAATCTTTGGTGTAACTTGCCCTTCAACAGATGCTTATTAGTATTAGGAGACACCACAACATGAAAGAAATCTGCAATCTGTAGAAGTTCCTACACTTTTTCAGTAGTTCCAATAGTTCAAGTAAAAATAAATGTTGGATCAAACTCCATTGCTAAACTCTTCCACACATAATGAAAATATCCAATCAAACACAAAGACTCATCAGGGTTGATAAAGTTGTACTGGATCCCAGACAAGCCCCCAGTTATTATCACCCTTTTTAGGGTGAAGTTAGTCACAGCTTGTACTGTAGCAGTGATGTGGGACATCTGGTCAGGCCGCAGCTGGATCTGTCAGTTTCTTGTTTCACTGTCTCATCATGAGATGAGACTGCTATCCAACATTACACCCGAGACCTCAACCTTGGAAGATGACATCCATTAAGATTATTGGCTGAATAATTAGTACCCCTGTTTTATCAGCATCCAAATATTGATATTATACTATATTAACCTGGAAAAATTTAAACTTTTATTGTCCTGAGGAAATATAAGTCTAAGGATCATTATCATAGCAATGAAAACTAACTTCATGTTTCTTGATAATGTCTTCTAAACATAGTCTCTCTTTGTCCTCTTTGAACCAGTTCAGGCCTTCATTTCTATTTTACAAGTGAGAGAATTGCCAGTGCATGGAGGTATGGAGTGGTAAACAGTGAATGAACAATTTATTCACCTAAAAGATTTAAGGACTAACAGTTGTTCTCAACCAACACACTGCTGGGCTGCATTCAAACCCTGTGTCCTTGAGGGAGGACAGTTGCTCTGCCTAAACAAAAGAAGTATTTCTGTCAGGACTACTATCGTCAAAATGATAGACACTTAGCATACAGTTTGGTTTGGTGGTATGGTTCTGTTCTGGGCAAAAACTCCCTGCCCATCCATGCAGCCTGTCATGAATGAGCAGGGAGAGCAGCAATAATAACCGCCCTAGGGTAAACAGAACAGAACAAAGCAGATATCATTAATGTACTTAATGATATTTAAGTGTAACACATTATTCAAGATAAAGGAGTCTGATTCAACAGGAATATCAGAAAGCCAAGTCCTGACTGTGGCAAAAGGAGGAGTTGGGGATGGAGGAGGGTAATTTGCTCCTAAGCAAGCAAAAAGCTGCTGAATAATACTGAATAGAGCTTATATAGGAATGCCTTGACAGGTGTTGTATTCCTATAGGTAGATGTTATCATCTGAGAGTCAGCCGATGCAAGCTTGACTCACGTGACCTGCCAGAACTAACGCTATACGCTTAATTTCTGCATCTAGTTTTCACAGTTTTCACAGTCGTTTGAGTTTTATCAAGACAAAATAATTTCTGATGACCTCAGTCTTGTCATATCTTTCTCTCTCTTTCCTGACAGTACGAGTACTTTAATGCAGTGCTGATCAATGAGCTGGATAAGGAGGGCGGGAGTTTGGAGCTGGGTGGAGAATTCATCCTGCAGCCAAATGAACATTTCAACAATCTGTCTGTAAACCTCAGCCTCAGTGTCGTCCAGGTTCCAACTAACATGTACAACAAAGGTATGATCAGCATTGCATACGCTAGACATATAATCGCTGTAAGATGACATGCATATAACAACACTGGAATGTTTCACTGTTTGTGATCATGTGAAGCTGCATCCCCTAGTGTTACTAGTCATAATTATTATTATGAATGAAATCTGCAACTCAGCTTAAGTAAGAATTACATTTTAAGATACTAAATATTATGTCAACTGGAAACACACACTCCACCTCAAAAGATTAGTATTGGTGCCACAATACATTTTTGTAGTTATAAAAAATATTATGGATCTCAGAAATGGATTTAAAATTTGTAGTCATTCTTCTGACTTGATCATTTTCATTCAGTGAAAATGCAAATCATTGAAGAAGCAAATTAATGTAAATGCACAAAGTACAAGATACTGGTGGAGAAGTGCCAGTATAGGATCTGTAATGCTATTTGTAATGCTATTATCAACACTTAAAATTTCACTTGAGATCTAAAAATAAATGTTGTACTATTTCTAATTTTATTGTTACTAGTCATAATGATATTTTGATATATCTTCAACTTTTATTTGACTGCTAGAAATGTATAACTGTACTGTAATCCAAGCAGATCTAAAATTTGTTTTTGACAGTCATAATCAAATGGCAGATATCTGCATATTTTACATCATTTAATTTATTCTTATAAGGTCTCACATACTAAAGCAGAGAGCCCCACGAAGCCATGCCTTAGCTGTTCTTAATTCACTGTAAACCACCACTTTGAAGGATTGTTACTTTTAAATTATTTCATGAAAATATTTATTGTAAAATGTATTTTATTCATAAAATAAACACAGCAACAAAAATATAATGCAATTTTATACAGTAATACTGATGTAATGATGTTCTAGAGTACTTTACAATGGTTTTGAATGTGGCTTAACCAGTCATCAAAGACTGGAACGAGCCATCATATAACAAATAATCTCACATAATAAAAATGTTAATATTGAAAACAAAGTTTAACGTTTTAAGGAAGACTTCTCAATAAAAAAACAATATTCACTGTAAAAGTGTAATCAGAAGAAGGAGGATACCAAATCAAGCATAAGGGGTCCCAAGTGGAACCCATAATGCATTGCACTACTTACACTTAAGGATTATTTCTTTTTCTTATGAATAAAGCACCACTTGGTCACTGAATAAGATTCTGCTAAGAACTATCCCTCTCTCCTCTTTCATATGCAAATATGGACTCCAGGGTAGGACTCTTATCAATGGACTGCTCAGCTAGTGAATAATACATTTGAGCGAGAGTATTTTTTTTTTCTCTTTTTCTGTTTATTCTGCACCTTAAAGCTGCAGTATGGAAGTTTTTTTTTTTTTCTTTATCTTGTACATAAAACAATAGTGTTCTAAAGTGGTCTCCTTACATTACCCTGATTCACAACTATAAGCTTCTAAAAATGATTTAGAGTTTGAGCTGTCAGGTCAGATTTTGCAGGACAATTTCAGAGACCACAGGGTAGGAGTGAGACCACAGGGTAGGAGTTGTAAATGGTAGTGAAGCATTACAAGAAGTCACACTGTACGTCACATGACCTAGTAGTTCAAATGCTGATACAGGTGAAATAGCAGCACTCTTGGAAGGCCTCTCGTCCAATCAGATTCAAGGACCAGGACACACTGACTATGGCAGAGGTGAAAGAAAATACATAGTACGAGAAAGAAGGTCTTTAGTCTGTAAGTTGAAGCTTGAACCCAGACTTGACTTGAACCCAGTTAAGATGCTGTGGCAGGACCTTAAATGGGTAGTTTGTGCTCGAAAACCCTCCGGTGTGGCTGAACTATAGCAGTAACGTGGGCCAAAATTCCTCCACAGTGCTGTAAAGTACTGTTCTCCAGTTATCAGAAGTGTTTGTTTGCAGTAATTGCTGCTAAATCTATCCCAAACAGATTTTAAGTTTGGTATGTGTTGGATACTTTTACCATATACTTCAAGACTGGACAGCAGCTCCCAGATTTCATACAAATATATACCAGATATTGTGTTTTCAGAATACCAATTGATACTGATTTACTGTGAATTTACTGTAAAAAAACAAAAACAAAAATAAAATAAAATAAAATAAAAACCTATATATGTACATATATATATATATATATATATATATATATATATATATATATATATATACACACACACAGGTGCATCTCAATAAATTAGAATGTCGTGGAAAAGTTCATTTATTTCAGTAATTCAACTCAAATTGTGAAACTCGTGTATTAAATAAATTCAGTGCACACAGACTGAAGTAGTTTAAGTCTTTGGTTCTTTTAATTGTGATGATTTTGGCTCACATTTAACAAAAACCCACCAATTCACTATCTCAACAAATTAGAATACTTCATAAGACCAATAAAAAAAATAAAAAAAACATTTTTAGTGAATTGTTGACCTTCTGGAAAGTATGTTCATTTACTGTATATGTACTCAATACTTGGTAGGGGCTCCTTTTGCTTTAATTACTGCCTCAATTCGGCGTGGCATGGAGGTGATCAGTTTGTGGCACTGCTGAGGTGGTATGGAAGCCCAGGTTTCTTTGACAGTGGCCTTCAGCTCATCTGCATTTTTTGGTCTCTTGTTTCTCATTTTCCTCTTGACAATACCCCATAGATTCTCTATGAGGTTCAGGTCTGGTGAGTTTGCTGACCAGTCAAGCACACCAACACCATGGTCATTTAACCAACTTTTGGTGCTTTTGGCAGTGTGGGCAGGTGCCAAATCCTGCTGGAAAATGAAATCAGCATCTTTAAAAAGCTGGTCAGCAGAAAGAAGCATGAAGTGCTCCAAAATTTCTTGGTAAACGGGTGCAGTGACTTTGGTTTTCAAAACACACAATAGACCAACACCAGCAGATGACATTGCACCCCAAATCATCACAGACTGTGGAAACTTAACACTGGACTTCAAGCAACTTGGGCTATGAGCTTCTCCACCCTTCCTCCAGACTCTTTCATTTGGAAACCAAGGTCCTATACAAAACTTGCTCTCATCTGAAAAGAGGACTTTGGACCACTGGGCAACAGTCCAGTTCTTCTTCTCCTTAGCCCAGGTAAGACGCCTCTGACGTTGTCTGTGGTTCAGGAGTGGCTTAAAAAGACGAATATGACAACTGCCTTGACCCCAGCCTCGGTCCATTCCTTGTGAAGTTCGCCCAAATTCTTGAATCAATTTTGCTTGACAATCCTCATAAGGCTGCTGTTCTCTCGGTTGGTTGAGCATCGTTTTCTTCCACACTTTTTCCTTCCACTCAACTTTCTGTTAACATGCTTGGATACAGCACTCTGTGAACAGCCAGCTTCTTTGGCAATGAATGTTTGTGGCTTACCCTCCTTGTGAAGGGTGTCAATGATTGTCTTCTGGACAACTGTCAGATCAGCAGTCTTCCCCATGATTGTGTAGCCTAGTGAACCAAACTGAGAGACCATTTTGAAGGCTCAGGAAACCTTTGCAGGTGTTTTGAGTTGATTAGCTGATTGGCATGTCACCATATTCTAGTTCGTTGAGATAGTGAATTGGTGGGTTTTTGTTAAATGTGAGCCAAAATCATCACAATTAAAAGAACCAAAGACTTAAACTACTTCAGTCTGTGTGCATTGAATTTATTTAATACACGAGTTTCACAATTTGAGTTGAATTACTGAAATAAATGAACATTTCCACGACATTCTAATTTATTGAGATGCACCTGTATATATATATATATATATATATATATATATATATATGTGTATATATAAAATTATTGTTAAAAATGTTCTAATTCATTCAGACTTCCTTTACAGACTCAGCCATAGTGAATGGGGTGTACTGGTCAGAGGCACTCAATAAGGTGTTTGTGGACAACTTTAAAAGAGATCCTTCTCTCATATGGCAGTACTTTGGTAGTGCCAAAGGTTTCTTCAGACAGTATCCAGGTGAGTTTTCAGTGTTTTTTTTTTTTTTTTTCTTTTTTTCTTTTCTCATTTCTTATAGGCTGGCAGGGTTTAAAAATTACTGCCAACTTACTTGGCTGGAGTGAGATTTTGATGACATAGGCTGAATCAGTCAGATGGCACTGTTTGAGGATCCAACAATTAATTTTTATTGAATTTGTTCTTAACACTGTAAGTTATCCAGCTCTTTAAGCTTAAAGGGACAGTTCACCCAAAAATGAAAATCAGCTGTAAATTTACTCACCCTCAGGCCATCCAAGATGTGGGTGAATTTTTGTCTTCGGTAGAACAGTAAAAACATTTTTTTTTTTAGCTGAAATCATGGCCCTTATGTCAGACTTGTGTTCCTGTTTTGTTGTGTTTTTCTCCCCATGTGCTTCCCGTGACCCAGTTTCTCCCTCTTGTTTTGATTAGTCATTTGGTTCAGGTGTGTCCTGTTAATTTCCCTTGTTTGTCTATGTATTTAAGTCCCAGTCTGTTCTGTCTTTAGTTGTCCGGTCACCGTTATGTTATGTTGTGTTTTCCCTTGCCCTTCTGCCCATGTTCTAAGTTTGTTCATTAAATGAAGTGAGTTTGAACTGCACCTCCTGTCTTCACCTTCCTTCCTGTAACACCGTGACAGATGACTGGACCAATTAACACAAACTGGGCTGAGGACCAGCTGTGGTGCCTGCGGCAGGGTGGTTGGCCTTTGGAGAGGTATGTGGAGGAATTCCTCAAGCTTTCTTATTGGGTCAGCTGGCACGATGCTTCACTCTGTGCTTGTTTTCAGTTGGGTCTGGATGAAGAAACAATCTGCTGTAATGTTCCTACGTGTGAATTCTCTTTGGTCGAGTTGATCAATCTCATCCTTTATTTAAATGTTTCCAATTTTGAAGTAGAAGAAGTTAAGAAAATTGTGAACCATCCTCATCCAGCCCCCACTGAAACACACCGTGCCTCTCCAGCTCACCCCATGCCGGGACACTCCACATGCCGAACCAATGTTTCCGATCACCCATTTCCTCCTGTGTTCCCCCGAGCACAAAAATTGACTTCTAACAGCGCTGACCTGGGGGCCAAAGTTGCTGACTCCTCACATTCCAATCTGTCAGGTCAGCGCTAAAATCCACATCCCTTCCTCTGTCTCCTGTCCTAAGATCTGTCCCAGTCCTCAGCCCAGATACAGAGGCCGCTCCACTGTCAAGCTCGCCGGCCGATTCACTCCCAAGCCCTATGATGACAGCATCAATCTCCTTAACCTCAGCCCAAAAGAGGAGAATGAGGAGGAAAAGACTGTTGGCTCTAGCCCCTGACCAGAGTCAAGAGATGGCTCTAACCCCTGACCAGAGTTGAGAGATGGCTCTAGCCCCTGACCAGAGTCGAGAGATGGCTCCAGCTCCTGACCAGAGTCTAGAGAGGGCTTCCATTCCCAAGTTCGGCCCAGAGAGGGCCCCTGTTCCTGAGTTCGGCCCAGAGAGGGCTTCTGCTCCCAAGTTTGGCCCAGAGAGGGCTTCCGTTCCCAAGTTTGGCCCAGAGAGGGCTTACATTCTCAAGATCGGCCCAGAGAGGGCTTCTGTTCCCAAGTTTTGCCCAGAGAAGTCTCCTCTTCCTGATTTAGGCCCAGAGAAGTCTCCTGTTCCTGATTGAGACCCAAAGAGGGCTCCCGTTCCCGAGTCCAGCTCAGAGAGGGCTTCTGTTCCCCAGTCAAGCCCAGAGAGGGCTGCTGTTCCCCCATCTATCCCAGGGATGGCCACAGATCCCGAGTCCAGCCCAGAGAGGGCTCTTGTTTCCACATCCAACCCAGAGAGAGCTCCTGCTTCCACTTCAAGCCCAGAGAGGGCTGTTGTTTCCACGTCTGGCCCAGGGAGGGCCACCGATTCCGAGTCTTGCCCAGGGAGGGCTCCTGTTCCCACGTCAGACCTAGTGAGGGCTGCTGCTCCTACGTCTTGCCCAGGGAGGGCCTCAGATCCCGAGTGCAGCCTGGCGAGGACTTCTGTTCCCGAGTGTAGACCAGGGAGGACTTCTGAACCCAGCCCAGAGCCTGTCCCGGCCAGGGAAGCCGGAATTTTTCCCAAGAAAATTGAGGGGGTGCTATATGTCTCCGGCCGGGCCGAGTTCTGAGGCCAAGGCCACGGAGGCTGCCTCGCCATGGCCAACTGAACTGTCTGCTCCGCCATGGCCCCCTGAACTGTCTGCTCTGCCATGGCCCCCCGAACTGCCCGCTCCACCATGGCACCCTGAACTGCCTGCTCCACCATGGTTCCTGGAACCGGTACCATCCTGGAGGCAGCCCGTCCGGGGCAAGCCCAGCCTGATAGGCCTCCAGGTCGCCCACCCCCCTCCCCTCTAGAAGTTAAGTGGTGCGTGGTGCGCGCCTTCCGGGAAGGGGAGGTAATGTCAGACTTGTGTTCCTGTTTTGTGTTTTTCTCCCCATGTGCTTCCCGTGACCCAATTTCTCCCTATAGTTTTGATTAGTCATTTGGTTCAGGTGTGTCCCGTTAATTACCCTCGTTTGTCTATGTATTTAAGCCCCAGTCTGTTCTGTCTTTGGTTGTCCGGTCACCGTTATGTTGTGTTTTCCCTCGCCCTTCTGCCTGTGTTCTAAGTTTGTTCATTAAATGAAGTGAGTTTGAACTGCACCTCCTGTCTTCGCCTTCCTTCCTGCAACACCGTGACACCTTAGTGATTCCTAAAATGCAAGTCAGCGGCTATCGACAATTGAGTGTTAAGAAAAAGCATATACAGGCAATACAAAATTAATACCAGTGGCTCCTGATGATGTTGTAGTCTTAAGAAGATGGTCTGTGCAAGAAACTGAAAATTATTTACAACATGTATTCCATAACCTCAGGCAAACAGGGAAGTCTGATTCTTTTCCACAAGCTGGTTCTTTCGGACAGATCATTCCAACGAACTGGTTTAAATAGCCAATTCAACAGTTCTGTTAGGTTTACTGTAATGAAGGATCCAAAAGCAGAGAGATGCTCAAAATCAGGTTTATTTGAACAAAAGCCTTAAGCCTTAACAAGATGCGCAGTCCATTGACCAGAAAATACAGACAGTCCAAAATTCCAAAGGGATAACTCGGCAGATGATAGGGACAAAAAGAGCACAACACACAAGGCCGACAAACTAATGAAAAAAACAGCAAGATGTCTGTGAAGCGTAAGAACACAAAACACACTGGCAACAAAAGGAAAAATGCAGAAGATTAAATAGCAAAGCAGTCAGGGAGGAAATAATAAACAACTGCAAGATGGCATGAGCGCCTGCATTGATTGAAGAGCGTGATCACCTGAGAATGGTCGCTATATACAGAAGGAAAACAAAGTAGGGAAAGATCAAACCAGAGTCCTAACAAGTTTATGTAAAGCCCTCAATAATGATGTGAAATAGATGTTTTACATAAAGCAGACAAGGTGAATAAATTTAGTCTTAACTCCATCTTTTTACATAAACCATTAGAAACCATAACTTTTTTCACCCCTTTATTCAAGTGCTCAGTTCATGCATGGCTATATCAGTAGCTTGTCAGTTCTTTGGTACAAGATGGAACTGCAGACCGTTTGCCTGAGGCTATGGATTATGGGTAATAAAGTTGTAAATAATAATCAGTGTCTTGCACAGACAGATTGTTTAGTTTCATAAGACTTTTATATATTGTCAGGAGCCAGAGGTATTAATTTTGTGTTTTTGCTAAATGCACCCTTTTTTATTCTCCAAAATGGGCAGTCACTGAATTGCATTCTATGAATCACCAAGAAGCACGGTTTCAGCTAAAAATCTTCTTTACTGTTCTACTGAAGAAAAAAAGTCACCTAAAAATCTTGAATGGCTTTTTTGGGTAAACTTCCTTTAATGTCGTATTAGATGTACTTTTTAGTCAACATTGATTGAATAAATGTTAACAGGCCAGAGGTAGAATGTTCTGCAGAAACACATCCGCTCCTCTAAACACAGTTACATGTAAATGTAAGGAACTTTATTAAGATGTTTTTAATCATACAAGTATGTTTTTCACTTATGTAAGTGAAGATAAAGGTTCTTCATTCCACAGTGCACATATTCAATTAATTGACCACAAAATTATGCCTGCTAAAGTGAAATTCCCAAACACTGTCTTACCGCTGGCATTCATATTCGTCATCTAATACTGTACAGCGAGCTCTGTAGTAGTCACTTTGTGAAATCCAGGAAGATCTTTGATTGGTGTAGAATACTGATGCTTTAGACCAGACCATTCAAGAATGTGTGTTTTGTCCAATCAAGCCCTATATGCATCTGGAGAAATCCTATGTGCAAATGTATTGAATGATTGATTGATATTTTTCTTTGCCTTTTTATTGCATTGATTTGTAATATTGCTGTCTCTATAGCACACACATAAACAACATCACATCATGCAGCTGTGGTTAAAAATCAAAATCATTGGAGAACCTTTTCTCTTACCACTAAGTTTCACCGTCCATGTTTTGATTTGAAAGCAGACAGTGTGATTAATATTCATGAGCCCAATAGCTGGCATAGCAAAGCAACTTCAGGTATTATTTGAAACTGGTTCATAAAATGCTGATGAGATTTAAAATGCGTACTGGCTAAAATAGCCTGGTACAATCGATTTATGCAATTTATCAGTTTTAATTAGTCTGCCTGGAAACAAAATTATATTTAAAAGGAACCAGGCTGCTCCAGTGAATGCTTTGGAGCTGGATTTTCTCACTTATGTCTGTGGAAATGATTGGTCCTGATTAGCAATACACCAGTGCACCAGTGCAGTCTATAAAAGTAATAATTGGCTCTATTAGACATCGGCTAATTTAATGATAACAGCTGGTGATCAAAGCTGATTATGTCATTCCATAAAATAGGGGCAGAAATAAAAAGTCATAAGAGAGTTACAATTTGTCCAGTAAGGAAAAGTCTCTAGTGTAGAATTACTTGGTGTAAAATTAAACATATCAAGCAACACAAAATTAATACTCGTGAGTCCTAACGATATATTGAGGTCTTTTGAAGCAAAATGATCGATCTGTGCAAGAAACTGAACATTATTTACAAAATTATTGTCTGTAATCCAGAGCCGATTGTTATGGTGTATCTGATCCTTTTCTGCATCATGGTACTCAGGCATGTACACACACAGTTTTTCTAATTCGTCAACATGAGGGGAGAGCCCTTAAAAATAATCTGCTCCATTGCCCTACATACTCCTCGAAGTGCCACTAACCTCATTACTGTCACACACATTGAAGGAAAAAAAACAAAAAAAACCCACAAAGCACTGAGAAATTTTTATTTTTAAACATTAGATATTTATTTTTGGGTGAATTGTCTCTTTAATTGTTTTGCTCTTACATTGATAGATGGCCTAACTGTTACCAGTCTAGATTTTTAGCTAGGAACATTCCAGTTATTATATCAGAATTTAATATTATGTGATTCAATGTTCTGTCCACTGCTCTGCTTGTTTAATGCTTATTTAGGCAAATGCAGTTGACAAGCTGGATATTCTGTGCATAGAGAAAGTGCATACCTACTGTCGTATGTCACAGTTAAGTAATAAGCCAATTTAGACAATCTTCTATCTTCACAGGTATAAAGTGGACACCTGATGAACATGGGGTTCTAGAATTCGACTGTCGAAATCGAAAATGGTAAGTGATTATTTACCCTCAGTTATGAGCTATTAACATCAAGCCAAAGATGCATATGTATACCACTTATCAATAAAACAACTTATGGATTTAAATTCATTAATTTGTACAAGTGACAAAGTATCAGTTCTTGTCTTTTTAACATTTAATCTCTAATATGAAATTCTGGTATAAACTGATCCATACTCATTGTCAACATAATTATCCTATCATACTCTCCTAACATCTGTGTATTTACAGGTATATCCAGGCTGCTACATCTCCTAAAGATGTGGTCATTTTGGTGGATGTGAGTGGCAGTATGAAGGGGCTACGGCTGACCATAGCTCGACAGACTGTCTCCTCCATATTGGATACACTTGGGGATGATGACTTCTTTAACATTATTGCTGTAAGTTTAATCAAAGCAAATATTTTGATCAGCTGAAAATCATATTAGTTTCATTTTATCACAATATCAATATTAAGTTAAATAAAATACATTCATTTGGTTTGAGCAGATGTTGGCATTTATGCCATGTCACTGGGTGCTACACACAAACTTCTCACATGAAAAATGGCAGTTCATTAAAACATTTGTGCTAAAATCTATGCTTGAAAAAAAAATGCAAGCTACTTGTAAGTGAACATTTTTTTTCTTTTGTTCTGCTTCAGCACTGCTCTTTGAAAAGTATGATTTCGATGAGTTTAGGCGTAATAAACACAAATCAAAGCATATCTCATTAAGTACACCAGATGTCACTGATATTAAGAGAATGTTCTACAAGATAAAAATCTTTTAAATATATGGTGTGGGAATGTGCCTTTCTCTCCTTTATTTACATTTGTACCTTAGTCCCACCTTACACAGGCTCAAATCACCCAGTTCACTCTGAATGGTTATAACAAAATACAGTGATCTGCAAGTGATTTTCATTTTCATGTTCAGTATTATTTAAAACGTCTGAGTGCAACTGGTACAATGGTCTCATCCCCACAGAAATACACTAAATCATGATGAAGATTTGAAATTTTAGAGATATTTTTCCTGCTGAAGAAGGGTCGATCAGACAAATACCTTCTGTTCCCCAGTAAGGTGTGGACTCCCCAGGATCCTGTTTAATACAAAAATACTCTCCATTCCCTAATCCATTTTCTCATACTCCATCTCCTGATTTATTTTTGTGGAACTCCTAACATGTATTTGTGGATTTTGTTTAGTTGAGAATTTGTTCAGTTTTTGTGAATCTCTTTCCATTTATTTGTGGATCATAGTATATGCATTTGTAAATACAAAACAATTTTATCCCCATACTGGTCTTGCTTAATGTATTTATTTTGTATGTGGCAGTACAATGAGGAGCTGCATTATGTGGAGCCGTGTCTGAACGGAACATTGGTTCAAGCTGACGTTACCAACAAAGATGTAAGTACATTTTATGATATACCTGTATGTAAACCATAACTAACTGTGTTGTCCACTGGTCAGTGTCAGGTTTGGCAAAAGAGAACTCAATTACAGCATAAACTCAAAATAGCTTTTGTGAAGCTCAAGTCAAGGACAGAGGAAGCAGGAGACAAAGTCCAGGCTCAGAACCAGAAGGGTCAGGGAGACTAATGATCAGAGTCCAGAGGGCAAAACAAAGCTCAGTATCAGAGGCAGACAGGAGTCAGTTTCAGGGTCATAAAGACAAGCTAAAACTACAGGCTGGGAGAAAAACTACTGTCATCTATTTGTATTAATGATTTTGAGCACCTTATAACCAGCACTTTGAAGGTTATCTGGATAAAAAAGGCTTTTAAAGTTTGTCAGTGGAGTAAGAAGGACAGCATAACATCAATTTGGTGGAGTCAAGTGAAAACCAGAGTATGTACCACAGCATATTAGGGTCTGTTCAAATGCTTTTCTAACAGATTGTTACTTTTTAATGAATGTGAAGTGTTGTTGGCCAAGTCTTATCTGACACATAGAAAGTTTGTACTTAAAAAATTATGCACAATCCACATCAGCATGGCATAGTCTCTTAATGCTAGGTTGTGTTTGTGTTTTCTACACAGCATTTCCGTGACCGTCTCAATAAGCTCTTTGCTAAAGGTATAGGCATGCTGGACTTGGCTCTGACTGAGGCCTTTGAACTTCTCAGTAATGTGAGTCCACATCCATACACCCATATGTGTGGGCATATTAAGGTCATTTCCTCTGTAACTCCCCTAAAAATCAGAAGTAACCATGTGGTACATAGATCGATAGATCTCATGTGTTTATGCATGAATGCCTGGCAAAAAGTAAATATTACTTTCACAATTTAAAGGGATAGCTGATTGCGATTTTACTTTTTTAACGTTAGTTAGTGTGTAATGTTGCTGTTTGAGCATAAACAATATCTGCAAAGTTATGATGCTGAAAGTTCAATGCAAACGAAGATATTGTCTTTTAAAATTATGGCAGTTTAATGCCTACAAAAACGGCTCGTAGGGACTATAACGAGCTACTTCCTGCGCTGCTTTAGAGAAGAGGAAGAGAAAAATAGGGCTGCACGTAAAAATCTATTCATATATGAATCGCAATTCTGTCTTCTAACGATTGTAATGGATTCACAAGCTTCAAAATCAATATTCTAAAGCAGCAGTTTTTAATCCTGTGCCTCGCATCCCCTGCTCTGCATCTTTCTCTCTCTATCTCACCTGATCATTAGTTCGTCAGCTCCAATAAACTGTGTTCCAGTTATACGCTTTATGTGTATAGACAGATAATTTTCACATAGCTATGAGAAGCGTTATACATGGACGCGCATGTGGTTACCGTGCTGTATTAAAGCTTTAATCAGGATAAAACCGTATATTAAAAGCTAACATAAGCAGTAGCATTTACAAATGACAGCGTATCTAAAAGTATGAGACAAAAAAAAAAAAAAAAAAAAAATATATATATATCTATATCTATATATATATATATATATATATATATATATATATATATATATACAAAGATTAATTATTTTTGCACCTGAATTAAATGTTGTCAAAAGTTATCATGCACAAATATATTTCTTCATTAGGGCCTTTCTTTGATATTTTTTTTTTTTTTTTTTTTTATTGTTGCATTTTTGTTTTAACACACTGGTTATTGTAGGCTACTTTGTTTTTACTTTATCTCTTTTATGTTTGTATTTTGTTCTTTTCTGTGAAATATTTTGACAATAAAAGAAGGATCTTTAATTTCTTTACAGTTTAATAATATTTAGCAATGTCAATCAAATGTATATTTGGCTAGAGATTAGGTGCTTGGATGATTTGTACATATAAATAACCTCTGTCCAACTATGGTCGGTCAAACCCCTTGATTTATCTAAAAACAGCTCATGGCTCTAAAGACTTCATATAAAAGGTCAATGTTATGTCAGATACCTTAACTGAATTTAAAATCATTGCAATATCAGATGATATCATAACACACTAAATGCTCTGATAGAATCGCTGTTTGGACATTTATTGGGAGTTTTTTTTTATCTATCTATCTATCTATCTATATCTATATATATATATATATATATATATATATATATATATATATATATATTTTTTTTTTTTTTTTTTTTTTTTTTTTAAATCCAGTGTTTGTTTTCAGTTCTGATTTTAGTTAGATTTTCTTTTCATGAAAACGCACTTCATATTAGCAACACATTCAATGGCACTCTCCTCTAAAACAGTGAATATACAGTTATAGGTAATGACACTGTCTGCAAATGCATTAAACCCATAGAATATAATGTAGTGATGTTATGACAAATATGATAAATTCATTATAGTGATATATTTGGTCTCCACATCTTAAGAAGGCTATTTAAGGAATAGTGCATCTGACCCTAGTTCTGTCTTAAATCAGAAGAGATATATATATATATATATATATATATATATATATATATATATATATATATATATATATATATATATACCCAAGTACACTATACATGTATGGCCACATGAACTTTAAGAATCATATACTTTTTTGTTTGTTTGTTTAGATAAATCGCTGAGAGGGGTGTGACCAAACGATTAGACAAACAGGTTTTTTTTTTTTTTCTTTCTTTCTTTTTTATTTTTTATTTTTATTTATTTATTTATTTTTTTTATAAATCATCCAAGCACCCGATTCCTAGCCATTTCTAATATACATTTGATATGACTAAATATTATTAAATTGTAAAGAAATACCAAGATCAGTTCCCTCTTCACGTAGGCCTAGTATTTTCATCGGTCAGTCGTAGAAAAATCTGATTGGTTGATAACTTTTGACGTTTAATCCAGGTGTGAAAAGAATATCTAGCGCAAGAGCACGGAGAGATTTGAGAGTGCACAGGACAAAATTTGAGCGCGCACACACACACTTTGAGCGAGAGGAGAGACGTTTTAAGTGTGCGCACTCTCTCTGCACGAGAGCAGCGTATATCCGAGAGTGCACGTCCGGTTTTGTGCGAGACCAAAGGAAATCCGCGTGCGAGTGGAGAGATTCGCGCTCGCGCATTATATTAATACACTTTCGCACTACAAAAATGCGCTCCCGACATTTAGCAGTAAAATAACCGGAGCGCATTCTGAGGTGAGGGGCGTGACATTTCTGGACAGCACTAGGCGGTTTAGCGAATCTGGGCCAGCTAACCAATCTGAGCCCATCGTGTATTTCTGAGGGAGGGGCTTCATAAAACCAGGCAATCATCGGAGCGTTCAAAGGAGAAGGGACAGAGTAGAATAAAGGTAAATTATGTGCAAAAAATTATACTTTTATTTTTTTATTTATTTTATTTTATTTTTTTAAATGAAGCATTAACATGTGTTAGACTGCACCCCAGAAACACAATCAAGCCTAGAAAAAAAGACAGTCAACCACCCCTTTAAAAGCTAATTCAACATTTATTTTTATTGACATAATTTTACATAATGTGTACATACAATAAATACGTAAGCTGTACTTTTGTGTGGATGTATATAACAGACTGTAAGTAAAGAGTTGCTAGTTTTTCTCCTCTCTATTTGACAGTACTAGTTTAATGTATTACAGTAACAACCAGGGAGAACAAACTTTCACTCTCATACCACCTATAATAAACACAATATTTATAATGAATTAAATAAATCTATTACTTTCATAAATTACAATTGTCCTAATACAATAAAGAATTGATAATAATACAAATTTTATTATAACTGTTAATTGTAATTGTATTTATATTTATAATTGTAATATTATTAATTGTAATCATTTTATTTTACACTAAAATTTACAATAATATTTATATTTTAAATTCTTCACTTTTAAAGCTTTTATTTTGGTGGTTTACTGTAAACTTATATCCACAGAAATGTACCTAGCGCGCAACTGCACATACAGAGTTGGAGTTTTTTAGAAGCAGCATTTACTGTCAACTGAGGCTGAGAACTGAACATTTATTACATAGTTTAGGGCTATCAAATATAAAGTATCCAACTGTCCTAAGTAAAAGTATCTTTATAGAAATAGACTCAAATAAGAAAAAAAAAGTACAGGTAAATTATATAAACAGTGGCACAGCTGAGTGGTGGGTTGCTGGAGTCTACATGCAGATTAAGGGACTGATCACCCAAAAATAAAAAATTGTCATTATTTACTTATACTGTTTGAAATCTATAAACAAATCACTAAAGATCATATATTTAAAAAAAAAAAAAAAAAAATATATATATATATATATATATATATATATATATATATATATATATTGAAAAGACATTCTTGAAATATATGAGAGCCAGTTTGATCTCTCAAAGCTCTCAGTTTCCGGTGTCATAATTGTGCTCTGCATAAGCACATGGATGGAGATGGGCTCGATTCCCCTACTGCTCAGAGAGGACAGTACCCTAGCCTGTTGTAGAAGCATCAACATCGACAGGGAACTCATATCTGGATCATGGTTTAAGCAGAGAAGTGGACATGAAGGCTCCTTCAGTCGTTGAATGGTGTGGGTGGCCTCGGGTGACCAGGACAGAGATCTGGGCAGTTTCTTTAGGAGTGATGTTAAAGGAGCTGTGATCTGACTATAGTTCTAAATAAATCAATGGTTCAAGTTTGTAAATTGGAGATAGTGTTGGAGATTTCTGATTGTAGATGGTTTTGGCCATGACTTAACTCAGCCATGACTGTATGCTTCAGCTATCCCTTCGTCCATCTTGATACCATCAGTACTGATGACATATTCTAGGAACTGGGTGGAGGACTGATAGAATGAACACTTTTCAGCTTTGAGATATACAGAACTGTGCAAAAGACTTAGGCCATTGGTATTTTCACCAGCAAAATAATACAGTTATTTCTAACTTTTGCTGTAGTGTGTCAGGAGGAAATATCAGTTTACATTTCCAAACATTCCTTTTGCCATGAATTGTAATCCAGTAAAATTTTTGTATGCACAAGAAGTCTGTCAACAGCCAATATTCTCCAAGACACATGAAGAAATCTTCCTACAAACTACCTGAAAAAATATGAAAAAAAAAGCTGTTTTAAACGCAAAGGGTGGTCACAACAAATGTTGATTTGATTTAGTTCAGTGGTTTATAATCTTAGTCCTGGGGACCAACTGCTCTGCACATTTTGCATGTCTCCCTTATGTGACACACCTAATTCGGATCATCAGCTCATTAGGAGACTCCATGAACTGAACTGAATATCTCAAGTAAGGGAGACAGACTTGATGGTGGTGAGATCAGTTCTGTAAATGTAAACTGATATTTATTACTGACACACTACAGCAAAAGATAGAAAAAAAGCTTAAAAGCTTAAAACCTTAAAAAAAGCTTAATTTTTTATTTATTTATTATTTGTTTTTTGTGAAAATTCTAATGGCCTAAGTACAGTATGGTAGATGGTATTTTCTCAGCTTGACCAGGATGAGCTCCTTCAAGTGGCAAAGTTCTGGCTCATTCTGGGAGTACACCAAGACAACCAGGACAAGGCACTAGAGATACTCCCAGAACACCTCGTTCATGAACACTTGAAACACGGAGGGGGTGCTGACCAGACCATACAGCATCACTCTGTGTTCATAGTGGCCAGTAGATGTCATGAAGGTGGTCTTCCACTTGTCCTCACTCTGGATCCAGATTAGATTGTAAGCACTGTGCGGGTTAAGTGTGATGAATAGTGTCACTCTGTGCAACAGTTCCAAGGCAGCCAGAACAAAGGGAAGTGGATAACGGTATTTGACTGTAATTTTGTTCAGTGACCAGTAATCAGTGCAAGACCTCAAGCTTCCATCCTTTTTGGCCACAAAGGATGGATTAGACTGGACCAATGCAATACTTGATGGTGCCTCTACCTAGTGCTTTTCTATTTATGGAAAATTGGATTGTATATGTGGATGTACAGAGTTCTTTTCTGTGCTTGAGTTGATGGCAGCGTCCCCGAGATGAAGTTGCCGGTTGACCTAAAGTTGAGGAGAGCAATAACTGTAAGAGACACATCAGAGGCAGTAAAAATCAGAGTGGAAGTTAATGGCTTGACACCTAACTCCCCATGGGACGAGGAAGGAGGATGGGACATGCTGACTTCACTTATCCCTCAGCATTGCATTACAGACATAAACGCTGGGCCAGCTGGCAGAGAAGTTCAGCAAGGGATAGGAGAAAGGCATAAAATTACATGGCCTCTACTGCTGGCTCTGGAGCTGACGAAGTTACAGCCGCAGTGCCAGAGTGAACCCTTGATGATGGTAACACTGGCTCATTCCATCCACTAGAAGCGTTGAGGTGAGAAATCTTCATCTTGGCATAACCTGAATAGCTGTTCACTCACAGACATATCACCAGCTGGATGGTTCCAAATGATCTCTTCCTATTGGAGAGCTCTTCCAATTAGTGAGGAAATAATCAAAGACATCTTAACTCTCTCAGTGTGGAATCCCTGCAGCTGCATCTCGAGGGGCAAGTGAGCAGCGGAGAAGAAAGACCTTGCAGCCCTCTCCGGAGCCAGAGTAGGGAGCTGGATTGGTCATAGTGTACACCGGTGACAAAGATGGACCAGGAAGAGTGACTGTGTTTCTAGGTACCTGGGTTGAAACACAAGAGGTGAGGTGAGAGTATGTTGTAATACATCAACAAGTTCCTTCAGTGGATCATTTGGGTTGGTTCCTGCCAGGCTAATCTTTTAGGTCTGGCCTTCCATCACAATATGGCATAGACTCAAAGATGATAACACAGAATGTGAAACAAATGATGGTAAGTTTATTGAAATTGGCAAGAACACAACCTAACAGGTGAGTATAGCTTTATAGTGTGCATTGACTTACAGGATTTTGGGAATACACACAGGAGGACAGATGAAATGAAAAGAAGACCTTGAAGACTCTGAGATGATATTCAGTCGATTTGGAGATGACTTAGAAGATGTAGAGAAGACTTGAATTACTGGATGATGACTTTGGACTGACTTGGAACGGAAATAAGGAAGAGGATACCGGTAGGTTTTCCAATGTAAGTATATAGGTAAGAAAGCCCGTATTTTCTAGATGAGGTCATACAACTTTTGATGGTGTGTGTGTGTGTGTGTGCGCTTTATAGTGCTGGTGTTGAGCGCTGATGAGTGACAGGCATGTGTAGTTAGTACCCTGGTGCTTATGATGGCTGGGTGAGAAAGGGAGAGCCTGGCATAACTGTCATGTTTCTGTCCCTCCATTAAAAGTCCAGGTAACTAAAACTTTGCGGATCCAGAAAGGTCCTAAAGGTGCCATAAAACAAATCCATATGAACCAAGCAGTATAATCCAAGTCTTGTGTAAAGATACATTCTCTTTATATGATCAATTTAAATTTTATATAATATAAACTTTTGGTTACCTACACAATGGAGGGGCAGAAATCTTTCAGATTTCATTAAAATATCTTAATTTGTGATTGAAGATGGCAGAATTTTCTTTTTCTTTTTTTTTTTTTTTTGGTGAACTAACCCTTTATAACTGGAGTGAGCTGAATGAATGAGTTGTTGACAGGCTTTTGTGCTTTTAAAAATTGTGAGAAAGTGCAGTGAAATAGAAAAATCTCAATTTATTTATTTATTTTTTTAGTATGGTGATGTATGTTTGCTACAGAAGTATATTATTTCATCACATATCAAACCCCTCTCTGCATGACAATTTTTGTGTGTCATTTGTCAAGGCCAAATGTTTGCTATAAAGACCTCATTAAATCAATTAGAGTTTTGCAGGTTTTTGTCCATATCTACCAGCTTTAAGATAGTCTATATGCTATTTAACTTTTAAACATTGACCACAAAAAAAAAAATAAATAAATAAAATAAAAAAATAAAAAATCAGAAGCCGATTTAAATTTGCAGTTTCTCTCTATTTGCTAAACAGACACAAGCAAAATCTTTACTCCTCCCTCTGCTTCAACGGCTCTCAGCACCACCCCACTCATCACAGCTGTAGTTGCTAGGTCAAAAAATTTTTACGTTACTACGTTACACATACTACTACTACTACTACTAATAACAATAAAAATTAACAATTTGCTTGTGCAATGAAGCAATGCTTTTATCCATACAATTAGAAAATAGGCGAGCAAGAGCCAACAATATCCATAATGTACGATGCCACTATGTATAATGTACCATGCTTTATTTATTAGAATGCTACACAAATAAACAAGCTAGAGAAATGCAAACGTGTGTGCAGTGTGTCTTCTGATGCAGATCGGGTGGAGGTTGATCAGCAAAGTGTTTGATGACCAGATAAGCTTTACCGCTCTCATTTCAACAATGGCCATGTTTTACAGGTTTGCACTGTACAACATCAGGAAATCAGACCATTCTTTTATGTGACACAGCTCCTCGTCCAGGTCAATACAAGGACAAGACTCAATAACCAACACAGAAATTACAGGGGTATATAATGGCTGACACAAATGAGCAAAAAAGACACCCCTGGAATCAATGATAGGGTAATCAACAGCAAAAAAAAAAAAAAAAAAAACTAAAACTAGACTACAAATATACAGGAAACTGAAACTGAATAGACAAAAGGCATGACCCAAAACAAAAAACAGACCAAAACCATAACAGGCAAGTGTACATCCAATGTACACTCTAAATCATTGTGGGTATGAATGAGTGAACAAATGTAAGGATGCAATTTTATAAATTTAATTCAGACACCACTACAAAGTTAGGACACTGTGTGAAAAATCTGAACATATTAATTGTATTGCATTAGCTATTACTACTAATTGCCATGTTGCCATGAACTAATTTATTGTAACATCTTATTAAGTAATATGTATGTGTGTTCAGTTTAATGAGACGGGCCGAGGCAGTGTGTGCAGTCAAGCCATCATGTTGGTGACGGATGGAGCTGTGGAAACATATGACGCTGTCTTTGCCCAGTACAACTGGCCTGATAGAAAGGTGAGAAGAGTTTCTGTATTCCCAGTTTGCAGGGTCATGTGCCGAATAATTTTACAGACTGGAATGCTTTAAATGCAGGAACAATTCTTGTTTCACACAGAGTTTTTATACATTTTCTCACATAAAGAATGCCAGATTTTATCAGAGATTGCTGTTCCTGTTTTTTTTTTTTTTTTTTTTCCCCCGATCAGTTTTTACTGATGAGTAAGAGAGTGGCTAGAGATATATTAAAATAATAATATTCAGTTGAAAATAATAATATTCAGTTCAGGAGACACTCCAAATATGAGTTTATACTAATACACTCCTTCATCCATCCCTGAATAGGGAAGGATTGGATGGAAAAAAAAAGATGGGATGTCAAAATCTAAACAATTTTCAAAGGGTAAACATAAATAAATAAAACACATTTTAATTCCTTCTGAGACAACAGAGGCCTGTTGCACAAAGCCAGTTTCGGTTTTTACCCAGGTAAGTTCGCGTTTAGTTTGAGCAGACTCTTAGTTTTCGGGCTCATGAAGGTGGGTTGGTTTTGAGCGGGTTTAATCACCATGGTAACTTACGCTACACAGGTAACCTGCTCCAGAGTAGGTTTTATTCTGGTTTCTATTCTCCAAACTGGACCAATCAGCTGTGAGCAAAGTGACATATATCTGATGCAATGAAGCCACTCCCTCGTATCTCTCACTCCAAATTAAAACAGTTTACAGTCAAAGAATTTTAGAGACAAAATTGCTTGACTTTTGCTGCTATTTATTTATTATAATTATAGTACAGAAATTATAAATGTTTATAATTCATATAATATATTAATATAATTATTGTATGAAGTGGCAGTTAATTTTAAGCTTTGCATTTAAATTTTATATAGATAGATAGATAGATAGATAGATAGATAAGCTTTAATGTATCCAACTTTTAAGATGGCTAAACTTTTATATGTTTTTCTTTTGAGCTCTGTGTGAAACTATATAAATAATTAAATTCAGTTGATTCCTTTGCATAGTCATATATTTTCTTTCTGCTGCCTTCTCAAACTTTTGTTGCAGCAGAAGTGTTTATTCCTGCCTTGTAAATGCATTTAAATTCATTACATTTTTAATAACAACATCTCTTAAGCATCCGCAGAGAAGTGAATTGCGCCAACTCTTGTGAGAAGTGAATCAAACCGATGCTCTCCATGTGCCCTGTGATTGGCTGTTTGCTGCACGTGTCACACTTTCAGGTGCATGCACTCCAGAGTTAATCACAAGCTCTGGTTCAAACTCTGAGTTGACAGAGAACTTTATATCTAGCTTTGTGAGCCCAGTGAACCTGATTTAAACCAGGTTGGATTTGTTTGGTTTTGTCAACTCTAAACCTGCAATGAAAATCTGAGTTTGTTCAGTTAGCTTCATGCAACAGGCCACAGATGAAAAGCTGGATCTAGCTGGACAGGTATGAAGAAAGAATTATGGACTATGGGAATGGTGAAACTATTTGTTTATGACCAACATGTGGTCTAAACTGCAGCCATATCCTATTAAAACTAATAACAAAAGGGTTATTGGAATGGCATTTCTGAACAATAGAGGACAGTGCATGACAGCAAAAATAGCTACCTATGTCACGCTGGTTTTGGGTTTTGTTTCTTGTTCATTGTTTTCATGTCTTTTATTTTGTTATTTTGACTTGTCATGGTTCCTTCTAGTCATGTGATCTTGCAATGTGGCCCACTTGTTCTTTTGTCTTGTTCCGATTGATTCCTTAGTTGCATGTGTCATGTTTTCATTGGTTCCTTAGTTGCATGTGTCATGTTCTGATTGGTTGGTTCTTATGAATCAGAATCAGAATAAGAAAGAGCTTTATTGCCAAGTGTGCTTACACACACAAGGAATTTGTCTTGGAGACAGAAGCTTCCAGTGCACAGACATGACACAGATAACAAAGTAAGCAAGTGATAAAAAATAAATATGTGAAATGCAATACACAATAGACAAGAAGTCAATAGACAATAATTGTATGTACAGGTGTACTATACACAAATTATGCAAGGGAATTTGAATAGATGTAAGATATGTTAAATCAGTAAAGTATGTATAATAAATATAAGTATGGATAGTAGCTATTGCACATGTTTTATTGCACAGTGTTGGGGGGGGGAAGAAACTGTTGCTATGTCTGGCTGTTTTGGTGCTCAGAGCTCTGTAGCGCCAACCAGACAGTTCAAAGAGGGAGTGTGCTGGATGTGAGGGGTCCAGAATGATTTTGCCAGCCCTTTTGCTCACTCTGGATGAGTACAGTTTTTGGAGGGTGGGGAGGGTTCCACCAGTGATTCGCTCAGCTCTCTGGACTATCCGCTGCAATCTTCTAAGGTCAGTTTTGGTAGCCGAGCTCAACCAGACAGTTATTGAAGTTACTGAGCTAAGCACCGCACCATCTTGATACATACATGTGTCCCTATTGTTTGAAATAAGTAGCCTTCATGTTGCCATTGTCTCTTGTCTAGCTTTGTATTTTGTACTGTACCTGCTGTTGTGTTTCTGTTCATGCCAACTCTGTTCATGCCAAGTCTGTTAAAGTCAAGTCAAGTCTTTGGTTGTATTTTGGATTTTACTGTTTCAATAAACTGCACATGGGTTCATCTCAACTTGCCTTCAGTGGACAGCAGAAAGGATAATTTGTGTGCACCTGCCCAACTTTCAGGACTAGTACAACTCCAGAGTGAAGAAACGGACTGGAAACATCATCACAGACCCCTCTCACCCCGGCCACAACCTGTTTGCACTTCTCCCTTCAGGCAGACGCTACAGATCTCTGTGCACTAGAACATCTACAGGTACATCTCAATGAATTAGAATGTCGTGGAAAAGTTCATTTATTTCAGTAATTCAGCTCAAATTGTGAAACTCGTGTATTAAATAAATTCAGTGCACACAGACTGAAGTAGTTTAAGTCTTTGGTTCTTTTAATTGTGATGATTTTGGCTCACATTTAACAAAAACCCACCAATTCACTATCTCAACAAATTAGAATATGGTGACATGCCAATCAGCTAATCAACTCAAAACACCTGCAAAGCTTTCCTGAGCCTTCAAAATGGACTCTCAGTTGGGTTCACTAGGCTACACAATCATGGGGAAGACTGCTGATCTGACAGTTGTCCAGAAGACAATCATTGACACCCTTCACAAGGAGGGTAAGCCACAAACATTCATTGCCAAAGAAGCTGGCTGTTCACAGAGTGCTGTATCCAAGCATGTTAACAGAAAGTTGAGTGGAAGGAAAAAGTGTGGAAGAAAAAGATGCACAACCAACCGAGAGAACCGCAGCCTTATGAGGATTGTCAAGGAAAATCGATTCAAGAATTTGGGAGAACTTCACAAGGAATGGACTGAGGCTGAGGTCAAGGCATCAAGAGCCACCACACACAGACGTGTCAAGGAATTTGGCTACAGTTGTCGTATTCCTCTTGTTAACCCACTCCTGAACCACAGACAACATCAGAGGCGTCTTACCTGGGCTAAGGAGAAGAAGAACTGGACTGTTGCCCAGTGGTCCAAAGTCCTCTCTTCAGATGAGGACAAGTTTTGTATTTCATTTGGAAACCAAGGTCCTAGAGTCTGGAGGAAGGGTGGAGAAGCTCATAGCCCAAGTTGCTTGAAGTCCAGTGTTAAGTTTTCACAGTCTGTGATGATTTGGGGTGCAATGTCATCTGCTGGCGTTGGTCCATTGTGTTTTTTGAAAACCAAAGTCACTGCACCCGTTACCAAGAAATTTTGGAGCACTTCATGCTTCCTTCTGCTGACCAGCTTTTTAAAGATGCTGATTTCATTTTCCAGCAGGATTTGGCACCTTCCCACACTGCCTAATCTATGGGGTATTGTCAAGAGGAAAATGAGAAACAAGAGACCAAAAAATGCAGATGAGCTGAAGGCCACTGTCAAAGAAACCTGGGCTTCTATACCACCTCAGCAGTGCCACAAACTGATCACCTCCATGCCACGCCGAATTGAGGCAGTAATTAAAGCAAAAGGAGCCCCTACCAAGTATTGAGTACATATACAGTAAATGAATACTTACTTTCCAGAAGGCCAACAATTCACTAAAAATGTTTTTTTTTTAAATTTTTAATTTTTATTGGTCTTATGAAGTATTCTAATTTGTTGAGATAGTGAATTGGTGGGTTTTTGTTAAATGTGAGCCAAAATCATCACAATTAAAAGAACCAAAGACTTAAACTACTTCAGTCTGTGTGCACTGAATTTATTTAATACACGAGTTTCACAATTTGAGTTGAATTACTGAAATAAATGAACTTTTCCACTTTTCCTAATTTACTGAGATGCACCTGTAGGCATAAAAAACAATTTTTCCCCATCCCATCTCCAGCTTAAACAGCTAACACAGGAATTATTACCTGTGTTCTGTAATTCAAGTACTATGTAAATATACATATCTCTTTATTTATACAGCTGTATAAAGAGTAAATAATGCACAAATATGTACATAAATCTTCTGTTCCAGATTCATACATATTATTATTATTATTATTATTATTATTATTAGTTACTGTAAAGTCTTACTTATTTAATATTTTCTGTTCTCATGTAAGATACAGTATGTATGTATGTATACATGTATGTACCAAGAGCACCTTAAAAAAACACAAAAAAGTCCTTTTGTGTCTGCGCACACTTGGCGAATAAAGCTAATTCTGATTCTGATTCTATCGTTACAACCATTCAAAACTGTGGCATAATGTGGCAGTACTATGGTGCAGTGGTGGTATGAAATAATACCAAGGTACTTTGATATGTAGTTTTTTGAATTATTACCATGCTGTAGATGTACTTGTTGATGTTTTTTTTGTGTGTGTTTTAATAGTTCCTCATGATCCAGACTGAATCAGAAATTGATTTAAACCATTTTGTTAACCTGCCTTACGTAGAGAAAGAACCAACTGATGAATCAGGTATACTAAATAAACAACAGAAAACGACTGCAGGAATACTGTGAGGAATAAATAAATGTTTCTCAGGTCAGTATTCTGTGAGCTCTTTTGGCAGACAAGAACAGTAATGTTTTAGTGGGGCTGGTGCTGGTGGCAGGACACATGAGGCAGAGCTTAAATGCGTACTGAATTTTGCTTTGTAAAAAAAGCACCCCAGTGTGAGCCAATATGGTGTTTTATTTGTGCATCTCCCCCAATCACGCTGTTATTGTTCCCCACATGTATAGCACCATTAATGCTTCCCTCGCTCGGCATGTCTAATGTCTTCCTGGGTGGTCTGAATCTCCTGAAAAGCTACTGCTTGTTAATGTTTCACACTTATTGTTCATGTTGCTATTTCTTTGCAGTTTACATTAAACTACTGTAATACCTTCATTAATCTAATTTGCCATGCAATGACACCTTTATACCTTAATTGTCTTAATTGTCTGTTGAGTAACCACTGAAAATCTTTTAAAACAATCTTGAATCCATTTTAATTTTCATGAACTTTGAGGTTTGATACCCTAAAGTGGGTCTGTTTGAGGCAGACAAGATTTAAGAACCCAAATGTCAATCATTTGAAAATTATCAATTGGAATTATTAATTCAAGCACTCACTAGCCATCATGAGTCCCTAACTGCTGAACCAAAGGAGTCAATGTACATGACCCTTTCCCAAATGGTACTCTAAACCCTTGCAGTCTTCCTCAGAGTCCACATTTACATGATGTAATGCCAATTTTTTTTTTCACCTTCAGATTCCAGATTGTCAAATAGTTGTATCTCAGCCAAATATTGTCCTATCCTAACAAACCATATATCAATGGAAAGCTTATTTATTCAGCTTTCAGATGATGTATGAATCTCAATTTTGAAAAATTGACCCTTATGACTGGTTTTGTGGTCCAGGGTCACAAATTGGAAACACAAATGGCACACTTTACAGTCTTGTAGACTTAACAGACATGGGTGTGTGGCAGCATAGCCAGCAGTCAGCAAGACTGTAGGTGAACATCAAGTGTGCCATTTGGGACAGGCCACAGTTTTGTTTCTCAGGGTTCTTGTGGTGGACAACCATTTGTCCAATTTTTTTTTTTTTTTTTTTTTTTTGGGATAAAAGCGTCTGCTAAATGACTAAATGTAAATGTAATGTAAATGGACGACCTGCCTTTTTCCAATTCATTAATCATTTTTCTCATTCTTTAAGGTCTCTTCTTAAACATCATCTCTGCTTGCTCACTCATGCACTTCACTATGTACAGTACATTTGTCACCATCCAATTTGTTAGATTTAGACACAATTTGAGTCTGATAGCTTTTGAGTATTTCACATGTTAAAAATGCTTTAACATGGGAACAAATTAACAAACAGTGGGAATGAAATTCTAATTTGTGGCCACAATCTCTTGTGTTCCCACGTGTCACGTGTGGAGAACATTGCTATGGGAAGAGAATAATTCTATAATTAACACGTACAGTATATTAGTTGGGTAAAGAAATACATGGCAGAAAACAAATTAAAATTGGTGTACACACTGTGTTCTCCACTATTAAGGGACAACCTTGTGTGTGTGTGTTTTATCTCAATGGCAGCACATAATGAGGCACAGAGAATGTGGAAGCAGCATTCATTCAATAGTATGCTCAGTGATTGTGAATGGTTCTGTTATGGATCAGATCTGTAATGTTTTTCATGTGACTGATGACTGCAGGGTCTTAGTTATATGCTTTATTCTTGAACGGTGTTTACGAACAGAACATATTCAAACGTTTCTAATGAAATGTGCACTGTAAATTTGACTTCTGATTACATCCATTATCATCATAGTTTTCTGTTTTTTTTTTTTTTTTTTTTTTTTTTAATTGTATCACAAAATAACTTTAATTGTTTGGTTGGCCAAACTTTTATTGAAGCTAAACAATTAAAGAGTAAACTAATTAGATGCAGTCAGGGTGCTGTGTCTTATCTGCTGTTGAGGGATTGTACATTAGCTCTATCTTGAGTGATTAAACATGACTGACAGCTAACCTAAGCTCTCCTGTCTGCAGGTGCGTGTGTTCCCTTACCTGATTGGTCGGGAGTCTGCCTTTGCTGATAACCTGAAATGGATGGCCTGTGCTAATAAAGGTTAGGCTTACTCATTCTTCCTCAAGCAGCTCTGTAAACATTTCCTTAGCTGATTAATGAACAGTGAAAGAATGACCTGATCTCCACGTATGTATAGTGAAAAACAGAACCTAAATTTGTCTAAAATTGCTCTTTTCAGTTTATTCAAGTTAAAACAATGGCTTGTATGTAGTGTATGAATTATTATTTTATAGCTTATGAATAATCATACTTTATCATGTCTTAGTTGTGTGTGTGTGTGTGTGTGTGTGTGTGTGCGCGCGCGCGCGCGCGTGTGTGTGTCATCTCAACTCAACCCAAACCAGAGGTCCCCGGTTTAAAGTTTTGATTTTTTTTTTTTTGTCTGTTAAAAGAAATACATAAATGAAGGAGAAAGCCAGAATATTAAATGTAATGGATGTATATTTACTAAGTAATCGTCTGTTTTGTAGAGATGGTTCAAAATTACAATTTTCACCTGAGATTCAGAGCCAAATTACAGGGGGGTGAAAATGACTTCAGAAAGATAGCAGCATCATTATGTTATTTTTATACAGAGATTGGTAGGTCGATAAGTAAAATCTGTTGACTTTAGCAATTATTTTTGCATTATATTATTATTCTGACGATTATTCTGAGGAATATTCTGACGATGCTTTTCATACTTTTCTGGACCTTGATAGTAGTGTTTACTTGGCAGTCAATGGGACAGTCACAAGCCTCCCGGTTTTCATCCAAAATATCTTCTTCAGAAGACAAACGAAGGTTTTACGGGTTTGGAACGACATGGGGATAAGTGATTAATGACAACATTTTCATTTTGAGGTGGAGTAACCCTTTAAGTTCTTAATTTTCAATGTGGCTCTAAGAGTAAATTGTTAAATTGTACACATTTTCAGTGGTCAAAAACCAAATGCATTCAGCTGATCCTTTTTTTTTTTTCATTTAAAGAGAAATGTCTGAAGAAAAAAAATTAACAGCTCTGCCATGAAACTCTACTTGTGTTCTAATTGGTTCATTCAAGTCAACGTTCCCAGCCAATCGGAATCACATACTCATTACTGTTTTCCTATATAACCGGGACATATTCAATGAATGCAATGTCTGAACGCTATGCATGTCCTCATTTTAGCCCACTGCCTCCACAGAACCGCCTGTCTAGATCTGCTAAGGGGACCTTCCTCTCTCTAGCAGCAGCAGCATGTTTCCTTTTAATTTTATGATCTAAGCATTTAGCAGAAGCAAGTCTACTTGCTCTGCTGCAGCAGTGTAGCAGATCTAGTCCGCCAAGACCAAACCTATGCACATTCGATTTACATTAATAAAACAAAAATTATAATGTATCCCAAGAGTTGTCATGACCTGAAATAATGTTAAAACTAGACATATATATTGTTTCCCTCTATCAAAACAATTTTATAGGACATACTGTAGGATGTCTTCTTTAATACTTTTCTGGGCCTTGACAGTGGTATTTACTTGGCAGTCAATGGGACAGTCACAAGCCTCCCGGTTTTCATCCAAAATATCTTAAATATTACAGATTTTCAACAGTCGGAAACCAAATGTGATTTTGTGTATATCTAGTTATGAGTCATGATTGTTGATACTGAAAATATGCAAATAAGAACAGTAACCCACAGGGTTTATGAATATATGTGTGACATGTCAGATTATGAATAACCAGAATTAATTCTTAACTCCGGGATAAGGTCAGGGAAAACAGACTCAGATAATATGGTGGAACAACACAGGATGGTTTATTGTGACAATCAGTACTCTAGGTAAATATATTAGCAACAACAGAGCAGGTAAGGTAGAATAGTCTGTGGATGAAGGAAAGTTGCATCACACACACAAATATTCCACACTCACTGGATATAATAGACAGCTATTTATTTTATTTTTTTCAGGATATTGGCAAACACAAAGGGAGTTGGAGCAGGGCCGTAGCTAGGGTTTGCGGGGCCCCGGTGCAGGCTGTACCCATGGGCCTTGTTTGAAATTGTGATAATGGCATAGATAAATAAATAGAACAAAGATACAAATTAAGCAGTTTAAGTTTTGTTCAAGTTTGTAGGTGTCCTAATACATCCAAAATACTGTAACAACGCACATACGATTTCTTTCTCAACTGTTTACGTTCACTTAAGACATAGCCTAACTGACAGGTTTTTTTTGGGGGATTGGGGGGGGTTTCGAGTATACTTGCCAAGACAGGTAGTTCAACATAATTGTGTATGCATTTGTTAGTTCAAGAGAAAGAAGAGGCAAAACTCAATTTGGTGTTCAAGGGCTGTGAGATGCAGCTCTCTGTGTGCGCAACGAACACGGCGCACGAGTACCCAGTTGAGTTGTTTCGCATCTTGTGTTTGAATGGTTTAGGGGTGTCAAACTCAGTTCCTGAGGGGCCACAAGCCTGCAGAGTTTATCTCCAACCCTAATTAAACACACCTGATCCAGCTAATTAGATCTTTCAGGCTTATTTGAAAAGTAGATGGGTATGTGCATTGGAGCAGGGTTGGAACTAAACTCTGCAGGGCTGTGGCACTCCAGGAACTGAGTTTGACACCCCTGGTTTAAACTCTTTTGAATATTTAAATTGGCAAGATAAGCTTTCATGACAACGCGCAGCAGTGGCCCATCAACTGTCCTGAGTGTCATTTTAGGCTGGCCTCGACCATCAGTTGAAAACGCCAGGCCCCCAATGTTTTCACTGACCAGCTTAAAAGTATTTTGTAAATATAAACTAATTTTGATGTTGATGACTGCAACAAACTCCAAAAAAGTTGGGACAGAGGCAAAATAAAAATGAAAAGGTTATAGAATATCCAATTTAAACTGTTTTGAAACAGTCCACAATAAGTAGGTAAATTGGTAATAGGGGAGGGAATCATGTTTGGGTATAAAAGGAGCATCTTAGTCTTTAGCTCTATTCGGACAGTAATTGTTTCTCAGGGGGACGTAAGTGATTTTCACCATTTACAGGGGGTAGTTGGTGATTTAATTGCCGTCCGAATCCAGGATGATAGTGTTTTTCTCTCACCACCCCCGTAAAAATCCCCAGCCAAATTACCTAATTTTTTTTGACAAACACCAAGGTCATGTGGTAATTTAGTTGCTGTCCGAATCCACATCTCTGAGTTTACGAGAAGAAATCGATTCAAAATTCAGTGTTTAAACCCTTTTTGAGCACTCCCAAACACCATACGTAACTGTTGTACTTCTGTGTAATTTGCATGTATATTTACTTCTGAAATTCTGGAAAGTATTTAAAAGAACGATACTTCATAACCGTTCCACCACAGTGACTGAGAGCAGAAAGAGAAGAAAAGCACATAAACATTCAAAATGGGTCTTTATTATGGCAGAAGCAGGTATGCAATACAATTTTAAAATGTCAAGTCAAGTCAAGTCACCTTTATTTATATAGCGCTTTTAACAATACAAATTGTGTCAAAGCACTTAACAGTATCAAATTGGAGGACAGAGTGTCAGTGATGTATAATAAGATTAAACACTCAATTTTCAGTTAAAGGCATTTCATTACTGAATTCAGAGATGTCATTGTCTAGCTCAGTCTAGTTTAAATAGTATATATGAAATCAAATTGATGATAATCGTTAGAAATTAAGTGTCCCCAACTGAGCAAGCCGGAGGCAACAGCGGCAAGGAACCAAAACTCCCTCTGTGACAGAATGGAGAAAAAAAAACCTTGGTAGAAACCAGGCTCAGTCAGGGGGCCAGTTCTCCTCTGGCCAGGATATTATTGTTTATTTTTTATTTTTAGTTTTTTCTACTTATTGTTTTAATTAAATTTTAAATGTATTATAGTTCTATTTTATATTGTTGCAATTTCTAACAATAATAGTATTATGTAGTTAGGTATTTTATTATATTTTTAGTTATTTTGTTTTATTTTATGTATTTATTTATTTAAGTCAAGGTCTTCACTGGGGATATGTCCCCAGGGCTCATCCAGGTGTCTGGCCTCTGCCGACGATAAGGGTCGCAGACATCATCTTCCGGCGCCGATCCACCATCTGATCCGGACACGGACTGAGAAACAGAATAAGAAAGAAACAGACAAATATTAGCGTAGATGCCATTCTTCTTACGATGTAACGAGTACATCGTGTGTTATGAGGAGTGTTCCCGGTTCCAGATGATCTAATTAATGCAGCCTAATAATCCTTTAACGGATTTAAATAATAGAAGTGTATTATTGTGTTATGTGTAAGCCAGGTTAAAGAAATGTGTCTTTAATCTAGATTTAAACTGACAGAGTGTGTCTGCCTCCCGAACAGTGCTAGGTAGATTGTTCCAGAGTTTGGGTGCTAAATAGGAAAAGGATCTGCCACCCGTAGTCAATTTTGATATTCTAGGTATTATCAAATGGCCAGAGTTTTGAGAATGCAGTGGACGTGGAGGACTATAATGTGATAAGAGCTTGCTCAAGTACTGAGGAGCTAAGCCATTCAGGGCTTTATAAGTAATTAACAAGATTTTAAAATCTATCCGATGTTTGATAGGGAGGCAGTGCAGTGTTGACAGAACTGGGCTAATATGGTCATACTTCCTGGTTCTAGTAAGGACTCTAGCTGCTGCATTTTGGACCAACTGTAGTTTATTGATCAAGCGTGCAGAACAACCACCCAGTAAAGCATTACAATAGTCTAACCTTGAGGTCATAAACGCATGAATTAGCATTTCTGCATTTGACGTTGAGAGCATACGTCGCAATTTAGATATGTTTTTGAGATGGAAAAACACAGTTTTACAGATACTAGAAACATGGCTTTCAAATGAAAGATTGCTATCAAACAGCACACCTAGGTTCCTAACTGATGAAGAAGAATTGACAGAGCAGCCGTCAAGTGTTAGATAGTGTTCTAGGTTATCACATGTGGGGTTTTTAGGTCCGATAATTAACACCTCTGTTTTTTCAGAATTTAGCAGTAAGAAATTACTCGTCATCCAGTTTTTTATATCGACTATGCATTCCATTAGTTTCTCTATTTGGTGTGTTTCACCGGGCTGTGAAGAAATATAGAGCTGAGTATCATCAGCATAACAGTGAAAGCTAACACCATGTCTCCTGATAATATCTCCCAAGGGTAACATGTAAAGCGTGAAAAGTAACGGCCCTAGTACTGAGCCTTGAGGTACTCCATACTGCACTTGTGATCGATATGATACCTCTTCATTTACTACTACAAACTGATGGCGGTCAGATAAGTACCATTTGAACCATGCTAGGGCACTTCCACTAATGCCAACAAAGTTTTCTAGTCTATTCAAAAGAATGTTGTGGTCGATAGTGTCGAACGCAGCGCTAAGATCCAGTAGAACTAATAAAGAGATACAACCACGATCAGATGATAGAAGCAGGTCATTTGTAACTCTAATGAGAGCAGTCTCAGTACTATGATACGGTCTAAATCCTGACTGGAATTCCTCACAGATAGCCTTTTTCTCTAAGAAGGAATATACCTTCTTATATATATATATATAGTGAGGAAACTACCTTTTCTAGTATCTTTGACAGAAAAGGGAGATTTGAGATTGGTCTGTAATTAACTAGATCTTTGGGGTCAAGTTGTGTTTTTTTAATGAGAGGCTTAATAACGGCCAATTTGAAGGTTTTGGGGACATATCCTAATGACAATGATGAATTAATAATAGCCAAAAGAGGATCTTCTGGAAGCAGCTCTTTTAGTAGTTTAGATGGAATAGGGTCTAACATACATGTTGTTGGTTTAGATGATTTAACAAGTTTATACAATTATTCCTCTCCTATAATAGAGAATGAGTGGAATTGTTCCTCAGGGGATCTATAGTGCACTATCTGATGCGATACTATAGCTGACAGCTGCATGGTTATAATTTTATCTCTGATAGTATCGATCTTGGAAGTAAAATAGTTCATAAAGAACTGTGCTCTTGGGAAATAACAACACCTGTTGATGCTTTATTTTTCGTTAATTTAGTGACTGTATTGAATAAATACTGGGGGTTATGTTTGTTTTCTTCTAGAAGAGACGAAAAGTAATCAGATCTAGCAGTTTTTAATGCTTTTCTGTAGGAAAAAGTACTTTCCCGCCAAGCTATACGAAATACCTCTAGTTTTGTTTTCCTCCAGCTGCGCTCCATTTTCCGGGCAGCTCTCTTTAGGGTGCGAGTGTGCTCATTATACCACGGAGTCAGGCTGTTTTCTTTGAACTTCCTTTAGCGTAAAGGAGCAGCTGTATCTAAAGTGCTAGAAAAGAGAGAGTCCATAGTTTCTGTTACATCATCAAGTTTTTCTGCGCTGTTGGATATGCTGAAGAATTGAGATAAATCAGGAAGATTACTTACAAAGCAGTCTTTTGTGGTAGAAGTGATGGTTCTACCATACTTGTAACAAGGAGTAGAATTTACAGTTTTGGCTATATGGAGTTTACACAAGACTAGATAATGATCTGATATATCATCGCTTTGCTGGAGAATTTCAACACCACTAACATCAATTCCATGTGACAGTATTAAATCTAGAGTATGATTTCGACAATGAGTAGGTCCTGAAACATGTTGTCTAACCCCAATAGAGTTCAGAATGTCTATGAATGCTGACCCTAATGCATCTTTTTCATTATCGACATGGATATTAAAATCACCAACAATTAAGACTTTATCTGCAGCCAGTACTAACTCAGACAGAAAATCAGAAAATTCTTTAATAAAGTCTGTGTGGTGCCCTGGTGGCCTGTACACAGTAGCCAGTACAAACATCACAGGAGATTTATCATTAACACGTGTTTCTCTAGATAATGTTATACGCAGCACCATAACTTCAAACGAGTTATACTTAAAGCCTGCCCTCTGAGAAATACTGAGAATATTGCTATAAATTGTAGCAACACCTCCTCCTTTACCTTTTGGACGTGGCTCATTTTTATAGCAGTAATTTTGGGGGGGTAGACTCGTTTAAAGTAATGTATTCATCTGGTTTTAGCCATGTTTCTGTCAAACAGAGCAAATCTAGGTTATGATCATTGATCAAATCATTTACAAATAGTACATTTGTAGAAAGGGACCTGATATTCAGTAAGCCAAGTTTTATCAATTGTTTCTCTGTATTGTAAACATTTTTTATTTCTTGAACATCAATTAAATTGTTACTATTACTTTGGTTTGGTCATTTTCTGTATTTTCTAGTACGGGGAGCAGACACAGTCTATATAGTGTGATATCTAGGTGAAGGAGTCTCTATGTGCTGAGAATTAACTGACTTCTGTGGCGTGAGGTGGCTAGCAGACGGTCGGTTTAGCCAGTCTGTCTGCTTTCTGACCTGGGCCCTAGTTAGTCAAGTACGAACTCTAAGACTATGTGGCATATTTCTAGAGAGAAGAGCGGCACCACCCCAGGAGGGATGAACACCATCTCTTTTCAACAGGTCAGGTCTGCCCCAAAAATTCTTCCAATTGTCTATAAAGCCTATGTTATTCTGCGGGCACCACTTAGACATCCAGCCATTGAGTGACGACAGTCTGCTATGAATCTCATCGCCACGGTAAGCAGGGAGGGGACCAGAGCATATTACAGTGTCTGACATCGTACTTGCAAGTTCACACACCTCTTTAACATTATTTTTAGTGATCTCCGACTGGCGAAGTCGAACATCATTAGCGCCGACGTGGATAACAATCTTACTGAATTTACGTTTAGCATTAGCCAGCACTTTTAAATTTGCTAAGTTGTCAGGCGCTCTGGCTCCCGGTAAGCATTGGACTATGGTGGCTGGTGTCTCTATTTTCACGTTCCATACAATAGAATCGCCAATAACTAGAGCACTTACATCAGGTTTCTCAGTGGGTGCGTCACTGAGTGGGGAGAACCTGTTTGATGTTTTGATCGGAACGGAAGAGCGGTGTTTTGACCCGCGACTATACCGCCTCACAGTCACCCAGTTGCCCTGCTGCACGGGCTCTAATGCCGGAACTGAACAATGTACAGGAGTCCCTGAGCTAGTTGCATCCAAAGCAGTATCTACAGCCCTCACATTCTTACTATCCTCAACTAAAGTTTGGATGCGTGTCTCTAGTTCTAAAATCTTCTCTGTCAGCCTAACTATTTCCCTGCATTTATCACATGTGAATCCCTCGCTGCTGACAGAGACAGATAAATTGTACATGTGGCAGGCGGTGCAAACAACAATAGTCAAGTCAAGTCAAGTCAAGTCGAGCTTTATTGTCATTCTGCTACATGTGTGGACATATAGTGGAACGAAATGTCGTGTCTCGCAGGACCACGGTGCTACATACTAGTTAAACCTAAGATAAACATACAACAATGCAAGTATATTAAAAACAATAGAGCTATACTACTACTATAACTGCTATTCCTAGTTGTCCACACATACACAAACTGAGACTGTACAAAAACTTTACATAAATACTGTACATGAAATTGTGCGAAAGAGATATATGTACATGAAATTGTGCAGAAAAATATATATTTTGTACATTAAATTATTGTGCAGAAGAGAGATTTTGTGGGAGACAGTGCATAGTGCAAAAAGATTTTGTAGTGCAATGCTCAAGTAAACGTGTATTATTTTGTAGTGCAATGTTCAAGTAGACATATATTTTCTTAAGAGTCTTTGTGGCAGGGAGTGTTTGTAGAAAGTGTCTAGTGTGCATATAGTGGGATGAGTGCGTTACTACAGGTGGTTTGTATAGCCCACTCACCTGTGTGTAGCACATTCAGAATTGCACTTGTCAACAGTTTGTCAACAGTTTTTAATGAGTTGGGGGGTGGGAGGGCTGAGGTGTTCATGGTTTCAGAGGGGGACAGGGGGATTGGAGTTAAGAGCTCTCACAGCCTGGGGAAAAAAGCTGTTGAGCAATCTGACAGAGCGAGCTCTGATGCTCCGGTACCTTCTACCTGATGGCAGGAGCTGGAAGAGGTTGTGAGAGGGGTGGGTGGGGTCCTTCACGATGCTGGTGGCCTTGTTGGAGCATCGTGAAAGGAAAATGTCCAGGATGGAGGGGAGAGGGGCACCGATGATCTTTGCGGCAGTGTTCACTGTCCGTTGTAGGGTCTTGCGGTCAGCAGCACTGCAGTTCCCATACCAGACAGTGATGCAGGTAGTCAGCACACTCTCAATGGTGCCCCTGTAAAAAGTGGTGAGGATGGGTGGAGGGAGATTTGCCCTTTTCAGCCGGCGGAGAAAGTGGAGGCGCTGTTGTCCCTTCTTGTTGAGTGACGTGACGTTGGTGGTCCAGGTGAGATCCTCTGTGATGTGCACTCCCAGGAATTTAGTGCTGCCGACTCTCTCCACGGTTGAGCCGTCGATGGTCAGTGGGGAGTGGTCAACAGAGTTTCTCCTGAAGTCCATCACAACCTCTTTCGTCTTACCCACATTGAGGGACAGGTTGTTAGCACCACACCATTCAGCCAGCTGTGCCACTTCCTCTCTGTAGTGCGTTTCATCGTTGTTGCTGATGAGGCCTACCACAGTTGTGTCATCAGCAAACTTGATGATGTGGTTGGAGCTGGACTTGGCAGTGCAGTCTTGGGTCAGCAGCGTGAAGAGCAGCGGGCTGAGCACACAGCCTTGTGGGGCACCTGTGCTCAGTGTGGTAGTGCTGGAGGTGTTGCGGCCGACACGGACTGACTGAGGTCTTGCAGTTAAAAAGTCCAGGATCCAATTACAGAGGGAGGTGTTAAGGCCCAGCAGGTTTAGTTTGTGGATGAGCTGTTGTGGGATTATTGTGTTGAATGCTGAGCTGAAGTCAATGAACAGCATTCTAACATAAGAGTCTTTCTGTTCCAGATGGGTAAGAGCTAGGTGGAGAGTGGTGGATATTGCATCGTCCGTGGAACGGTTTGGACGGTATGCAAACTGGAGTGGGTCCAGCGTGTTTGGGAGACTGGACTTGATGTGCTGCATGACTAACCTCTCAAAGCACTTCATCATGATTGGGGTCAGTGCTATGGGACGATAGTCATTCAGACAGGACACAGGTGACTTCTTTGGTACTGGAATTTGGGAGGTGGATTTGAGACACGTGGGGATGACTGCCTGGCTCAGCGAGATGTTGAAGATGTCTGTTAGGACATCCGTCAGCTGTGCAGCACAGTCTTTCAGTACACGTCCAGGTATGTTGTCAGGGCCTGCAGCCTTTCGTGGGTTAATCCTGGATAGGGTCTTCCTTACGTCGACTGGAGAGAGACAGAGTACCTGGTCGTTTGGAGATGTGAGTAGTTTCTGTGCAGGTGTGTCGTTCTGTATCTCAAATCGTGAGTAGAAGTGGTTGAGTGTCTCTGGTAGGGATGTGTCATCGTCACTGGCCTGTGGCAGGGGCTTGTAGTCAGTGATGGTCTGAATGGCTTGCCACAGGGTCCGAGTGTCTCTGCTGTCTGTGAAGTGATTGTTGATTTTTTTAGCATACTGATGTTTTGCCTTCTTGATGCCATGAGACAGATTGGTTCTTGCTGTTTTGAGGGCTGCTTTATCTCCTGATCTGAAAGCTTCATCTCTGGTCTTTAGCAGCCCACGAACCTCTGCTGTCATCCATGGCTTCTGGTTGGCACGTGTGGTGATGGTTTTGGTGACTGTCACATCATCTATGCACTTTTTGATGTAAGCAGTCACAGTTTCGGTGTACTCCTGCAGGTCTGTGTGGTTGTTGTAGGTGGCCGCCTCTTTAAACATGTTCCAGTCTGTGTCCTGGAAGCAGTCCTGCAGTGCTGAGGTGGCATTGTCTGGCCATACTGTGATCTGCTTTTGAACCGGTTTGGTGAGTTTTAGAAGTGGTCTGTATGCTGGGATTAGCATAACAGAGATGTGGTCCGAGTACCCGAGGTGGGGGCGGGGTTCGGCTTTGTATGCGTTCTTAACTGTTGTGTAAACAAAGTCCAGTGTGTTGTTTCCCCTTGTTGCAAAGTTCACATGTTGGTAGAACTTTGGCAAAACTGTCTTTAGGTTTGCGTGGTTGAAGTCACCGGCTATGATGAAAAAGCCGTCGGGGTTATTTGTTTGTTGTTCGCTGATGGCGCTGTACAGCTCGCGAAGCGCGTCCTTTGCATTTGCACACGGAGGAATGTAAACCGCGACAATAACAATGGCCGTGAACTCCCGCGGCAGATAGAACGGTCGACACTTCACAACCATAAACTCCACCAGTGATGAACAGTGTTTAGATACTACCGCAGCATTGTTACACCATTCTTTGTTGATATACACACACAAGCCACCCCCGCGAGTCTTACCAGACAGTGATGAATTTCTGTCCGCTCGGTAGCAAGTTAGTCCGTGCAGCTGAATGGCGGAGTCCGGGATGTTGTCGTTTAGCCATGTTTCAGTGAAAACAAACACACAACAATCCCTTGTCTCATGCTGTGTAGACCGACTGAGTTGAATTAAATCCAGTTTGTTTTCCAGAAAGCGAACGTTTGAGAGCATGAGTGTTGGAAGAGCCGGTCTTGTGGAGTTAGCCCTCAGCCTAGCTCGTATACCTCCGCGCTTACCGCGCTTCCGTCCTCTCTCACACCGCTTGCGACGCCGCCTTGTGCGGGTAGCGTCAGTAGGCGAGGCCGCGGTCTCGAGGTCCGGCTCCAGCAGTAAACAAAGGCCTCGTAGCTTCTCAGTAGCCGTCGGCGAGAGTTTGTGTTTGTATGTCTTGTCGATATCCAAAAGGCTTTGGCGATCGTATATGTATCTCGGAGTGATCTCCCGATGAATTAACGGTAAATCGACACTATTTGGAGACGAACAGACGACATTAAAAGACATAAAAGCACCGTCTTTGGGACCTGGAGCGGCCGCTGCGTCTGATCGCGCCGCCATCTTGGTAAAGGCAATAGCAGGAGAAGAAGCCATTACTCACCTTGATTGATGAATGATACCAACTTAACTTACCACTTACCACTGTTGTTTGATGAACTCGTGAAAAACGGAGCGAGAGAGAAATGAAAATCGGAGCAGAAAAAAAGAAAAAAAAAGAAAACAATAATAGGCGCGAATAGAAACGCGAATGGAACCGCGAGTGACAAGCTAACTGGCTAACGAATGCTAACGCGCTGCACTCGTGGTTTTAAAAGCGAATGATCAAATTAGTTAGATTAGTTTGATAGATAATACCAGAAATATGGTGGGAATTAAGTTATATATTATCACTTTAAACAACAGGGAGTGAAAGTAAGGTAGAGATTCAATAAAAAAGCGGAGCTACAATCGCAAACCTCTCAGCAGCACAACAGACAGGAACAGACTGAAGCAATCGATCTTCCTATATATCCGTTTATAATGTGTATTATAAACGGATATATATCACGTACAATTATATACAACTATAGTGCGTCTATTTTCCTATTTTTAAACAGGAAATTTAAATCAAATAATAAATAGGATTATATATTATAAAATATGCTTGGAATAATAAGAATACATTCTACATAAGTATTTTTAAATACATTTTACACAATAATAAGAATAAATTTGTAAATAAATTTCATTTTATTTACTGCAGACAATCATGTGACTGGTCACGTGAGCAGCGCGTTCCCAGGTTCGTAGGATCACAGAACTCACTCCTCCACAGTGAATAAATCGCCATCCAAATCCATGAGTTTTATCACTGATGTGATATGTAAATTTATTTTTACAGACGTCCATATGAGAAACAATTACCGTCCGAATCGGGCTTTTGTCAGCAAAGCCGCTTTGTTTTGTTAATTTCATGAGTCAAACAAATCAAAAATCACATTTCTCAATGCAAAATCGCAAAGAATTTAGGTCTTTCACCAGCTGCCAAACATAATATTGTGATAAGACTCAGGGATTCCAGAGAAATCTCAGTCTGTGTAGGGCAAGGCAGGAAACCTCAGGTGAATGTGGAAGACATTTGAGCCCTCAGATGGCATTGCATAAGAAACCATCATGCTGCGGTGTTAAATATAGCCACATGTGCTCATGAGTACTTCAGAAAACCACTGTCATTTACCACAGTCTGACACTGCATTAAGAAATTCAACTTAGCTAACTACAACTAAAAATACTATAACTGCTATTCAACTTAGCTAACTTAGAAAGCTACATCAATTCTATGCAGTGATGCCGCCGGGTTTTCTTGACCAGAGATAATCACAGATGTGTGCTGTGCTCAGATGAGTCCACGTTTCAGCTTGTTCTTAAAAAACAGACATCAAATTCTCAGTCCCAAAAACCAAAGGGATCATCTAGACTTTCACCAGCGACAGATGCAAAAGCAAACATCTGCCGCTAGAAAGGCTGTGTCTAACAGTGCGAACCTGATAGCAAAGGTAATGGATCCCTTGATCATTTCTGTCAGATCGGCTCTAAGGAAGTTCACTATCCCCCAGTCCTCTTATCTAGAGTCTGCTCCAGTGTCGGCTCCATCCCCTGACCACAGTCCGGAGTCTGCTCTAGCCCCTGAGTCTGCATTGGAGCCCGCTCACACCCCAGAGTCAAGTACGGAGGCTGTCATCGTCTCCTGTGTTCCACATCCCCTTGATGCAGCCAAGCTTTCTGCACTGCTGGTACCTCCCAAGCTCTCTGAATCCTTGAGTCGCTGACACCTCCAAAGCTTCCTGAACTTCCAGCACCTCCATGGTGTCCTGTATTAGTGGTGCCGTCCTGGAGGCTCTCTAATTGGCCTGTATCACCATAGTCATCTGAGTCATCACCGTAGCTAGAGCCCATTCATTTAATTGGCTCTAGCTCTCTCTCCTCACCACCTGTAGCTGGTGAGTGCACTGGTGCCGTTGTACTGTGGCTGCCGTCACATCATCCAAGTGAATGCTGCACACTGGTGGTGGTTGAGGTGAGATCTCCTCGTGATTGTAAAGGGCTTTGTGTGTACAGCAATACACTATAAAAGCACTATATGAATGCTTCATTCATTCATTTTGTGCAGATCCAGGGGTAAATCCTTCATATAAATCAAAATACTGATATTTTCACTCAACAAGTTGGCCAGTTTATTTAATAGCTTTAGCAAGGCATCCTTTAGTTCTTTGGTTTCTAGTTAATATGTTAGAAATTATTGACCTTTTAAAGATTAAAAATTGATGCACACCTGAAAAAAATAAATAATTTTCATTAAATTATTAAGCTTAAACAGTATGTTCTAGTGTTTAATTCATGACAGGTCTGTAGAATGCTTTTGTCTGTCTTGATTTGTATTCTGTCATCATGATGTGTCATGGCTAAGTGAGATTTGTTGACAGCAAGATTGTTTAGCACGTTCTGTAGGCTGACTGTTTGGCTGTATGCTTTAGATGTGTGCAGGATCATGCACACAATTAGATTTTTTGTTAGTGTAGAATTAGCATGTGAACAAATCCTGTATACTCTCACTCATGACAGCAGACAACAAATCAACAAATCAATTAAAAGTGTTTTTAATTTTGTATATAGTTTTTAATTTTTGTGTATGTATACACTCATTGAATATTTATAATTATAATTTCACATTTTTTTTTCTGTGTTGTCAGGTTATTTTACCCAGATCTCCACACTGGCAGATGTTCAAGAGAATGTGATGGAGTATCTGCATGTGCTCAGTCGGCCGAAGGTCATTGATCGAGAGCATGACATGGTGTGGACAGAAGCCTATGTTGATAGCACTGTAAGTGACTCATTTATGTTTTTGACATTTTTTTCATGTAAAAATCCACATATAAATCATTGTTAACCTTATGAACCCAATGCACACAGAGAAGAGTATTGTGTATTGTGCCCACTGAAAGTGCAGTGTATTTGAATACACTGTCTGTACTGGTTTTATTTATTTATTTATTTATTTATTTTTTATGCAGATCAGGCTACAGTGCAAACATTTCCATATTCTCTAAGATGAGCGCAATTTGTACTGCGTAGTTTAGATTTTACTTCAGGAGCCGAGTGCATCTGTACAGCAGTCTCCTCACTCAATAGCATTTGAGGAGGTGCTCAAAGCTTTGATAAGAGTGTTGGCTAAACTTAGCATCGAGTGGCCTAAGGAAAGATGGGAAGCGCCTCATAGTAAACTTGACGAATGCTTCCTGACTAGTAGTCAGGCCCAACCACCAAAGAGAAATTGTTGGTGTTACCTTAGGAGGCTGACCTGCTGAAGGAGCTGAGTGCCGGCAAGGGCCTCATGTATGGCTAAAACTGAGATCAAGGACAAAGAAAAAAGCTTTTCTGCTGGAAAGCCCAATGTCTTCATCTGGCCTTTTTGGTGACGCAGTCAACACCATTGTAGAGGTCTGCGCAAGACTGTTTTTTTAGTCCCGCTCCTGCGAGGTTATATTCCGCACCCACCCGCCCCCGCTATATATTCACTCTTTGTTCACCCGCTGTCCGCTTAGAATAATTTTCTTCCCGACCCGACTGTTCCCATTAAATTTAGATCTCATTTCCAGAATCTCACATTTCAATTTCTGCTGCTGAAAGAGAGATAGGCTAACAAATAAAAGTGTAGTATGCACAAAATTGTAGGCCTATTTGTAATTTTATTCATCTTTTCAAGATACAATTTGTTTAACACAATAGGAAAAAGTGTCGCAGAGAAAAAAAAAAATGTAGGTTGTACTGAAATTGTAGCCTATTTGTTATTTTTATTTGTCTTGTCAAAATACAAAATTCATTTAACATTTTGCAAAGTCTCCAAGACGCTTCAAGAAACCAACCTGCAAAACTACCTGAAAAACTATGCTCAAGTGCATTGAGGGCAAAAGCAGCTTTAAACGCAAAGGATGGTCAATGTTGATTAAATTTAGTTAAAAGAAGTTAATTGATTAAAAAATATATATATATAATATATATAAATATATAATTTAATATATAGTTGTTTTTTTTTTTTTTTTTTTATCAATTAACTTCTTTTAACTAAATTTAATCAACATTGACCATCCTTTGCGTTTAAAGCTGCTTTTGCCCTCAATGCACTTGAGCATAGTTTTTCAGGTAGTTTTGCAGGTTGGTTTCTTGAAGCGTCTTGGAGACGTTGTTCTCCACAGTTCTTCTGGATTTAGTCTGTCTCAGTTTGTTCTGTTTCTTCATGTCATTCCAGACAGACTGATGATGATCAGATCAGATCTCTGTGTGGAGCACTGGCTGTTGTCAGACAAAAATCTCACTGGATTATTACAATTAATGGCAAAATGAATGTATGGAAATGTAAACTGATATTTCCTACTGACACACTACAGCAAAAGATAGAAATAACTGACTTAAAACCATTTTTAGCTGCTGAAAGTGTTAGTGATCTAATAATTTTGGCCACCACTGTATATATTCAATTAACAACCTCAGAGCTTTTAAGTTTGTATTTAAAGGTTTATAAATTATTGTAAAAAAAAGCTATTTCCCTATGGAGAAAATGAATGGAGCTTTTACCTCTCCTTTACTTCCAAATATATTTCAGATTCAGACACCATTTTAGGAAGTAATGACCAGGAGCATAATGGGAAGTTTTAATATGTGTGCGCACACACTCATTTGATCGTAGTTTGTCTTTTGTCTTTGTAGCGTCCACAGGCTCAAAAGGTAAAGGTTTAATTCACATTTTGATTGTGATTTAGTGGTGTTTCTACATAGCACTTTAACCCATTACGTGGATCTGCTTTGTTACATTATATTGAGTTTGGACAAGTTTTCATTCTTATTTGACTTCTCATGAACTTTTTTTTTTTTTTTTTAAAGTGATGACTTTGTGTAGTCTATATCACTGCCATACTTGATTTTCCAGTCATCTGTGCACTCAGAGTATCTGTATTGCAGTTAGTGGAAGTCTTTGTATGTGCTGGCAGAGACAGACGTGACTTGCCCATAATTACACATCACCTCTTCTTAAAAGATATAAAATATTCTTAAAAGTAGAACACTTCATTGTCTCATAGTTTTACTAGTTTACCTAAAGGATGTACCTAAATTTAGCTTCTTGAATTTTGAATTTTTTGCACCCCACATGAACAGCAGAACTTTAGTCTCTTCAAAACACAATATGTTCTCCAAACATTGTCACACTCTGCTATTCTGCTGGAGTGACACTAACTAAATGAATAAAACATTATGATAAGATCCCTTCGGTAAGCTGACCCTTGTTAAAAAAAAAAATAGTAAACGTCAGCATACCTTTAAAAAGAGTACTTATTGTGGAAATATACACTGCTCAAAAAAATTAAAGGAACACTTTGAAAACACATCAGATCTCAATGGGGAAAAATATCATGCTGGAACGAAAGGATGCCAAGATAAATGAAAATGATCAACCAACTGAATTAAAAGACACCTCGAAAATCAAAGTGAAAAAATGATGCAGCAGGCTAGTCCATTTTGCTGAAATTTCATTGTAGCAACTCAAAATGGTACTCAGTTGTTTGTATCACTGAGCTCCTGGACAGTCTGAGGTGCAACCTGGCGGCGTCAGATGGACCGAAACATAATGTCCCAGATGTGTTCTATTGGATTTAGGTCAGGCGAGCGTGGGGGCCATTCAATGGTATCAATTCCTTCATCCTCCAGGAACTGCCTGTATACTCTTGCCACATGAGGCCGGGTATTGTCGTGCACCAGGAGGAACCCAGGACCCACTGCAATAGCATAGGGTCTGACAATGTGTCCAAGGATTTCATTCCTATACCTAATGGCAGTCAGGGTGCAATTGTCTAGCAAGTAGAGGTCTGTTCGTCCCTCCATTGATATGCCTCCCCAGACCATCACTGACCCACCACCAAACCGGTCACGCTGAACGATGTTACAGGCAGCATAACATTCTCCACGGCTTCTCCAGACCCTTTCACGTGTGTCACGTGTGCTCAGGGTGAACCTGCTCTCATCTGTAAAAAGCACAGGGTGCCAGTGGCGATCCTGCTGATGTGTTAAGGACCTTCTACGGCCCTGTCCAGCTCTCCTAGAGTAACTGCCTGTCTCCTGGAATCTCCTCCATGCTCTTGAGACTATGCTGGGAGACACAGCAAACCTTCTGGCAATGGCACGTATTGATGTGCCATCCTGGAGGAATTGGACTGCTGTGCAACCTCTGTAGGGTCCAAGTTTCGCCTCATGCTACCAGTAGTGACACTGACCCTAGCCAAATGCAAAACTAGTGAAAAACAGTCATTAAACTATTTTTTTCCAAAGATAAGTATGGAAAAAAATGTCAGTGGCCTCCACCTGTAAAACCATTCTTGTTTTGGGGTCATCTCATTGTTGCTCATCTAGTGCACCTGTTTTTAATTTCATTAACACCAAAGCAGCTGAAACAGATTAACAACCCCCTCTGCTACTTAACTGACTGGATCGATATCCCAGGAGTTTAATTGACTTGGTGCTATACTCTGATTAAAAAGTGTTCCTTTAATTTTTTTGAGCAGTATACTTTAAAAGAATACACTTAGGTACAAACTGAATGTGATGTTTTTGTAACTTAACTGCATGTTATTTATAATTTTATGAAAATATATTACAGTTTAAATTTATATTAAATGAAGCTAGTTGAATTTAAGCAGGGCTTGAAAAAAATAAAACAAATCAATCGGTTCACTCCGAGCAGAATCAATATTTTAACGTTTCTGTTCCTGCGGTTCCTCTGTATTATTACTGCTCCGAAACCGGTTCGAGTAGAAAAAATACTGGGTAATAACGTTATTTTTATTTATTATTTTAAATTCTTTGCCTATACTACTACTACTACTACTACTACTAATAATAATAATAATAATAAACTACAGCGTTTTCTTTACTCAGAAAGAAAAAGAAAAAAAGAACAGGAAGAGATCTAGTATCTTAACCCGCTGCGCTTAGTCACAGCCAATACAGCATCATCTTCTCTAGATTTTGGCCAAATGTAGGCTACTAAACAAACACTTTAAAGACATTAAAGTATCTTTTTAAGATATTTAAAAATGTTTGCTGCATTGATTAAAAAACACTACTTGTATAAGATTGCATTTTGAGAGGGGAAAAAACATAAGTCGTGTATAGACTTACGTCGCATTTTATTATTACATTCAGAAATAATGTAGGCTAAAATGCTGGTAAAGAAAAATGTTTACAAACATTAACAGTAATTAGTTTCTCTCCACAACAAATCCTCTAAAGTTAAGGCTGTTTAGGCTGTAAAAACATCAATCCAAAAACAAATTAATTTAAGGTGAAACTGATGCTTGCCACTCTCATTCGGCATGAATCCAAATGTTTCCATATTCACAACGTTTCTGGATTATTAACCGATTAATGGCCATTTCAAATTTTCGATTCTGTTCGGAACAATAAAATTTGATTTAGTTTCTGGTTCTGGTTCTGTTCCAGTCAAAATTTTGTTTCCGGTTTTCATTTTCCAGAAGAAAACTTTATTTTCCTGAGAAAACTTTACAGCACCGTTAGTAAAAGTACTACAATACCAGTAAGGAAGATCGGGTTGTTGATGTTTGCCTGCCATTCTTGCTTTGTCTGCACAGCGCGCGTGAACGCGCCGATGACGTATCCTGTCTGCGTGAACAGGGTGCGCAGAGGTATGCAAATACATACCTTAACAGGCAGGTAGGAGAGACAATCAAAACGCTCGGACGGAGCGTTTTGATTAGACGAACATTTCTTGGTCCTACACCTTCCACAGAATATATAAATACAGATAAATACATTTAGACCACTTAAATTAATGATTGCTATCAGGATGTGAAGAGACTTTCAACCAGAATAACAAAAAATGTTTCTGAAGACAATCACCTATGGCACCTTTAATGCAGCATCAGATGCCGAAAGCACCGTCAGTTTTTACTTTCACTTTCTAGTGAATCGACTAGGTTCACCGTATAGCCTAACTCTTGCCCCCTAAATCCTAATCCACAGAATCCTAAATCCTCTTAATATTGCCAATTTTTGATACTTTTGACAATATCTCTGGCTATCATCGACACATGATACGATGCAACTCAGCACGGGGAGGTAACCGCCCGCAAAGTATGCCACTGTGTGGAAATAGTTTTATGAATTGTAGGCACTATCTATTGTAAATGGTTAGAATTTACCATGTTTTCCTAACAGTTGGCATTGAGAGTTACTGCCACTTGATGGTCAGAAAGAATTACGAGATATGTGTAAAAATAAATAAATAAATTAATTAAAAATCCCTACCTTCTCTCTTTTCTATATGCGTTCGTAAATTGTATTTCTTTGTAAGTGTTATATTTGGCAGTTGGCATTAGAAGTTATATTACTAATAACAGTGGCATATGAGAAGTTTAATACCACAGGAAAAAAAAAAGTATTATAAAATATGTTTTTTTCAAAGCTGCTGTATATAAAAAACTCATAGCTAAAGTTTAGGCGTTCATTACTTTCTCTCAATTTAATTCGTTTTTTAGCACCCCCTCTGACCTGTTAAGAGTTTTTTATTCTTTCCTTTTTGTCTTAGTGTTTAAAATATTTTGAAACAAATTAAAAACATATATTTTGAAACAAATTAATTAATTAATTACTTAATTAAACAAATAGACTTACTGGGTGAGCAGGGTAGGCTATGAAAGCCGTCATATCATACCCTGCAGCTGATGCAAAGAATAGAATTTATATCTAGCCCTGTCTAGACTGTGCCCCGGTACGAGTTGCGTCGAGCTATTCATTAGTCTGTTTGTTTGATGAAAAAAGATTAAATTTAGTTGCAATAAATATGTTAAGGATCTGTACAACTGCAGCAGCGGATATTATTCTGCCTGGCAGAACTGCGGAAGAACGGATGACAGCACGGTTTGATCTTTGGCTGACCAATCAGCTGAAAGGGGCGTTTAATTCCCGCCCATGTATAGAAATCAAATATTTAAGCTGTTTATTCATTTTTCTACCCCTGAACGAAAAACGAAATTTTAAGCCCAATTCTCGTTTTTGGTTTTTTGGAAAAAAAAACAAAAACGAAAAAGTAGCCGTTTTTTTTTTTTTAATTTTTCTACTTTCAATATTAAATCAAAAAACGAATGAACGCATGATACACGGATTCAGCTCAATCATCCATCATTTTACAGCCCATTTACTCCTCCAGAGACATCGAGAGAACAGAGTAAATAAGGGAAGAATATATGTGACAGTTTAAGCTGATTTGTCTCTCTTCCACTGGTCCGCAGCTCATTGCCCCATTTCCGACGTCTTGTGAGAATGTATGATTGTGACTTTCGGATATTTACAGATCATGAATTCATCAAATGAGTTATTGTGAATGTGTAATTGTGCATGAATCGTGCATATGCATGTGTGTTGCTGCAATCAGACAAGCAGGCTGTGACGTTTCTGATTTAGATACAGATGATGAAGCTCTTCTCCAAGTCAGTCTCTGCCAACAGCCACAGAGTCCCTAGCAGCTGAGCCGCATCCATCCACACCTGAGCATGAGGTCACGTGATCTGAGTGCACATGAGTCTCTGCGTTCAGAGATTCATTACCATTTTATCACAGATTTCACATTATTCATGTGAAGTTATTATAGTGCATTCTTTATTGATTGTGTCCGCTATTATATTTGTTGTTGCAGTGTTACCACAGGTAACGGTCTTTATTATAGTTATTTATAACTTGCATAATATACAGCTTACATAATATAAAAAAAAACAACTTTTTTAAATTGTTGTTTTTTAAAAGATATGGAATTGATATTTATTTACAAGGTTTAAAAAATAGTTTAAGCTTGTTAAGAGTGATCACAGAAGCACTGTTTTTTTAAATATTTTTTTAATGTTTTTTTTTTTTTTTTTTTTTTTTTTTTAGTGTTTTGACGTTCTAAAGTTCATCACAGATTATCAGGGTGGCTAAAATGGGGAAAAATGGGTCAAACAACAAAAGGATCTAGTATACTATAGCCAGTTTTTGCAAAACCTGAAATACACTACCCTAGGTAGTTTCCAAACGAAACGTACCTGTACACCTAGTGGCAATAAGAGTGAATTTTATTTTCTCCCGTACAGTTGATGCTACAACAACAACAACAACAATAATAATAACAATAATCCTATCCTTATTCCGATAATGATAATGTCACAACTAGCTTAGCACTGTGACAAATAAAGGGAACAACAAGAGTTGTCTGAATAACCTAAATATGTGTTACTGCAAAAAAAAAAAAAAAACACAACAAAAATTAAAACATCAGTTAAAAAAAAAAAAAAATGGTGTAACTAACTGATGAACATCCATAGCATGATGCATTGTTGGAGAAAGAAACCAACTAGTCATGACTGTTTCCCGAAATCATGTGCACACATCCCTCAGTTGAACCATGTTGGTTCAGCAGGATAAAAGACTGCCATTATCACCGTCACATACAGGCAATGTTCCCTCTAAGCTGTGCGTGACCGCACACATCTTACATCGGCAGCGCAGAAGAAATACTATGCAAGACATTTGCAGAAGTTGAGAAAGCCATTTGATTGAATTCTAGTAAATGCAAAATAATTGCAATGCTCGGGCAAAACGCTATAGAGTTGGTGTCGCTATAGAACCGGTGAATGCGGTTTGCAGGTGTCATAGAAAAAGAATGATGTGCGTCAAATCAGTCGCTCTAGAAATCGGACGAAATACTGTAGCTCAACACGAGAGCCAACATAAACGCAATGACGGGTGCTTCTCAAACGGAAGGCTGCATCCTACCAAGGCTGCGTCCTTCCTAGTTCAGTCCTTCAGAGCCTTGTGGGCTATAGAGTCCTCCTCGGCATTAAACGCTAGATTGAGTCAGTCTAGTAAGTGCGCGTGGCTACGTCACATACGCCACCCTCACTGTCACGGCATGAAAATACTAATAAAACTTAGTTTTTGAAAAATACTTTATATTACAAATTGTAACACCGAGTTGAAATGTTAAACAGCCCGGATGGGAACTAATAATGCACGGGAGACGAGAAGATGGCGTATTTTCCCGAGTTTAATAAAACACCTCAAGCCCCGACACACTCGTCCACATACATGGGGAACGAGTGAGGGAAAATTGTACATAAGCATCCAACTCAGGTCACAAACAGAAAGGAATAAAATAAAATAAAGATGTCGGTAGAGCAAGTTCTCTCTTCACCTTTTCATCTCGTACAGACACACGCTATTCCCCTGCGCAGTTGTCAATCTGCCACAAAACTACCGTAAATGCTCTAGTGGCCGTTACAAAATCTTTAAATTATTTGGCTTTCTGTTAATGTAATACAGTGAATCTCAGCTGTCTTATCAAAACTCCAAGGGCCAGTTTTACTAACAGCTTGCGCCAGCATAAACATCTTTTGGCGTTAAAATAGTACTGTCAGGATTTACTAAAGACACGCAGTGACGAATTAGCGCTGAAAAGGCATGGACACAGTTATTTTTCCACCTGACCTTATTGAATATGCATTTCTAGGAGTTTTCCACACGTATTCATTTATTTGGAAAGAACACATTATCCGAACATATTGTTTGCCAAGCCATGCTATTTTTAATTTGCTTCAGGAAATAAAAGATGACTTGGAACCCTCAACAAGGAGTCACGCAATACCAGCTCTATCAAAACCTATTGCAACCCTTCATTTTTTTGGCCTCCAGTTCTTTTCAACGTACTGTGGCTTATTTATTTCTTTATTCACGACTACGCTAATTTGCACTGCGCTTGGTATATTGCGTTGGTCGATATGTAAATGAGATGTTGCATCTGTGTTCTTTAATTTGCACGTTGTGAGTAAATCACCTGTAGAAATTTCCACGGCCATTGGCGCTGTTTTGGAATTGCGCTCTCGTGCTAATTTGCCTTGTTTAGTAAAGCTGGCCCTAAGACATTTAGAGGTACACACAGGTGTAGTAGTGCGCAAATATGGGGATGTTTTAGATAACTGTAAAATAATTCACGTTCATGTTTTTTGAAAATATTTTTTGAAAATATTTGTTTTTAAATTAAATTATATTATACGCCTAATAAATAATTGACCTCAATAGCCGTTTCATTTTTTTTTCATATTAGCTATTATATTATATTATATTATATTATATTATATTATTATAAAGAATTGAACTGTTCTGTATGAGATTTTTTTTTTTTAATGATTTTTAATAGAATTTCTTGGTAACAAATGTTTTCTCATGTAAGCTAAAATGTGCATCATTTAGTTACATCGAGGGTCAAATAAAATATAAATAGCACATTAAAGTGAAAAGTTGCACACTTTTTTGTGTGTACGCTGTACAGATCTGGTATAAAGAATGTTTTTGCTCAGGTGGCCGAAATGTACGCCCAATAGGGAAAAGTTTTGCTCGGCAAGAAAATAAATAAATTAATTAAAAGTACAGGTAACATTGTACACAGGTGATGAAGTAAAAATGTTGAGATAAATTTGACTTTAATAATGTCAGAATATTATAGTTCATTTACACAAACAAAACAAAACCGTTCTTTTTTTTTCTTTTTTTTTTTAAATCACGTTATGCAGAGGGTTCAGGTCTGTTTAATAAGAGTTGGAGCTAACAGAGATGCTGCTGTAACTATATATAATAGGTCGATCCATAGAGCAGTAGTACCAACCACACAACCTTGTGATGCCGTTTGTTAATGTTTGTTTGAACTGTGGTTTTGGGAAACACAGAATCTTTGCACTACGTTGGTAACAATGGAACTTCTGACCATAGTTAACTAACAATGCTTTTGGGAAATGCTCCCTGTAGAGTTCAGCTCCAATCCTATCAAACACACTTAGCTTACAATGTTGGATAACCCTGCCCTAGACACGTCAAAATAATAAAAATAATGTCTAATAACTAATAATAATAATAATAATAATAATAATAATAACTAATACTATGTCCACAGTTTCATTTGCCTGAGAAACACGCTTCATTATCAGATTCAAAAAATAGACTGATCTCAGATTTGCTTAATGAATTTGTTTCATTTATTTTAATTATTTTAGTCCCAAAGCACCCTAATGACTTCACCATTTTGACAATGATTATTTCAGATGATGACGAAATAAAATCAAATGTCAAAAAAAAAGTATCTGTTGCAGAAACAAATGTGAAAAGAGATGGCCAATCACTTTCCCATGAAAACCAGGCAATGAATGACATTCATCCACGTCATTGTTATGTGTTGTTGTGTATTTGTGTAGCTGGAAGATGCTCAGGGTCCTGTGCTCATGACTACCGTGGCCATGCCTGTGTTCAGCACCAAGAACGAGACTGTGAGTGATGCTAAACTTTTACTTCAATAATGTTAACCAGTGGCTATTTAGTCAGTATGAATGTTTTCTGTATAGCACTCATCAAACTATACCTATAGAGAGAGGAAATATGCCAAAATAAGAAAGGAAAAAAATCATGTAGAAAGGTTTAATTGGAAACTAATATTAATAGACTTCTCAAAACATTTAACCAATAAATCACAACAAATATCAAGATTTTTTTTGTTTTGTTTTTTTGCTTTTTTTAACATGCTTGTGTTCATTGTTTTAAGAGAAATAAAGGAATTCTTCTTGGAGTAGTTGGCACAGATGTTCCAGTGTCTGAAATACTGAAGGCCATCCCCAAATACAAGGTACTCAGACAAGTCACCTATAACTGTCCATTCATTAGAAGCTGGAACTCCTGTTGATTTTGTGTCTAGCACCAGAGAATATGATTGAATGAATGAATTAATTAATTAATTAATTAATTAATTAATGAAAATCAACAATTTAGATAAACCTTTTTTTTTTCTCTAGAAGATAGCATTGTAATTTCATGTTCACTAAAACCGCATAATATGATGTGACATCTGCAGTTTTCCTTTCTGTATTTGGTGTATTTATAATTGAAATACAGGTTCCAAGTAAGTTTGTGTCAAATTTACCATCTTTCTTTTTTTACATGGTCATTAGACTTGAGTAATATCATCGATATGGACCATGATTTGTTACTTGCTATTGTGGTCAAGCGGAGAAGAAGAGCCTATACCAGAACAAGATGTAAACTAAAGAAAGATAAACTTGACTATGCCAGTTTGAGAACCTCTGCCAGGGAATAGGCACTGGAGTGCAAATAAGCAGGGGCGGTTCTAGACCACAGTAACTGGGGGGGGCCAGACAGGGGCCACTTGTGCTTTTAGGGGGCACAAGTTTTAAATTCATCTTAACCTACTTTAAGTATTATTCATTCAGTCATTTTTCACCATGTCATGTATCACTGCAATCTCTGGAAGTAATCTATAACAATTTCAACTAAATTAAATATTTCATCATGTTTCATTTATTTAACAAATAATTTTGTATTATAGTGTCAGGGGCATCATGCACTCATTATTTTTGAGGGGGCAGTAAAGGTAAAAAAAAAACATCACAGAAAATTTTAATGGTTTACACTACAAATGCCATTTCAAACCATCAACATTTAACCATTAAAAAATGGTTTTCTGCGTGTTTTAGGACATATTCCATTAGGATTTATTGGTTTTAAAAAGCCACCAATAGAAGGCAACCAATTACCAGTAGAGACCAACAGGGTCCACTACAGTTTCCAGTAAATCCAATACAAGTCCCATTATAACCAATAAAACCATTACTAATTTTGTAATGGTGTCTATTGTTTTTTTTTTTGGTTTTTTTTTTTTAGCAGGAGTTTTATTTATTTATTTATTTATTTATTTTTTATTCGATATATCCCTAAAATATATAATGCAATATCTCGATTCTCAAATGTGTGTAAGTGAATGCATTTTGCACCTTTATAGATTGTTATTTGATCTATAATGGGCGATGTGCAAAGTAGCCTAATACTGTAATCTATTAACTACACATAAAAGCCTGTCTTTTTACTTAAGTACCAGATATGGGTGTCATGCCATAAAATACTTTTAATATGACTGACTTTGTATTTAATGAATTTAATAAAAACATTGTAAGTTAATTAGCCTATAACATTTTCAGTGTACAAGAAGAGAGCAAAGAACGTATACAATATCAAAGAACATTTTCACTTCAGTCCAGCGAGTTCAAGCACTCTCAAAAACTGTCATTAATCTCTAAAGCTGTTTACACTGTGAAATTAATATCTTACTTACATTTGTACTTCTTCACTTTGTTGTTTCTAATGAGAGAATTAGAATTCAGTCAGCCAGCGTGCGCGGTGACGTGTTTCAGCGATTACTCATCTGAACGCCTCTGATTGGTCCTTGCATTCATAAGCTCAACAGAATCGTATGTGATTGGTTATAATGCGCAGTGCTTTAAAAACGTGTGTTCCTCTGGCTCTGTGCCAGCCAGCGAACGCAGATTTGAATTTAGCAGCTGGTGATTTTTTTTAAAATATAGTTTACAGGACAAACTGCGCATTTCACCCAAAATTGTTTGCTGTAATATGATTCCAAATTTAGGGGGGCCAAAGGGGGGCCAAGCTTGTTGACAGGGGGGCAGAACCCCCCCAGAACCGCCCCTGCAAATAAGTCCACCCACCAAAAGGATCACAGGTCCGTTCAATCTGGGGATGGAGACTCTGGCACATGTGCGGCCAAGGGTCATGCTCGTATGCCTACCCACTAGTGCTGGGCGGTATACCAGTTCATACCAAATACCGGTGTTTATTTTTGTTATGATATGAATTTTTAAAATACCAAAATACTGGTGTATGTCGTTTAAACAAGGTTCGGAGTGCGACACTGTTTGAGAGGCGTCTCTTTTCACTGTTGCATTGTGGCGAGGACACAGCTGTATGTGTTACTAAGCATGAAAGTTCCAAAACTGAAGCTGTAGAACTAGTAGAACGTGATGACGCAGAAGAACTTATCCACAATATCCACTGACCACCACAAATATCCACCGCCCCCTGCCATCAGCTCCCACGTCTCTCACACACGAGTGCGACTTCAGCACTAGATTTAGCAACTTTCAGACTCTTTTAGCGGCTTTTTTCCATAGAATATTCATACTGACAAACCTAGCGACTTTTTTGCATAAACCTTAGCTCTCGTTCAGTTGGAAGATGAAGATGTTGCCAGTGCTGCCCCGCGAGCGCGAGGTCTGACTTTCCCGGCGCAGTGTCTCCTCTCTCGCCATCTGTTCTGCAGTGAGTGGCAGAGAAACAATACATTCAGTTGCCCGTAACGCAGCAGACTCGTCAGTAAATGAGTACTAAACAGCGTTTCCAAGCACCTGTCACTGTCGCTTACTGACTGTTTGGAATTATAAATATGAGGATAGTTCGTCTGTTAATATTATGCACTTTTTTACACACACTTAACGACTGATGATTCACGACTGGACAAATTCTGCTGAACCAACCAACAAATAAATGAAAAAAAAAATAAATAAATAAAAAATAATATATATATATATATATATATATATATATATATATATATATATATATATAAGCCGTATCCAATTATATGGTACTCCTGCGTCCTGCGTTCAGTGTGGTCAGCACCATTGGTTATAATGGGCTCTATTTGCTATCCAACTGCTTTTCAAGCAAGGTTCATGTTTATAGCCATAACCTTGGGGTGTAGACCAAGCGACAACCTCCCGGTCTCTGTCTTGATACCAAACGGAAGTGACTTAAACTGCATACTTTGAGCTTCAAAAATGCTCTTCAGAAACCTACTGATGATGTCACAGACAATGTAGACTCAAGATAATGTAATAATCTAGTTTAAGCCATGTTTCTGCCAAACAGAGCACATCCAGATTATTATGTGTAATAATTACATAAGTTTCTTTCTTTCTTTCTTTCTTGGGCAACACTCATATCAATAGCCCCTTTCACACAGTAATACCAGTAAATTGCCGTAAAATTACCAGAACAACTTTACCGGTAAATTCAAAACTGTGCTGTTCACACAGGCAACGGCATTCCGTCTTTTTTACGGTAAAGCACCATTCACACATCGGTTTTAAATTACCGGTAAATTCTGTGACATCATAAAACGGAAATGACCTCTAAACGGCTGCGCCTCCCGGTGTTGTGTTTGTAAACATGGAGGGGTAAACGCGATCATTGCTTTTGTTGATGTTTTCATTTTTGTGCCAAACGTTCACATTCACGCTGCATCTTTTGGCCTAGAGACATCGCATTACACGACTTCAAACACAGCGCGGAGTAAATGCGTCATCTGTATCAGAATGTTATGATTGGCCCAGAGCTGTTGAATTTTGAATTTCAACAACTCTGGATTGGCCCGGAGTAGACGTCTTACGTCACCGCTTCTGAACTCGTACGTGCTCATACCGGTAATTTTCCTTCTGCGTTCACACACAGCAGAATTCCAGCAATTTACTGGTAATGTTACAGCTTCTCATACCGGTAAATTGCCGGAACGAATTTACCGGTATTTTTGAAAAGGTCCTGTTCACACATGATCTTTTTACGGCAATTTACCGGTAATTTTCCAGAAAAGTCTGTATGTGTGAAAGGGCTAAATGTCTATCACACTGCACAAACAGACACAGAAAACGAGTCAATGCAACCACATGCAATACTAGAAGAAAGGCAGGTTAGCAATGACACATTTCCAGGTGGTGCAATTCCTAATACGGTATTACTCATCCTGATGATGTGACACAATAATTCTAATGGGAAGGAACATCTCGATACACTAGTCAACTGGAGGTGGTATTAGGGTGAGGAACATTCTCACACTGTCCTAACCAGATTTGATGATGATACACAATGAGCGACAGAGGATTCTATTTTTGAAATGGTTTCCATTTCTGCAACATTGCAGCTGACAGCTTAAGTACTGATTGTGTTTCACATGATATAAAATGATTTAATATGAGTTTGAATATCATTTTGTGATGTGACTTACATCACTTTGTGCAGCAACCTTAATGAAAGAGACAATGGATAATTGTCCCCAGATTCTGAAAATAACTTAAAAAAATAATATTCAAACCATGAACTCTATGTAAACTCTCTGATTGTCTCACTGAGTTTTGAAAAATGTTAACATATTTTATTTGAATAATTTGATTATATCTTTATACATTTAGTTGTAAATGTGAGCAAAATCTCAATGAAAGTTAGTTCACTCTCCGGCAATATTTGCAGTCTCCAGGCAGCTATTTTCTGACATGCTAGACCAACTCCTATATTTTTTTAAAAGGAAAGGCAGGATTTGCATTACTAGAGCTGCCCTGGATACACCATATTGTGTAGTACACCATTCACAGCAATACATGTGCAACATCTCGGTATACAGTATTTACAGCAGTGTGCTTGCAGAGAGAGTCAGCCCACACATTCTTCTGATTGGCTGTGATCTTTGATTGATATGTTGCATCTGGTGTGGACAGATACATTGCTTGAATCTTATCAAATCATATCTGGTTAGAACATTGTGCCATTCTTACGAGTGTGTCATTGGACTAAAATCGGATGAGTGCTCAACATTTTTGGTCCAGTTTACTGCAAATATTAAATGTGTAAATTTGTTCATTTTGTAAACTTTTAGCACTATTATATATTATAGATGGCTGAAGCACTAATAGACAAACTCACGAGGTCTTTGAAAATGTGACAGTATCTCTGAATTTGATTGCTGCTTCTGATGTGTGTGTGTGTGTGTGTGTGTGTGTGTGTGTGTGTGTGTGTTCACAGCTGGGAATCCATGGTTATGCCTTCGCCATCACCAATAATGGATACATACTCACCCATCCAGACTTGCAGCCTCTGGTAATGTATCGCTTGTGATGATAATAGCAAAGAAGCAGTACTCCAGCACATGCTGAGGCTGATGGGAGAATGCATCTCATTAGAGTCATTGTGCTGTGAGCCGACAGCTGCATACGGCCTCTGATCAACTGTAATGAGAGTTTGACAGATGATGAGATGGGAACACACTCTACTTACATCAACAGGCATAAGAATCAAAACCTCCTTCATGATCTCGCTGCTGTGTGAATTGTGTCGATAAACAAAGCTGCTAAATTGTCAAACAGGGAAAGTACTCAGGATAAACAGGATCTGTGCAAGAGGGCAATGAAAAAAAAGTTTTTATATATTTATATGTCCTCTGCATGAATCTCACTAAGCCACTGATGAAAATCTAGGTGATATTTCATCCCATCAAAGTCAAACTGAAGGAGAATTTTTAGAGCCATTACAATTCATTACAATTCATAACAATTAAGCATGGTCTCATCATTACCATAAGGCATTTTCTTTCTTGGTAATGGTAGTGTGACTAGTTACAACATTTAATTTGTAATTTGTTTCATGGATTGTGGTAGTACTTGTTATACTGCCTTTTGGTAGCATTTCTACTATTTAATTTAAAATTATTTTTTATTTATGTATAACATTTGATTTTTTTTTTTTTTTTTTTTTTTGAGTGAAAACTGACGTGAGAGATTTAATCATGTGGCTGATGTCCAGGGTACAGCTGATGTGTCTGTATCTACACACACTCCAATATTCAAACTACACAATGCAACAGAAAAGCCCACTCTTTTATTATCTCCCATTTTAAAAGATAAGCATCTGGTCTTTTCCGTTATTTTCATTCTGCCACTGGAGGGCAGTCTATATCTGTCTCACACACCGATCAAAGAGAAATCTTCTTTTAAAAGAAAAGCACCAGTGACAGAGTAAAGTTGTGGTGTTCTGTGTTCTATTACGAAAGGATTAACAGCTTTGATAGTCTGATCTCTGTGGGACAAACATTAATTAGAGTTAGACATGTTGCATTGACATATATAGAAAATATATTTTGTTAATGATCTGCAGAAGAAAGTCACACACTAGTGATGAGAGAATAATGTGATGATAATAATTGGGTTTACTACAGTATCACTCTAATACACAGCATGTTTATCCATATTAAATGAATGATAATAAAAATAATGTCATTGGTGTTTCCATGGCTTGTGTTTCCAGTATGAAGAAGGGAAAAAGAAGAGAAAATCCATCTACAGCAGTGTGGATCTGTCGGAGGTGGAGTGGGAAGACAAGGAGGATGAGGTAAAATTTTGTTATTTACAGTTATAAATAGTTTAAATGAAAGTTCTGGTGGAAACATGTTTATTAAAATATGTTAATTATAACACAGAGCCACTTTATTAAGTCCACTGTGCTAACTCCACTTACTACTTCTATTATCTATTAACATAATACTCTTTCTTAATCAAAAAGTCAAAGGGGGGATTTTGTCTTCAGAATCTAACTAAGCTAAAAAGTTTAATACATAAAACAGATAATAGAGTCAGGTGTTTCAGTGAAGGAGCTTAGAATTTTGGGTTGTGCTGGTACATTATAGAGTTGCACAAAGCTAGAACAGGCTACACTAAAGACCTTTCAAATCATTGTCCAAAAAAAAAAAAAATCATTATACTATTTTCTTAATACATTTTAAAATACTGTTGTCTGTCATGATCCCAGTCTGTGTTCATCTGTCTTGGTTTTGTGTTTATGGACTCTTGTTTTGAAGTGTTTCCTATTCCCCCTTGTTTCTGTCCCCTTGTTCAAATGCCCACACATGCGGTCTTTGCACTTGACCACTTGACTACTTATATGATGTATTTCCTGTATTTGGCATATAATCTCAATTTATTCCAAAACATGATGCATGATGGAATACACAAAGCCTGGAATAGTGCTCCAGAGCAGAGTGGATTTAGTGTGCGTTAAGGGCACTGCGCTTTGACATTTTTAAGACCTGGGACAGTCTTGCACACTTACTTCTGTCACGCATGGCATAGGCAGAGGGTGAACCAACTCCAGGGTAAGGCTATAAGCAGCCAAATGTATTAAACATCATGAACCCGTCTTTTTAGGCAAGAACCAGACATGGGTGTCATGTAGGCTAATAAAATATGTTTAATGGGACTGAATTTGTATTTAACGTGATTACAATTTAATAAAAACATTATAAATTGATAATTATATAACGTTTCCTTTCCACGGTTATTCAAACAGTGAATTAATTATATATAGAAAGTGACATTATCACTAACTTTGATCTATCGTGAGTTTAAGCACTCTCTCAAAATCACTGAACCTGTGTAACCTACACTATGAAATGAATCTCCTACTTACATTGTACGTACATCTGTGCTTTGTTGTTTATGATGAGATAATTTGCAAGAGTCCGGAATTCAGTCAGAGAACACGCACACACTCAACAGAACTGATGAGTTTAAGTGATGACTCCTCTTAACGCCTCTGATTGGCCATTGTATTCCTAAGCTCAACAGAATTGTTTGTGATTGGTTAAAATGCGCAACACTGTAAAAACACCTAAAATGAAATATGGTGCAACATGAATAGATCTTAATTTAATGCCTCAATCGTCACTGTCTATTCATTTTCACTTTGTTAGCAACAAACGTAATAGATTTAATTTGTTTGTGCAGGGGCATTTTTGCCCCAAGTCCCCATGGCCAGGGGAAGGCTAAGCCTTACACACGCTCCGCCTATGGCACATGGGTATTTGGACAAGGCATGTGTTTACTTGTTCAGTGCCCTGTGCTACCCTGTTTGTTGCCATAGTTACCCTCATTACCTGTCATAGTGATTCATTAGCCCTCTCCTTGTTAGCCTTATTATCTTGTGTATTTATACCATTGTGTTTCCCTTGCTCAGTGTCAGTCGATGTGTTTCTCCGTAGAAGCTCTTGTTTTTGTTTTCCTTGTTTACCAGTGTTTGTTTTGTTCCATTTTGTTAATAAACCTAATCTACATGTGGATCTGCCTCATCATGCTTTTGTCCAACCCAGCATTACATTTTGACACTTGGCCCTGTAAAAGCCTGTTCACAGTAAATGATAATTATGAACATAGAGTTTAAAAGAGAAAATAGTTCAGTCTAAGATAATCACTGGAATTTTTTCCCCTACTTTTCCCCTACTTCCTGCTTTAAAGTGCACTGCAATTATGTTCACAGAGCATAAATGAAGCATTCACTTAAACTAAACAACGTCTGTTGGCAGAAGGCTCTCACGTGCACATACACACATTCTGCTGGTGCTGTGCAACTGTTACAGAGGAGGCTCCCATACTGCCTCCTCCGCACCACCAGAGGGAACTGTCTCCTGAATATTAGCGAGCTCTCTTTCGGACTCCATTTCCCATCATCCCTTATACCTGGGACTGATCACACAGTTACACCTGCACCTCATTTACACACTCACACACACACACATATAAGCCACACCATGGACACATGGACTCTTTGCGAAGTCTTGATTTGCCTCGGCTGTCATTTCTGAGCGTTATTACCCTTGTTTGTTTTCTGTGTATCTGACCTTGGACTGTTTCCTGATTTACTGTTTTCTATCTGCCTACCCTGACTTGGATTGTATCACCTGGACTCTGTTTGCTAGCCGCCTGCCCTGATCTCTCGTCTGGTTCACGATTCTGTCTCTGCCTTGTCTCTGCTGTTCTGCCTTGCCGGCATTTGACCCTGTACTGTCTGACTATTCTAAATAAAACTGCATATGGATCCAAACCCTTCTGACGTGTCGCAACAGAAGACTTCGCCAAACAGCGATCCAGCAGCGCTCATGCAACTATCAACAGAACTCAAGCCTCGCAGCTCGCCATGCACCAACATCAGTTAAACCGGCTCACCATGTTAACCGAGGAGCTCGTCAAAGCACTACAAGGCCTCAGCATATCATCACCCGGAGCCGCTTCTAATCCACCGTCTGTCCTCAGTAACCCGCCACCTGCTCAAACACGCCCAGTCAGTCCACGACTTGCTTTTCTCGAGAAATTTGATGGCAGAGGCTGCCAAATGCAAGGGCTTTCCGAACCCATGCAGTTGGGATTCACTCACCTCACCCCCGAAGAACGGGAACGCCGCATGCAGGATCAACTGTGCATCTATTGCAGTCAGGCTGGACACATGAAGATCTCCTGTCCGGTCCGTCCATCACCCAGTTCCCGATCGGTGAGTGTAAATACTCGCATTGCAACCTCTGCATCTAGCATAAAGTTACCAGTCGAGTTGCTTGTCAGTGATACTGTAATTACCACCACCGCTCTATTAGACTCTGGAGCAGCTGGTAACTTTGTTTCATATGAATTCACTCAGCACCAAAAACTAAAACGTGCTCCTTGTAACTCTCCCTTGACAGTGGAGGCGCTAGACGGACGCCCCCTTGGAGAAGGAAAAGTTTTATGCATCACTGACGAGGTCAAGTTACATGTAGGAACCCTGCATTCTGAATTCATCTGATTCTACGTCATTTACTAGTCCAATCACACTATCATTCTCTGACTACCCTGGCTGCGCACACACAATCCACTCATCTCTTGGAGAGAAGGACAAATTATTCAATGGGACGTCACGTCAAGATCGTTGCCTGTCAAAAATTACCCGAGCTTCCAGTAATGTCTCTCTCTCACCTGCTCCAGACACACACAATCTTCACCTGCCCCCAGAATACTCAGACCTCGCGGACGCCTTCAGTCAAAAAAAAGCATCGCAGCTTCCCATTCACCGTTCTGTCGATTGCGCCGTCGACTTAATGCCTGGCACCACTCCTCCGAAAGGCAGAATTTTCCCGTTACCACAATCTGAATACGAAGCCAAGAAGCTATACATTGAAGAGGAATTATCTAAAGGATTCATTCGACTCTCAACTTCTCCTGCCTCAGCCGGGTTCTTCTTTGTAAAGAAAAAGTGCAGAGGGTTACGGCCATGCATTGATTACCGCGGCCTCAACGACATCACCATTAAGTTTTGCTACCCGTTGCCCTTAGTTCCAGCCGCATTAGAACAGCTTCGCTGGGCCAAATACTACACCAAGCTAGATCTATGCAACACTTACAACTTAATTCGCATCCGTGAAGGAGATGAATGGAAAACGGCGTTTTCCACCACTAGTGGGCACTATGAATACTTGGTTATGCCCTTCGGCTTAGCAAATAGTCCATCAGTTTTCCAGTCTTTCATGAATGATGTCGACAGATCGGTAATCGTATACATCGACGACATCCTGATTTATTCAAACACTCTGGAGGAACACGTCCGCCATGTTAGATCTGTACTGAAACACCTCATGCAGTATCAACTCTATGCCAAAGCTGAGAAATGCGAGTTTCATCAAACAAGCACCTCGTTCCTTGGGTATATTATCAGTAAGGAAGGGGTAGCCATGGACGAAAAGAAAGTCAAGGCAGTATTGGAATGGCCACAACCTCAGACAGTCAAAGAATTGCAACGTTTTCTGGGGTTTGCAAACTTCTACAGACGATTTATCAGAAACTTCAGTTCGATCGCTGCCCCTCTGACCGCCATGACTAAACGCCACGCAGCCAGACTGATTTGGTCCCCAGAGTCACGTCTGGCCTTCGACGAACTAAGGACTCGGTTCACCACTGCACCCATTCTCCGACATCCAGACCCAGAACGCCCATTCATTGTGGAGGTCGATGCCTCTAACACCGGGGTAGGCGCAATACTGTCTCAACGTCATGGTTCGCCAGCTAAGATGTACCCATGTGCTTTCTTCTCCCACAAGCTGACTGCCGCCGAACGGAACTACGACGTGGGAAAACGTGTACTCCTTGCCATGAAACTAGCACTAGAGGAATGGCGGCATTGGCTGGAGGGGACAATTCACCCGTTCACCGTCCTCACCGATCATAAAAACCTGGAGTATCTGCGCTCAGCTAAATGTCTAAACGCCAGACAAGCCAGGTGGGCATTGTTCTTCACAAGATTTCACTTTACTGTAACTTACAGGCCGGGTACCAAGAACACCAAAGCTGACGCTCTCTCACGCCAAACCGAGGAAACTGTCCAGTTCACTGCTAACGATAATATTCTTCCCGAAAAACTTCTCGTGGCACCTGCACAGTGGGATATAATAACAGAGATTGAGCATCTGAACCTTCAAGATCCACCGCCTCCTGAATGCCCTGCTAATCTCACTTATGTTCCAGAACCCCAACGACAACGACTGCTCTCTCAGGTACGTTACGCCCAGCTCAGGTCATCCTGGAATCACTGCTACAGTACATTTGCTCAGGAATCGATTCTGGTGGCCCACTACGCTGACTGACACAACCAAATTCATCCAGAACTGTATCACGTCACACTTGCAAATCACCCAGACAGCTCCCAGCTGGCCTGTTAAACCCACTACCGATGCCACAACGACCTTGGTTTTATATTGCCATCGACTTCATCACCAACCTACCAATTCTAAAGGTACCACCACTATACTCACCAAAGCCTGCCACCTAATTCCTTTACCCAAGCTCCCCACAGCCTTTGAAAGCGCTGAATTACTCTGCAACCAAGTGTTCCGATTCTACGGCTTACCCGAAGATATTGTGTCAGATCGAGGGCCCCAATTCACTTCACGGGTATGGTCCGCCTTCTTCAAGCACCTCAACGTTAACATCAGTCTTACATCCGGTTACCACCCTCAATCCAACGGGCAGACAGAACGTCTGAATCAGGAGGTGATTCGATTCCTCAGATCGTACTGTCAGCAACAACAATCAGACTGGAGCAGGTATCTGTTATGGGCAGAATACGCACAGAACTCACTCATGAAACCAGCCACAGGTATGACCCCTTTCAAATGCATTCTGGGTTTTCAACCGCCATTGTTTCCATGGTCTGGCGAACCCACCGACTTACCCTCAGTCACAGATTGGTTGTAACACAGCGAGGAGCTCTGGGATTGAGCTCATACCCATCTACTTCATGCTGTAAGACGGCAAGAACAACAAGCTAACCGACGTCAACGTCCTAGTCCAGAGTGCACCCTGGGCCAATAGGTTTAGCTTTCGACCAAAGATTTATGCCTCCAACTACCATGTAAAAAGCTCAGTCCCAGGTATGTTGGCCCCTTCAAAATTTCTAGCCAAATAACTCCAGTATCATTCCGTTTAGAACGGCCTTCTAATTATCACATTTCTCCCATATACCGTGCATCACTTCTGAAATCCACTGGTGGTCCGAGAGGAGAGACGGAGGAGAGAGCCAGGCCACAGAGCCCCCTCCCTATCCTGGTTGATGGCGAGGAGGCGTATTGAGGGCACGAGTTGCTAGACTCCAAACGCCGGGGCAGCACCCTCCAATATCTGGTCGATTGGGAGGGGTTCGGTTCGGAGGAGCGATCTTGGGTCAACGCTGGAGATATCCTCGACCCCACTCTCACTGAAGAGTTTCACAGGACGCATCCAGAAAAACCGGCCCCTCGACCTCGTGGAAGACCCCGGTGTCGCCCACTTCCTCGCGTCAGGAGCCGCTTGCAGGGGGAGGGCTCTGTTACAGAGGAGGCTCCCGTACCGCCTCCTCCGCACCACCAGAGGGAACTGTCCTGAATATTAGTGAGCTCCATTTCGGACTCCATTTCCCATCATCCCTCATACCTGGAACTGATCACACAGTTACACCTGCACCTCATTTACACATTCTAGGGATGTGCATCTCCATAACTGAGATGCGATACGCATACGCATAGCGATACGCATCTCGATGCATAGCCAACGATACGATACATTGAAGATACATATGAAGCAGCTAGCGATGCGATGCAATACGATTCACCCCTGTTATGATGCAGTGCAATCTGATTTCGATTCGATTCAACACAATGTGATACGATGCAATGGAAAAAAATATGATTGCTTTTATTTCTTTGGTTCAGACAGAGAGCAAATCATAAATTAACTCATGTGTCTTCTGACTTCTAATGCCTCGAAGCCTGTTTCATAAAACAAGTTTACCAAATAGGCCAGGCTTATTTCAGTTAGTCTGACTCCCTGTCAAATGATTTGGTTCCATAAAATCAGGGCGACGGATTAAGAAACGCTGTGGGAAACGCACTGGGATTCGCAACAGATTGAGGAAAAGAGCTCACAGTCCTCCTCTACCGAGCATTCTGCTCTCCAATGTCCAATCTCTGGAGAATAAGATGGACGATCTTAGAACCAGGATAAGTTTCCAACGGGACATAAGGGACTGTAACATCCTTTGTTTGTCTGAAACATGGCTCACGACCTCGGTCCCGGACACTGCTGTAACGCCGTCTGATAACTTCTCTGTTTTACGGATGGACAGAACAGCTGAGGCCAGTAAATCAAAAGGTGGAGGAGTGTGTTTCATGATTTACAAGAAATGGTGTGACCCCAGGAATATCTCCACTCTGTCGCGCTCCTGCTCACTTCATCTGGAACATCTATCCATTATTTGCTGCCCATTCTATCTGCCCCGTGAATTTTCATCGATCATCGTTACTGCTGTTTGCATTCCACCACAATCAGACACCGGCTTGGCTTTGTCTAAGCTTCATGATATGCTCAGCGGCTACATCAACAAACATCCTGACACTGCTCTTATCATCGTGGGAGACTTTAACAAAGCCAACCTCAGGCAGGTCATGCCGAACTTTTATCAACATGTATCCTGTCCAACTAGAGGACTGAATACACTGGATCATTGCTACTCTCAGTTTAAGAATGCCTACAAAGCCCGCTCACTACCGGCTTTTGGCAAATCGGACCATGCCGCCATTTTCCTCACACCGGAATATAAACAAAGGCTCGTTCAGGAACCCCCGGTGCAGAGAGTAGTGACGCGCTGGTCCTCCCACTCAGAAGCTATGCTACAGGCGGCTCTTGATGACATCGACTGGGACATGTTCCGGGCGAGTTCATCTGACGTCAGCGAGTTCACGGATGTAGCATTAAGCTTTGCAAACACGTTAACCGAGCAAGCAACTGAAACAATAACTATAAGGACCTTCTCAAATTAGAAACTGTGGGTGGACAGAACAATCTGTGCTGAGCCTTAAGGAACTCCATACTGCACTTGTGATCAATATGATACCTCTTCATTCACTGCTACAACTTGATAACGGTCAGATAAGTACGATTTGAACCATGCTAATGCACTTCCACTAAGTTTTCTAGTCTATTCAAAAGAATGTTGTGGTCAATAGTGTCGAACGCAGTGATAAGATCCAGTAGCACTAATAGAGAGATACAACCACGATCAGATGATAAGAGCAGGTCATTTGTAACTCTAATGAGAGCAGTCTCTAATGAGAGTCTCAGTCCTATGATATTGTCTAAATCCTGACTGGAAATTTACATTTACATTTATGCATTTAGCAGACGCTTTTATCCAAAGCGACTTACATTGCATTCAAGTTACAGTTTCTACATTTTATCAGCTCTTGCTTTCCCTGGGAATCAAACCCATGACCTTGGCGTTGCTAGCGCCATGCTCTACTATTTGAGCTACAGGAAATCCTCACAGATACCTTTTTTATCTAAGAAGGAATATAATTGTGAGGATACTACCTTTTCTAGTATCTTTGACAGAAAAGGTAGATTCGAGATCGGTCTGTAATTAACTAGGTCTTTGGGGTCAAGTTGTGTTTTTTTTTTTTTGTTTTTTGTTTTTTTTTTTAATAATGAGAGGCTTAATAACAGCCAGTTTGAAGGTTTTGGGGACATGTCCTAATGACTAATGACAATGATGAATTAATAATAGTCAGAAGAGGATCTATTACTTCTGGAATCACCTCTTTTAGGAGCTTCGATGGAATAGGATCAAACATACATGTTGTTGGTTTAGATGATTTAACAAGTTTATACAATTCTTCCTCTCCTATAGTAGAGAATGAATGGAATTGTTCCTCAGGGGATCTGTAGAGCACTATCTGATGCAATACTGTAGCTGACGGCTGCATGGTTACAATTTTATCTCTAAATGTACTGAGCTTGGAATTAAAGTAGTTCATAAAGTCATTACCGCTGTGCTGTTGGGAAATGTCAGCGCCTGGTGATGCTTTATTTTTCGTTAATTTAGCCACTGTATTGAATAAATACATGGGGTTATGTTTGTTTTTTCTAAAAGAAACTAAAAGTAATCAGATCTAGCGGTTTTTAATGCTTTTCTGTAGGATAGGGTACTTTCCTGCCATGCGATACCTCTAGTTTTGTTTTCCTCCAGCTGCACTACTTTTTCCGGGCTGCTCTTTTTAGAGCGCGAATGTGCTCATTATACCACGGTGTCAAACCGTTATCCTTAATCTTCCTTAAGCATAAAGGAGCTATCTAAAACGTTAGAAAAGAGAGAGTCTATAGTTTCTGTTACATCTTCAAGTTTTTCTGAGCTATTGTATATGCTGAGCAATTGTAATAAATCAGGAAGATTACTTACAAAGCAGTCTTTTGTGGTAGAAGTGATGGTTCTATCATACTTGTAACAAGGAGTAGAATTTACAGTTTTAGCTATATTGAGTTTACACAAGAGTGTATAATGATCTGAGATATCATCGCTTTGCTGCAGAATTTCAACACCATTAACATAAAATCCATGTGACAGTATTAAATCTAGAGTATGATTTCGACAATGAGTAGGTCCTGACACGTGTTGTCTAACCCCAATAGAGTTCAGAATGTCTAGAAATGCTGATCCCAATGCATCTTTTTCATAATCAACATGGAAATTAAAATCACCAACAAGACTTTATCTGCAGCTAGCACTAACTCTGATTAAAAAAAAAAAAAAAAATCTGCAAGTTCTTTAGTAAAGTCTGTATGGTGCCCTAGCCCCTTAGAATTCCAAATCTAAAACGTCTAAAAAAGGCATACCCAAAGTTAATTGCATGCTGTTCTTGAACCATTTGGATTATATGCATGGTTTTGGTCTCTTTTGAAAGGTGACACTCTGAGGTTTGTTTCAGAGAAACAGTCAGAATCACTGTAAGTCTTACTGATATTGAGTAATAGCACTTTGAATACACTAAAAAAGAGAGAAAAAAAAATCCGCCTACATTTTTTTTTTTTTTTTTTTGTAAATAGAAGCCTGCAGATGACTACAGCTGAGAGCTATTAGCTGGAAAATACAATGGACTTACAGAATGAAGCCTTACCAAGCTAAATTTCAAATTTGATAACAATACTTTGGAAAATGAGTGTTTTACACGTTTATTTAAGTTTATGTCTAGGCGCTTCCCAAAAAAGGACACTTGGAGACTCCAAATGACCCTTTGTAACCAACGACACATAAAATGCTGTAATTCTTGAATGCTTTAATGTACAATCATAATTTTGGGCTCTAATGAAAGGTTATACTTAGAGCTGTTTAATTTCTCATCCAGATTCACTGTCAATAATTGCTGACACGTAGTAACTGAAGCATAAACACATTATAGTGACATTTATACACAGAATCCAAAATTCGTACACTTGTAAATAACATTTCTATTACTAAATTATAATCTAATTACATTTTATTTCCCCTATACTTCTGTTTCTGTACATAGTACATTATTATTTTTTTTTCTTATATTCGTGTTATATTCCATCCCTACTGTGTTATTCCTATGTATGTCTGCACTATCAAGCATGTCTGTATGTCTGTACTTTCTTCTGCACTAGAAGCTCCTGTCATCAGGACAAATTCCTTGTGTGTATAAACATACTTGTAACAAAGCTCTTCTGATTCTAATTATAGTGGTTTTTTTTTACAATTTTTCCAGAATTGCTGTCATCATGTCCCTCATTATATGGCTTTTTGCTGACTGGCTCCCAGACTTCATTCGATTCAATGTCAGATGATTGTCTGTGATATATAAAAAAATTAAAAAAAAACACACACAAAAGAAGTTAGCAGGAATACATCAAAACACGTATAAAACACACACACGCACACCAGAAGTTGGCAGGAACACCTCAAAACACAAATACACATACACACACACACACACACAAACACAAACAGGACAGAAGTTGGCAGGAACACCTCAAAACACACACAAACAGGACAGAAGTTGGCAGGAACACCTCAAAACACACACAAACAGGACAGAAGTTGGCAGGAACGCATCAAAACACACACAAACAGGACAGAAGTTGGCAGGAACACATCAAAACACACACAAGCACACACACAAACAGGACAGAAGTTAGCAGGAACACATCAAAACACACCCAAACACACACACAAGCAGGACAGAAGTTGGCAGGAACACATCAAAACACACACAAACACACACACACAAACAGGACAGAAGTTGGCAGGAACACCTCAAAACACACACAAACAGGACAGAAGTTGGCAGGAACACCTCAAAACACACACAAACACATACACAAACAGGACAGAAGTTGGCAGGAACGCATCAAAACACACACAAACACACACACAAACAGGACAGAAGTTTGGCAGGAACACCTCAAAACACACACAAACAGGACAGAAGTTGGCAGGAATGCATCAAAACACACACACAAACAGGACAGAAGTTGGCAGGAACACCTCAAAACACACACAAACAGGACAGAAGTTGGCAGGAACACATCAAAACACACACAAACACACACACAAACAGGACAGAAGTTGGCAGGAACACATCAAAACACACACAAACACACACACAAACAGGACAGAAGTTGGCAGGAACACATCAAAACACACCCAAACACACACACAAGCAGGACAGAAGTTGGCAGGAACACATCAAAACACACACAAACACACACACACAAACAGGACAGAAGTTGGCAGGAACACCTCAAAACACACACAAACAGGACAGAAGTTGGCAGGAACGCATCAAAACACACACACAAACAAACACACACACAAACAGGACAGAAGTTGGCAGGAACACCTCAAAACACACACAAACAGGACAGAAGTTGGCAGGAACACATCAACATATACTGTAAAATATGTATGAGATACTTAATTATATGTATAATATATATACATATAATTATATAATATAATAAAACACTTACTTGTTGAGAGTGCCGTCGTCTCCATCCAAAAACATCTCCTCCGCTTCAATGGATGAAACATCGCTCTCTCTGTCAAAAATGTCATCAAACATTGCTCTCTTCGTCAAAAATGTCATCTCTGTCATGCCTAGCGCATTGTTCAACAACTTCTTAGTGCAAAAAGTTTGTTTTTCTCGTTCTCTTTTTCACCTCTAACCATCTCTTAGCCATAAGCTCTCTCGGAGCGCACTTCTGCGCGCAGGCGCGCTGGTCACGCTAATCTTGTGTGCACGGACTTTTGCGCATGATAGCCTGAACCGACCCCCTAAAGCGGCATATCAGTCTGTTCAGAAGCTCATTGGCTATCAGATACGACAGTCATTTGCAGACTCTAATGCAAATTGGATCGCTGTACTGTCCATCAAAGAGCGGGCGGCACCATCTCCCACCATCTCTGCTCTTTGGCTGTCGCCGCATGTTGACCGCTCTAAGGGGCAGCTATTGGTTCAAATGAGCTGTCAATCTTCAGAGCAGAGCTCAGCGGCCATTTTGAGATCAAACATTCCGCTTAGTTTACATGAGAACACTACATTACAGAATACACATAAGATGTGATAGCTCCGTCGGCTAATTTGAAACAATACTACTACATTCCATGGATGTTTATCAACATATACATGTGTTATGGACTAAATAGTGCACTGAATTGGATAGTCTGGACCCTTTACAGTGTAACAAGACCATTTTTGTTTGAATGTTATGGATCAGTGGACTATCAGGAGTAGAGGTCGATTTGCAACGAGCACCGATAGGTGATTTGCGGAACTATCGGTTATCGACAAAAATCCATGCCGATAGTTTTCCGTGTTGCGTCTGTTGCTGGAGTGGTTGGCAGGAACACCTCAAAACACACACAAACACACACACAAACAGGACAGAAGCTGGCAGGAACACCTCAAAACACACACAAACACACACAAACAGGACAGAAGTTGGCAGGAAAACCCTCAAAACACACACAAACAGGACAGAAGTTGGCAGGAACACATCAAAACACACACAAACACACACAAACAGGACAGAAGTTGGCAGGAACACATCAAAACACACACAAACACACACAAACAGGACAGAAGTTGGCAGGAACACATCAAAACACACACACACAAACAGGACAGAAGTTGACAGGAACACCTCAAAGCACACACAAACAGGACAGAAGTTGGCAGGAACGCATCAAAACACACACACAAACAAACACACACACAAACAGGACAGAAGTTGGCAGGAACACCTCAAAACACACACAAACACACACACAGACAGGACAGAAGTTGGCAGGAACGCATCAAAACACACACACAAACACACACAAACAGGACAGAAGTTGGCAGGAACACCTCAAAACACACATATACACACACACAAACAGGACAGAAGTTGGCAGGAAGGCATCAAAACACACACACAAACACACACACAAAAACAAGACAGAAGTTAGCAGGAACACCTCAAAACACACACAAACAGGACAGAAGTTGGCAGGAACACATCAAAACACACACAAACACACACACAAACAGGACAGAAGTTGGCAGGAAGGCATCAAAACACACACACAAACAAACACACACACAAACAGGACAGAAGTTGGCAGGAACACCTCAAAACACACAAACAGGACAGAAGTTGGCAGGAACACATCAAAACACACACAAACAAACACACACACAAACAGGATAGAAGTTGGCAGGAACACCTCAAAACACACACAAACACACACACAAACAGGACAGAAGTTGGCAGGAACGCATCAAAACACACACACAAACAAACACACACACAAACAGGACAGAAATTGGCAGGAACACCTCAAAACACACACAAACAGGACAGAAGTTGGCAGGAACACATCAACATATACTGTAAAATATGTATAAGATACTTAATTATATGTATAATATATATAAATATAATTATTTAATATAATAAAACACTTACTTGTTGAGAGTGCCGTCGTCTCCATCCAAAAACTTCTCCTCCGCTTCAATGGATGAAACATCGCTCTCTCCGTCAAAAATGTCATGAAACATTGCTCTCTTCGTCAAAAATGTCATCTCTGTCACGCCTAGCGCATTGTTCAACAACTTCTTAGTGCAAAAAGTTTGTTTTTCTCGTTCTCTTTTTCACCTCTAACCATCTCCTAGCCATAAGCATATCAGTCTGTTCAGAAGCTCATTGGCTATCAGATACGACAGTCATTTGCAGACTCTAATGCAAATTGGATCGCTCTACTGTTCATCAAAGAGCGGGCGGCACCATCTCCCACCATCTCTGCTCTTTGGCTATCGCCGCATGTTGACCGCTCTAAGGGGCAGCTATTGGTTCAAATGAGCTGTCAATCTTCAGAGCAGAGCTCAGCGGCCATTTTGAGATCAAACATTCCGCTTTGTTTACATGAGAACAGACGCTACATTACAGAATACACAGAAGATGTGATAGCTCCGTCGGCTAATTTGAAACAATACTACTACATTCTGTGGATGTTTATCAACATATACATGTGTTATGGACTAAATAGTGCACTGAATTGGATAGTCTGCACCCTTTACAGTGTAACAAGACCACTTTTGTTTGAATTTTATGGATCAGTGGACTATCAGGAGTAGAGGTCGATTTGCACCGAGCACCGATAGGTGATTTGCGGAACTATCGGTTATCGGCAAAAATCCATGCCGATAGTTTTCCGTGTTGCGTCTGTTGCTGGAGTGGTTGAGAATGATCTGCTGTCATTATACAGTAGGAGAGCGGCCTCTAGAGGCGGAAATCACTGACAGCACGTGTTGTTTGCTTTGGCATGTGACAGCGCGCTGCACAGAGCGGGAAACTTCAAACGCGCATTTAAATGCAGCCGACAGAAAATCCTGCCGCGGAACAGAGCGCCATTCATAGTTTTCCATTGAATAACATTATAGCCTATTTGTCTCAAATCATTGTTAATGTACATAATGGCCTGTATACAGTAGCCAGCACAAACATCACAGGGGATTTATCATTAACACTTGTTTCTCTGGAAAATGTTATATGAAGCACCATTACTTCAAGTGAGTTATACTTGAAGCCCGCCCTTTGAGAAATACTGAAAATATTGCTATAAATTGTAGCAACACCTCCCCCTTTACCTTTTGGACGCGGCTCTTGTTTATAAAAGTAATCTTTGGGGGTAGACTTATTTAAAATAATGTAATCATCTGGTTTTAGCAAGGTTTCTGTCAAACAGAGCACATCTAGGTTATGATCACTGATCATATCATTTACCAAAAGCGCTTTCGAAGAAAGAGACCTGATATTCAATAAGCCAAGCTTTATCTTTTGTTTCTCTGTATTATGTACATTTTTTATTTGTTGAACATCAATTAAATTGTTACTCTTAAATTGGTTTGGACGTTTTTTGTATTTTCTAGTTCTGGGAACAGACACAGTCTCTATAGAGTGATATCTAGGTGAAAGGGTCTCTATATGCTGAGAATTAACTGACATCTGTGACGTGATGCAGCTAGCAGACGGTCGGTTTAGCCAGTCTGTCAGCTTCCTGACCTGGTCCCCAGTTAGTCAAGTACAAATTCTAAGACTATGTGCCATATTTCTAGAGAGAAGAGCGGCACCACCCCAGGAGGGATGAAGACCATCTCTTTTCAACAGGTCAGGTCTGCCCCAAAAACTTGTCCAAATGTCTATGAAACCTATGTTATTCTGCGGGCACCACTTAGACATCCACTTAGAGTGACGACAGTCTCTCAGGTAAGCAGGGAGGGGCCAGAGCATATTACAGTGTCTGACATCGTACTTGCAAGTTCACACACCTCTTTAACATTATTTTTAGTGATCTCTGACTGGCGAAGTCGAACATCATTAGTGCCAACGTGTATAACAATCTTACTGAATTTACCTCTATAACCTCTGTAAATGATTCAGAATGCACCAGCATGACTGGTCTTCAACAAGCCCAAAAGGGCCCACGTTACACCTCTCTTTATCTACATGCACTGGCTGTCGGTTGTGGCTCACATCAAGTTCAAGATGCTTGCATATAGAACAGCCACCAGCTCCCTCCTACTTCCACTCACTTTTACGAAACCTTTGATCTACAGGTGAGCAACACCTCCATCACAGAGAGGCACAAAATCACTTTCCAGAACATTTTCATTCACCGTTCTTAGCTGGTGGAATGATCTTCCCATCCCCATCTGGAATGCTGAATCCCTGACTCTTTTCAAGTGACAGCTGAAAACTTATCTCTTTCATCAACATTTGACTGCATCCTAAAAAGAAAAAATAATGCTTTCTCTTTCCTTAAGCCCCCCTCTGTCTAGCTTGTACTAATCTGTCGTCATTGAGCATTGCTGTCCATTTGGGTTCCTGGAGTTTGCATTCTTTTGGGCTCTGTGACTTTCAAGAGGCAGTTCAATGCAGGTTGCTTGGTGTAGCCACTCCATGAGGGACTACTCTGGTTATATTGTTTTTGCTCTACTGTTCATTCTGTTCAGACTGTTGGGTAGGATATATGTTTCTTTTCATTCAAAACTATATATTTAACTATACATTTTATATATGTATATTGTGTATATTATATCATGTTTTTTTTTTTTTTTTTTTTTTTGTAAAACACTTTCAGCTCAGGAAAAGCACTATATAAGTTAAACTTATTATTAGAATCAGAATCAGAATCAGAATGAGCTTTATTGTCAGGTATGTTTATACATATGAGGAATTTCTTTTCGTAACAGAAGCTTCCACGGTGCAACAGAATGACAGTGACAGAACAAAAACACAGGTAATAAAAGAATAAAAATAGAACAAGTAAATAAGGATTAACAATATACAAATTGACAATTGTATGTACATGTATATTACAATAGACAGTTTTGTATGTACAGGTATATTATGTGCAAATTTGAAATGTAGACTATGTGTGTTAGATAAATAAGTGTAAGTGTATAAATAGTGTTGTGTGTTCCACAATTATTGTCAAGTGTTCATGAGATGGATTGCCTGAGGGAAGAAACTGTTCCTGTGTCTGTCCGTTCTGGTTCTCAGAGCTCTGTAGCGTCGACCAGACGGCAACAGTTCAAAGAGTGAGTGTGCTGGATGTGAGGTGTCCAGAGTGATTTTGCCTCTCTGGATAAGTACAGTTCTTAGAGAGTAGGGAGGGTTTGATTCACTCAGCAGTCCAGACTACCCTCTGTAGTCTTCTGAGGTCAGATTTAGTAGCTGAGCTGAACCAGAAAGTTATTGAAGTGCAGAGGATGGATTCAATGATGGCGGAGTAGAACTGTTTCAGCAGCTCCTGTGGCAGGTTGAACTTACTCAGCTGGCGAAGGAAGTACAACCTCTGCTGGGCCTTTTTAACAGTGGAGTCAATGTGAGTGTCCCACTTTAGATCCTGGGAGATGGTGGTGCCCAGGAACCTGAATGACTCCACTGTCGTTACAGTGCTGTTCATGATGGAGAGTGGGGGGAGAGTAGGGAGGTTCCTCCTGAAGTCCACGGTCATCTCCACTGTTTTGCGCGTGTTGAGCTCCAGGTTGTTAAGACTGCACCAGACAGCCAGCTTTTTATCCTCCTGTCTGTAGGTAGACTCGTCACTGTCCTGAATGAGGCTGATGAGTGTGGTGTCATCTGCAAACTTCAGGAGCTTGACAGAGGGGTCTTTAGATGTGCAGTCATTTGTGTAGAGGGAGAAGAGTAGTGAGGAGAGAACACAGCCCTGAGGAGCTCCAGTGCTGATCATACGGGTGCTGGATGTGTATTTTCCCAGCCTCACTAGCTGCTGCCTGTCTGTCAGGAAGCTGTTGATCCACTGACAGACGGAGGTGGGGACAGAGAGCCGAGTTAGTTTGGGCAGGAGGAGGTTTGGGATGATAGTGTTAAAAGGTGAGATGAAGTCCACAAACAGGATCCTCACATAAGTCCCTGGTCTGTCAAGGTGTTGCAGAACATAATGCAGTCCCATGTTGATTGCATCATCCACAGACCTGTTTGTTCTGTAGGCAAACTGAAGAGGATCCAGCAAGGGTCCTGTAATGTAACCCAAATATGAGAGAGGAAACTCACTAAATAGTTTTCATGCCCTATTTAACAAATCTAGACAAGTTAGCTGTATCTGTATGTTCATTAGAAGCTTTCCTTGGTCTCCACATTGCTATATATTGAATCCCTCTCCTTAAGACTAGCATGACTTCCTCACAGATCTGCATTCAAAGCAATTGCACGTCTGCCTGAGCCCACCATGATGGATGGCTCTCTGTCTGCGCTATGGGCTCCACCTCCATCACCGCCATCACCTCCAGTCATCCCCATGGTGGCGTGTGTTCCTGTCCGCCTTGGCTCCTCCCTCCGTTGATGGAGCGCTGTCCTGGCTTTGGCCTGGGGTCCCACCATCACATCCCTGCTCAAGGCTGCTCCCTGGCTCTTACCTCCATCATTTCCAGTCTGGACTCTGTTTGTCGTCCTCCTACCGGTCGTCTGTCCTCCTCCTGAACTTCCACCAGTTTTCTCCGCTGGCCGCCTGCCTTTCGCCATCCCGTTTCGCCATCCCTTCGCCGTCTCCTGACCCTTCCTTCTCTGCAGTGCGAGGTCATTGTTTGGACTTTGTTTTTCTGTTTGCACTGTTTTCACTGAGTTAGTTGTCATAGTTTCTGATTTGAGTTCTTCTTTAGGTTCAGGTGTGTCTTGTTAATTATCCTTGTTTGGTCCGTGTATTTAAGTTCCTGTCTGTTCAGTTTGAGTTTGTCAGGTCTCGTCGATGATACGCGTGTTACAAACCTTCCCTCTGTATGGATTTACCTTCTGTGAATTTATTAAAGACTGATTATCTTCATCATCATCTTCATTTGCGTTTATCTACACAGTAACCTTGACAATGACGATGTCACATGCTGGTTTCCGTTTAGTTCCTGTTTGCGCTTATTTGGTTCGTTTCCTGTCATTAGTTAATTATCGTTCAGTCTGTTCACCTGAGTTTTATTAATCATCTCGTTTGCTCCTTGATTTCCCTGTCTTTATAAGTCCTGTGTTCTCCATTTGTTCTTGGTCTGCTGTTGTATATGTCTTCCTGTGTTCCTATGTTGCATTCCTTGATGATAGTGTTATTAAAAGACTGTGTTTTTGTTCTACTCCTCATCTCCTCACTCCTTGCTCCCAGTAGAACGTGACAGAAGGACCGACCAAGACAGTAACCTCCGTGTGTTTACCCTCCGTTTTTGTTTCCGTTTTGTACTCAGTGTTTTTTCTTTCCGTTGTGCCCCATGGATCCTCTCGGCCGGCCCGAATTCCTCCTCCTCCTCCTGCTGGAGCAGGGGGACAGATCTCTCGAGGACCATACAAGACTGTTCCTGTTGTTAGCTAACGTCACCAGCTACCCGGACGACACGCTCTGTGCATTTTATGATGCAAGCCTGAAAAACCGCGTGCAGAGCGCTGTCGTCCGAAGATGGTCCTCAAGAGGATTTCGCTGCCTTTGTGGAGTGGATCCACTCCGGACCCAGAGCCCAGCCCACCATCTCCCCGCGGTGCGGAGCATCAGCCCGAGCCCACCGATGACGGAGAGCCATTTCCCGCTGCGATCAACGAGCCAGTGCAAAGCCGAGCGACTGAGCGGAAGATCATCCCGGAAGTTGAGCCCAACGTGTCAGATCAGGTGCGAGAGCCGGCGACAGTGCCCACCACGAGGGAGCCAGCTGTGGACGGTGTGAGCGTGGAGTGGAGCTCCGCCCCCTGCACTACAGCTGAGGGTGAGCTGATTATACATCTGGGACTGCTGGACATGGAGGGGGATCTGATGGACTGGGTAACTGACCTGGAGGTCGACTTTCCCCCTCTCTTCTCTCCTTCGTCTCCTGGATCTCCTTCGTCTCCGCTGGTCTCAGCCAGCTCCGCTCCTCCCGAGCGCCCTCCTGTGCCTGCTCCTCGCAAACACCCTCCTCCACCACTGTCGTCTGGTAGTCCCTCTACTCGCCCTCAGCCCTCCATCAATGCGGTGCAAGCTCTGCGGGTCTGCCATCCTCCATCATCGCCATGGCTGAAGAACCCCTCACCTCCGCCTCCAGCCTCTGATGCCCGGACTCCGCCTCGGCCCGTAGACCCAGCGGCTCCACCTCGGCTCCTAGCTCTTAACCACGGATTTCCGGATCTCCGCCTCCGCATTGGTCACCAGAGCCCTCAGCTCCACCCTGGTCCCCTGGATCCTCGGCATCCCCCTGGCTCGTTGGCTCTCCGTCTCCACCTCGGGCTCCTCCACCACCTGCTCCGCCGCCATTGGTCGGTCCCCTGGAGTCGGCGGCCATCCCTCCTCCATGGCTCCTCCCTCTGTTGGCTCCACCGTGGGCCATCATCATGGCTGTGGCCTGGGTCCTGCTGTGCGCCTCCTGCTCCAGGTCCCTCCTGTCTCTTCCCTGGCTCCTCCTTCCTTCGTTGCCCCCTGAGACTCTGTTCGCCGGCCCCCTCCCGGGGGTTCGTCCTCCTCCTGAGCCGCCTCCGTAGTTCCCACCCGCCCCTTCCCATGTTACTACGGTGCGAGGACGCACCTTCCGGGAGGGGGTGTTATGTCAGGATTTTGGACTGTTTTTCTTGTGTTTTTTGCTCCTCATGTGTTTCGTGTTCCAGTTTCTCCCCAGTCTGATTGTTAATTGGTTTCCAGGTGTGTCTCCTTAGTTCCCTCATCTTTATAAGCCCCAGTCCATTCAGTTCATGTTTGTCGGTCCTTGAATGTCTTCATGTGCTCTATGTTCCCTATTTGGATTATTAAAGACTCTCAGTTCGTGAATTTTCTGTGTCTCCTCATTCCTGCCTCCAGCGATCGTGACAGATGATGAGAATAATGCCATTTTTACTGCAACTCAGGGATTCACACCTGAGAGCGAGCTCAGTGGGGAAGTGACCAGTTGTCTTGTGACAACATAAATTACTCAGTACATCACATAACTGTTTTACTGCATGTTTGAAAAAAAGTATTGCAAAATAAGTTCATAATTTCTCCCAAAATATACTTGGTGGAGTTCCTGTATTAAGGGAACTTTAAGAGTGTGTGCTTCACATAGTCTGTGTCACCAGCTGCTTATTGATGTCATGCATATTTCACAATATTCCACAAAGTCTTGTCAATTGAGTGTATTTGTGGGCTTTCACTTATTTCATTGGATATTAATTTTCTTTTAAAGCTGAAAAATACCTGAAAACATAAAATGTTTAAATATTTAATTAAAGCAAACATAGAAGGGACATTTAGAAATGTAGAATGTTGTCTGGAGATCAGCATATCATAGAGACGTCTAAGGGGTTCTAATATTTAATACCCATATTATTCTAATAACAACCCTAGAAATCAGCTAGCAACACCCTAAAATTGTGAAAGTGAGTTTTGCATTCACTCACTTGTTATCAAAATAATACAATGCAGTTTTCTCAATTTGATTAACTTTTTTTTTCTTTTTCTTTTTTCTTTTTCTCCAGTTGCGTAATGCCATGGTGAACAGGCAGACAGGAAGCTTCTCTATGAAAGTGAAGAAGACAGTGGATAAAGGGGCAAGAAACTCTCTCTCACACACACACACACACACACAAACAAGAGTAATGTTTTTCTCAATAGGTAAAGTTTTCTGTAAAGTTTATCAATAGGTTTATCATTCTCTTACAGTGTTTGTGTGTTTGTTTATGTCTGTCTTAGAAGCGTGTGCTTGTTCTACACAATGACTACTACTACACAGACATTAATGGAACTCCCTTCAGGTAAGTTTTTTTTTTTTCTCTTTATTTACTTATAGAGCACTGTAGAACAACAGGAAAACGTTTCGGGTTAACCCGACTGTAACCCTTTTTCCCCCGAGAAAGGGAACGAGACACTGCGTCAGTAATGACACTTTGGGGAACCCCCTCAGCGTAGCGCGTCTGAAGCATGAATGAAACTATTACAATCCTGATTGGTGTTGCGTCATGACGTAACATGTGACGGCATACTTGGAAGCTACAAAGGGATGCCGGCACACAATATAGTCAGCTTTTGCAATGAAGCAAGCCGCTTCCAGGCATGGAGAGGTGTGGCAAAGAGACGCAGTGTCCCGTTCCCTTTCTCGGGGAACAAGGGTTACAGTCGTAACCCGAGACGTTCCCCCTCGAGGGAACTCACACTGTGTCGGTATCGACACTTTGGGGAACGGATACCCACTATGCCACTCCGAAACACGCCTGTCCTAGTGTGAAGCTGAACCAGGCACAACTTAGGACGAGAGCACTCGTGCACCCGGCGTGGAGGGAAGGTCCAGGCTATAAAACCTGATGAAAGTATGTGGGGTGGACCACCCAGCCGCATCGCAGATCTCCTGCAATGGGACTCCTGACAGGAGGACCATAGAGGACGCCATGCCTCTAGAAGAGTGGTCCCTCAAGGCCATAGGTGAAGGCAAACCGCGCACCTGATAGGCCAAGGCAATAGCCTGAATAATCAAATTACTAATTGTCTGCTTGGAAGCAGGAAGTCCCTTCTTGGGTGATCCAAAGCACACCAACAACTGGTCTGACCTCCTTCAATGAGAGGACTTCTGAATAAAGATGTTCAATGCTCTGACAGGGCAGAGCAGATGAAGCCTCTCTCCTTCCGCCGACACATGAGGCGGAGGATGGAAGGCCTAAAGAACCACTGGCCGTGCCGCATTAGATGGCACCTTGGGCACATAGCCAGGCCTAGGGTGTAAAATGGCCTTAACTCCTCCAGGGGCAAACTCCAGGCATGTCGGCGAGATAGCCAAGGCCTGGAGATCCCCCACTCTCTTGAGCGAAGTAATTGCTAGGAGAAAGACCATCTTAAAAGTCAGGTTCTTTGCCATAGCCGACTCGAGAGGTTCGAAGGGGGCAAGTGACAGCCCTTCAAGAACCACAGCCAGATCCCAAGTTGGGACTCTGGAAGGAGTCGCAGGCCTCATCCTCCATGCACCATGAAGAAAATGCACGACCAGCTGGTGCCTCCCCAGAGGCCCATCACTTAAAGGAGCGTGGAAAGCCGCAATGGCAGCCACGTACACCTTTAGTGTGGACGGGGTAAGACCAGCAGAGAAACGATCCAACCCACGCTCTCCATACCACAAGGAAAACACATTCCACTTTAGGCCGTACAATCTCCTCGTGGAGGGAGCCCTGGAACTGAGTATGGTCTCGACCACTCCAGCCGACAAGCCAGCCTCTAGGTACTGAGCCCCATCAGGGGCCAGAACCACAGTCTCCACAGCTCTGGCCGAGGGTGAAATATCGTGCCCCCTGCCTGAGACAGCAGGTCCCTCCTCAGAGGGATCTGCCATGGCTAGCCTGCCAGGAGTGACATAATATCTGAGAACCATACTCGGGCCGGCCAGAATGGAGTACCAGCAATAGACTGACCCGTTCCTTCCGGACCCTCTCCAGAACTCACGGGAGCAGAGCGATCGGGGGAAAAGTGTACAGGCGCAGCCTTGGCCACGTCTGTACTATGGCATCCAATCCCAGCGGGGCTGGATGCGTGAGAGAAAACCACAGTGGACAGTGGGTTGTCTCTCAAGATGCGAACAAATCCAGCCGAACCTCTCACATATCAACTTCACCACCTCGGGGTGAAGTCTCCATTCCCCAGGCCTCAACCCCTGCCACGACAGGACGTCTGCTCCCTGATTCTGTTTCCCGGGGATATACATTGCTCTGAGAGACGACAGCTTCCCTTTGGACCACAGAAGGATCTGATGTGTCAGTCTGCACAGAGGGCACGACCTCAGACCCCCTGATGATTCAAATATGAGACCACCGACATATTGTCTGCTCGTATTAGGACATGGTGACCGCTGAGATCTGGGAGAAAGCTCCTCAGAGCCTTGAAGACTGCCAGCATTTCCAGACAATTTATGTGCCATAAGGAATGCCGGGCCTTCCACAGACCTCTCGCAAAGCAGCCGTCCATGACCGTAACCCAACCCGTAAGGGATGAGTCTGTCGAAACGACTTTTCGGTGACATGACACTCCCAATACTGGGCCTTGGGACAGAAACCAAGGTTTCTTCCATATAGACAGGGCACGAAGGCATCGGCGCGTGACCTTGATTATACGGAATGGATTCCCTCTCGAGGAAAACCCCTTGGTTTTCAACCACCACTGTAGGGGTCTCATGTACAGAAGGCCCAAAGGTATTATGTTGGACTCAGCTGCCATGAGCCCCAGCAGTCTTTGGAACTGCTTTACAGTGATAGCGTGGCCTAGCTTTATCCTGGAAACCATCGCCAGGATGGACTCGATACGAGCGGGAAACAATTGTGCCCGCATCGTTGTCGAGTCCCATACCACCCCCAGGAACGTGGTTCTCTGGGTGGGTGACAACACGCTCTTTTTCATGTTGAGTCTCAACCCCAAGCTCTGAATGTGGCCAAGGACGACATCTCAATGTCGAACTGCCATCTCTCGAGACCAGGCCAGTATAAGCCAGTCGTCGATATAATTCAGCACATGGATGCCCTGAAGCCTCAGTGGCGCTAGAGCTGCATCCATGCACTTGGTGAAAGTGCGAGGGGAGAGAGCTAGGCCAAACGGAAGAACCCGAAAAAGCGAACCCGGAAAGTGAACCTCAGGAACTTCCTGTGAGAAGGAATGATGGAAACATGGAAGTATGCATCCTTTAAATCTATCGTGACAAACCAGTCCTCGGATCTGATCTGACTCACGATGGTGGGAATAGTGAGCATCTAGATCGAAAGATCGAAAACTATTTTCTGTGTGCGGACACTGTCGCTGCCAGGCCGCAAGACTTTGGGGCAGACACAGCAGTGTGCATTCGCTGGAAATCGACGTGGCCCGAAGCGTACTGGACGGCGGGATTCCAACATCGATTTCCTGAAGGTTCTGAGGTGGAAACGACCTCGATCGCTCCACCCCGGTGGGGGCAACCCTCAGAGGCCCTGCAAAAGCTAGGACCTCTTTCCCGAAGCCTTCTCACCTGAAGGACGGTCCTCAAATCGACCTTCGGCTCGGCGGGCTTCGGGCGAGAGTGTCGCCTCTGTGCTGAGACCTGTGCTGCAGGAAGCGTTCATCCAATTTACTTGTCACTTGCACTTCCTGCCTTTCTTGTGGCCAATTAATGTTATGTTTGGCCACAGCACGAGTCAACACATCGACCAGCTCCTCGTGTGCGTGTGAATGCAGTGGCGAGCTCTCTGCAATTTCACCCGCCTCGATGCTGAGCACGTCTAATTCCTGAGATTGTGCCGCAGCAGTCTCGAGCCCTCCTGACAGATCCATCTGCGAGCCCCACGATCTAAGCCGCCGGGCCTGCCTCATCAAACACAGCCAGGCAGGAGCGCAACACTCTGATCGGCAGTGCTTCACAGTCCACACAGGCAGCTCCCTCGAGAGCTGCCCGGGCGTGCTGCGCTCCCAAACAATGAACACACAGCCAATGTGTGTCCCCACCTGTCAAAAAATTCTGGCAGGGATGCACACACCGCTTAAACTGTCCACTCGCCATGATATATAATGCATGTGACAAACAACACCAAATAAGACACACAGTGACACAGAGCGCTTGCTGAAGAGCAAAAAGCTGACTCAGTTGTGTGCCGGCGTCCCTTTGTAGCTTCTGAGTATGCCGTCACGTTACATCATGACGCAACACCAATCAGGATTGGAATAGTTTCATTCATGCTTCAGACGCGCTACGCTGAGGGGGTTCCCCAAAGTGTCATTACCGACGCAGTGTGAGTTCCCTCGAGGGGGAACTGAGACTGAGACAGAAGGCTGGATTCAAACCCACTGGACTACCCACTGCATAAACCTGAGTAGTACTATCCACTGCAGCACAGCTCCAAAAAGATTTTAAACATGTATAGCCAGGGTCCAAAATTAACACTAGCACCCAGCACCAAATGTGAATAAAAATGGACTTTGGCAAGAAAGTAAATGAACAGTTGGTGATCTTGTCATCAACAATTCCAAAAGTTGAGCAGTAATGGGCAGCTCCGGTCCTGGAGGGCCCCTGTCCTGCAGTATTTAGCTTTATCCCAGATCAAATGCACCTGAAAAGTCTGGTTTGATTTGATTTTTGAACAAATGTTGTCAATCTCTGCAGTAGAGCAAGACATATCGATGTTAAGGTCATGGGTTCAAAACCCATAAAATTCATTATAAAAGCATATACCTTGAATGCAATGTAAGTTTTATCTTGTTGGTGTGCATTTGCTGCTGTGGTAACCGGATGTCTGGCGCTATATCTGGGGTTAGCTGCAGTTCATGAGATGGTTCAATTGGACTCTACCTCATGGTTTGCTTGTTGGGTGAGAAGTGATGTAGATTATTTGTTAAATATAATGGATAGTAATATATCGATTGGTAGGTATTTTTATTGTTTTATTCCCTCAAATGATTCAGTGGCTAAATCAACAGGCTGAATTATTATGACAGAGGCTTGAATCAATTTAGATAGATTTGCATTCCATTTGGTGCAATCATTGAAAAGAACTGACTCAAATAAGTGAACCATTTGCCAAACAGTTATTGCTAGGTCATATTCCAAACAAGCATAGTGATGTAGCGTAACGTTTTGCGTAACTACACAATTACTTGGTTCAACTATTTCACTATTTTACACTATTTTAAAAGTATCATTCTTTTCTTTTTCCCATTTCTTTTGTCATTTCTTTTTCCCAACAATGGATTGCCATTTGGCGGCACATTTAATTTGCAGATACATTACAACCCACCACAAAAGGATGCAGTTTAGGGATTCAGGATCATTTATGGCTGGTGATGTTATCAATTCACCCAACATTGGCTGATGTGGGGGAAAAAATAGAGCTTGGTTATTGAACAAAATCTATAGTATTATGTAAGAAATTAACAGCATTAGGAAGCCAGAATTGATTAAAAAATACTATAACGAACAGAATGAAGAATAGATTGGTGATGTAAATTTCTGTACTCAATTAGATGTCTATTATTTATTTCTCTTGTTTTCAGCTTAGGAGTGGCCCTGTCCAGAGGTCATGGCAAATATTTCTTCAGAGGAAATATCACTGTTGAAGAAGGTAACTATAGACTTAGACTCTGTTCACTACATTTCACTTAATAGATTATTATAAATGCATATCTGTGTGTGTTGCCTGCAATATAGTGTGATTCCTAAACAGTGACATTTTCCATGCTGTGGATATTAGTGAAATAATCTGAGTGTAATGTAGTGGCTCTTTGTAATGATTTTTGTATATTTTCCTTTGCTGTGTAACTGTTGCCCACTGTATCAAGCAGATTAAAACCTTGTCTACTTTAAACTGTTTCATAGGGTGAGAACCCTAACTTAAGTATCCAGTCTATAGGCAACACTAGTCTCGAGTTACCATACCCTATATGCATAAAACAAGCAGATTTAAGTTAGAACACTCAAAATTACTAAGACTGTGAAATATTCCTATTTATATACACACCCACATAAACAAACCACACTATATATGAATATTTTAGCCATTATACTCTACTTGCGTTCTAATTGGTTCATTCAATTCAATGTACCCAGCCAATCAGATTCACATACTCATTACCATTTACCTATATAACCAGAACATATTTAATGAATGCTATGTCTGTGCACTCCTTATAACAATCTGTAATGATGTCAAAGGCTCTCCCTGCCAGATAAGGCCTCAGTTTTCAACTGCCCAAACAACCGCTAAATACTCTTTCTTTAACACAGAATAGGCTTTTTTTTAGCTCCCCACAGCAGTCTAGATGCATATGATATTACTCTTTCTCCTCTATCCAGTACTTGTATTAGCACTGCCGCTAATCCAACATCACTGGCCTCAGTCAGTAACTGGAAAGGCTTAGTGAAATTGGGTGGCATAAGAACTAGTGCTTGTGTTAAATCATGTTTTATGATTTCAAATGCATGTTCACATTCTTTTGTCCAGATCCAGGTGGTGTTCTTTGTTTGTGTGCATGTAAGGGTGTGGCTTCGTTTGAGAAGTTGGGCATAAAATACTGGTACCAGCCAACTAAGCCTAAAAAGCGTTGAACTTCTTTGTGACTGTGGTGTGATAAAATAATTGATATTAACTACTATTGTTGATGAGTTGGTCTTGGTTCCTTCTTCTGGTCAATGACATTTTGACATGCCCTGACATTTGTGTTTTTTTTTTTCCAGTATCTTAAAAAAAATATTAATGGCTAAAGTCTGTTAACACTGTATTCAACACAAACTGGGCTACAATAATATGTGAGCAGCATGAAAGTACATGTTTGTGCTTTTGAGAAAACAATGTTTATGCGTGGGTAGTGAAAAACTACATTTTTTAAATCACTGAAATAAGGCCATAAAACACGCAGAATATTTGTTCACAAGACTTTTGAGAACTGGATGAGGTAGACTAGAGTTTTTGCTACAAAATGATGTGAAAATTATCCTGTTCACTCCTTCACAGAAAACAATATATTGATTTAACATTTGTAAAACATGATTTCTGATAGAATATCAGTGATTCACACCTGAGAGACAAAGGGCCTCCCATAATGGGCCATCAATATGAATGGGACTGAGGCAGGTAAGAAAGAGTGTGAGGAGAGTAAAATAATGTGGGTTTTTGATTATTATTTGTATTTTATTTACAATGTAGTATAATAAAAATATACGCAGTGAAGGTCAAGGGCACATGATTGAATATACTTATCTGAACACTGAGACTTGAACAGAGACACACCTTTGTGCCAAACATTCATTCATAGTGTTAACACTCACACTACTTTTATATCTTGTGGTTTTATATGTTATAAAACATTAAACAAACATCCTGGCGTTGTGAGACATTTAGACAATGAAATGACACATATTTCAAAATGTTTCACTTGATTTCATTCATGTAATCAGGAATTATAATTTGGGAGAAGTCTAACAAGTAAAATGTGTACAAGTTATGTCACAATAACACAATAACAACAGATACAAGTAATCTTAGGCTACTCATCAGAGTGATATCCTCCGCTGGATCTAGCTGTGCGACACATCGCATTGTGTTGTTCTTCTTCTTTTAAGGTAAAATTCTTGGTTATTCCCCTCAGCGCGTCTTCTTCCAGAAACAAAAAGTAGCCAGGATGAACTTATTTGTTTACGCGGAGGCTGTCACGAATGCTGGAGCCAGGAACGAGGAGACACGGAGAATTCACAAACTGGGAGTCTTTAATCCATATAGGGAACATAGAACATAAGAAGGCATTCAAAGACCGACAAACGCTAACTGAAAGGACTGGGGCTTTTAAAGACAGGACAATCAAAGAACTAAGGAGACACACCTGGAGCAAATTAACACAATCAGACTGGGGAGAAACTGGGTCACAGGGGGAGCAAAAACCACAACAACAGTCCAGGGGCGTGACATTACTCCCCCCTCCCGGAAGGTGCGTCCTCGCACCGTGGAACAACAGAGAGGGGAGGGGGGGGTGGGGGGGGGGCGGGTGGGAACAATGGCGGTGGCTCAGGAGGAGGACGGACAACCGGGAGGGGGCCGGCAGACAGAGACCAGGGAGGCGACGAAGGAGGGAGGAGCCAGGGAGGAGACAGGAGGGACTCGGAGCAGGAGGAGCCTGGCAGGACCCAGGCCACAGCCATGATGATGGCCCATGGTGGAGCCGACGGAGGGAGGAGCCATGGAGGAGGAATGGCCGCCGACTCCAGGGGGCCGACCAACGGAGGCGGAGCAGGTGGAGGAGGAGCCCGAGGTGGAGACGGAGAGCCGACGAGCCAGGGTGACGCCGAGGATCCGGAGGGCCAAGGTGGAGCCAGAGGCTTCGGCGACCGAGGTGTAGGCAGAGATCCGGAAGGCCGCGGCGGAGCCGGAGCGACAGAGGACTGAGGTGAAGCTGGAGGGAAGGAGGAGCCCAACGGAGCCGGTGGGACGGAGTGACGAGGCGCAGCCAGAGGAGAGGAGTCCCGAGGCGATGGCGGGTCGACGCCCGACCAAGGCGGAGCCGGAGGGACGAGGGAGCCTGGTGGAGCTGGTGGATCGATGGATGACGGTGGAGGCGAGGGAGCTGGAAGCCGGGGTGGAGCCGCTGGGTCGCAGGACCGAGGCGGAGTCTGGGCCTCGGAGGCTGAAGGCGGAGTCGAGGGATCCTCCAGACTCAACGCCAATGGAACTGGAGATGGGCAGACCAGCGGCGAGCCCACACCACAGATGGTGGGCTGAGGGTGAGCAGAGGGGCTGACAGGATCCAGTGAAGATTGCGTTGAGAACAGGAACAGATCGATGAGAGGCGGTGGGAGAGGGAGGTTGGGTGGGATATTTTGCCAATCCGACAGTTCTGATGGAGGTTGAGTGAAGAGTATTTCTGTATCAAAGTCAATTAACAGTCCAGAGTCCAGTGTGAGCTCACTCTCAGAAGTGGTGCCGTGGGCGGGGCTTTCCATAGCCCCCACGATCTCCACAGCTATATCCACTGTCGCTTGTGCTGTCGGCTCTCGCACCTGGTCAGACACTTGGGGCTCATGCTCCGGGACGATCGTCAGCTCCGTCGCTCCTGATGGCGATGGCTCAACGACCGCGGCAGGCTCTGGCTCTCCGTCTGCGGTGGGCTCTGGCAGCTCCGTGGCGTAGGGTGGAGGTTGACTGGGCTCTGGGTCCAGAGTGGGGCTGGTGTCATCATCCGCGATATCCACAGTCAGGTGCGACTTGCAGGACACCAGTACCCACTCGATGAAGGCGGCGAGGCTCTCTCGAGGACCATCCCCGGACAACTGCTCTCGTGTGGTGTTGTTCAGTCCAGCTCGGAAAAAAGTGCAGAGGCAGCTGTCCGGGTAGTGCGTGTAACTAGACAGGAACACGAAGTCCTCGGTGTGGTCCTCAAGAGAGCGGTCCCCCTGCTCCAGCAGGAGGACGAGGACAGCAGGGTCATCCATAAAAAGGAAATCAAAACTGACAGAAACGGAAAACAAAACGAGGAGAAATATGCCGCTATACTTTACTTTATAAGGTCGGTCTTTCTGTCACGTACGCTGGAGCCAGGAACGAGGAGACACGGAGAATTCACAAACTGGGAGTCTTTAATCCATATAGGGAACATAGAACATAAGAAGGCATTCAAAGACCGACAAACGCTAACTGAAAGGACTGGGGCTTTTAAAGACAGGACAATCAAAGAACTAAGGAGACACACCTGGAGCAAATTAACACAATCAGACTGGGGAGAAACTGGGTCACAGGGGGAGCAAAAACCACAACAACAGTCCAGGGGCGTGACAGAGGCGATGTGGGCATTTACATGTGTGCATCTCACGTGGATGTTTACAATCTGAAAAGCGCGATCGGCGCGTGGGTGTGACCACATTAGATATAATGAGTTGAGACAGGAAAACTGGACACCATGTTGGTTTCATATGGATTACTTTAAGAGAATATTTGTTTTGGACGTGACTTACTCCATTTAAAAGTAGACATTTCAAGCTTTCTATACATATATTTCTCATATCTTTGAGGCAAGTATTAACGGAGATTCATGTTGTTTTATTTACGTGTCTGTGAAGAGAGGTGACAGAGACAGAGATGGCAGAGAACACACCCTGTTTATTTTATTTATTTTACAAAAGCATATTGTTTTTTTTTTTTTATTATGACTATACACAAATAAAAGTAGACCCTTTGCAGTTTCAAACGATACCTTATTATTATCTGTACAATCAAAACTGATGGAGTATTTTTAGTTAATTTCGTGGTCATAAAGAAAATACGAGACAGACCGCACTGGTGTGGGATTCGACCCCAAGGGGTTAATAGAATAGGGAGCCAGGAGTACAGTTTCCTTGTGGAGGGAGCTCTAGACTGGAGAATGGTCTCACCAGCCTTATTTGAGAGACCAGAAGCTATGAGGTTTGCCCCCTCAGGGGCCACACTCACAGTTTTCACAACTCCAGGTGAGGGTGAAGGATTGAGCCCCCGCCTGAGAGAAAAGGTCCCTCCTGACAAGAATATCCCACGGAGAACAGTTTAGGAGGCTCACCTGGTTCAAGAACCATAAGGCACATTCTCTTCAGAATTCCTGGGAGCAGACGCAGCCTCAGCCATACCTGCACCGTGGTATCCAATTCAAGAAGAGCTGGATGCGTTAGGAAGAACCAGACGGGACAGTGTATCATTTCCTGAGATGCAAACAAGTCCACCTCCGCCAAATCTACTCCACCACCTTTGGGTGGAGCCTCTATTCCCAGGTCTAAGCACCTGCCTCAACAGGATTTCTGCTCCCTGATTGAGGTGCCCAGGGAAGTAGACTGCCCTTAGCGTGAGCAGTTTTCCCTGAGCCCACAGGAGGATCTGGGGTGCCAACCTGCAAAGGGCAGACCCCCCTGATGTTTGATGTAAGAGACCACTGATGTCTTGTCTGTGCGGACAAGCACATGATGGCCTCTCAAGTCTGGGAGAAAGTGTTTCGGTGCATGAAACATGGCCAACATCTCCAGGCAATTGATGTGCCATGAAAGATGTGTGTCTTTCCACTGACCCTGAGCTGAGCGACCACTCATGATCACTTCTCAGGCCGTGAGGGCTGCATCTGTTGTAAGCCTTATATGACGACAAGAAGCTCCCAGCATGGGGCCAAGAACCGAGGATTCTTCCACATGACTAAGGTATGAAGGCATCGCTGCGTGACCTTAATCATGCAAAGTGTGTTGCTCTTTGAGGAAAACTCCTTGGTCCTAAATCACCGCAAGGGTCTCATGTACAGCAGGCCAAAAGATGTTATATTGGATGCAGCTGCCATCAGACCCAACAGTCTCTGAAACTACTTCACAGTGAGTGACTGTCTTAGTCTCACTTTCTGCATGGCTGCAAGAATCAAATTGATATGAGCAGGAGACAGATGTGCTTGCATCATCGTTGAATCCCATACCACACCAAGATAAGTGGTCCTCTGTGCTAGAGAAAGCAGACTCTCAGCCTTAACACCCGCACATTCATATCGGCAAGGATGATATCTCGATGAGCCGCCATCTGCTCTGATTGAGCTAATATCAACCAACAGTCAATATAGTTCAATATGCAAATGACCTAGATTTGCAGAAGAGACAGAGTAGCATCCACGCATGTGATGAAAGTGATGGGTGAAAGTGCTAGGCCAAAAGGAAGAACCCAGTATTGGTATGCTTTGTCCCTGAAAGCAAATCTCAGGAACTTCTTGTTCAGGAACTTCAGGAAAGATGGAAACGATGCATCCTTCAGCTCTAATGTGATAAACCAGTCCTCGGTCCTGATTTGAGTCATAATCTGTCTGATTGTCAGCATCTTGAACATGAGTTTCTTGACAGAGCGATTCAGCTGGCAGATCTAAAACAGGACACAACCCCCATCCTTCTTCGGAACAATGAAGTAACCTGGACTCTCTCAAGAGAGGAGCAACATGTTCTATGGCCTCCTTCCTCAAAAGAGACTTCCTGTTCCATTACCAGAGCCTGCTCAAGGCCCCTCAAGGTAAGAACGACCCTGTAAAATCGTGGCAGATGAGAACCAAACTGGATTTTGTACCCTCATTCTAGTCAGCAGGACCCATTGAGATACATTTGTCAGATGCTTCCACACTGCCAAATAGTCTACAAGGGGAATCAGCCTCTCGAAACTGACCTCTGGTGTGCTTGAGTAGCCAGCTCGATGCCCTGAAGTGGACGACCGACAGGGAACAAAGGAACTGACTGCTCTAATAACCTCTTTGGAGGATGCGAGCTTCCCAGAGCCACTATGTTTCCAGGAGGACACTGAGAACTACACTCTCTGGAGACCGCTGTGCCCTGAAGCAACAGAGGCGGCAGGGTTAATAGACCAGAGTCTCCTGAAGGCACTGAGGAGAGAGGGGAACCGTGTGATAAGGTGGACACCTCTCCTGCCCTCAGAAGTTGACTCAGGGGACAGATAGTCCACAAGCATCTGCTCCACCCGAGGCATCGCCCCCATAGCCCTGTTCTCTCAGTCCCACAATATTGTAATGATTCGTAACCGTGGGACTGAAAATGCAGGCAGAAAAGGGTTTCCCCCACAATCTCGACACCTTAAGGCTGATTTATACTTCTGCATCGAACCTACACCGTAGCTACGCCAGAGGCTGTGCATAGTACGCGTAGGCTACGGCATAGCCTGAAGTGCACCTCTCCAAAAAATGTCACAGCACATCAATTCTACGCTGACTGCAAGGGCTGTGATTGGTTTGCTAGTACCCCTCCCTCCGTATGTATTTGAGTTTTGTGTGTGTTTTTTGCACTTTAATACAGTATGTTTTAATGTTACACCTTCTTATTTAAAATAAAACAAAGCAAAGAACAAGTGTCTTATCATTTATTATAAAACATATAATTATACATCACTTTGTTGTCCGCGACAAACAATGTTATTCTGCCATGGTACAAGTCCTTGTGGAGACTGAAAGAATGCTATCTTCTCCTGTTCTGTTGTCGTCTCTTTTTTGTAGGTTTAAATAAATTATCTGTTATTTGATATTTATTTGCTGCCATCACGGCTGATGCTTCTCCGATAAGCTTCTTCTTCTTCGGCTTTTGCCGTGGTACTGCAGGTTACACAAGCAACATGCCCTTGGACACTGCAGACTAGCGGTTTGCATGTGTACTGCACGTCGACGCGTACAATGACACAAAAGCATAAATGAAAACCGACGCACAACTTACAGCATAGAGGCTACGTCGTATGTCTGACGCAGAACTATAAATCAGCCTTTAGTGTGGAGATTGGGGAAAAAACGGAAAGCCCCGGCATGGAGGTAGCAGCCTAGCATGCAGGAAGCATTTGTCCAGTTTGCTCTTTGGACGAATGTCCTGTTTTTCAGCAGGCCAGTTGATTTTTAATATATAAGTTTAGGTCAGTTTTAAGTTTAAAGACCAGTACTGTGAAATGCATGTTTATTAGCTGTATTTGTGTGGGCTGAAAGGTGTAATGCTAGTGGACAATGTTTACTTGTTGCATGGCTTACCTTTAGAATGTAGTGCCCTGAATGTGTATCTGGGCAAGCAAAGACAGACATTATCTAGAAACTTAATTCGTGTACTTGAGCTGTTTTATATAACTAACTTTTATGTAACTATTAAATAAAAGTTTTATTTAACTAATGACTTAAACCAACCGCGTATCTAAGCATGCGCCTCTATGTGTGCCATTAACAAACAGGATGTCTCATTGAAAGCTGATAGAGATGAGAGAAAATAACTCCTGCAATTAGATTTACAAACGATTTCTCACTCCTGTAAATGGTGGGTGACTGAGACTATTTGCCAGCCATAAACATTCTCTACTGCTATGAGAACATGAGAACAAAATCATGTTTCCTTTTTAATGACAAACAGCACAGTTCATTGTCACTTGCATTATACAGTATAATTGGTTTTATGTTTGTTTTTTTGTTGGCATTTTGTCATGTTTTAAGATAGAATAATGTAGAATAGACAGTAAGCGAAGTGGGAGAGAGAGGGGGGTGAGATCAGGAAAGGTCCTCGAGCCGGTTTCACACTCGGGATGCCCGCTACGCAGCAGCGTTATATGTCGGCGCACTGCCCACTAGGCTATCACTGCCAATGTATGGTATGATTGTTACCGAATAAATATGAATTTAATTCTCATATGTATGCTTGATTGCTTTATTTAAGGAAAGGATTGATGCAGACTACACAATAATGTTTGATAATTTAAGATAATATATAGATCTTTCTCTTATCTTCGTGGGATGTAGAATATCAGAGGAACATTGAGTGTATAAACAAGCAAGCTAATTAGCTGCAAATACAGCAACTGCCAATCAGCTTGCGCTATAACACGATTGCTAGATGATTACATGTTCTAGTACTTAACCTTTTTTATTTATTATAACTGAAACATGAACATTTAATAGACTAATAATCAAATACATAGAGACCTCTCATTTCAGAAGACCAGGCTTAGGCTTACGGCTGAGGTTGGGGATTAGAAAACATTCTTATCCACCAATCATTTCTTACTGATTTTAAGCCTAGGTCAGGTGTGCAGATCAGATTGTTTGTTAAGAATTAATATTGATGTTCCTCATCACCGGATGTTGCTATTTAAGGATCATATACTGCTGGGCTATATCATGTCATACAGTATGAATCTGAAGCAGCATTAAGCAACAGCATGAAATAGATGTTTCTTCTGTTTCAGGGCTACATGATTTGGAACATCCAGATGTTTTATTAGCGAATGAATGGTACAGTAGTATCTTAAAATATTTTATTCAGTGTTTTTATAATACCTTTTTGAGGAGTCTACAGAATGTGTTTGATGTTTGCATGTGTGTCACAGATTGGTTTGACTTTTCAGGACATACTGTAACACAGAGGAATATCCAGAACACAATTTCCTATCTCAGATTGATGCCATCAAGCTGTATTTTAACGGGGAACCACATCTGAAGTGTAAGTTGAAAGCGTATCAACACTAACATTTGTTTTGAAGATTCCGCTTTGTTTTTGTGTTGCCCAATGTTTATGTATTTTTCATTAAAAATAATTACTATTGGATGCAGTTTCATGATGGGCAGCAACTCTTTAAAATACATATTATAGAGTTGAATATATATTAAAAGATAGAAGATATTAGAGCATGAGGTATGTGTGTGTGTGGGGGGGGGGGGGGGGGGGGGAGGTAATTATTTTGTTAGTATCTTAATTGTTTTGGTAGGTGATAAGGATCTGATCCAGGAAGTTCTATTTGATGCTGTGGTCACAGCACCACTGGAAGCATACTGGACCAATCTCGCTCTCAATAAATCAGAGTAAGAGCAGTACATATTTTCTCAATAAATTTCTATAGTGCATGTTATTCCAAAAATGTCTTTATAATCTTTCATCACAATTTAATATATTGCCTGGCTTCTGAAGCAACTTTTCTTTTCAAATAAATATTAACCAAGCAGCTACTGTTTTTTCAGTAGTCTTTTCTGATAACACTTTAGAATACTGTTCCATCATTAATGAATAACTACAAGAACACATGAGTAACACAATATTAGCACTTTAGTAACTACTAGAAACTAACAAGAAACTCTGATTAATGAATTAGTAAGTGATAGTGCTTAGTTGAATGTGGTAGTTCACTATTAGCTAATCAGTAACTATTATTTGTCCATACCTCCCTAAGAACTACCAAGAACTACTGTATACAGGTTCATAATTAATATGAATAATACATAATGTATAATTAATTCTAAAGTAAAGGTCATGGTAACCCACTAGTAATGACTGAAATCATTGTAAGCTTTTGAGAGTTTTGTTAAGTATTGGATAGGAACTATTAAGGTGGTACTACATCCTTCTAAATGAATTACTAATTTTTTGGATCAGTAAAGTGAAGATCATGATAACTCAATAGTAATTACTGTCAGTCTGTAAGTTACTGTAAGTCATTTTAAACTTTTGAGGTTTTTGTAAGGTTTTGGTTATTAATTCATTTTGCTACATTTGGTAACATTTAAATCATTACTAGTGGGTTACTGTGATCTTCACTTTAGAATACTGATCCAGATAATTAGTAATTTCTTCAGAAGGATGTAGTAACACATGAGTCATTACTATCCAAAACCTTACATATTTTCAAAAGCTTATAATGACGTCAGTCAATATTAGGGAGTTGTGATGCTTTTCACTTTAGAATACTGATCCAAGTAAATAGTAGTTTCTTTAGAGAGATTTGGTAATTCTCGAGTCATTACTAGTGGGTTACCGTGATCTTCATTTTAGAATTAATTATACATTTTACACAATTCAGATTAATTATGAACCTGTATACAGTAGTTCTTAGTAGTTCTCCAGGATAAAAAGATAGTAGTTATTGATTAGCTAATAGTGAACTACCAGTTTCAACTGAGCATTATTACTTACTAAATAATTAATCAGAGTTTCTTGTTAGGTAATAGTAGTTACTACAATGTTAATAGTGCATTAGTCACTCGTTCCTGTGTAGTTATTCATTAACGAAGGAACAGTACTCTAAAGTGTTACCCCTTTTCTCAGCCTTTTGTAAATTCTTGCCAATAAAGTACGGAACGCCTTCTTTACAGCATCTAATTATTTCCCCATTTGTAAACTATATAGAGAGGTCAAATGGGTTGTGAATACCATTTCATGTTGACTTTAACTATAGAATTTTAATTCCTGAATTGTTTATTGTACACTTCATTATTCATTATGTGTTTCTGTGGTTCTCTTTGTCCTGGTAGGAATTCTGATAAAGGGGTGGAGATAGCTTACCTCGGCACTCGAACCGGACTATCACGCATCAACCTTTTTGTGATGCCAGACCAACTGACCAATCAGTTAGCAATTTATATCTTCCATGGCAGAGTTCATATTGCAGTCTAAATGCAGTAGAGTAATAGTACAACTGTAACTAATGTGTAGGGCTGCCCTCGACTAAAGATTTTTCTGGTCGAATAGTAGTCGTTCATCTGAAGCATTAGTCGACTAATTGCACATTTATTAATAAACCATTTAAATCAGTATAATAAGCCTTTAATTGCCTACATAGCCTAATAAGCGCTCAAGCACACCCATAAAGCTTGCCACAGTGCACCAGCAGAAGTAATGATTATGAATGTGTCAGAGAAGAAAAGTAAGGAGGTTGCATTAACATTTTAAAAATGTATTAATACACCAGTGCTTTCTTTGGTTTTAGATTAAGAGATGAAGTCGGTGACATTGACTCGTCATCTCCGCAGTAGTGATGCACCTGTATGCATGTTTCATACGGATTATATAATCGGAGAATATTTGTTTTCCATTTGAATTGATTCATTTGAAAGTACATATTTCGCTCTTTATGGATATGTTTTTTTTATATCTGTAAGGCAAATAGACACGGAGTTTTGCAGTTTCACGCTCAAGTTCACAGAGACCGAGATGGAAAGCGCATCCTGTTTGCTTTCATAATTTTACAAAAGAGCCATGTTTTGTTGTTATTGTGAGTGCACACAAATAAACGTAGAGTCTTTACAGATTCAAAAGGTGTATTACTCTTATCTGTATGAGCAAAAATGAGGGAGTATTTTAAGAGCAAGTGAGCGCACCGGCGCCTCCATCTGTCCTGCAGTGAGCACTACTGTTCAGTTCCACACTCCGCACAGACACAATAGTGCACATTTCTCTTGGCTAACATTAGATTGAGTGGCCATGTAAAGTTGCTAATGCTTACATATTCCAGATGATAAGCCATGTTTGAGGTCGATGGATGATAGGTGAGCGTATGGATGTACTGTATTACCATAGACCAGCCTTTTATGATCTGTTCTTTACGAACTGCTTGACTTCGCCAGTGGATTTTTTTTTTTTTCTGCGACTAATCGACTAATACAATTTTGGTTGACCAAGCCTCTTCTGATCGATTAACAGTTAGTCGACTATTAGGGGGCAGCCCTGCTAATGTGTAATAAATGTTTTGCAAGAGACTATAAATGCCAGTGTTGGTGGAGTAACAAATGAAAAGCAACAATAACTTGGCTAAAAAAAAAAAAAATCAGTAGTGTGAAAGTGCCTCTGCTACTTTCAAAATAATGTAGCTTTTTCAGTAACAAGCAATTTTTTTTTACAACAATGGCCTCCTTTTCATATGTAATGTTGGAAATTCTGATTCATTCTAATGAATCCGTTTAATCTTAAATGATCCTCTCTTTCATATGTAATGTTAGTATAAATTAGAAATATATGAAATTTTATAATTATATATAAGTTAGTATACATATAAATCTGTATAAAAAAATATTACATGTAAAAATAATAAATTGGTGTGTATTTAAATTTTAGCTGCATTTAATGTAAATTCATCAGTCCAATTTTATGTTATTTCCCTTGAAAATGAAATTCATTCAAAAACCATCACTGACTACATTTACATGAACAACAATACTCCGATTCATCAGTCCAATTTGATGTTATTTCCCTTGAAAATGAAATTCATTCAAAAACCATCACTGACTACATTTACATGGACAACAATACTCCGATTTTAATATGATTAAGACAATACTCTGATTAAGAATCTACCATGTAAACAGACATTTTTGATTACCTTAATCCGGCTAAAGTCATAATCGAAGTAAACACAAATCAAATTAAGACGTGGAGTATTCCTATTTTAGTCGCGTTATCGAGGTGCAGTACAGACATGTGCACACCTTAATCAAACTATTACCATTGTGTAGGACTTTTCGCTGCATTTTGCAACAGGATACACACACGGCAGTGGTCAACCATTTGACGGCAAATAAAAGAGCTTCTTCACTGCCGTCGTCTGTATGCACTTACAAATAATTAACTGCACTTGAAGCTTTCATAAATTTAAAAATGAAACACCCAAAACTGTAAATGGCTTCATCACAAAGACAAATTATATGTTTATACGTGAAATTCTGGAGGGGACATCAGATGGCGTCACGTGGGGACATAATGATTTGTGCCATTAATCGATCTATGTAGTATAACATGTAAAACGGGAACATGAAAGGATTATTCTAAAAGCAACTCATGTAAACACCTTAATCATAATATTGTCTTATTCAGAATAAGGTAAATAATTAGATTACTGATGTCCATGTAGACGTAGTGATTGTTTTTATCACAGACAACTACAGCTATTATTAAATTATATCATCTGCTGTATTGTAAACTATATAATCAGCTAGTTATATTTTTAAGATGTTGCTTCCTTGAGTAGCTTCAATGTAGTTAGCTCATTTTTCTTAGTAACTGGTAGTTCTTCCCTGAAAGAAGGGAAAAATTTGCTGCATAGGTAGCTGACACTATGGAAACTCTACCCTTGAGTGATCTCTGAAGCTGTTTAACATAGTGTCAGTGCAGATTATGTTTGACAATCCACTCCGTATTTGAGTGTTACCATACTCTCTAAACAGTGAGTTATCAGTTGTGCGGCAACTATAGGCAGTTTCTCCTTCTCTCCTATGAGGAGAACAAGGTTATGTTTATGTGGAAAGTTCAATCCCTTTCGAGTCAATTTGATGTGTGTCAGTAGCTGGTGCTAAGGGAATAATATGCCTACCACACTGTGCTACACCCAACACATGAAACAGTGTGTTCTAGTCATCAGGGTAATTAGAATCACCAAGGAATTAACCCTGTGCCAAGGCTTGTTCTTTGGAGGGCTAACATTCTGCCCTGCAGATTTTAGCTCAGACTCTAATCAATTATATACGAACCATCCGAAGTCTTCCGGATTACTTGAAAACTTGGAGGCCTGTGAGGTGGAACCAGGGATTTGAGCTCCTTCGATGACGCTGGCGATGGAGACCCAAGCAGACATGGAGCCTGGGTGACACAGAGGATCCCGTAGCAGCATAGCAGCAGGCTCCCATGACCGAGGTGAAGACGTGGTTCTGGAAGATCACATTGGAGCCAGGGTGACTGAGGATGAGGGTGAAGCCGGAGGGAAAGAGGAACCTGACTGAGCCAGAGGGATGGAGGTGAAGCCAGAGGAGTGGAATCCTGAGGCGTCAGGTGGTCAACGACTGACCAAGGTGGAGCTGGAGTGACGAGGGAGCCCGGTGGAGCCAGTGGGATGATGGGCCACAGTGGAGACGAGGGATCTAGGAGCCAAGGTGGAGTCGATGAGTCGCAGGGCCAAGGCGGAGTCAAGGATCCAGTGGTTGGAGGCAGAGACAGGGGATCCTCATGCCTAAGCAGAGCTTGAGACTGGAAGACCCGATTCAAACCCACATAGGTGATGGCAGGCTGAGGGGATTACAGGTTGCACCGGAGACAAGGCTGAGTGCTTTGCTGGCATAGAAGGTGGAGGTAGATGGATGCTTGTCCAAAGAGGTGCCAGAGGGATAAGGAAGACTGGTGGAGCATGTAGAGTAACAGTCCATGGTGGAGATGACGGAACTTGAGACTGATGAGGTGCAGCATCAGCCACAGCTGGCAGAGAGTGAGCAGGGGAAGTGACAGGCAATAGAGGGGAAACGATAGAGTCAAAGACAGAACTAGAAGGCGGAGGTGGGATTGGGAGGATGGGTGGGAGTTTGCAGGACTTAGGAGGGTCAGGGCTGGAGGGACACATAGAAAACACAGAAGGTTTAGGGCTGAACCAAACCAGCGGAGCCACAGAAAGTGTAGAGCTGGATGGAAACAGCGAAGACGCAGAAAATTAAGGGCTGGTCGGAACCAGCGGGGAGACATTAGGTTTAGAGCTGGACAGAACCAGCGGAGACACAGAAGGTTTAGGCCTGGACAGAACCAGTGGAGACACAGAATGTTTAGGACTGGACAGAACCAGCGGAGACGCAGAAGGTTTAGGGCTGGACGGAACCAGAGGAGAGACAGGAAACCGACTGGGAAACAGAAGATGGGGAGAAACAGTGAAGACAAAAGGCAAGAGCTGGATGAAGCCAGTGAAGAAGACAGACTCCGTGTCTGTGGTGGGCTGAGGCATACAATGAGTGTTGCGACTAGCTGACGACTAGCTGGGCTCTGGGCCACGCTGCCAGAAGTCTACACGTTGGGGCTGGACACTGACATAATCCTCGACATCCACTTTGTCAACTGTGAATGCAGATCCTTTTATCCACTGTGTGAAGTTGATGTAGTTCTTTATAGTCTAGCAAAGATCTCCGTGGGGCATGACGAAGGGAATGTCGTTGTCCAGCCTTTAGGTGCCATAGCGTCTTCTGTCCTTCATAGTCAGTTTAGGTTCGGTCTTCTGTCACAGCGTGTGTTGGAAGAGAGGGCATGACTAGAAGAGATATAATCTCAAAACACTTTTAATAAACACAGCGAACACGGTATCACACAACCATAAAGTGAGGAGACCGAACACAAACCAAAGACACAGAGGGCTAGAAATACACTGGGTAATCAACTCAAAACCAACACAGGTGTGCAAATTAACTAATTAAAAACAGGAACACAAGGAAAACTAGGTCATAGGACAAAAACAACACTAAAACAGAACTAAACTGTGACAGACACACAATAGACAAGGCTTGCTGTTCCCTAGTCTGTGTCAAGGCAGCAAATCCCACCTCAGTGCAATATCCTATTGGGCACTTGTAGTTCAGATGACTGGGTGACAAGCACTGCACCTATTGAGGAAAATGCACGAGAAGAGAACATGTGACACCAGATTCAGTTGTCACAGGATAAAGGAGGACCAGAGGCGAGTAGAGTACCCAAAATCTTTACTCAAGTAAAAGTAAAAGTATTTATATAAATATTTACTCAAGTAAAAGTAAAAATAATAGTCTGAATAGTTACTTGAGTAAGAGTAAAAAAAGTATTGGATAAAAAAAACGACTCAAGTAGTTAGTTACTAGTTACTTTGGATCATATACTGTATAGTCTATATATATATATATATATATATATATATATATTTACATACAATTTATGTAATGTGTGTGTATACACACACACACACACACACACTGCCGTTCAAAATCATTTTAATGTTTTTATTTTTTTTTATTTTTTTTTTTTATGTAATTTATTTCAGTGATGCAAATCAGAATTTTCTTCAGCCTTTACACCAGTCTTCAGTGTCACATAATCCTTCAGAAATCATTCCAATATGTTGATTTATTATCAATGCTGTTCTTTTTAGCTTTCTATTCATCAAAGAATCCGGAACAAAATGTCACAGGTTCCAAAAAATATTAAGCAGCAAAACTGTTTCCAACAATGGTAATAAATCAATATATTAGAATGATTTCTGAAGGATTAACAGCTGATGAAAATTCTGATTTGCATTACTGAATTAAATTAAATTATATTTTAAAGTATATTAATTATATTATATATGTATAGGTCTAATTAATATGAATATTAATTGTGTCTAGGCAAAGGCATTCCTCCTGGAACAGGTCGCACGCCGCTGCGAAGAGCTAACGCGGGTTTGGCAAGTGTTCATTTCATACTCTGTAACAGCTTATTTACTGTATAACTTATACATTGTATTTAATGTATAAGGTACATGTACAACAAACTAGTAATGTCATAGTGGTATCGTGTACTTTAATCGAATGTAGCCTATCTATACCTGTGGAACCGTAGACAGCACACGCGGTGTTCATCTAATAAAGAGATCTAATAAATCTTCATAACTAGCAAACAATAGCCTTTGCAGATTTGCTTTCAGTTGACTGTAGATCCAAAGCCACATATTCAACACTCTTGATGTTACAACTGCTTCAGACGACTCAGCGCGTGTGGCGGGTAACTGAACGAATCATTCAAACTGATTCGCAAACCAATTCACTAGTTTGTCAATTGGTTTGATCAAGCCTTTGAACAGAATTGTTCAAATTGTTCAGTTATTTTTTAGGATTACTGTTAAACTAATGTAGTTTGATTTGTATATGTTATCTATTTTAATTTTAGTTGTAGTAATGTTTGTCATTTTATTAGTTTTTTCTATGTCTGTAAAAGTTATTTATGAAGCTTTATTTTTATTTAATATGAGTTATTTTAGTACTTCAACAAACTACATGGAAATGAAATAATATTGAATTTATGGATATGCGTGTGTGTGTGTGTGTGTGGGTGTGTGTGTGTGTGTGCATATATGTCTGTTTGTGTGTGTACATACACATAGTTGTTTTTGGTGTTTGGCTTAGTTTTATGTTAGAATCATTATTACACTCATACCTTTTGTTCTCTTAATATTTTGAATTGTTTGTAGCTTTATTTTATTTTCATTTAAATGTTAAGTTTAGAAATTTTGTCATATGCATTTCTCATTTTTATTTAATTATTATTTTTTTAATGTGTGTGTATATATACTATTTATAAAGTTTTAGCTTTTAGTTTTGGATCAGTTTTAGTTGTTTTAATACTACAATTGTTTGTTTCTGTTGTCCTCATTTGTAAGTCGCTTTGGATAAAAGCGTCTGCTAAATGACTAAAAGTAAAGTAAAAGTAAAGAATTGACTCAAAAGAATGAATCATTTGCGAATGGGCATCGCTCATTGCCCAGAGAAAAGTAGACGGCGCGTTTAGAATAAATTGAAGCATTTTTAACTTGTATTGCATTAAGATAAAGTAACGAGAGGAGTGCCACCCACAGTAACAAAGTAAAAGTACTGTTTTTTTTTTTTCTCTAAAAATGTACTTGAGTAAGAATAAAAGTACCCATCTTTAAATATACTGTAAAAGTATTAGTTATCCAAAAAATTTACTCAAGTAAACGTAACAAAGTAAATGTCACTCGTTACTATCCACCTCTGAGGAGGACCCAAGGGCAAAGACAGGCAAATACAAATAGTTTATTAACAAAAAACTAAAAACTCCAAACTCATCCTTTCTAATCATCCTACTACTTGTCCGCATGATCTCATCTCCTTCAAGCCATTTCTCCTGCATGGATTCCAAATCTTCAATACTTCAATATCTTGCTGGATCTGTCCGCTGCTTTTGAAATGGTTAAACACCAGATCCTCCTGTCAACCCTATTGGTAAAGGGCATCTCAGGAACTGCACTCCAGTGGTTTGAGTGTTACCTCTCAAATAGGTCCTTCAAGGTATCTTGGAGAGGGATATCTAAATCGCAACATCTAACTACTGGGGTGCCTCAGGGTTCAGTTCTTGGACCACTTCTCTTCTCTGTCTACATGGCATCACTAGGTTCTGTCATTCAGAAACATGGCTTTTCATATCACTGGTATGCTGATGACACTCAACTCTACCTCTTATTCATCCTGATGATCCAGCGATAACTGCTCGCATCTCAGCTTGTCTAACAGACATTTCTTACTGGATGAAGGACTATCACCTTCAACTCAACCTTGCCAAGACAGAACTGTTTGTGGTTCCAGTAAACCCATTGTTTCATCACAATTTCACCATCCAGTTAGACACATCAATCATCACTCCTTCAAAAACAGCCAGAAACCTTGGAGTTATGATTGATGATCAGCTGACTTTCTCAGACCACATTGCTAAACCTGCCCAGTCCTGCAGATTTGCTTTATTCAACATAACGAAGATCAGGCCCTTTCTTTCGGAACATGCTTCACAACTCCTTGTTCAAGCTCTTGCTCTGTCCAGGCTGGACTATTGCAATGCTCTCTTAGCAGGTCTTCCAGCCAGTTCTATCAAACCTTTACAATTAATCCAGAACGCGGCAGCAAGATTAATTTTTAATGAGCCAAAAAGAATGCACGTCACACCTCTGTTTATCAATTTGCACTGGCTACCAATAGCTGCTCGCATAAAATTCAAGGCATTATTTTTTGCCTACAAAACCACCTCTGGCTCTGCACCCCTTTACCTAAATTCATTACTTCAGACTTATGTGCCCTCTAGAAGCTTACGTTCTGCAAGTGAACATTGCTTTATTGTGCCATCCCAAAGAGGCACAAAATCACTTTCAAGGACTTTTAAATTAAATGTTCCTTCCTGGTGGAATGACCTGCCCAACTCAATCCGAGCAATCCTTAGCCATCTTCAAGAATCAGCTAAAAACACATCTCTTCCATCTTTATTTGACCCTCTAACTCTAGCTCTCTCTTTTCTAATTCTATTCTTAAAAAAAAACAAAAAAACACTAGCTTTTCTAATCTTTTTGTATTCCGTCAGTTTGTTTTCTTATTTATTATACAATTAACAAAAGCAAAAAAGGCCTCAAACACTAGCTTGCTCTATTCTTTTCAGTTCTGTTTTCTTTTTATTATATAATTAAAAAAAAAACAAAAAAAAAAACAAACCTTGCTACGTGTACTGCGTTAAGCAAACTGAGACTTGTTATAGCACTTGCATATCATTGCTCTTTTGATGATTTTGATTCCTTCCATTGTGCTCATTTGTAAGTTGCTTTGGATAAAAGTGTCTGCTAAATGATTAAATGTAAATGTAAAAAGAAAACTTAGGTAGTTTGCTGTTCTCCAAGCTGTACTTAGTCTGTACTGCCTGTAGTCCAGGCAGTGGGCAAGTGGAGTGAGACTAGATTCTTGGTGTGATTCTCAGAATCAGAATCAGAAAGAGCTTTATTGCCAAGTGTGTTTAGGAAAAAGGGAAAGGGAAAGGGAAGTGGTGTGTGGCCAAGTGAACATACACCTAGAGCAGTGGGCAGCCAATGCTGCGGCGCCCGGGGAGCAGTTGGGGGTTTGGTGCCTTGCTCAAGGGTCTCACCTCAGTCGTGGTATTCCCTGCCGGACCCGAGACTCGAACCCACGACCTTCGGGTTACAAGCCCAACTCTCTATCCATTAGGCCACGACTGCCCCCAAGATTAACACACAAGGAATTTGTCTTGGTGTTAGGAGCTTCCAGTACAGAAAGTACAAACATCGTGCAGACAACATATAATTAAGGTAATAAAAACACTAATAATGAAGAGAATAGACAATAAATTATAAATAACAATAGTAATAAAAATAAAAATATATAGAAAAGAAAACATGTGCATGTGTCCTACTGTATGTACAGATGAAGGTTTGATGAGTTATTTACAGATGTACAGTACTGGGGTGTGTTATGTGTTGTTCAGGTGGGATATGGCCTGGGGGAAAAAAACTGTTCTTGTGTCTGGTTGTTTTGGTGCTCAGTGATTTATAGCGCCGGCCAGAGGGCAACAGTTCAAAGAGAGAGTGAGCTGGGTGTGAGGGGTCCAGAGTGACTTTCTTAGCCCTTTTCCTCACTATAAAGATCTTGGAGGTTGGGTAGAGGGGCACCGAGAATCCTATCAGCAGTCATGACTGTCCGTTGTAGTCTTCTGATGTCTGTTTTGGTAGCTGAACCAAACAGTTATAGATGAACACAGGACAGACTCAATGATGGCAGAGTAGAATTGTTTCAGCAGCTCCTGTGGCAGGTTGAACTTCCTTAGCTGGCGGAGGAAATACAGCCTCTGCTGGGACTTTTTCACAATAGAGTCAATGTGATTGTCCCACTTCATGTCCTAAGAGATGGTGGTTCCCAGGAATCTGAATGACTCTACTGCAGCCACAGTGCTGTCCATGATGTTGAGTGGGGAGAGTGCAGGGGGTTTCCTCCTGAAGCCTACTATCATCTCCACTGTTTTCAGCATGTTGAGCTCCAGGTTGTTGTGACTGCACCAGACAGCCAGCTGCTCAACCTCCTGTCTGTAAGCAGACTCGTCTCCGTCCTTGATGAGGCCGATGACTGTAGTGTCATCCGCAAACTTCAGAAGCTTGACAGAGGGGTCCTTTGAAGTGCAGTCATTTGTGTAAAGGGAGAAGAGCAGTGGGGAGGGAACACATCCCTGAGGGGCGCCAGTGCAGATGGTGATAGTCCTGGATCTGAGTTTGCCCAGCCTCACTAGCTGCTGCCTGTATGTCAGGAAGCTGGTGATCCACTGACAGATGGAGGTGGGTACAGAGAGCTGTGCCAGTTTGTCTGTGAGAAGGTCAGGCATGATGGTATTGAAGGCCAAGCTGAAGTCCACAAATAAGATCCTTGCATAATTCCCAGGTTTGTCGAGGTGTTGCAGAATGTAATGCAGTCTCATATTGACAGCATCATCCACAGACCTGTTTGCTAGGCAAACTGAAGAGGATCCAGCAAGGGTACAGTGATATCCTTCAGGTAGGCCTAGACCAATCTCTCAAGGGACTTCATGACCACAGACGTGAAAGCAACAGGTCTGTAGTCATTAAGGCCAGTGATTTTGGGCTTTTTGGGGACGGGAATGATGGTGGAGCGTTTGAAACAGCAGGAAACTTCGCACAGTTCCAGAGATCTGTTGAAGATCTGTGTAAAGATGGGGGCCAGTTGGTCAGCAAAATATTTTAGACAAGCAGGTGAAATACCGTCTGGGCCTGAAACTTTCCTAGATTTCTGTTTTCTGAAGACCCGGTTCACATCCTCTACACAGACCTTAAGCACAGGTAGAATGGTGGGGGAGGGAGGGAGGGGGTTTGCAGGGGGGGTAGGTGAATGTGTGAAGTGCAGATCAGAGCGGGTGCTGGGTGTCAGTCTGGCCTTTTCAAATCGACAGTAAAACATATTCAGATCGTCAGCCAGTTGTTGATTCTCCACAGACTGTGGGGGTGATGTCTTGTACTTGGTGATGTTCCTCAGTCCATACTGACGCCGGATCGCTGGATGAAAGCTCTCTTCTCAGCTTTTCAGTGTAGTTCTTTTTAGCCACTCTCATCTCCTTTGTTAGTCTGTTCCTGGCCTGGTTATAAAAGATTTATCCCCACTTCTGTAAGCATCCTCTTTGGCATGACGAAGCTGTTTGAGTTTCCCAGTAAACCACGGTTTACCATTATTGAATGATAAGAATGTCCTGGTGGGAAACTGATATATAAAGTTACAGTCTCTGTGAGCTCATCCAGATCGGTGGCAGCAGCTTCAAAAACACTCCAATCAGTATTGTAAATCCCGCTCTGCTTCATTAGTCCATCTTTTAACAGTTCTTATTACAGGTTTATCTGATTTCAGTTTTTGCCTGTAGGTTGGTATAAGATGAACCAAACAGTGATCAGAGAGCCCCAAAGCTGCCCGTGGGACAGAGTGATATGCATCCTTTATTGTGGTGTAACAGTGATCCAATACATTACTGTCCCTGGTGGGACATGTAACGTGCTGTCTGTATTTTGGCAGTTCACGGGAGAGATTTGCTTTATTAAAATCTCCAAGAATGATTAAAAGAGAGTCTGGGTACCGTTGCTACGTTTCAGATATTTGTTCAGCCAGTTGTTGCACCGCGGCGCTCACGCACGTGTCCGGAGGAACGTACATATTCACGAGAATGAAAGAGGAAAACTCCCACAGCGAGTAGAACAGTTTACAGTTTATGAAGAGTGCCTCTAAATTAGGAGAGCACATCTTCTTCTGGAGTCAGACCTTAGTTTCAGTAGTCATGTCAAAGCTTTGAAAATTGTTTTGTTGTAAGTGAACAACATATCATGTTTTCTCAGCTACACCTTTGAATGGCATGATTCTTTTACTTTGTGTTGATTTGTTTTGTGTGTGTAACTGGTTGTTTGAGTTATCCTGGCTTAGAAAGTGTTCATTTAAATTCTAAATTCTATTTGGTAGGTTAAAATCTACCTGGCGCCCGAATTATAATATTGTAAAGAATAGGCTACGAATAAGGCTACATCTAAATGAAGGCATTGTATTTAATGTATCTTCATTTTTTTATACTTAACTGTTATATTTCATTTTAAATAATTTTTAAATAATTTTCTAATTTTTATTATTCTATTGCTGTGAATATTTTTTATCATTATTTTAATTCATTTTTATGTAAAATATTTTGAATTACCTTTGAGTATGAAATGTGCTATATAAATAAACTTGCCTTGCCCTGCCTAGGATGATTCCAAGGGTCTTGAATAGAGAGGGGGTCCAATGTAACCCCCACCTGAACATGATTTCCACCAAGTGGGGAACACCCCCCCGGCCCCAGAATGTGATTTAAGGGGGGCCCAGGTCAATATGCTGTACAGCGGGCCCAAAAACCATAACAGCACCCCTACTCAAGACATCATAACAAATGAAGCCACTGTGCTATGGTTTTTTTGAGTAAACATTTTCTAAGTGTGTTTTCATATCTGAAGTCTTCCTGCACATTCTCATGACAGATTTATTCAAACATACGTAAAAAATGAAGACGACAGGTTAAGTAAAATATAATGAATGTAATATATTGCACATAGTATGTCAAAATTCTCTTCTCTGAAGTTATTTTTCTAGCTGACTATCGACTTTATGTACAATGAAAGTATTTTCTGAAGTAAATGTGATATTACGTGACACCTACATTTACTGACATATTTCTGCAGTTGAAACACTGTGAGCAATTAAGAGACATGATTCATTTCAATAAGTTGTTCTTTTTCTTTCAATACCATCTGATATTCGTTCATGTTTATTTTTCATATAACTAGCAGCAAAGAGGAAGACATGATCTAGTCATGCCTCTTGAACTGAGGTGCAACAGTGAACGCCACATTAAAGAGCGTCAAATGCACAAATGCAAATAAAGAGGGGTCTGATGCACAACAGCCCTGAAGGGGTGATGGAGCCATAATGTTCATCAAGCCCAACATCTTGTGAAACATTTACAGTGGACGAGCTATGGTGCTGTCATACAAGTGTTCATGGTTAGTTGGGTTTCATTCTTGAGAATTCTGAAGTGCCAGGCAGTCCAAATGTGTAACAGGCTGATCTCTGTCATTAAACACCAGATTAATTGAAAAAGAATGAATAAATCATTCAGATAATTCAGAATGTAAACACTGCTCAACCTCAGCGGAGCTAGAGCAGTATGTGTGCATCTGGTGAAAGTACAGGAAGCTAAGGACAGGCCAAAGGGAACTGAACCTTGAAATGAAATGTAGTACCTTCTAACATAAGATATGGACATTTTTCAGGTTCTCTAAGATGAGTCTGTCCAAAGACAAAATTTGGTGTTGAACGTTTTTTAGTGATCTGAGGGATAATCTTGAATGGAGATGTCAACAGTTTACTAACCAAGGCCCTAAAGTCCAAAATGGACTGAACCACTCCATGCTGTTTTTGGTGACATTGAGGGTATATCGCCAGAAAGGAAAATTGCTTGAATTGGCTTGAATTATGTTCATGTTAGCCTTCACTGAGTCACTCCTGGAAAGAGTTATCATAGTGTCAGCATGTAATAAAGCATTTATGACTGACGTAAAACTGAACTTTTTCTTTAAATAGTAGCTTGTCTGTGAACTTTTTTAGTAGTAATAGTAGTAGTAGTAGTAGTAGTAGTAGTAGTAGTAGTAATATTATTGTAGCTAGACAAACTATATGCCATGGTAGCTTCCCAACACTGGCTACAAAACTAACTGCTGTTTTGAGTAATTTGTGTCACAAGGACACTACAATAAGTGTTACCCAAACGTAAACCTAGATTTATCTTCTAGAATGTCAAATATTATTAGATTAATATCCATTGTATAACAGCTTGTAATAATGAGTATTGTGTGCGGTGTGTGTTGTAAGAGACTTCCTGACTGGAGAGGATAAGGAGGTGGTGTTCAGTGCTGATCATTTTCCTCTGTGGTACAAACGGGCTGCTGAACAGGTGCCTGGAACCTTTATCTACTCCCTTCCTTTTGGCACAGGTGATTATACACACACAAAACAGCCAGTTCCATTACAGCAGTAATCTATTCATGCATTGCACCATGATTGAATCAGGCACAATGCATTGAGTCATTTCTTTGTCTACACTCAATGTGAACCTGCTGTGACACAATTACAAGACATTTACCATGGTATGACACAGTCACAAGATATTTCATGTTTAAAAGAATAGTTCACCCAAAAAACAAAGTCGTCATTCACTCACCCTCATTTTGTACCCCACTATTGCTGGTGTGTACTGGTTAAAAATAGCACAAATTTACATGGAAAAGGTGGAAACATACAGTCTTTTTTAACATAGGACCACAAGACTTCAGTAATTGATGATGAGCTAAAAGCATCTACTTCAAAGACAGTAGAAACCGGATAAGAAATCATGTTCTCGAAAATCTTTAGGATAATGTAACTGTTTTGCATAAGAGACTAGTTCAGACCCATGTGTAAAAAACATTTAATACAGAACAGAAAAGCCAAAGACAAAGATTCCAGGATTCATGCGAATCATATTCTAAGAGACAAGGAAAATGAGACAAGGCAGTGTTCAAAGCATAAAAACACGAATTCACAGTCAACTAAACATGGAGTTCAGGTACAGTGAATGCTCTACAGGTCTTTCTAAGCATAAGCACGGGATGAGAGGAGCTTTTCTCAGTATGTCACAGTGAAGGTACCATTACACTAGACTTTTTAAGCATGCAGACTTACTTTGGACCCAACAACAAACATAGACAACAAGTGTCATGTCCTAGGTCAGGGTTCTATAACTCGTATATATTCAGGAACACTAGCCAGGCCTCCATGCATTTACTGACCGAAAGTCCTACCACTGATAAGTGTTTGTTTTGGTGCACATAGCAATAGACTATGTGTGTTTTGAGGGAGTTGTAAGTTATAAGTGAACACCCTGAGAAGGCCCAGAGCAGGGCAGCAATCAGTCTCGACCTGTTCATTCATTTACTGAAGTTGCTTTAATGCAGCATTTGTAGACTTTTACACATTTCTAAATCACAATGCTTTTTGGGGCAGGTGATATTTTAAAGTATTAAATTCACCCAAAAATGAAAATTAGCCCATTCTTAACTCACCCTCAAGACATCCTAGGTGTATAAGACTTTCTTCTTTCAGACGAATCCAAATGGATTTATATTAAAAATTGTCCGTGGGTGGTGTTTCTGTTCAACAGGCCAAAAGAAATCGAATAAAGCACATCCATCCATAATAAATCATGACCTTTATTCACCCCCCGGAGCCGTGTGATGCACTTTTTTAGTATGGATGGATGCACTTTATTGGACTTCTTTTTTTTTGACTATTGAACAGAAACACCTGCACACTGCCATTATAAAGTTTGGACGAGCCAGGACAATTTTTAATATAACTCCGACTGGATTTGTCTGAAAGAAGAAAGTCATATACACCTAGGATGCCTTAAGGGTGAGTAAATCCTGGGCTAATTTTCATTTTTGTTTGAACTATCCCTTTAAGAATGTGCTGTCTTAAAGAATTATAGTTTATTACCCCTGTGTAGACTTGATTAACTTGCTTACCACATAACTAGCCTAAATGGCTGTATATTTTTTTTTATTTTTTCACACTGAAATAAATTATTTCATGGACAGATCTTTTTAGACAGACCTCCAACTCCTCCCCCTCAAAACAAGCTTACTGCGCTGCAGAATTAGTGGAGTAATGATGCATGACATTGTTTTCTTTTAGAATGATTTTTTTAGGAATAAACAATGGGTTATTAATCATTCATCTTAACTGAACACTGTAAAAATGCAGTGAAATTACAGAATATTCATGGATGCTAATTACTAGTGTTACAGCATTTTTTATTTTTTTTTTTTACTGTAGTAGTTCTGCAGTTTATCAAAATGAAACGGCAATCATATCCACCTTTTCCCAAATGAGTTTACTGCCTTTTAAATTATGGATAACATTTCTGAATTAAGGGGAATGAAACACTGCAACAAATAATTGTTAAATAATAATGTTGCAAATAATCCTTATCCATTGGACTGAATGAACTGTAAATTTTCTGTCAGGAAAATAATCTAGTGCTTGGTATGTTAATTTGATTTTGGTATCACAAGAATATCTGTGACAAGGTCTCTTTTCAGTTTGGTGTGTTCTGTCTCCTCATTTTCTTTTTCACTTTTCGGTGGAAAAGACAACACATACTGCACTCTTGTGGTAGCAGTATGAAAAATTCACTGGAATGCACTGGAATGAATGTCTTGTTTTGCCAAATTCTCATTCAGGTCTCTTTCCTTATGTTTTCACATGGGCGCTTTAAAATGTAATTTTCTTGCCTTTTTCATTTCTAATCCCTATCAGCAGTGTTATTTATTTATTTATTTATTTATTTTTTTTTCGAATGCTTCCAGATAACAATTTCAATTCATGCTACATACATGTATGATATTACTGCAATAATATTTAACAGTAGTTGGTTGATGTGGTTAATGTTAAAATGTGGGAAAATTAAATTAGAGCTTGAGATCAGTAGAACACAAAAACACACAGTTCCACATTAAAACAGAAAGTGCTGGCCTGGTCTCCTCTATACTATTTGTTTTAAATGAACTGTATCACTGTGTTTCAGGCTCTGAGAATAAGAGTGTGGTTTTGGCCAGCAGCGCCATTCATTTGTTGGATGAGAGAGAGTCGCCCATCGCTGCAGGTACTGCACTCGCCCTTTAACCTTGCATGAATATCACTGTTTATTTGACAAAATCTTGTGTTTTTGTTGTTGTTTCTGTACACTGGAGGTGTTTATGCTTGAGAGGGATTGTGAGATGGAGAACTAAAGACATAATCCATGTGAGCAAAAAGAGACACGCTAGACAAACAGTAGGAATGGATGAAAGGAAATTAGAAAGTGTCTGGTTGAACATAAGCCTGGAGGGGCACTCACTCACACACACACACACACACACACACACATACGCTCATGCACAAATGATTCATGTTATAACTGACATAGAAATGAAGTAGAACAGACAGATTTTCACCCTCTACTGCATATGATTCATTGTTTTGCTGGAGCGGACATACACACAGCTAAAATCAAGTTCTATACAGTATTTCATGTTGTTTATTTTATATATTTTAACTTTGATGTATATTTTATATTTTTATGCTTTAATGCTAATCACTAATGAACATATAATTAACAATATTTTTTTTTAATACAAGCACATACACACATACCACAGATATATTACAAATTGAGCTTTCTGGCTCAATGAGTGTTGGTTGATCTGATTTGAAAAGAATAATTATATATATATATATTTTTAAATAATGTTCATACACTGCTTCAGATGTGATACTACTCAGTTTCACAAGCGCATTGCAGCACACACTAATGCAGCCTGACATGCTGATGACAGAACTCTCTTGTGTAACTGGGGCATGTGTGTCCTTGATGTGTTTTAAAGGCCAGTTTATAGGATTTCTTCCTATAATCACAACTTGAATATGATTTGTGCTTGATGACAGCCATAGCATTACATTAAAATTAAATTAAATTAAATTGTTCCAGTATGTATGAATGTGCCACTTTTCCCTGTAGTTTATTTCAAATGCTCTTCTAGTGTGACCGATGTATTTTTAATAGTATGAATATTCAGTGTACTTTCTAAAACACTTTTATCTTAAAAACTGCTTGATGATCATTAAAAAACAAAGAATTAACACAGTCATTTAAAATAATTTGAGATTTTTAGCATGTATAGCATGTTGTACATCACAGGACATGTAAACTTTACCAATGTACAAAATATTGTTTAGTTGTGTGCTCTGATGTTACATAACATACATAGATCATTTCTGACAGATCAACCCTTCGTATGCACGTTTACATAATCTCGTATACTCCATCATAAGACATCTGTATCACTATGTCCTTCTTGTCATCTCGTTTCTCAAGAGCTCCGAATCTCTGTATACAAACAGATTCTGTATATTCACATGGATACTTATATAATAGATCACACTGATATAAGGATCTGTCTACATGACCTAATTATGGAGTGATAGAAATCGTCCTTTCATCATAATTTATCATATTTTATGATCTTAAATTATGCAATAGACTGTAAATAAAACCCTTCAAAAAGGTATAGTTTGTCAGTATGTAAATATTGCTTGTTACCGGCTGTGTGTAAATTCTGTGTGATTGTGTAATTTCTGTGTCACGAGCGGAAGCACAATAATTGTATTAGCATCAGATATTCACACAACTTTTTCCCCATTTAACAAGGGGTAACAGGTGAAACAGGATAGATTAAAACACATACGTTTGATATGTTCACATAAATCTTTGGCCTAACTAAAGCTCAATGGGAATTGATGTTGCTTTATCCATAGAGCTGCAATACTGTAAACAACAGTAGGGGAGTCTCCCCTCAGTTTTTAGTCTTATCGTTTTAAAAGTTACAATAGTTACCAGAGACTGTACGAGGGAGCAGAGACAGACCACATACAGAAAAATGAATAGGTAAAATTGCACTGCTCAATATGTTCAATTGATTCAAGGGTACACCTGAAACATGAAAGCTTGTCACGCTGCACACAATTAAAGATTTTTCTTTTTTTTTGGTGGGCATTTTCAGTTCTAATCAGGAACTTGGTGCCTCAACTACACAATCTCCTCCCCATTTTTCCAATGATTTCACAAAGATTTGCACAGTACTGAAAAAAAAAAAAAAAAATACATCAATAAAATAATTTAAAAATAACTGAAAAATATGGATGAGATAGTGTGACAAATAAGTTTGAAATCTGTAGTAGGCCATAAACTGAGCTGTCTACAATTTGGCGGCATTTTGTTGGACAATTAAAGGGATGAGCTATTGATATTGATTAATGAACTTTTAATAAAACTTTGCTGTTTATTCAGTAGGAAGGCGTTGTTTTTTGTCTCTTTGTTTTTTTTTTTTGTTTTGTTTTTTTTTTGCTACATGGCTAGAGAAAACAGAGAAAAAGGTCTATGGCGTACCCTTTCGGCAAAAAGGTAGGGATGCTGCAGCACCCATAATGCACTAGGCGCAGGTAACATGGAGAAGGAGTACACATTGCTAATATACATATACTACAAATACAAAACTGGTTGGAAATTAACGAACTTGTCCTATAAAACAGAATGACTGTTTGTTTTGACTAGCAAAGATCCAACTGCCTTTTTGCCAAAATTATTGGCTGTTGTTTTAGTCTAGACCATGCATGTGCATTTATTTGACCAGCCTGGACAATACATTTTTTCTAGCCTAATTTAAGCTATAATAATAATAATCGTTTTGGAGTTTTACATCTTCCCCGTTTCAGATAGGAGCTGTATCTGCGTAATTAGAAAATAGCTGCCCTAGGGGCATTGCCAATATGGCTGCCAAGTACACTGACTTGCCTTGAAAAGAACTTTGTAGATACACAACAGTATGTGGATAATCTGGAGTGTAACCCTGATGTTTATTTGTGCTTCATGTGCATCATGTGATGCTGATCTTCAAATCACTCCAGAGGTTCCTTGCCCTCCTCTCTTTCAATTTTTTTCCGTTCCTCTCCTGAACCCGCCTCTTTCGCTTTCTTCTTCAGTTCCCTTTGATACTTGGCATTAATTGCTGCATACGCACAACCGTAGACAGCTGCTGCCAACATCATCAAACACACAATCCCACAAACCACTCCCGTGATGACCACTGTAGCGATGGCGTGTCTGTAGTTCACAGGCCGGGATCTCTGCTTGGCCTCACACTCAGGGAGTATCGCTTCTCCTGGGGGGTTGAAATCACCCCCAGATGGTGCTCTGGGGCTTGGATGGAGCTGTCCGCTGAGCATGCGATGCTTGTTGTCCAGGTAGTGGATGTTGGCGAACATGTAGCTGTAGCTGGTGATCATGCAGGAGTGGAAAAGCTCGTAGGGAATGTGCCGGAGGTCCCGCTCCAGCATTAGATGAGGCTGGACGCATGTGACGCTGTCGACCACTCCACCTTAGAACAAGAGAAAATGATGAAACTGAAATGGCTAACAGATGGAGGTCGTTTACACTATATGGCTTTCAAATCGTTTATCATTGTTCTAAAGACTGCTTTTAACCCTGAGCAGAGGAACATTTCACACTTGTAATTTATAAGCAGTCTTAGTGCCACTTTTTACCTGGGGAATATAAAGTCTGAAATGTCAGCTTAAGAATACCCAGGATTAATTGTTAATACCCTGGGAAAATTATGAGCAGTGTACTGTAAAACTTGAAAGAAAGATTATCCTCAATTTAGTTTACCCCAGGTTTAGAAAGAAGCAGGGTTAACAAGTGTAAAAAGTCTTTATGTAAAGCTCAGGGCTGGTAAACAGAAAATTGCTTTTTCTATCTCTGCGTGGAGCAAGCCATGAACTGTCAAAACTGAGCAAAACAATGTAGGTTGCTTTAGCAGATTTGTTTGTGTCATAAGATTATATTGACGGTAGGTGAAAGTCATGGAAATAAATTCCACCATCTCAGTCATGAGGCAATATACTGATTGTGTGAATTTTTTTTTTTTTTTTTTTGGCAGAGTCTGTGCAGTAATTACATTAAGAATAAACATACGGAGCTCTGCTTATTCCACATATATATTATTTTAATGAACGAAGATCAAAATTTTTGTATGGCATTTGTGTGATTAGTATTTTTCCCTGGCAAGGGGGGTTGAAAATAAACCATGTTCAGCAAAAAAAATAAATAAATAAAATAAAATAAAATAAAAAATAAATAAATAAATAAATACATACATACATACATACATACAAACACACATAGCTAACTAACTAACTAACTAACTAAATAAATAAATAAATAAATAAATAATTTAAAATAAAATCAAATCAAATCAAATAAACAGCGGGTCACCCCGTGCTCCAGCATTTCAAATAGACTCACAGCAGCAGTTCAAAAGAGACATGCAAAACTGATGCAAAAACATGTTCCATGGTCTGCCGACTGGAGGGAAAATCCATGGAGCTCTAACGGGTGTGGCCCAAATCTGGAATCTGCTCCCAGTTGTCAGCTACTTTAAAACTGTTTGTCAGCTGGTCAGCCAATCCAATTGTGAAATACACGATTAACTCATTCACACCTACCTAGAAAAGAATGGCACTGGAAGAGTGCAAGACTGGACACTCATGCTAAACTTTTTGCTTTTGGCAATAATATATAATAATAATATAAATATACATGTATTTCAGCAGAATTGTCATAATTATGAAATTTACTTATTTCAATTCTTCATTTGTAAGATATATATTTATAGCTATGTATTATTGATTGATTGATTGATTGATTGATTGATTGATTGGTTAAACACTTTATTGTGGATTCGATCATTTTGTTACCTTTGAAGGCAAATGTCTCCAACCATAGTTTGAGTCCTATCAGATGACAGTCACATCTCCAAGGATTGCCCTTCAGCTGAAGAACCTTAAGATTCCCAAGAGCCTCCAGGTGTATACGGTCCACCTTAGTTAGCCGATTGTAGTGGAGTGACAGATGGGTCAGAAAGTGGAAACTATCAGCAAGAGCTCCAGGTAGACCACCTATGGTGTTAAAGGACAAGTCCAATATGGTTAGATTTCTTATTGAAACCAGAAGGCGTCGATCAACTTCCCGAATAGAGTTATTGGCCAGGCTGAGGACCTTTAAGCTTCTAAGTCCCAAAAGGGCGCTAGGGGAAAGCGTTGTGATTGAATTGTTTGCCAGGTCCAGAATTTGAAGTTGTGGTGTCTCTCGAAAGGACATGGAGCCAAGGCCTCGCAGACGGTTATTTTGAAGATACAGCTCCACGGTGTCCTGATGAAGTTTATGTGGAATATCATATAATCCTCGTCCTCGGCAGTCCACCACTTTGGCATGAGTGTCACACGAGCACTCCTTGGGGCAAGAGGAGACTGTCTGGAATAATAAAAGGCTGGATAATGCAAAGACCACACCTGGTGAAGAGATAGAAAAATGGAGTAAATTACCATTGGATTCATTTGGCCTTGATTTCAGCCTTTTCTGCTTCTCGGACAAACAGTACATTAATAATGATGACACAGTCATCAGACATGAACCAGTCACTTACAATTCAGATGAAAACACATAAAGCCAACGGTGTCTGCTACCTGTTGTTCTTTATATAACTGGTAACCTTCATTGTAATATGTAGTCTCATTTACAGCTCTAGTAATCCTGATTTGGAAATGTATTTAAAGTGGGATATATAGTACATTCAACTTAATCCGCATACACACACTCATGTAAAGTATAATATACAACAAATCTTTTTTTTTTTTTTTTTTTTTTTTTTTTATCATTGCAGAATATATGATTATGAGAAACATATGAATGCATGTATATATTACTGTATATGACACATTTGTTTAAAATAGTTGATCAAATTTAAAGTTTTTAAAACATTTTGTTAATAAAATCCAAGCTTAATACCCCTCCCCCATTCAAGTTTTATGAGAAATAAAAAGTTTAAAGGACACTTTAAATGTATTTATTGTGGAGGACGATCTGACAGAAACGGATAAATTGTTCCAAAACCTTGCTACCAGTATCAAAATGGCGTTATCACCTGTCAATAGCTGTAGGAAATTTTCGTCCATTCAACCGTTAATGTCCCTTAAGCAAACTAAAAGAGAAGTCTACAAATTTATACAAGGGAGATTAGGCTGTATATCATCTCCATAATGTTGTAAAACCTTGTGATGCTCAAAAATGGAATGAAGAAGGGAGCATGTGTGAATGAAATAAAATTGGACCCAGAATGGAGCCGTGTGGCACTCAGGTGATGGGAACTGTGACTAATAAGAACAATCTAATTTGCAAAAGTTCCTAGCAAGAATCTTAACAGAATCCAGTCTAGTGCAGCATTGTGGATGCTAACCTAGATAATTTTTTAATTTATTTAGAAGGATACAGTGATCAGTGGCCCGCTCCTTCTCTCAGCCCCATATGTGGGGAATTATTGGATGTAATGGCTTAATCCATGGCCATGATTGTTCTTTCTGGAGCACATTTTTCCTTTCCCACATTGCAATTATGCAAATGTGGAATAATTGTATGAGCGAGGATACATGAAGAATAGCTTTTGCAGAGTGAGGCATCCTCTTTGAGGGCTCCAGGCTTGCCGTCTAAAGCCTTGTTTATACTTTTGCCAGGCTCTGCAGCGTGAGCCTCCGCTGACTGCGCGTGCACCTCCCCAAAGAGACGAGGTGTTTATAATTGTCACGCACGCTGTTCTACTATTCTTTGAAACAACAGGGGGAAACTTGGAGTAATTGCCTTCTGAAACTCAGGGAACAGCGGTGAGAAGAAATAGCAAATTTTGCATCATTATTTACAAAATCAGGCAATTATATTTGTGCATCTATGCAAATGTATCTGTATGTATACAGACAAAATCACTGTCTGTCATTGTCAGTTTAGAGTAGTGATCATGTATATTTACGAAGGCTGATGATGGTACACCAGAACACCACCAAAAAAAAAAAAAAAACATAAAAAAAACCAAACAAAAAAAAACTTAATTTCTCATCAAACAATATATACAGAAAAACATTAAGTAATTAGTGTAAAATTCTATCTCAACGATTTCTATTTTAAATACAATTATAAAACATACAAAAATAAAACATACTTCACTTAAAAAACCTATGAAAAATCTATTATTGTCCCTCAATCCTCAAAAATCAACAGATGGAGTTTGAACTTCACATCAGGCTTCTTGTGAATCATAGATGCCGATAAAGATGTGCCTGTTTGGCTAGAATTGCCCTGAAATCATGCACCTTCGGAAGCGGAGGTGCGTGGAAAGTTAATATGGGGCCTCGCACACTCAACGCTCATGGCTGCCCACTCCACGATGATGCCGTTTTTGTCACGCACACTTTTGCGCTTGTGTGGACGTGGCGAGTATAAACCAGGCTTAAGCCTGACCCACTGCCACGTATGCCTTGTCAATCACCTCACAGATAATTGGCAAGGCATATGTGGCAGCAGCTCAGGTTGGTTGTGCCCTGCACATAATGGCTGTTTTGCAGGTGCATCAGACTGACCTGCTAAGAGATTTCGAACAGGGGCAGAGATTATATCCTGAAGCAGTAGCTGAATTTGCCAGGTACACTGAGAAGGGGAATGAGATGTTGCCATGCCTCAGGCTTGCCTGAGGCATGGCAACATCTCAAAACAGCTAATGACGTATAACAAAACAGCTAATGACGTATAATTCAGGCACCTATTTATACTCACCGGTACTCTGTGTGTTACATCATGGACTGCCTTCTGCCTATAAATTATGGCGTCCCCTGTAGCAGCAACACCAACAGCTTAGTTCTGTACATCTTTAAACAATTTAGTAGGAATAGCATCAAGAGGTGCAGGTGTAATTTGTACTTTGATGCAAGTGATTTTGTTTATAAAAAGCTGCAGAACTGCTCACCAGAACTACCAATTCATCTACTCACTAACCCCAAAATTGGATCAGGGCTAGCTGCTATGAGAGGGTTTAATACAGCGTTTAAAATGGAAAACAGCATTAGACTGTAAGAATTTTTGGATATTAGGTTAAAAATGTTTAACGTTTGCAGAGCAGCTTCCTGGTATTAATACATGCTGTTTTGCAGAAGGTAAAATTCTGGAAGTGATTACAGCATCATTTTCAGGGATATAACCAGGTTAGCAAATTTATAGTGATTTGACATTTTTATATGCAAAAATAGATTGTGCACTTTTGAGGGTGAAATAAAGAGTGTATTTCTGTCATGACAACTCTTGGAGAGATTGGCATGTCAATGGACATGGCAGTGTTAATGTATTTGGTCTTGGTGGAATAGATTTACTACAGTGCTTCTGCTGTGGCAGAGCAAGTAGAGACTTCCTACAGCCAATACATCCACAGACATGCAAATATAACAAACATGAAATTACCCATAGCAGATATATACAGGTGGAGCTGGGGAAAGTGAAGTTTTTCTGAAAGCGCGCTGCAAACTCCTACAGGACATGGAGATATGATTGGTGTTTTTTATAGCCATTATTTTCAGATAGGAAAACAGGTAGCGATTTGCATCCTTTTCAAAACCTCAGCACATTGAAAAGGAAACTAAGGTAGTTCCAATCAAGAATGTTAAGATGGACTGGTTTCTGCCAGTAGACTTGAAGGATGCAAGCAGTGTTCAGATTGCTTCTCATCACTGTGTCATGTATCATGGAATGGAGTTTGCATTTTCAGATGGTGCTGAGGCTTTTGGAAGTGGGCTTAATCTCCCCTGGGAATGTATAGCTCACAGGTGACTACAGGGCCTCAAATATGTTTTGCTTCTAATCCAATTGCTGAGCCAAGTGTTGCACAAAGTGAAGAACAAGGAATCTAACTTATTGATTGTGCAGATGTGGCCCAATCTGCTGAGGGTTTCAGACTTGGTAGCCCTATTGAACACACCTTCTTGGAAGATTCTTGTCAGGTGGGACAACCTCATTCAGGCTTGTGTGATGGTTTGGCACCTGCAACTGTAGAAGTAGAAGCTCATTGTGTAGATCCTGAATGGTTCACAATGGAGAGTCCCTCCATAATCACGATAACGGTGCATGCACAGAACCTGGTGGTTTTACAATCTTAGATGGTGTCTTTTTGCACCATGAGATGTTCTTCTCAGAAGAAGAACCTGATTTGCTTTCCAGGGCATTTCCGGCACTTTCATCAAGTGTGTTTGAAAACAGATCTATTTATATCTTGGCTCAAAGTCTATGTTGTGGCTATAGCAGCTGGTCATCACTTGCCAGAAGGGGTAGTTCCACTTTATTTGCAGGGTGGTTCCATTTCAACCAGCACACTTCCCAGTTTGACTCTGCTTTTTCCTAGATCCCACACACAATTGGCACTGGTCCAACTAGCTATTTATTTATTATGGAGATTGCTCCATTGAAGTGATTGGATGTTTTCAAATAATGTCTTGTTGGGTGGCCATTGGCTTATGATTCCTAGGGCCTTAAGGAAAATAAACTTCTTTAATGTTTTTTTTTTTTTTTTTCCTAAGGCCTTACACAGACATTTTGGGGGGCATGTGTATCTTTTAATTACTTTGCACTACAGGAGTGACACAGAAGCTTCATCTGAAGTGGCATTTAGATGTATAAGACACAGACTGTTGGAATGAGGTGACATTAATGCATTTATGCTGCAATTACAGTTGTAATAAAAATGTTACAAGGTTAATATTTTAATTTCAATAGACAATTTGAAATATATAAATGCTGGATGAAATTAAATGATAATTGTGCATTATTATAATTATATACAGTGCCCTCCACTAATATTGGCACCCTTGATAAATATGAGCAAAGGCGGCTGTGAAAATAAATCTGCATTGTTTATCCTTTTGATTTTTCACTCAAAAAAATCACAAAATTCTAACCTGTCATTGAAGTAAAACAATTGAACGTGGGGAGAAAATCTCATGATGAAATAAATGTTTTTTTCTTTGTTTGTTTTTTTCCCCAATGAATGTTGGCCACAATTATTGGCACCCCTAGAAATTCTTATGAGTAAAACATCTCTGACGTATATTCCCAGTCATATTTACATTTGTTAGCACACCAGGGTGACTAGGAGCATGAAATTGTCCAGCCATGACTTCCTGTTCCACAGGATTATAAATATGAGGAACACAAAGGCCAAATTCCCTTAATCATCCATCACAACCTAAGAATATAGTTCTGATGTGCAGAACAAGATTGTTGAGCATCACAAAATAGAAAGTGGCTGTAAGAAAAGAGTTAAAGCATTGAAAATCCCCATTTCCATCATCAGGGGAATAATTAAGAGGTTCCTATCAACTAAAGATGTTAAAAATCTGCCTGGAAGAGGACGTGTATCTATATTATCCTAATGCACGGTGAGGAGGAGAGTTTGAGTGGCCAAAGACTCTCCAAGGATCACAGCCGGAGAATTGCAGAGATTAGTTGAGTCTTGGTGTCAGAAACCTAAAAAAAAAAAATACATCAAACATTCCCTACATCACCACATGTTCTTCGGGAGGGTTTCAAGGAAAATTCTCTTCACTCATCCAAAAACAAACTCCAGCAAATTCAGTTGTCAGACACGACTGGAACGCCAAATAGCACTGCCTTCTATGGTCAGATGAAACAGAAAAAAAAGATTTTTGGCAGCAAACCCACCAGATGAGTTTAATACAAACAGGGATAAAAAAAAATTACCCCACGTCCACGGTTAAATATACTGCTGGATTTTTAATGTTTTTAGCCTGTTTTTCCTGCAAGAAGTCCTGAACATCTTGTTCAGATGCATGGCATCATGGATTCAATCAAATACCAACAGATAAAAAATCTAAACCTGTCTGCCTCTCTTAGAAATCTTATAATGGGCCGTGTTTGGATCTTCCACCAGGACAATAATCTAAAACAAACAAAATGGTCACTGAGCAAAAAATGAATCTTTTACCATGGCTGTCCCTGTCCTCTGACCTGAACCCTACAGAAAATGAGTGGGGTGAACTGAATAGAAGAAGTACTAACATGGAGCTGTAAATCTGAAGGATCTGGAGAGATTCTGTATGAAGGAATGGTCTCTGATCTCTTATCAGGTGTTCTCCAAACTCTTCAGGCATTACAGGAGAAAACTCAGAGCTGTTACCCTGGGAAAAGGACGTTGCAATAAATGGGTGCCAATAATTGTGGCCAACATGAACTAGAGAAAGCTTTTATTTCACAATGAGATTTCCCCCCCACTTTCAATTGTTTTACTTCAATGATAGGTTGGAATTTTGTGATTTTTTTTTTTTTTTTTAATTATTATTATTATTTTTTTTTAATGAAAGATAAAAATGGAATGGCAGGGGCAGAAACACAAAACTCACACTTACACTCACACTCTTGCAGACTCTCTCACTCACACAAACACATACACACACATAAACACACATACACATACTAATAGCAGGCCCAGACAATAGGAGGACAGAGTGAAGGTACACTGGACCTAAAATTTCCACTCTTTTATTAGCCCTGGGTCCAGTGGAACCGAACACCCTGTATGTAATATAGCTGTGTAGGGGAGTGTACAGTGTGTGGTCATTGAAAATTTGTTCTGATAAATGTTCTTCACAGAAAATGAGCCAAGGCCAATGAGTATGAGTTTGAAAAAATAATTTTTATCATTCAATAATCGTATCATTTTTTCTTTTGACAAAAAGTGAAAATGGGTCCCACAGACCCGAACACCATACAAGGGTTAAACTGGCCAATTCTTTCATGGACGAAGCAAGTTGCTAGCTGTGTTTCCATTACAGATTTGCACAAATCTTTTGTGACATTTTATAAATGCAAAAAACAAAAAAAACTATGATGGTGTTTCCATTAACCAATGTTCTGGGACTAAAATTTCGTTTTTTCCTCTTGCGATAAGTCGCAGCAATGTATGTTGTTAGATTTACGTATATATCACAGTCACCACACTAGCCATTATTTTTCATCAAAGGAGATGTAGGAGATGGAGAGCCTCTTCTGGGATGCTTCTGAAACGTGCTGCGGTGTGGCTGGTATAAACACCAAGCATTGACTAGTGTGGCCGCGATCAGCTCCGGTGGCCGTGTCGGATCCGTAATGTGCCGTAGATATGTGCAGTGTACATCACAAGAATGATCATGTGACTTTTACGTGTCATGTGACCTGTAAATACTAAAAAAAATAAAAAATAAAAAAAAAAAATAAAAAAAAAACCTCATGCGAGTGTAAAAACTTTTTTGTGATATACGGGAGTTTTTGCAAAATTGATGGGTTTACACTGGGCATATTTTCAATTTGCAATTTCAGTTTGCGCAGTTTGAAGGGTAATGGAAATGCAGCTACTGTCTTTATGAATGTGTCACTGAATCATAGACCAATTCTTCATAAATATTAAACCATTCAAGAACAAAACACCACTCTGGTGTGGTCTTGCAGAATTAGAATTTAAATACTTAGGACACACACTTAATTAAGAAATTATTAAGTGTGTACTTAAGAAGTACTAAAGAATCATTTTTAGTATACTAAATACAAAATTAGTGTGCGTTAATAGAGCACTTTAAGTACATTATGGAAGTGCACTTGTTTTTCACCTGGGATGCCAATCACTCTAGAGCAACTTGAAGCTAAGTACTTTATTTCATAAATGGTGATATTCACCCTTGTGGATTTTACTAAATAAGAATGTTTTTAAAGCCCCAACCATAGTCGTAAAATCTCACTGTTTGATGAGAACCAAGAAGCATTTTTTTTATTATTATTTTTCTTCCCTTCTTATACAGAAATAACATTTGTGCAGTGTTTGGAGTGAATTTGTTCACTGACCTGAAGGGCTGCTAAATTAAGGACACAAACGTCAGACTAATGAGAACAGGGCTGTCCTCCCTCCATAGTTTCAACCATATTGAATATTTTTGTGTGTGTGTGTGTGTGTATACACACACATGAGGTGATGTTTTACCTTCAAATTTAATGTTTTTGAGTCAGATTACACAAATTCAGATGAAATCAAAATAGTAATACTTACTAATTCTCAGAATTTCAATTTGGGTGAACTATTCTTTCGAATAACAATAAAATATTATGTTAATCCACAGATTCTCTAGTAAAATTTGATATATAACAATTACTTAAATTTCACCTAAGAAAAAAAAAAAAAAAAAAAAAACAACCTAAAAATACCATGGCTGATTAAAGAGGAGGGTCATAACACTACTTTTCACATACTATATTTTAGCTTATTTTTCATTTATTTATTTATTTTTGTAATATATTATGTATTTTGTTGCAACATTTTTTTTTTTTTTTTAATTGTATTCAAATTGCTTTTTTTTTTGTAAAATAAAATGTTTTTGCCTTTTTAAATTATGGGATAGATTTGGAGTATGGGGTTGATTTAAAAAAATAATAATAATTTGAATAAAAAATGCAAATAAATAAATAAGGCATGTATGTATGAACATTTGAACTAATGTTTTTTTTTTTTTAGTGAATTGATAATGAATTAGTGAGTTTAGTGAAAAGCTAATAATTACTTAAATCGAAAGTAACATTGAAATAAACGAGGCTGCACACTTTTATCAAAATAAAAGTGAAATAGATATAGGTCTTACATTGTGATTGTTAATCAAAGTTTGTGATTCAAAAAACTAGATAGTCTGTTGCGCTGTGTTTCAGAGTGACGAGCAGCACTTTATTTACACACAAGCAGCTGATAATATCCTGTTTACAGCATTTCACCAATATTCTGCCAAAATAAAAGCTCAAAGATTTTAAAAATTGAATATTTGAAATTAAAGAATTTAGAACAAATATTTTTATTGTAACTTGTAGTGTTAGTTGGTTCTTGTAAAGAGTGTAAACACCCTTAAATGTAACTGTTATCTGTTTACAGTATTTCAAATGCCATGTGACCTTTAACCGACCAAGTGAACCATGAACATGCAAACGTGTCATTAAATCAAAATATTAACTTGAAATGTCATAGGAGACTTTAAATATTTTGCATCTAAGGGGTTCAGCTGACAAAAACCTTTGGTAACCTCTGTTTTATTCAGTTAACTCTTTGGAGCTTTGCTGCACTTCAGTACATAGAACCTAAAAAAAAAAAACTAAATAAAGCCCTCTTTAACACACCTAGAGTGTCTGAACAGTTTGTCATGCCAGTGATTATTTTTGATGTTAAGTAGACCAGTAACACAAAGATTATCTCTGGTTTAATTTTCGAGTGTATTTCTGTTGCGTGAACTCACCTGCCATGATTTCTAGAGTGTTCCTCCTATCAGCGTGTCCAGGGTTAGTCCAGCATGTCTGATCAGATTAAAGCTCACAATTCCAGTAATAAGAACTTGTGTTACTGGACGACAGTCATTTTCTTCTTCTGTGCCTCTTTCTATCTCTCTTTCGTTCTCTATAAATGTGCATACATGCAAATACCTTCATTTTTGCTCTGTATCATCTTCACATCCATTGCCTCATACATACCCACACACAATAAAAACACACTCTCATTGTCAAGGGCCACTCTGTGACTCTCTCTCTCTCTCTCTCTCTCACGCGCACGCACACACACACACAGTGTTCTGTTGAACTGCTCTGACATCACAGAGTGTCTGGAGGCAGAGAACTGGCAGAGTATGCCCTAGCATTTCTCTCGTTTCCCTCACACACACACACACACACACACACACACATGCACATGCCTGAAGCTCCTTCACCAGCTCACGCGGTGTTGCTCACATGCACACTGCCTTCAGAAAGCACTGACCTCCTTTGTATTTCCAAATGTTAGGCTGTGTGCACTGCCCTTAAGAAGCTATCACACCCTTCAGTGTTTCTGGGTACATTCCCATTCAATCACTGTTTAGACTGAAGAACAGACAACCATTTGAAGATGTTTTATTTACTATGATGTAAATTTAAGTCTGGAATCATTTTTACTGGGTGCTCTTGGCCTAAAAATGTAGTATAATCATGCTGGACACTACATGTTGAGTTTTATATGCTCATCCACCACTCATCACCACATGCCAGTATCCCAAATATTCTTTAAGTAGGTTAACCAGGCAATCAACCACGAAAGACCATTCTGGTCCAGCAGATAAACTAGAACCAAACCAACACTGGCCAGCATTAACTAGTCTGGACCAGCACAGAACATCACAGCAGGGCAAACTAGCACGTCCTGATTTTGCTGAGTTAGATGTGTTCCTAGGTCAACATATTTTGTTGACCCTGGAACAACATTTTAATCAAAAAATTTTATCTTGACCATATCCCTACACCTAAACCTAACCTTACCCATGAGTAATCTTTAAAATCAGAGGACATGATAGATGAATGACACTGATGTACAAGCACCAAACACTGATTGTAAGCCTAAACTTCACAAAAACTATAAACTGGTTCTTCAAATCTGATTGGTTAATCACAATGTTGTTCCACGGTCAACAAAGATGTTGATCCAGGAACACGTCGCACTTGGTAAAATCAGGTTCTGCAGGCAGACTACAGCACTTCTCTTCTAATAGGTCTCAGGATTTGTCACATAATTTTTATTTTATTTTTTCTCAGAAGAGCCTTTCTTCAAATTACTTTCCTAAATGGAGTTAGCTGATATCTGGTCAGTTTCTTCTATTTTCTTTGAACTCTGAAATTCTGTCGTTGTGTCACTTGTGTCATTTCTTGTCATGTTGCTCTGTATGACCTGGTCTTGTCAGTGTTTCTAATGTGTCTCAGCCAAGGGTTCCTGAACTTGGGATCCAAGAATAAACCAGTGCTCTTCCCCCACTTGGTGCTATGATTTCTGTTGTTTGTATGTTTGTCATTCATTAGCTTTTTAAATGTTCTCTAAGGCTAAAAGCAAAGCTTTTGCAAGCCTTTATTGATGTGCCATTTTTAATATTCTGTAAGTTGCTGTAAGATGATTATTTATTTTTAGTTAAGCTTCTTTGTAGAAGTCTCTCCCATTCTTTACCAAATTGACCCTTACATAACTTTTCTGTCCCATTTGTATTATATTAAAGGGGTCATCGGATGCAAAATTCACTTTACAAGTTGTTTAAACATAAATGTGTGTTGGAAGTATGTGTACACATCCATCCTATAATGATAAAAATCCACCCAGTGTTTTTTTTTTTTTTTTAATCACTATTTTAAAATTCCTTTCCTCAAATCAGGCTGTTCTGTGGTTCCTGTCAGAATGACGTAGTTCTGCGCAGGCCGCTCCCACAATAGTTGATTGACAAGACTGTCTTACCTTAGGCCCGCCCTGAGTGAGCTGAGAGCTGTCCACCATTGTGTCGACTCCGGTGCAGGGGAAGACAAGATGTCTCCGATTAAGTGATTGAGGCATTCTGTTGTTGAACGTAATAATGAATATAGCAGTTGTCATTTATTCCCGACATCTGAGCCGCTGAAGACACAGAGGATTAAAGTTACTTTCATTTTGAAGGGAATGCGCCTCCCGATCTGCCTAAATGTGCCTATGTTCGCGCGAATCATTCGTGATCCCGCTTCATCTACAGAAGAACTGAGTATAAGGGTTTATATGAATCTTTGCAAATCACCTTTCCTGATAATCTGCTAGTTATCCAGTTTGCGGCTAAAGTAAACAGTACTGCTCGTCACTCCATGGAAGAGAGGGGCGGGGTCAGCAGAGCTCATTAGCATTTACAGCAACATGGACTAGAATGGCTTGTTAAAAACAGAGCTGATATTGACAGGGTAAAGAAGGTGTTTTTTTACACTACCATTGAGACATTTTAACCAAAGTATGTTATAGACTTTTCATTAAGACCCTAACGAATCATATCAACTTGTGGAAAATGGGCATCCGATGACCCCTTTAACAGTCAGTTTCTGGCAACATTCAGAAATCTACACTTGATAGGTCTGATATGAGCTCCCATGTATTTTTAGATATTACTCTGTAGGCAGATCTGAGATCATTTGGGCTATTAGTGTTACATTGACATTTGCATTAGTTGTGCAAGTGGAAATTGGTGTGTGTGTTGTAACGGTGTTACAGTGTGTGTGTGTGTGTGAGTGTGAGCACATTTTCATGTGACTGTTCTGACCTTGTGGTGAATCTGTCTTATATTCGTATTTTGAACGGGATAATGACTATAATACATTGCCCATTTTAAAACAGTTGCACCAGTTGCAGTTATTTATTTATTTATAATGGTACCTGAGGTCCAGTGTTGGTAAGAGTTTTACATAAAAATAAGTCATAATTTTGAAATATTTATTTGAAAGTGTATTTTCTACCCTGTTTTTGATCCTATAGTTTGAATAAAATTTTCAGAGCAGAACTCTTGCTGAACTGAAGTGATTTACAGCTCATATAAAAGGAGTGTTCTTTTGCCAAACATTTTGATTTTGCGACAGAATGGCTTTTGACATGAGTCATTACATATCAAAATGAGCTTTTATCACAGACTGGGATTTAGAATTAACATAGTTGTGTTCATTTTACTAAAAGTGTAAAAAACTAAAACTAAACTAATTTAACTAAAAGTGTGTTTGCAAAGCTTGTTTACAGTTCTGACATACCAATAAATAGTTGTGCCTTATGATAAGCCACTTAGTTGGCCAGTTCCCAAAATGTTAAAATCCTTTGGAAAGTATGCAGAGACAATGTTCTTCCACAACTAAGAACTCCTCGCTGGTCATTGCATTACAAGTTCATAGCTGGCCCTAGGGATCAGTGCTGAGGACTAGTCTAGTTTCTAAAGTCCCTGTGTTACCCTATTCACACACTTATTAATTTATTTTTCTAATCCTCGTGTGCAGAGACAATTATTATAACTTACAACTTATAAATTATAAATTATCCATTGGTAGGCTGATTTCATGTGGAACTTGCTTTTAAAACATGGCTCTGTTTGTTTGCATGGCCCACCAAGCTCAGCTGTTGTCTAGAGAAAGCTATCTGTTGACATTCACATTCATCTCAGTGGCAGTTGCCAAGGATGGCACAGGACCTGCGGAAGTACGCAATTAGAAATCACTTTCTAATCTCAGTTCTGGATACAGTTGTTTTTAAGTCAGTGACCTGAGTTGTAAATAACACTTTCATAAAATGCTTACTACATATAGTAATTACTACAACACAGCAGCAACCATAAAATCATTTTTGTTGATAACAAATAATAATCCTTCCACCAAGCAGTGCAATTCTTCAGCAATATTTACCTGACTCAGCAGTGATGCATTCATATTGATATAATGATGTCAGGTGTGTTTGTAGAGTATTTTACAACAACTTCTAGGTGGTTCAACCAATCATAATCAAGAAAGGAACTATTCACTATTCATTTGCTTCTGACTAAATGAGAATCAAAATGTTCACTGACATCCTGCTATGGTTTGTTTTAATATTTCATCAGCTGTGGGTATTCAGATGAAACTACAATTCTTCCAGAGGAAGTTCTGGACTGCCAGCAGACAGGTAATCACGTGCGCACACACACACACACACAAACTTCATTTCATTTTTTAATTAGTTAGCATTAGTAAGTATGTGTTTGTAGTTTATTTGCATTTGTATGAAATACAGTGTTTCCTGTGTTAATTTGGGTTTTAATAAATTTGATTACCAAAATAAACATATGCAGAAAATTTAAGCATATTTTCATGTTTTATAATAATGTTACAACCCACCTCACCTAGTTATAACTAACCCGAGTAATGGGGTAGGTAGATCCAGTCACCTTACAGTCCTCCCCAAATTGTCAGTGATTTATTTGTTTGTTTGTTTGTTTAGATTAATGTTTTGGGTAATTCAACCATTTTAAATTTCATTTTAAAAAAGTCAATATATTACTTTATTGCCTAATGGCTTTTTAAACTACTTTGCCTAAAACCATCACTCTAATGTTACAGTCTTTCAATGTTTTAAGTATTTATGTGCTTGCACTTAATTGCACTTAAGTTTTGTTATATCTGGTGAAATCCAAAAACTGCATTTCATAAGAAGAACTTCATATTAGCAGCTTCTGTAGCTGAAACATGGTTGGGTCATGCAGAATGACAATGATCAAAACATAGTCAACCTCATAATGGTGGAAAAACAAGAAAATTGAAGTTTTGGAATGGCCAAGTCAAAGAACAACTTCAACTGAAATGTGCAGTCTATGCTTGAAAGCCCATAAATGTCACTGAGCTGAAGCAGTTCTGTGAGAAGGAGTGGGCCAAAACCCACCACAGTGCTGCTGGACACTATTCTCACTCCATGGGCATCAGAACCTTAAGCAAGGTAAAGCAACTTCTTCGTCACTCTTTGAACAGCCACAATATTTTTATTTACATTTACGTTATTCTTTTTTTTTTTTGGTGCTCCTAACCCAATGTCTACTCCCAAACCCATTCATTTCTCCATATAAAATGACTATACAAAACACAGGATAATAGCATGTGGATACAAGTACAGTCACAGTAATTTATTTAAAACTGACAAACATTCCAATTCTTCCAAGGCTAAAAGATTGCTTTAGGTGAGGAACAGACCCAAAACGGATCACGTCTTCATCTGCTGTAATTCTCAGTGGAGTTGCTAGTTTATCAAAATAGCAACACCTAGGCCTTTAGCGTCCTAATGGTGATGTGCAAGGTACTTAACCATGTTTTAGTTTTTAACGCATGGGAGTGAGAACAGGAGGTAAAGAACTAAAGAAAGCATTTGGTTGCAGTTATTGCAGATAATGGGGGTGTGAATGTGTATAGTATGTATTTTTCATAATGTTGTTTGCAGCCATAATAGTCCTCTCATTTTGTATCCGTTAGTGTGCAGCACTTGACGGGAAGTGTTCCATCAGCTGTGACAATGATGTTAGTGTCAACATTTACTCTTTTTACTTTTTCATTATTTTCACTACACAATTGTTTTCATGTTTTCTGTATTTTTCTACCACCTGTACCACTTTTCTGTTGCTCCACCCAATGTAGGAAATCAGCTGTTACCTCATTGACAACAATGGATTCATTATTGTGGCTGAGGATCTGTCTTTGGTGAGGGACAATTATCTGAAGTATTATCCAGTTCTACTATACACTACTTACCTGACTATTCATAAATACTTAATAAACGTATAATCAATAAATCATTTTCATTCAATAAGCTAAAGTCTGCGTGTGTGTGTGTGTGTGTGTGTGTGTGTGTGAATACAATGAATAAAATACTGGACTTTGCTAGATTTTTATATTTATATTTATATATTTTTTTTAGTATCACAGTTTATCACTACTGCTTAGACACAATCCATTCTAGCCCTGACCATAACCCTATCCTTGTCTCTTTCAGACTGGTGTGTTCTTTGGAGAGGCTGAGGGAGCTGTGATGAGCAAACTTGTTTCAATGGGTTCTTTTAAGAGGTATGTCCATGCTGAATGAGACAAAATACATTAGATTGTTTCTCTTGAGTATGAACAGACTAAATTTTTAGTCAATTGGTGTGTTAAAACAAGTTGGAGAAAGAGAAAATGCATCATTATAAAAAGACTGAGCAAAAATATATCCCATACTGTACTTATTGAATATTAAATAATGACCCTTGACTCCTTATCTAATATGCTAAACTAATAACTTACAGTTACAGTTACTGCTAAAAGTTAAATTCCCAAAATGTTTAACATTAAACAGTTTCTAACCTAACTTCATTCTGGATACAGCTGTTTTTAAGTCAATCACTTGAGCTGTAAATGAGATTTTAAATAAGATTTGTTTTTTGTTTTTTTTTAATTTATTTATTATTTTTTTTACTACATATAGCAGGCAAGGTTTCATAAAATAAACACATTAGCAAGTACTTAATCATTTCTTGATAACAATCAGTAACTAGTTGATTTGATAATAGTTTCAACTTTAGATTGGGTACTGCAAAAACATAAACAATTAATAAATGATTTGTAAAAATTTTAAGCAGTTTTAATTTTTTTAATTTTTTTTTTCAGTTTAAACAACGTTTAATGACATTTAAGTATTCAAATGCACATTAATAAATAAGCCATCAAGCAGTTATCTGTTAAAATCATTTGTATATTTTTTTATAAAGTACATGATCATATATGAATTGAACGTTAAATATTATTGTAATTTGCATTTAATTTAATATGTCATTATTTAATGTCCAATAAATTAATTAGTAAACGTACAAGCACATTATCTCATGTTTGTAGCTTTTTGAAATATATTAACTAATGGTCTGTTAAGCATCATATAATGTTAGTTCAAGTTTTATTAATGAAAGTCATTATAAAATGTTACCACAGATTAAAAAACTTTATACGATTCAATACCATGAATCCTGCAAACTGACAATCTCTGGTTTCTAGTTCCTAATCATCATGGAAATTATTTATTGTTTACTGACAGTATATTTGTTCATTCATTGATTTACTGTGAATTAAATTATGATGGAATTGATTTGAAACAAGAACATTTTCAACCCAGGCTCATTGGAAATGTGGCGACATTTCTGCCAAAATATGCGTCTTGCATGTTTCGTGACACTTTTGAAGTGAAATGTCCATTAAGTGACACGAAAAGCATGTTCAGTTCTATCCTAAAAGATAAATATGAATGTGCAGGGCCGGATTTACACATTTACGCCTATGCTTGCTCGTCCAGGGGGCCCAAACACAATGAAGATACATAATGAGATATCTAATATTTTGTTATATACTATGAGCTATCTACAACAGTAAAAGAACCAAAACCCCAGAAGACATTGAGTAGATAAATATAACAAACAATAGGGTAAAAAATGACAGACTATTTCCATGTCTTCCACTTTTTTATGTACGGAAATCATGCTTTCTTTCTCCTATTCTCTCCCACAGACGCACACACAGTACAGACATGCACTCGCGCACACAAGCGGAGACGCGGATAGAAACTTGTCGTCAATGCCGCCCCTTGATTTTATCAATAAAATAGTTTTGCAGCTGAAAAGACACATAACATTCCTCAGTAGTGAGGTTCTTGAAGCAGTTCAACTTAAAGATTCGCTATTAGTAGACGCTGCTGCTGAACACTGCTGAGAGATGCACAGACACAGGTATTCACACGCACTAAATCTCTCTCTCTCTCTCTCTCTCTCTCTCTCTCTCTCTCTCTCTCTCACTAATAACTGCATTAGACTGCATTAATAACTGCATTAGCCTGCATATCAATGGCTCAAGCCTCTGTTATTAGCTCTAAAATGACGTTTTGGAATTTGCAATGGAAGGTTTGGGATGAGGTGTGTAAAAATAAGTTCAACACACACAAGATTTCAGGACAGAAACATGTCAAATGTCTTGAAACAAATCATCTGAACAATGTCTTGAAGTGTGGTTGTGACTCCAGGCCGTTAAAATTATTAGAGAAATAATACACTCCCGAAGTGGTACGCCACCCCTGTTAATGGAATGGTCTTTCTCAGTTCTCAAACAAATTAAGAGCTACATTCGATTTTTATTGACTGAACGCAAGCACATATTGCGACAGAAACACTGTAATGTTTCCACTGATTAAGAAATATTTTTGTTTGCTTTGGTGGTAATATTAGGCCTATTAAATTAATAGGGAAGGGGGACCCAAAAATTAGTTTTACCTATGTCACGAACAGAGGTAAATCCGGCCCTGTGAATGTGGCAATGTATTATTATGTTAGTTGTTGTATTTATCACAGCAGTTCTGAAATGTGATGACCCTAAAAGGATAATATTTTATTATGTTTGAACATAACTACATTAAACAATACCACCTACACCAAACCCTGCCCTAAACCGAACCGATAGTGTTAAAGTCCGTGTAAAGTCAATATTAAATGTGTTCTGAGTTTATCACACCACAGAAACCACGGCCACTCGCAGAAAAGCTGCAGTCTATCTCAACTGGATCTAAGATGGCGGCGCAGTCAGACGCAGCGGCTACTCCGGGTGCTTTTATGTCTTTTAATGTTGTCTGTTCGTCTCCAAATAGTGTCAATTTACCGCTAATTCATAAGGAAATCACTCCAAAACTCATCTATGATCGCCAAAGTCTTTTGGATATCGGCAACGCATACAAACACCAACTCTCACCGGCGGCTACTGAGAAGCTACGAGGCCTTTGTTTACTGCTGAAGCCGGACCTTGAAACAACGGCCTTGCCTACTGACGCTACCCGCACAAGGCAGCGTCAGCAAGCGGTGTGAGAGAGGACGGAAGCACGGTAAGCTCGGAGGTATACGAGCTAGGCTGAGGGCTAACCCCACAAGACCGGCTCTTCCAACACTCATGCTCTCAAACTTTCGCTCTCTGGAAAACAAACTGGACTTAATTCAACTCAGTCGATCTACACAGCATGAGGCAAGGGATTGTTGTGTGTTTGTTTTCACTGAAACATGGCTAAAGGACAACATCTCAGACTCCGCCATTCAGCTGCATGGGCTAACCTGCTACCGAGCGGACAGAGACTCATCACTGTCTGGTAAGACTCGCGGGGGAGGTTTGTGTGTGTATGTCAACAAAGAATGGTGAAACAATGCTGCGGTAGTATCAAAACACTGTTCATCGCTGGTGGAGTTTATGGTTGTGAAGTGTCGACCGTTCTATCTGCCGCGGGAGTTTACGGCCATTGTTATTGTCGCGGTTTACATTCCCCGTGTGCAAACGCTAAGGACGCGCTTTGCGAGCTGTACAGCTCCATCAGCGAACAACAAACAAATAACCCTGACGGCTTTTTCATCATAGCCGGTGACTTCAACCACACAAACCTAAAGACAGTTTTGCCAAAGTTTTACCAACGTGAACTTTGCAACAAGGGGAAACAACACACTGGACTTTGTTTATACAACAGAGAAAAACGCATACAAAGCTGAACCCCGCCCCCACCTCGGGTACTCGGACCACATCTCTGTTATGCTAATCCCAGCATACAAACCACTTCTCAAACTTGCCAAACTGGTTCAAAAGCAGATCACAGTATGGCCAGACAACAGACAACACAGACTGGAACATGTTTAAAGAGGCGGCCACCTACAACAACCACACAGACCTGCAGGAGTACACTGAAACTGTGACTGCTTACATCAAAAAGTGCATGGACAATGTGACAGTCACCAAGACCATCACCACACGTGCCAACCAGAAGCCATGGATGACAGCAGAGGTTCGTGGGCTGCTAAAGACCAGAGATGAAGCATTCAGATCAGGAGATAAAGCAGCCCTCAAAACAGCAAGAGCCATTTTGTCTCATGGCATCAAGAAGGCAAAACATCAGTATGCTAAAAAAATCAACAACAACTTCAGTGACAGTAAAGACACTCGGACCCTGTGGCAAGCCATTCAGACCATCACTGACTACAAGGCCCCGCCACAGGCCAGTGACGATGACACATCCCTACCAGAGGCACTCAACCACTTCTACTCACGATTTGAGATACAGAACGACACACCTGCGCAGAAACTACCCACATATCCAAACGACCAGGTACTCTGTCTCTCCCCAGCCGATGTAAGGAAGACCCTATCCAGGATTAACCCACGAAAGGCTGCGGGCCCTGACAACATACCTGGACGTGTACTGAGAGACTGTGCTGCACAGCTGACAGATGTCCCAACAGACATCTTCAACACCTCGCTGAGCCAGGCAGTCGTCCACCTCCATAATCCCAGTACCAAAGAAGTCACATGTGTCCTGTCTGAATGACTATCGTCCCATAGCACTGACCCCAAACATGATGAAGTGCTTTGAGAGGTTAGTCATGCATCACATCAAGTCCAGTCTCCCAAACACGCTGGACCCATTCCAGTTTGCATACCGTCCAAACCGTTCCATGGACGATGTAATATCCACCACTCTCCACCTAGCTCTTACTCACCTGGAACAGAAAGACTCCTATGTAAGAATGCTGTTCATTGACTTCAGCTCAGCATTCAACACAATAATCACACAACAGCTCATCCACAAACTAAACCTGCTGGGCCTTAACACCTCCCTCTGTAATTGGATCCTGGACTTTTTAACTGCAAGACCTCAGTCAGTCCGTGTCGGCCGCAACACCTCCAGCACTACCACACTGAGCACAGGTGCCCCACAGGGCTGTATGCTCAGCCCGCTGCTCTTCACGCTGCTGACCCACGACTGCACTGCCAAGTCCAGCTCCAACCACATCATCAAGTTTGCTGATGACACAACTGTGGTAGGCCTCATTAGCAACAACGATGAAACGCACTACAGAGAGGAAGTGGCACAGCTGGCTGAATGGTTTGATGCTAACAACCTGTCCCTCAATGTGAGTAAGACAAAAGAGGTTGGGATGGACTTCAGGAGAAACTCTGTTGACCACCCCCCACTGACCATCGACGGCTCAACCGTGGAGAGAGTCGGTAGCACTGTAGCAGAATGACAATAAAGCTCAACTTGAACTTAAACTTGAACTTGAACTTGAACTGTCTTCCTCTGAAGCTTATTTAAATAAGGAGACCAAGCTGTTTTGTAAATTGTTGCAACCAGGTATTATGCATTTACGTGACGAAGGCATAACTAGCTAGCAACATCTTAGGCTGTAGTAACGAACGGTAACTCACGATTGAGCAGGCAAACCACTGCGCTGTTGTTATTAGGTGTGTTCGACTTGAAGCTGCGCTGTCCAGAACGATCAGTATATGACACGAGAGTGATTCGAAAGCATGAGGAGCCGTCTGCTCTCTATAGCTCTGTACTTTGATGTCATACACTGATCGATCTGCGCAGTGCTGCTTCAAGTCGAACACACGTCTTATAATGTTAGGGGAGGGACCATGCTCAGTGACTCCGTTTCGTCATAGAGTCATGATTTTGGCCCTGCCCAAAAAATCCTGAACACGAAAATGGTGAAAACCTGTTTAACTGTTTAACTCCACAATTAAGTACTACATAGTTCACAGTCTTTGTAACATGTTTCGGCAATGCATTTCTAACATTTATAATGTGTTTAGAAACAATTCTTTACACGGACTTTAACAAAAACAAATGTCAGAAAAAAATGTCAGAAAAAAATGCATTTGCTGATGCACCCTTGGCATTTTAGCTTGAGCATAAACTACTGTACAAGAAAGTGCACGAAAACAAGTCTTTTAAACTGATAATCAGTGTTCATATCAACTGGAAACTCCAGTAAATTGTGTGTACAGATACATTTTGGACTCAAAAATAAAGGTAGAGCACGTTTTTCCACTGTGTCTATGTTGGGAACATTGTGATTTGGGGCTCTGTTATGCAGAGCAAACATTCAGAATTAGTGAATGTTATGTTTAAGCTCAGGAAAAATATTTATTCATGTAAGATCTATGAAAGCAGCTGCTTCTTTGTATTTCAATTTCATTTGGATTGCTTGTGAGAAAAAAAACAAAACAAACAAACAAAAAAAAAAAAAACAGAGAGAGATGATGATGATGATGATGATGAATATTCTCCCATATGTACACATGGATGTGAAATGAGTCTTCCGCATACATCACTGTTTGAGGTACAGAAAGAGCTGCAAGCAATGACTGTAATTATCTTAGATTTACAATTTAATGTGATGGAAGAGAAGGCCAGCTCAGGGCCTTACACACACAAGCACACACTACTCACTCTCATTACTGTAATTAAGAAAATTAAAGAAATTTGTGAGAATACATGTGGTGTACTATAATTTTATTGCACAAGTTCATGTGTTCATTTTCTTTATGGTATAATATATCAGTAAAACTTTAGAGAATGATTCTTGCTATTAACTAGTTGCTTATTAGCATGTATATTGCTAGCATATTGGCTATTTAGTATTACTTATAAACACATATTAATGCCTTATTCTGCATGACAATATTTTTGACAATAACAATGACAATGATAATGTCAATAACAATATCTTAACATCTACTTTACTACCTATTAATAAGTAGTAAATTAGGAGTTTAATGAGACAAATATCATAGTTAATAGTTAGTTAATAGTGAGAATTGGTCCCCAAACTAAAGTGTGACCAATATATCATTAGTTAAGTGACTTCATACAAAAATTCACACGCATGCTTGTCATTGACATTTGCATCTGCCACAGTATGGTTTTGTTATATTTTTCATAATAATCCTGGATAACATGCATTAACAAAAATACTAGCAGAATGAAGAATGTGACTTTTTTCCAGGGTGAATCTGTATGACCGGGCCATCTGTAGGGTGTATGCGCAGACCAGTGATACAGCACACACACTCTTACACGTGAGTACTATATAAAGCCATTACATCTGTGAATTTGCATGTTTCTCATTCTAGTTTCTTCTTATCCAGTATTTTTCTCTGGTTTCTTTTGCATTTTTGCAAAAGCAGAACGCTAAAACATCTTTTCTTATTATGAAGTCCTTGATACATACATCCTCGTAGTATCAGCAGCTTGTCAGTTCTCCACGGACATGTTTGAGATGTGTTTCTCAGTTCTGTGTAGTAACTTGTGAACAGTTGTAACCGTTAATGGACTCTTGACTTTAAAGAGAACTGCTGTCACAGTAGTTTATCAGTGCACTAGTTTATGCAAGAACTACTGCTACTTGATCACTGTTATATTTATAATAATTATTTGATTTGTTAGAATTTCTGCTGTTCAGCCAAAATAAAAAAACAAAAAACATTTCAACCCTTTTATGAAAACTTTGTCAGTAATTCCCCAGAATGGTGGACATGACCGAAAGAGACTGTTTGCAGTTCAGTGTGTGTACTGTGCTCTGACTCGCAAGCTGTTGAGAGACTTGTGACTATCTGAGTAATGTTGATGTGATGTGGAGGAGGTGCTACTGCTGTAGACAGGGACAGGGAATGTGGCTCATGAATGCCTCTGAATTTTAAAGGAGAGCAGCAAGAAGAAGGAATTGTCACTCTCTCATATCCCCAAAAAGGCAATTGTGCACTGACACAATAGACTCAAGGCTTATACGTCCTGTGCACTCTCAACAACTAGCCCTTTCAAGCTCTCTTCAACACAGGATTGATCATGTACCTCCTCTGCCCAAGGGTCCTGTGAGGTCCTGCAGAAAGCATTCCTCAGAACTATGGGCTAATGTTGATGAGACATGCATCATAGGACTAGATCTCCTGGCACGCTGATAATGAACATGGATTTGCGCAGCTTGTCAGTTAACAACAGCTCTGTGTAGTAAATGCTGCTCAATGTGAAATCACGCACGTGTTAGAATTTACCGCTGATTAGAGAACCGGCTTTACTGACAAGATGCGCATTAATTATCGCCCGATATTTATTGTGCACCCCTAGTTTAGGGCATGTATTAATGTGGTGAAAGCTATGCTCTAAAAAAGGGACAGAGAAGACTCAAGGCTTAGTTTGTGGAGGAAGCCAGCAACTGACAATGTTCTGGAACAGCCTAAGTTGGCTAAAGGTGCCCAGACCCCACTCCGCAGTGGACTCAGATGCCAGTAATGTGGACGTTGGTGTCCAAGGGCCAGTTTTACAAACTGCTTGCACCTGTGCAAACTGTCTTTTGGTGTTAAAATGTCAGGATTTGTCATGATTTACTAAAGACGTGCAGTGACGAATTAGCGCTGAAAAGATGTGGACAGTTATTTTTGCGCCTAACCTTAGTGAATATGCATTTGTAGTTTCCCTTTCAGACGCAAAATTTATGGGAGGAGAGTATTCAAATGAATCACGCAACGCAATTTACTAACATTGGCGCTCGTCAAATTACTGGTATTTGCGTCATTATTTAACGCCAAAAATAAGCATGTCTTAAACTATTTTACACTTGAAATGGCTGCAATTATTACTGCTAGGAGGAGGCACCACAGAGAACAGAGAGCGCGTGGTAGAAGAGAGAGGATTTTTTCCACACGTATTAATTTATTTGGAATGCCAGAACAACACATTATCCAAACATATCATTTGATAAGCCATGTTATTTTTAATTTGCTTCAGGAAATAAAAGACGACTTGGAACCTTCAACTAGGAATCACGCAATACCAGCTCTATCAAAACTTCTTGCAACCCTTCATTTTTTGGCCTCCGGTTCTTTTCAATGTAATGTGGCTTCTTTATTTTTTATTCTTTATTTGTGACTACACTAATTTGTGCTGCGCTTGGTATATTGCATTGGTCAATATGTAAATGAGATGTTGTGTCTGTGTTCTTCAATTAAGTTGTTAGTAGTTGTTAAGTTGTTAGTTGTTAGTAGAAATTTCCATGCCCATCGGCGCTATTTTGGAATTGCGCTCTCGCGTTAATTTGCCCCATTTAGTAAAACTGGCCCCTGCTTTCCCCGCCTGGGGAAGACATTGTATGCTTTAGCCCAGCGGTTCCCAACCACGTTCCTGGATTTTGCATGTCTCCTTTGTCTGACACCTATTTCAGATGTTGGAGTCTCTACTGGTGAGCTGGTGTGCTGTATTTGATTAAGGAGTGTTGGGGGGGGGGGGGGGCAGTGGTTGGGAACCTCTGCTTTAGCTGAGTGCTAAATCAAGTCAGACAGGACTTAATGTGTGGCCTGCTGGGACTTTCTCACAGTGGTGCAAACAATCCAACACTTCTAGTCATCTACGGACAGGTCTCGTCTCGCTGACCTGGCTCTTCACCTTTAAGGATCCAGCAGGCACAGTGGCAAGACAATCTGCAGCACCAGGAGCCTGATCCCATCTTAGCACGTGTGCAAAAACAGTTGGGAAAGAGGCAATAACTGGAATGGGAAGCAATATCTTTCAACTTTGATGTCCCTCCAGCCACAGGTTCTGCATGCCAGGAACCACTAAATATAGCCATGGCCTATTTCACCAAACGATGAGGACTGCAGATCACAATCCTCATCAGCGAGTATCAGTGTGACTGGGACTAACCTGTGCCCCTGTGGGCATGGCAGACACCTGTCAACAGGACCAGGGAGGATTTCAGTAATTATGGCAGAAAAAGTTCATTATAGCAGAACTGTACATGTGCCTGGAGCTCTGACAAGAATACAAATTCAAATACTAATGCTTATTTTCGTATTAAAAAGATCAAATATAAATATAAATATAATATTAAAAGAAACACTGGGAATGCCAGTGAGCAAATGACAGTATAAGTGTTTATTTATATGTCGTATGTATAATGGCCCTGTCACATGCTTAACCAAAATGATGCCATGATAATTTAACTACTGTGTAACTCTCAGTGTTTGATTAGTTATTGTTCTTTTCTTTTCAGCCCTACTTTGCTTTATTTGCAGCTGTCCGGTGGCTTCTGACTGAGTTTGTCATGTAAGACTCTGATTTCATGAACGTTTCTGTGCTATTTTGAAATTTGTGCTTTGAAATGTGTGTATTACATTTTCCATGCACGTATCAGGACATACAACAACAGGTGTCTGTTTGACTTTTAGTTAAAAATATCTAAACATCCTAAAAATATATATCTACTTGATAGGCAAAACTGGATACATTTGGTTTGTTTGAAATAAATGCAAATGTTTTACCAGTAGGAAAGGAATGGGAATAATTATTCTGAGAAAACATTTATTCTAAATATTATTATGCTATTTTATACAATTTTTTTATAGATATTTTAATTCTAAAACAATACAAGCATAATGTGATGGCACAAACAGCATTTACAATCTGCATCTCATATTTTTCAGGTGTCATAGGCAGTAGTATCACATGGATGGGAATTTGCTCATGGAAATCAAAATTTTAAAATCTTTTCAGATTTGCTTTAGTAATGACAACATTAAGTTTACAGTGTAGATACCAAAGTTAATTACTTGGTTTGCTTTTATAATATGATGAAGCATCTCAGGTTGGAAAGCACACATAACACACATTAAAATAATAGTACTGTACTTCTCACTCTTTGTTTTGGCCCCTTTTATGTATTTCATTCATTCATTCGTTCATTTGTTCATTTCTCGCTTTTCAGCACTTGCTTTCATTATTGTTCTCTTTCATTTGCTTTTGCAGATTTCTGGTTGAGTTCAACCTGTTCAGTTGGTGGCACTCTGACCTCACCATTAAGGGTTTGTATATTTATGAGGATGTGTGTGTGATGTGTTGATGGCATCAGATCTAAAAGTACATTATATGCACATTACATGTAAGTGAACATTTCAAGAGGTTGCAAGATTTTTTGTTTATAACTAGTGCTCACGGCACAAGGTCAAGGTTTCAAACGTGCACCGACAGGAATATTATGTGCTTCATTAATTGGGATTCCATTACTGTAGCTTCACCATGTGCAGTGCTACATTTCAGTTGAAGTAGAGTGATGTTTAGGGGTGCAACTCTACACTCTGACCTCAGCCACATGTGACACTTAATACTGAAGCACTTACTGTGAACCAGGCTTTACTTGCCAACATTATGGCCCAACCTCTCTAAACTGTCTTCAGTTGAATAAAAAATCATTTCTGCATTCTTGTGGAAAGCAGCAAATGACGAACTAACTCATGCTAATGCCAGCAGATGTTATTTGGAAAGAGGTGAATTAAGTACTTTTGGATTGCATAATAGAGTATCTTGTATGCAGAAATGTGCTTTCTAGTGAAGCCACTATGAATATACAGTTTTGCTGGCTGAAGCATGCAGCTCAATGCAAATAAAACAGAATTCACAGAGACAGGACATATTCAAAGCAAAAGGGAAAATGTGACCATATTATTTGCAACAATCCACTTTTTTCCCACTCTTAAGTAATCATATTATTGTGTAGATATGTAAAATGTTGGCCACATTAAATTGATCATTATCAGCATAATCTACTTTACTGGATAATGTATTACATCTGTATGCATTCTGAGAAAAAAAAAAAAAAATCTATAGAAACATGTATACATGTTAAGCAGATTCAACATTCATGTCAGTCCATAATTTCTACAAAATGTTCTGTCCCTAAAGTGATACAGATAAGCCTTGCCACAGAAAAAAAACATTCAAAGAACAATGTCTCTCTCTGTGTTTTTCTCTCTAGCTCAGAGAGGAGGCAAAACTATGTTGGTTCCTTGTGATAAAGAGTATCCAGCATTCGTGTCCGAGCGCACCATTAAAGAAACCGTCGGGAATATTGACTGTGAAAGCTGTGTAAAGTAAGTGCAGTACTCAGACACACATACAATCACATAAATTCATGCACAAGCACATATACATAAGACAGCTGGGGTCAGCTGAAAGATATCAGACAACTTTTAAAGTGTGTTCACTCACATATAGTTGTTATTCGCTTGATTCAGAATTATATGTGAGTGAACAGACTACATTTACACTTACTGTATATACAGTACCACTATCTTTCATACTTTCCCACAAATGAGCATCTTTGTTTGCTCTACAGCATGTTGTATGTAGCAACAGGGTATTTGACTACTGAACAACTTGCATTGTACATTTTCATCATTAATTGCTCTGTTGAATATAATGAGTGATATAGTGAATATAGTTTTGTGTTATGTGAATGAATAAATGATGTTCAAGAGAAGGAAAGAAAGAAAAAGGGGCCAACTCAAATCTGTTCTTTTAAATATAGTTTTGCAATGGTGTTGTGTGTATTACATCATAACCGGAAGCTTGATAGAAGTTTATTTCATCTGGTAAGAGGAAACAAAAGACCAAATTAAAATAAAAGACAAGTATCTGCAGTCCTTGTCTTTATAACATTGTTGTAAATATTCAAACAGCTAATGTTGGAATCCTCTCCACTTTGTTGGCAAACATGCATTTCTCCAATGCAGCAGTTAGTTAAATTAATTACGAAACCATAAGATTACATTTTGGTTGTGTTATTTTTATTTATTTATTTAATGCATACTGTACATAACTTGGTTTTTCAATGTTTGGTAAGACATTATTTTGATGGTCCCTTTTGAAATTCTGTTGACTACAAGTAACTTGCAACTACATGTCAACTAACTTTCATTAGACTATTAGTAGACAGGTTATGGTTAGGGGTAGTTTTCTATAAAGGTACAGTCTATGACAAAAATGTAGACAGTTTTTTGTGGATTTTCTAAAATAAGAACTCACGAATTCCTACACAAGTTCAATGCTTCCAAAACAGTCAGTATTTGCAATGTTATGAACACTTGTCTGCCTACACAGAGTACTGCCACCTCTTCCTGCAGAGGACGCCCTCATCAACTCTTCTTATGTGGAGCAGATAAAAAAGGCATTTGAATCTAATTGGCTGTCTCCCTTCTTGTCTTGTCTTTCCCAGATCGTTTGTTATTCAGCAGATTCCCAGCAGTAATCTTTTCATGGTGGTCATTGACAATACATGTGACTGCAGTGACTTTGGACCTGTCACCATGGACCCCATCGAAATTATGTATATCCTTAATAAAAAGACAGTTTTCTAAGACAATTCTAGTTAAACCTTTATTTTAACTCACACTGATAATACAAACAGCAGAGTAAAGCAAAGCCTTCTTTTTTTTTAGACACTGTCTCTGTGGTCACTGTTTTGACAACTGTCTTTTGTCATGTTTTTCCCTTAATTTCATTGCACATAACGAGTCTCTGAAATGTGAACGGTTGAAGTTTCAGAAGGACAGAAGGCGACCAGACACATGCCACCCCTTCCATCATGAGGTACAAAAACAAATCAAACTGAGCTGAATGAATGGATGCTAATGAGTTTTAGCTGCACACCTGTAACAAAGGTACAGCAACTATAACCATTCAGTGCAGGCAGATGTTATTTGCACCCCAGTCCAAATTGTAACATTCATTATTTGCATTTGATTGTATTCAATATTTCATTATTTTTGCAAGCATTTGTAATAGCCATTCCCAGGCACCAAATTGTGGCATTTAATAATCTATAACAAAGTGAAGCTTAATTTAGAGTAATAATGAATAGAGTAATATTTGATTACTACAACAAATCATGTGCTGAAAACTATTTTTTTTTCTGCGTTCCATTTCTGCAACTTCATAGGTGAACATTGGGATCAATTGTGCATTGATGGCTTCCTAAAGAATTTTCCAGGATTTTAACACAGTCACAGAGTTTAGAATTATGTTATTAAGTCATTTTGTCTCTATTTGATCCATCTGCAGGAAAACTCAATGGAGTGCGGTGGTTCTGTGGGCTTGACTCCATCACTAACATCTACAGTTCTTATAGTCCTGATAGTCACCATCTTTCCCAGGTGATGAAAACAGACTTTGACCCTTACGTCCACCTCGGTCATGCCAATTTCGCTCCGTCCAGCATGCAAAACTTGATTATATAAATGTTTATTTTACATTAAAAGACTAAATCAATCATCAACATCACTTGATAAACAGCTACATAAAGCATTTTTTTTAAATAATATTGATATTTTATGGACACATAGATAATAGGCAACATTTTACAAATAAGGCTACAAGAGACTGATTACTGTGCTAATTAATTGAATGAAAGTACAATTCATAAATATCTACAAATAAATACAATTGTGTCATAAAATCAGCTTTTTGTTCTGTAATAAATATTATAATTTATTCAGCCAAACGATAATATGATTTTCAGCCAAACGACTGTGATAATGCAATAGTAAGATTAAAAAAGTTGATGTTCTAAATGAACATTGCCTTACAAAAAACACCGCAGTTTGTATACTTTTGAAATAAAATCTTTAAAAAAAAAAATACAAAGAGAGCAAAGATGTGAATTGATGTTTGATATTTATTTTATTTTATTTTATTATAATTTTTTTGGATTTTATATTTTATTTTATTATTTTATTTTTATTTATTTTTATTTTTTTGCCACATCTTTTTGTGCATTGCCAGTGTCTGCTTATGTCTCTAAAAATCTTAATTCCATGGCTTCAGCAGGCTGGTTTGTAAGGCCTGAGTCTTCTTGCAGGCTTTAGGAAGGTATTTCATATTTGGTATGTTCCTCAAAACCTCATAGGGTCCCTCCCACTTGACAAGCTGTTAGATGTTGGCAAGAGCAGTAAAGTCAGGCAATATACTGTGCAATTTCAGCAATGTTTTGTTAAATACTAACTCTTACTGAAGTAAATTGCATGCGATGTAAAGCCAAAACTTACAATTTATGTGCTCAGACTATACGGCCCTATCTGTGAACTGCCACTTTTCACACTATACTTGTGAATAAACACATGGAACCACTTCTGTGAACTATGCAGATCCATACCACACGCTATGTAACCATTTTTTGACACTGTGTCACCCAGAGTTTAGGGCAATCAGTTCGTACCCCTTGTTCAACTATTTAAATACCTTCACAAGGGGCAACCAAAATTTCAGACATGTCAGAAATTCATGCAAGCCTTCAGCAAGACCTTCTGGCCCAGAAACTTGGGTCTTATCATATATTCAGATAAATTAATATATATATATATATATATATATATATATATATAATATTTTATACTTATTTTGTTTACTGTGTTGAGATGTGCTTGAAGTGGCGGTGGTGGTGAAGTTCCGATCAAGTTGAGGGGAGAATGACAAACTTCAGAAATGTCATTCTGCTGTCAGGAAATTCCTCGGGTGGAAAGTTTGCAACATGGGTGTTTGATGTTTCGCGGTCTGACCGAATATCTCTAACGCCTTCCTCCACTTGGGGTCTGGAGATAGAGGCTTTTACCTTCTGCAGAGATCACACTTCTTGAGTTTGGCTTAACCAATGCCAAAGGTATAATTTCGTAATTTGTTAGGAAGCTGACTCATTTGGATGATCAGAGTGGGCTGACAGTTTTTGGCAATTTATACTCAAATTAATATAAGTATGCAGTGATGAGGAAGTGATATACACCAATGCGTAGGGACTTACACAATAAATATTTTGACACAAAACATGGTACAAATAATGTAACATTGTCTAATAATTATATCATAAGGCATGCATAAACAGAATACAATTCAAAAGACACATTGTCAAGTCACCTTTATTTATATAGCGCTTTTAACAATACAGATTGTGTCAAAGCACTTAACAGTATCAAATTGGAGGACAGAGTGTCAGTAATGTATAATAATAAGATTAAACACTCAATTTTCAGTTAAAGGCATTTCATTATTGAATTCAGAGATGTCATTGTCTAGCTCAGTTTAGTTTAAATAGTATATATGAAATCAAACTGACGATAATCGTTAGAAATTAAGTGTCCCCAACTGAGCAAGTCAGAGGCGACAGCGGCAAGGAACCAAAACTCCCTCTGTGACAGAATGGAGAAAAAAACCTTGTGAGAAACCAGGCTCAGTCGGGGGGCCAGTTCTCCTCTGGCCAGGATATTATTGTTTATTTATTTTTTTACTGATTGTTTTAATTAAATTTTAAATGTATTATATTTCTATTTTTATATTGTTGCAATTTCTAACAATAATAGTATTATGTAGTTAGGTATTTTATTATATTTTTAGTTATTTTGTTTTATTTTTAGTTTTATTGTATTTAAGTCGAGGTCTTCTTGTGTCAGATGTCCTGGGGATATATGTGTTCATTCATAGAAAGGTTTGTCTTTGAAATAATGGATAGAAGTCCTTTTGTATGGGCACTATGTCTGTTTCACTAGTGAATGAAGTGAGAGGGAAACTCTCTCTAAATTATTTTGGGTTGTAAAACAGTCTTATTTTGATGACTTATCTTTCGTAGCCAGAGGCCTGTTCTGTATATGGGTATTAGCTGTGGTTTAGGGGGTAGCTCATAGACACCTTGGCACCTAGTTTTTTTTTGTTTTTTGTTTTTTTGTTGGGTGAGGGGTCTGTTGGAGCCAAATTATAAGAAATGGTTAAAGGGATATGATGTGATTTCTTGTTTTCTTTTTCTTTAGTGTGTTATGTAGCTGTTTGTGCATGTATAAGATCTGCAGAGTTACAAAGCTCAAAGTCTCCCACAAAGGATTTATTCTATCTAAAAGAGAAGGCAGATCCAGACCGGGCTGAAACGTCTCATTCAAACACGCCCCACATGTCTACGTCACGATGTGGAAATATTTGTATAATGCCACCCAAATGTACAAGCAAAGAAAGAAGGCATGGTTTCAGTAACCACAGTAGTGTAGATGCAGCCATGTCAAGGATACGCTGTGTGTTTCTGTGCGAAAGCAAAAGCACTTTATTTGGCCTTTCTGAAGTAGATGCAATTAGGAGTCATTGGTTAAGATTTGTTTACAACAGAACAGCACAACCCAAATGTTCAGATTTGTGCAACGCATGTTATGGACGACAGTTTTGTGAACCTAGGAGAGTACAACACTGGCTGTGCACAAAGGCTGTTTCTAAAAAAAAAAAGGGTAAATTCCGACTTTGCAATGACAATCTGGTGCTTCTGAATCAGCGACTATAAGTATGTTTTGTTATTTGCTATTGACCGTTCAAATGAGTAGTTTTGCGCAGTATAGAGTAACGCGTTGTGTGTGTGTGTGTGAGTGGAACAGGGTCACATCTCAGTGGAGTCAGCTGTCTTAACCGCAGCTTGTGTTCTGCAAATACATACGAGCATCATCACTGTGTCTGTCACACAACTCTGTTCCCCTCTCGGGCTTGAACTGATGGTAAAACTAACGACTTTATTAACTGTCTTCATATTTACTTTGAAAGCTGAAGCTAGCAATTATGGTAAGGGGTGTTACATTTCTGACGCGCTTGTGGTGTTTGGCCAATCACAATGTACTGTGTCAGCTGGCCAATCAGAGCAGACTGCGCTTGTCGGAAGAAGGGGCTTTGTAGAAAACGACGTGTTTGAAAGAGGCAGGGCATAGAAGAACTACAATAATGAACAGTGTTTTAAAAAAAAAAAATATATATATATATATATATATATATATTTTTTTTTTTTTTTTTACATTAAAGCATGTCAACATATTCTGTTACACCAAATACACAAAATAATGTTCTTTAAAATAGCATCATATGATCCTTTTAATGTCTTGCTGCACAGCTGTGGGTCATCCTGACCCAGTCATTGATTCTTTTGTCACATGACACTGCACTGGCTATGAACTGGAATAATTAGTTCACCTCCTGACTGAGTCTTCTGTTTTGAGTCATTCATACTTTTGGGATGTGACAGTCACTTAACAAGCAGGGCTGTTAAATATATTTATTTTTATTTATTTATTTATTGTTTTCCTGACTGCTGACTCATGTTTAAGCAACCATAACTGTTAACCGACAAGATCAGAATGAAGCAAATTAGAATCACATGCATTATGATTGCAGTTTGGAGTTCTTTGCAGGAACAGGAGTATTATTTTAACCTAATCAACACTTTGATGTTTTGTGCCTTAAAATCACTAATGCTGATGCAAAATGGAGCTCCTGTTAAAGTGCCCCTATTATGGGTTATGAAAGGTTCATATTTTTGTTTTGGGAGTTTTTTTCAAGGTCAAAAAAAAAAAAAAACACTTTCATTGTCTTAAAATATGCATTTATTTTTTTCCTTTTTTGCTCACAACTCCCAAACGGTTCGTTCAATGATTCATTTTTCCAAACCCCTCCTTTGCGTGATGCTAATCTGCGGTGATTGGTCTGATGACCCAGTCTGTTGTGATTGGTTTACTGCATGCAGTGCATGTCAATAACAGAACGTCCATGACCACTTAGCCCACAGCTCAATGGTAAACACCCAAGCAGCCATGGTATATGCCTTAGCCCAATGCAGAAACGCATTGATAAAGCACTGCGGTTTGTACAACAACGTATTGCTCTATATGGAACGATTTTCCGGACTATTTTCAAATAGAATTGCAAATTGTATTTTCAATTGCGTTTTCCATATGTGGACGCATAATTTGTGACATAATCCAAATGCAATTGCAAATCTTGCATTACCGTTTGCATTTTCGCTTTCGCGAACGCACAGTGACTGCCAAAAGACTGCCAATGAAAAAGCAAAGTCTATTTGCAACTGCAATTTCCCATGTCTTACGAGTTATGAGCCTGTCATATTTAAATAGCAATATTAATTACCACATTTGCTTTTTCACTTTCTCTGCGCCGCGCATATAACCTGCCAAAACTCAAATGGAATCGCAATTCCTTTTGCATTTGAATTTCCGATGAAAAAACTGAAAGCTGTCAATCAATGTGAGGGGGCGGGACTAAACTAGGAGGCGTGTTTGTATTGGAGGTGACGTCACTCACAGACGACCGTGCCGAATGCTTTGGTCAATGGAGGTAATCGGTAAAGCCTCAGCTAAAGGCAGCTGCCAATCAGTTCGTGCCTGTGTTAACGAACAGACAGTGCAACCTTCTTGGCACAATACATAATTCTGTCTTTTTTACCCCAAATATAGCGATTATCCCCTGATAACAGAGCCACAAACGGTACGCACAATAGATCAAAATTCACTATTACCCAAATGCTTTTCACCTGTCTCAACATCTCTCACTGTTTCTCTCACTCTGATTGATGCAAGTGAGAAAACAGTGCAATTCTACACTTATTACAGTACATTTTATTCATTTATTTTAATCTGTAATAGTACTGAAGTTCTAAGCGGCCACATATTATCATTTTTTCTTTCTTGTTTTCTCGTGATCATGACTTAATTTAGTCTACTGTTGCTATAGTAACAAATGCAACCTTGACAGGGACATTCTAAAACGCTTAACCTGGCTTAATGTGTTAATTGAGAGTGTTTTTAAAAGACCAAACTCAGCGTAAATAATCGACAGATGACCGTGCGCTCTTCTTGTGGACATTTCAGCAAATGTTGCTTCACTTAGAAATAAATAAAATAAATATAGGCTAATCAAACACTGCTGATTTTGTCCAGAGTTAGGCTACGCTAAACATTTTATTTGTGTAATTAACATGTTTAAATGGTCTAAAAACAACGCATTCAACACCGCAAGCGCAGGCGGAGCGCCTTCAGAAGAATGCAGAGAAGAACTATTCTAAAAAATCTTAAGCTGCTTGGATTCAACTTACTTTAATTCCATTTACTCACTTCGTTTAAAATAAAATTATATATACCGGTAATAATATATTATAATAATTTGTTTGTGATTTTTATTAGTCATGTAGGATAGGCTGTGATATCGTGTGCGTTACAAGCTTGGGATGCTGTTATGTGTGTGTGTGTGTGTGTGTGGTTTAATACAAAAAATGTAGAAAATACAAAAGATAAGGCTACAACACTGTATAACATCACTGAACTAATGTTTAACATTAAGTTAATTAAATGTCAGTAATAAACTGCATAAATTATAGCGATCACGAAGGTTCTCTGTCCCAAACGCGTACAGTAGGCTATAGTTGATACAGTATACAGCTCCCCATCAGTAGTTCTATACTGCCACCTGCTGGCGCAGTTGTGTAACTTAGAAAACAACTTTTGTTATGTTGAGATCACGAGAAAAATAAGTCGTGATAAGGAGAAACCAACTTTTGTTATTTAGAGATCACAACAAAAATAAAGTCTTTTTGGTGACTCTTTGGTGCCACAGGACACGTGCTCCATAACGGATTAAAACTGTTGAATAAAATATAAAGGTGGAATTTTTTTTTTTTTATATATTTTCTACATTTGATGATGAGGATCAATGAAAAGAATTATATTATGACCATTTTAAATTGTTTAAATTTATATAAAAGTCAAAATATTTATTATACCTTCATTTAGAGACTGATTTATTTAATTTACCACTAAATGTTAACTACTGCATTAACTATAAAACATGTACTAACGTAGTTAAGGCTTCCATTATTCATGCATAAATCCTTATGACTCCAGTTGTGGTTAAGCATAGCTCTTCACAGGTTCATGATTAACATGAAATCATGATTAGCAAAGACATGAGCTAAAATAAATATTAATTCAATATTAGTACATGCTTATTCATGTACCTTTACTGTAAAGTGTTACCATAATTACACATGAAGGTGGAGCAGGGGTGGATGAATAGATGCAAACATAAATTCTCTGTAATGACTTTATTTACAAAAATATGAAGGTATTGTACAGAAATAATATTGATTACTGTAGAAAACATGTTGCAGAAGAAGTAGATGAACCACAATGCATACAATCTGTTAGATTTTGAATGCAAATCCACAAAGTGTGAGATGATGTCAGACTAAAGAACACAGTAAATACGCATGTTTTGTTATGCAGTTAACTCATGTATGTCCTGGAGATGCCCCACCGCTGCACACTATTGTTTATACCTCCCTAATCTGATCTAACCTAATTCAACTGTATTTCTTTATTATCTTGTTCTTTCTAAATCAAGATACTTTTACTTGAAAAGTAAAACTGTGTAAGATAAAACTTGTTTTTGGAGAATATATCGTGAATTAAATTGATATATCTTAACCTATTAGCAATTTGATTAATTTTGTTTTATAAGCATAAATTGAGTAATAATAGAAACCATTTAAGACATTTATAACAAGTCTTATTCTCAAATAAAATGATCTGGTTTTAATGTAGTTGACATTTTACAGGGGATTTTTTTACATATATTTTGCTGCGTGGTTTCTCATCTGAATGTACAGTGCCCAGACTTAAACACTCTGTATTCAGGTTTCATTCTGTTTTCATTTATATTGCATATTTGAGTATTTCAAAATCATATTTATCAAAAAATAAATATATAATGATATTTGCAGTTTTTTAGATGTCTTGTACCTAGTACTTAGAAATTGATAGCAAGAAACCAATCAGTCTCATGATGATTTCAGCTCTATAAAAATAATTTATTTAGTTTTTCCTTTTCTTTCTTTCAAATGCTCTCATTACTTGCCTCGTCCTACTACTTGCACACAAACTGGTCAACTGTTCGTGAACAGCGCTTGCATTTGACGTAGCAACACCAGTGAAACTTGCAGCGGCAACGCTCAACCAGCTGTGTCTTGTACTGATCGTAACCTCGACCGCAACACATGAGCGTGCAGCCATCCATGCCTTCTGATGTCTTGTTACAGAGACGACCTTGAGTTCCTAAAGAGCCGGTAGTTTTGTTCTCTACGCAGTAATCTGGACTGGAGTCGATGTACACCAGGTCATTGCTGGTAGGAGAGTTAAATTTGGAGTGAACTTGAACAAGCTTCCCGCGGCTGTTCAGCCTCATGGCAGCGGCGCTGTCGTATTTCTCCTTCAGTGCGTAACCCACCTTCCGGAAATCAGCAAGTTGCAACCAGCACGTTTTAAGGCTGCAGGAGCCGGACACGCCATGACACTTACAGGACACATGGGCAAGATCTGATGCTGTCTGTGATAGAGAAAGATGTTGTCAAAAGCAAACCTACACCCTTGAGATATATATATATATATATATATATATATATATATATATATATATATACATACAGTATATACTCTTTTCAGACTCCAGTTTATTGTCACATTCAAATTGGTTGTCATAGTAACGACACTAATTTGTGGAGATTCAGCACATTGTGAGTTCCACAAGTCTGAATGCATTATCTGTAAATTGACTTAAGATAAACATTTTGCACAATTTATTATCTGTACTATCATAGTGTTGCCACTAGATGCCTGTATAGCCCTATGTAACAATCCCTAGTAGCTAAGACATTGCACATAATTTACACATAAATCACACATAATTTTATTACATTTGTATTTGGATACATGTTTAGACACTATCAATGGCTACTTTTTGCCTTTATCTGTTTTTTGTTCAATTGTTTTGTTGTTGCTTGAAACATTGATTTAAAGTGTCAGTTATTGCATTATTATTTCAGTCAAACCTATAAAACCCTTTGTTACACCAAACTACACATAAAAGCCTGATCAGTGGCATAAAAGTAATCAATGCAGCTACTTAATCCTTTGCTATTCATTAACGCATGAACTTCCCCTTTAACTTACGTGACGCTCTGCCCTCTGTGTATGACCCTGCTCCCATTAAGTGCTGTGTTAGAAGTGAATGAATTGATTCAGCATTTCGACACCTCCGTAAGGATGCATTAAACTCGACAAAGCGGTTTAATAAAGGATGTATTGATCTCGTGAATTAGCAAATTTTACTATACCAATATTTTTTAATTGGCTGTTAAAGTTTATATGGGAATATTACGTGACACGCTGATCCTTTAACAATGTATTGGTGCAAAAACGCACACCTTTTGGACAAATCTCGCAACATGATTTATCAACTGCCACAAATACTGCCTAAACAAAATACTGATTTTGTGCACTTTATTTACCGTACCAATATTTTAAATTGGACTTTGAACTTAGCTTTATTGCATGGCAAAAACAAAAACAAAACAAAAAAAAACAAAAAAAAAAACAAAGTTACCTTGCCAAAGCACTGACAGGGCCCATTGATCTAATAGCGTTGATGAGTGCTCCAAATGCAAGCATGCAACAATCTGGCAGCAATTGACAGCGCTCTCATCCAATGGCATACAGGCATCGTGAGAATGACAGTACTCTAGCCCAGTGATGTTGGGGATCCAGTGGGGGCGGCAGTCATATTTCTGGGTGACCGTGCTACTTCTTATCACAACCCTGCTAAAATGTAGTGCCAGTACGTGCGCTCATTGGTGCCCCTTCAGCTGGTGGTGCCCTAGGCGACCGCCTAGCTCGCCTATGCCTAGAAACGGTACTGTGATTTTGTATGCCAACACAGTATTTAGTATCACCCTAGTTCCCTCGACAAAAAGCCAATAGAGATGTTCTATTGGATTTAGTTTAATTCAGAAAATATACTCTGTGACCAACAAAAGCTTATGATTCTATTATTGTTCATCAAAATAGTTTACACAAATTAATTTTTAACCATAAATACAACTGGCAGAAATAAAATGCTATATGTAGGTTATAAACAAACTACACCATGGTTGCGTGAATTCACCACTGAAATTCCAACTTTTTCAATATTTATAAAAAAAAACAAAAAAAACATGTTCCCTGATAAGGATCTGTGCTCTTATTGTGGTATTATGTATTTGTTTTTGCATGTATCTCTTTTGTGGGCAAAAGTTTAAAGAATAAGTATTTTCTGAAAAATGTGCCAGATACAGCTCAGAGTCTCCACTGAGCAACAGCGGTCGAGAAATGCTAAAACAAGCATGTTCTATCCAAAGACTTTTTGTTGCATCTTGGAGCAAAAAACAAAAAAAAACAAAAAACAAAAACACATACACAAACATGTATACATATTGATGTCAATCGATTAAAAAAAAAAAAAAAAAAAAACTAATTAATGGCAATTTTTTTTTCTGTAATTATTTGTGATTAATTGTATATTAATATATTTATATTGTCATAATTCCACACTAACTCTCCAAATTAATGTAGAAACAACATTTACATTTAGTCCTTTAGCAGACGCTTTTATCCAAAGCGACTTACAAATGAGGACAATAGAAGCAATCAAAATCAACAAAAGAGCAATGATATGCAAGTGCTATGACTTGCATATCATTATGGGAGTCACAGTCACCACCTCAGTCACCTGGCCACCACAATCACCAGATCCCAGTCACCCGATTACTAATCACCTCCACCTGTCAGCGCTCGTCAACGGCACTATATCTCTGCACTCCTCTTGTTCACTCACTGTTTGGTCTCAAACTTTGCAAGCTTGACAACCCTGACTTACCTGTGCTTACTTACCTACTGGTAAGTCCACCCAGAGGTAGACGCCTCCACCACCGGCGTCGGAGCAGTGCTATCTCAATACCAAGGGGAGCGCTTCCCCAACTCCACCCTTGCGCTTACTACTCCCGGACACTGTCCCCAGTGGAGCGGAACTATGACATCGGTAACCGAGAACTGCTCGCCTTAAAGCTTGCCTTGGAGGAATGGCGACACTGGCTGGAGGGAGCACTGCACCCCTTCACTGTAATTACGGATCACAAGAACCTTGAATACCTTCGCAGCGCCAAATGGCTAAAACCCCGGCAAGCCCGCTGGACGCTCTTCTTTACACGGTTCCAGTTTACCATCACCTATTGCCCCGGGGACAAGAATGTCAAAGCAGACTCCCTCTCTCGCCTCCACGCTGCCGATGAACCCTCTTCACCGGAACCCATACTCCCTCCAGCCATTCTGGTAAGCCCTATCGGATTTGCTCTGGACGAGCAAATCCGTCTCGCCTCCCTCGCCGGACCCGCTCCGCTGGGAGACCCAGAAGGTAGAACCTACATTCCCACCGCACTCAGAACCACCCTTCTGGGCTCTCTTCACACTTCCCCGGGCTCTGGACATCCAGGCAGTCAGCGTACTCTCTCACTCCTCCAGGCTCGGTACTGGTGGCCCCGGATGGCCCGGGATGTCTCCCGGTTTGTACGCGGATGCGCAGTCTGTGCCGCATCCAAGACCCCTCGTCATTTGCCCTCTGGAAAACTGGTACCCTTGCCCATACCTCGACGCCCCTGGTCCCACATCGGAGTCGACTTTGTGGCTGACCTCCCGAACTCTGAGGGGTTCACCTGCGTTCTAGTGACGGTAGACAATTCTCCAAGGCCTGCCGGTTAATCCCCCTCCGAAGTCTTCCCACAGCCCTGGAGATTGCAGAAGCTCTATTCCATCAAGTATTCCATCACTATGGTATTCCCGAAGATGTCATCTCCGATCATGGGCCCCAATTCATCTCCCAAGTTTGGAGGGCCTTCTTCAAGCTCCTCGTGTATCGGTCAGCCTGTCCTCCGGTTATCACCCCCAGAAAAATGGCCAGACTGAGTGGAAGATACAGGAGATCGGTTGATATCGCCGGGCCTACTGTCACAACAACCAACATGACTGGAGCCGCTTCCTCCCCTGGGCAGAGTATGCACAGAACTCCCTCAAACAGAGTACCACCGGCCTCACCCCATTCCAGTGCATACTTGGCTACCAACCACCACTGTTTCCCTGGACTGAGGAACTCTCCAACGTCCCTGCAGTAGACCACTGGTCCCGAGCGAGCGAGAGAGTTTGGGACTCAGCTCACATCCAACTCCAGCAGGCAGTGTGGAGACTCAAGCTCCACGCAGATGCCTGTCGATCCTCCACCTTGACCTACCGTCTCAGAGATAAAGTCTCTCCACCCGGCATCTGCGTTTCCGCCTGCCCTGCCGAAAGCTGAGTCCCCGCTATATAGGTCCCTTCACCATCGAGAGGCAGATCAATGAAGTCACATTCCAACTCCAACTCCCAGCCCGGTATCGTATACATCCATCATTCCATGTCTCCTTCCTAAAGCCCTTCTCTCCCTCCGTCACAGATCCCGAGGAACCGGCAGTACCTCCTCCTCCCGACGTAATTGAGGAACCCCTGATCTACCGAGTGCATGACATCCTGGACTCCCGGCTACGTGGTGGTCGGCTGTAGTACCTCATTGACTGGGAGGGATTCGGGCCGGAGGAAAGATCCTGGGTGGCCCGGGACGATATACTGGATCCATCCCTCCTAGCCGATTTCCATCAAAGCCACCCTGACCGCGCTCCCAGGGCTCGGGGCCGACCACGTCATAGTAGGGCGTCAGGAGCCACCCCTGAAGGAGGGGATACTGTCAGGGAGTCACAGTCACCACCTCAGTCACCAGCCACCACAATCACCAGATCCCAATCACCCGATTACTAATCACCTCCACCTGTCAGCGCTCATCAACGGCACTATATCTCTGCACTCCTCCTGTCTCTGCACTCCACTCACTGTCTGGTCTCAAACCTTGCAAGCTTGACAACCCTGACTAACCTGTGCTTACTTACCTGTCACTTACCTTCAAGGAATATCCGCGATCTCCACCGCTCCTGTGCTCCACCGTCTTCCCGCTCCTCTGCTCCCACGGACCCCTGGAAAAGGAAAAGAACGATCACTGCCAGATAAGACTTTTGCAACTTCTCCATTCTCTGCTCTCTCACCTGGACTCTCTGCTCCCCTGGTCCCCCTCCGTCTTTGTTCAATAAACCTTCTGTTGAATTGATCTTACCTCTGTTTCCCGTGTCTATCTTCTGACAATGACGTTTTTTTTAATTTTTTTTTTTTTATATATAATAATTAAAAAGAAAACAGATAGAATAGAACAAGCTAGTGTTAGAGGCCTTTTTTGCTTTTTGTTAATTGTATAATAAATGAAAAGAAAACAAATAGAATACAAAAGGAATATAAAGAATAGAGAAGCTAGTGTTTTTTTTTTTTTTTTTTTTTTAAAGAAAAACAAGCAGTTAGTAAAGGAATAGAGTACAAGTCAAAAAGGGGAAAGTTGTTTTTTTTTTAAAGGGTACATAAACACAGTTTCACCCAATCTCATGTTAATCTTGAATACCTATAGAGTAGTACTGCAACCTTCATATCTCCAAAAAGTATTTAGTTTCATCATATTTATAAAAGAAAGATACAGCTTTACGATTCTTTCCGAAAAAAGCTGAACTCATGGAGGCGTGCCGTGTGGGCGGAGCTAAATAGTGAGCACTTGCGCCGATTGCAACAAAACAGAGAGATTTGATGCCGTTTCACTTATCGTCTGCAGTTCTGAATCATGACCGGGATCTTTTATAGCTTTTCCATCTTTCAGTATCAAACGATGTGCAAATCCAGCGTTGAACTGGGCCTTGTTTATAAAACATTCGTCAACAAACACACTTGAGAAACTCTGTTGCTGCCCCGGGAAAACAAACTGCATCCACTGTTTACGTAACGATGGGTTCTTCGGGAAACTGAACAAGGTTATCTTTTCCTTACAACCAAAAACACACTTCTTTAGAGACATTCTTCCCGAGCGAGTCCCGTGCAGCAGTGCAGCCTCTCGCTCTGGTCGACGTGTGTGTGGGCGTGTGGTTCCGGGAGAAATGCCGATATAAGTTCCACCGTCGTTTACGTGAGCAAGAGCCACGATCGAAAAAAAAATTCCCCGAAACTTGTACTAACCCGGAAGTAAGATTTTTGTTACAGAAATACTCTGTCACGTCCAAATTATTTTTTGAAACTTTGTCCATGCTTAGCATAAGAATCCAACTTTAACAGTGTAAATAACTCAATGCATGAATGCATGCCCCCCCCTTTAAAGAATAGAATTAGAATAGAGAGTGCTAGATTTAGATGGTCAAATAATGATGGAAGAGATGTGTTTTTAGCCGATTCTTGAAGATGGCTAAGGACTCAACTGCTCGGATTGAGTTTGGCAGGTCATTCCACCAGGAGGAAACATTTAATGTGACGTGCATTCTTTTTGGCTCATTAAAAATTAATCTTGCTGCCATGTTCTGGATTAATTGTAAACGTTTTATAGAACTGGCTGGAAGACCTGCCAAGAGAGCATTGCAATAGTTCAGCCTGGACAGAAGAAGAGCTTGAACAAGGAATTGTAAAGCATGTTCCGAAAGAAAGGACCTGATCTTCTTGATGCTGAATAAAGCAAATCTGCAGGACCAGGTAGTTTTAGCAATGTAGTCTGAGAAAGTCAGCTGATCATCAATCATAACTCCAAGGTTTCTGGCTGTTTTTGAAGGAGTTATGGTTGATGTGCCTAACTGGATGGTGAAACTGTGATAAAATGATGGGTTTGATGGAACCACAAGCAGTTCTGTCTTGGCAAGGTTGAGTTAAAGGTGATGGTCCTTCATCCAGCAAGTAATGTCTGTTAGACAAGCTGAGATGCGAGCAGCTATCGTCGGATCATCAGGATGGAATGAGAGGTAGAGTTGAGTGTCATCAGCATAGCAGTGATATGAAAAGCCATGTTTCTGAATGACAGAATATAGTGATGCCATGTAGACAGAGAAGAGAAGTGGTCCATGAACTGAGCCCTGAGGCACCCCAGTAGATGTTGCGACTTGGACACCTCACCTCTCCAAGATACCTTAAAGGACCTATCTGAGAGGTAAGACTCAAACCACTGGAATGCGGTTCCTGAGATGCCCTTTGCCAATAGGGTTAACAGGAGAATCTGGTAGTTAACTGTGTCAAAAGCAGCGGACAGATCCAACAAGATAAGTATTGAAGATTTGGAATCTGCTCTTGCCAGTCCTAGGGCTTCAGCAACTGAGAGCAAGGCAGTCTTTGTTGAATGTTCTGAAGCCAGACTGGTAAACATGAAGATGGTATATTTCAAATATGTGTTTAATCCCATCTTTTTACTAAGTAGTAACTATTATTAATGAAGGCCAGTATCACTGATACCAATATTGCTACTGATGTCTCTATTAAATGCATTTTCCCTCAATTTTAGCCAGTGGTTATAGCAATTCAACATTACAGTATAATTGAAAGCCATTATTTTTAGCATTTATTAAGCTTTGAAAAATATAACTTTGTTTTAAGTTCACTTAAATTCAATCTTCACATAAACTATACATTGCAGAGCAGTGAGCGATTTCTCTCTTTATTTTGCTCTTTGATTTACATCAATGACACAAACTGCAGCAAGTTTCACAATGCCTCCATCGCGATCTCTGTCCGTGTGTTTTGTTCGGCATGCGGTTCGGGTTTGGCCGGGTGCTTTTTCGTTGTTTTGTTTTGTTGCACGCAGCTCGTTTTTCGGCTGCGTGCTTTCTCTTGTTTTGTCTTGTTCTGTGTTGCACGCAGCTTGTGTTTTTCACTGGCTGCATGCTTTTATTCTTTGTCATGTTTTGTGTGAACATGCGGCTTATGAGTTTCCTCATTAGCTGCGTGTTCGTGTCCTGTTTTGCACATGGCTAGTGATTTGTTTTGCTGGCCATGTGCTTGTATTTTTGTTTTGTGTGAGCACATGGCTTGTCTTGTTTGATTTTATATGCCATGTGCTCTCATATCAATTGTCTTGACCCCACCCATCTTGTTACCTGATTATTGGTTTGTTTGCCCCACCTCTGTTTACCTCATTACCCTCCTCATTTGCTCCCTTTATAATCTCCTTGTGTTTGCAGTCCTGTGCCAGTTCGTCATCATGTCAACCCTAGTCGTGTCATACCCTGCCTTGTCTTGCCCTGCCAACCCTTGTTGCCAGCTGTCCTGTTTTTCCCCTACAGGGTAGTTTTTGTTTGTTTGTTTGTTTTGTTTATTTTTCCAATAAAAGCCCATTCTCCTGCATCAGTGAGTCCTCGCCTCATCCCTTCACCCCAAACCCTGACAATTATATTATATTTTTAAAATAACTAAAAATACCTAAAAGGTAGCTGAAGAGTCCAAACAAGAGAAATAAGCTTAAGAAAACAAAACAAAATAGAGAGAACACAGCAGATTAGTTTGACCATGTGTGCAGGTTTAGATGAAAATGACTAATCTTCACATAGTTACAGCTGTCTTACCCTCCGTCCTGCCTCATTGTTATGAAGGTTCATCAGCAGTCTAGCACTCTCCATAGAGCCTTTGGTGAAAGTTTTTTCCCGTTCACTTGCATCCACAAACTCCTTGCTGAAGCGGTATCCATAATTGAGGTTGTCACCACAGCCGCCCCACAGCCAGTCTCGTGGCAGATCTCTAGGTCTCGCTGCCCTGCTGCAGCCACAGCTCGACAGCTCTCCCTCTCTGCATGCACGGCTCACTGCATTGACCACGCCAGCGGCGCTGATAGCGTATGTGAATGCTGTCTCTCTGCTCCCTGGAAAAGCAAACAACCACCACAACAAAATCACATTTACCTTTGTTTATTTGCTTTTATGAGCAACAGTTTATTAGTAAATCATAATCATTTATTCTGTTTACCCTAATATATTTATGCTAGGAACATTGACCAAATCTGAAAAAAAAATCTTAAGAATTACTGTTCTGAAAAACTGTCTTGTACATTATGTACCATTGCTTTCATGTGTCAGAATGTAAAAAGAGAAGGAACTTAAAACTAAATAGACATATGTAGGTCCAATATGTTTTGTTTTAAACCAAAAAGACAAATGTAAGTGCATCACAATGATGTGCTGCTACATGCACTCTTGTAAAATTAATTAAGCAACATACAGTAAGCTCACCACCTAGTGGACATATCTCCTCATATATAACAAGCAATCACACCTAATCAGACATTAAGAGATCAGCATGTATAAATAACACAAAAGAGACATATAGCATGTATAAACAGAACATTGGGTTTCAAAAAACATTTTTTATTGGGTATAAAAAGAAACCAGTTTCTTTTGAATTGAATTGCCTGAGCTTGTTAGACAGCAACACTCCCACACAAGATGGCACAAGGTGCTTCCATGGTGTTTTGTCCATTTTGGAGCTTAACATCTGTGATTATCATCACTGTTAAATGGGAAACAGCTGTCTAAAAATACCTATCTGCATGACTCTGCCAAACACTGAGGAGTTGTCCACTGTGCTGCAGTTCCAGCGGCGGTTGAGAAACTGGTATTGGCACTCCCGGATGCCTGTCTTGGCACCCTCTCCAATGAACTGCATGTGATCTTGGTACAGCTGGCAAAGCTTCTTCTGTCCTTTGGACAGTCCTGCTAGTTGACTGCACAGTGGCTGTCCTCCTATGATATACGCTTCTGGTATCAGGAGGGGATTCATCGCTAGAGACCTGGAAGACCCCCCAAGCATAAGCACACACATTTAGTGATGAACATGTTTTTTGTATATATGAGCAATATCACACTCGTAGCCATGTGATATCACTCTATATCGGCATGGCTGTGATTCGGCCATACGCAACGAGGCCACAATGTCGTAGGTAATCACAGACATGCCAATACAGAGCGATATCACATGGTTACAAGTGTGATATCGTGTTTGTACAACAGTTTGATGGCACAAGTGTGTAAATAAATAAGAAACAACACTAAGTGTCTTAAAAAAAACCGCTTGTGTGCAGAACTACTACCTTCCTCAAATCTCAAGTTGACAGTTTAACAGCTGAGCCTCTGTTGCTAATTCGAAAACATAACTTTAGAACTAGTAACGAAGGAACGCTGAGTTGCTTCATTGCAAGCTTATTGTATTATGTAGAGTATTATGACAGAGAGCTGGACCGAGTGAGTGTGATTACCTGCTTTGGATACAGCATTCATTCTTCAGCTCAATCTCATATTCACAATAAACATTAGTTTGAATGTCCGCTGAGGAAAGTCATTTCTTTGTCATAGTATCCTTTCAAATGTTAAAGAAGACGACATATGCCCCTTTTCACAATATGTAATTTAAGTCTCAGGTGCCCCCAGAATGTGTCTGTGAAGTTTCAGCTCAAAATATCCCACAGATCATTTATTATATCATTATATCACATATTATATCATCATGAAAATGCCTATTTTGAGTGGAAGCAGTGGAAGTGGATACAGGCTGTTTTCATGCATGTCTCTTTAAATGCAAATGAGCTGCTGGGTTAGGGGCCATTCACATGTCGTGTCTTTTGCGCGCTCAAGTTCATTATTTCAAATGTAGACGCGTGGTATGCAATCTCATAATGGAAGCAATGTGCATGCGGTGCAACGTGCTCGTTTTTTCCAGGCACGTCCGCACCGCATCGAGATAAAAACATCTCAACTTTTCAGAATGCTGCAAGCGCACCGCAGGTCATGTGACAAGAACCAACCAATCACCTTCATCCTTTCCAGAGGTGGGTAGTAACAAAGTACATTTACCCCATTATATTTTTTTGGAAAAATTGTACTTTTAAGAGTAGATTTAAAGATGGGTACTTTTACTTTAACTTGAGTACATTTCTAATGAAAAAACGGTACTTTTACTTCACTATAGTGGGCGGCGTTCCTCTCGTTACTTTTTTTTTTTTTGCAATTTGTATGCTACATGTTAAGAAACACGTAGTTTATTCCAAGCGCGCTGTCTCTTTTATCTGGGGCATGAACAATGCCCTATTCACAAATTAATCACTCTTTTGAGTCGATTCTGTTCAAAGCCTTGAACAAACAAGCCTGCAAAATGGTCTGAATTGGTTTCACTTTGAATGATTTGTTCAGGTCCCTGCATGCACTGAATCGTCTGAAGCGGTTTCTCATTCATTCCGGGTAATTTGAGAACACGGAAAACATAAAAATATACAGTCAGTTGAAGCCAAATCTGCAAATTCTACTGTCGGCCTGCTATGAGGATCTTTATCAGTTGAACACCATTTGTGCTGTCTGTGAACGACTGTCAAGTGAAATGTGTAGAGTGAAATGAATAAAAATTGTCGATCGCGGCATTTCATTTATTGTAGATTGCTTAATTACATTGCATCAAATTCTTTTGAGCGCGGTCTGCAGCGTTGAGCATTATAACCTACCACACACTTTTCTGTTGAGCTTATGAATGCTATATCCAATCACAGGCGTTTTGATTTGTCACCTCGAAGAACTCCAGAGTTGTTCAGTGTTCAGAGTTCTGCGCGCTCATTGTCTGAATTCTCATTGTCTGAATATGCATTTGCAAATTCTCTCATCAGCATGAACAACAAACTGCAATTTGGTAGTTATAAAATTGCCCTCAAGTAAGAAATGAAGTAATGCCCCTGTGAAAATCAGTTAATTTCTGATGCTGATTTATACAGCATACATATAAATTTTTTAGCTGCTGAAAATACTAGTGCTCTAATAATTTTGGCCACCACTGTGTGTGTGTGTATAGTGTTTTCCACGTGTTTTTAGGCGCGACATGTGAACGGCCCCTTAATCTTTTTCATGTTTCCTTTGTTGGTAGATGCACCGGGGACCCGATTATAGCACTTAAAGATCTCATGAACTCAAAATTGAAGTTTTTTGGATGTTAGTATCAATATGTTAGTCTTAAGGTTATCTGTATGCCAGTGTGTTCCAAAACAGTGACAAAATTCGCATTTAGAAGATATAAGCATTCAAAGCTTGCAGTTCGTCACTTCCGCCAAAACGGTCCAACGATTTTTTTTGATGTCACGTCGTACTTCATCTTCTCATTAAACTTTCTTTCCAATCAAATTCTCTCTAGAATTCAAAGTGCCCACCCCCTACACTATGAATAGACTCTGAAGCCGCGGCTGAAATAGGTCACTTGTTCACAGATTTAGTATTTTATGTACGGTGAATGGCACGTAGTGCACTATATAGGGGACAGGGAACGATTCAGATAGTGTAAATATGCTTTCCATTGAGGGAAAAAAAGAAGTCTGGTTTCGTGCTGTGTCACGCTAACAACTACACCGCACACACACTCTGCTCTGGTCCAGAGACATGATAGCACGGCGCGGATCACCACAAAACATATCGGACCTATTTGAATTTTACACAGAATGCTATAATTTATAGCAATATGGATGAGACTGTGGCTGTCATACCCTGTCAAATGCGGCTTTACGGAGCTCAACGGCTCTGAACGGCTTTAGCCCAAGCTGTGATATAAACGAACGCTATTGGCTATTTTTTAAAGGGGCGGGGCTGCTTGATATGTCCCTCCCTGTCATCCTGTTTCAGTTAAAATGATGTCAACACATAGAATAATGCTGCGTGTTTCAAAGCATTTCAGGGGACCTTTAAAACCTGGAAAAGTCAGATTTTCATGATATGTCACCTTTAAGGGGATTTCCCACGACAACAATGAACAATGGATTTGTTTGTTGCGTCTTACAAGGTGTTGTTGAAAGTAAAAATTATTTCCTTGTTTTTCCTTATTTACAACCTTCTTTCAGTCTCTTTCAATATAAAAGTCTTTACTGCTGACTCACTCATAAAGACATTCACTAATAGGGTATCTAATAGGGTAACAATGTAACAATGTAATCATCATCACTATGTAGGGTCAAAAATAATCAAAGACTTCTGCTTTCTTTTCCCTAACCTGAGTGACAAAAGGGCCATTTGGAATTCCAGAAGGCACAGAGGTCCTGATAGTGATCAAGGCCTGTAGGCCAAGATATGAATACATTGTGGGTTTACAACTTGTCACACCTTTTGCACAGTAGGTGAAGCTGTAATTTGCTGATTGGTCAGTTTGAATGTCTCACATTTGGTTTTTAGTCACATGGTCAAGGAAGGGATAAAAGAAGATTGCAACTGTTGCTCTGTCTCTTTTTCTTTGCTGCCTCTGACTTCTCCCTCTTTTTCTCCATCTGTCTATCTCCCCCTCTCTCTTTCTCTTTCTCTCTCTTAACTAAGGTAACATTTTACATACACGCTGGGTACAATTAACTGTTTGTTTTACCATCCTTCATCTATTTTGTAACCAATTCAAGTGTAACCATAACGAAATACTGTTATTAAACCATTTCAATTATAAATTATTTGCTAACTAGTCTTGATTCAACATTCATTTTGAAGTGCTACCTACTGCAATACAATATAATCACTCAATAGCAATGCTGTCCCACATATTTAGCTATTCTAACTGCGCTTATATCTGTCATTGGTATAAGTGGCAGTAGGTGGTAATAGACAAGAAATTTACAGTTGTATACCATCGTGCTGATATCGTTTCTTTAGTCATTCAGCAATCCTACAGCCTGAACCACTGTAGGGAAACCACCCTTACAACTAACACACAGACCTCTCTCAATACCAAATACTAATATTAAATACTATTATTATTATTTATATAAAATGTTATTTATTCAACAATAATATTTAATAAACAAAAATGCCATTATAAAAGTTTCTAAGCAATTCAGTGAAGAGTACAAAGGCAGCACTCTGATACAGCATTGAAGTTACATAAAAATACAAAGTTATGAAACTGCTCTCAGTCAAAACTGTTTGCTCTGGAACAAATAATAGATTAATGAGACGAAAGAGTGCCCATTGGATATACACCGAATGAATTATATCTCATGTTTAACTGCTATAGAGACATCAGAGCCAGCGGCAAATTCCAGAAAAGCTGGCTGAGATGAGGCTGCTCTTGGTGGACTCATGAGCACTGAATGGCCACTAACTCACTGGATATCACATTTCACAATATATATATATACATTTTTTTTTTTTTTTTTTTTATAAATAAACAGCAAATCTGAAGTTTAAACAACTACATTCTCACAAAAAAATAAATAAATAAATAAAAACCCTATAACTCTTCAAACTGCATTCTGTGACACAACAACAGTATTATTTCTAAAATTATAGTGGATTTGGGCATCCACCATGATAGTCACTGTGAAAAATGCCACAAGCAGATTGATACAAATGGTGAAACGGTAGTGATGGGTGGTTTTGAAGCACTTCTTCATGAAGCTTTGAAAGATTTGTAAATCATTTGTTTTGAACCAGTGCTTTGGAGCATGTATCAAACTGCCAAATTCACATGATTTCAGTAAACAAGGCTTCGTTTCATCATAACTGTTTCGAAATGTTTCGAAATTTCAATGGTTCGTTGCTAGGGGGTGATGATGCCAGAGAAGCCATGAATCAATGATTGCCCTAGCAGCAAACCTATAGTATCTCCAATCAGTTTTAAAATGGTCAAATATTTTTGAGACATTTGTGTCTCATTAATTAAATTAATGAATTAATTAAAAGGGAGAGTTGTAGTTAATAGTCTGTTATTGGCCTGTTTAGACAGGTCCTGGGTTTGTAAAAGCAGTTTTATGCATGTGTAGATTTTTTGTTGTATTTGCATGTGGTATTTCGAGCGTTTTGAAAAAGTGAATCGGTTTTTCATTCTGAAAGTCAGCAGTATGAGGAAGAAATGGATCCTCACAGACATGTTACACAAAGAAACAATGTTTCTTGAAAGAGAAGTAGAAACACATACATACTATGATGACTTTGTATTTTCAAATCTTTTTTTGAAAAAAAAAAAAAAAAAAAAAACCCTACATACCACCATGAGCTAGCTCCCACAAACACTTGTATAAAGAAGGCACAGAAGGTAATGGTGACCGCTCCGTGTCGTGGGTCCGTGACTCCACCCCACCCCGAGCGCATCAACTTCAACTTGAACAACATTCTGACCTGAAGAAACAAGATGAAGAGTTACATTTCACACAAAGCTCAGCTGTTACTCTGTGTGCTAGTGGAGACATTTGAAGAATATGTTTATCTTTGCAAAATGAAGAAAAGAAAGAGTTACAGCTTATATCTGCATAATAATTATGATCAGTTACTATATTGTAAAAGTTAAAAACACCACTTTGTTTATGAAAAATTGCACTCCTTTAAACAGAGAGAGCCTAACCTGAGATAGGCTTAAAATCTAAATACATAATCTTGAAAACATGTCTGTGTATTGCATATTTACAGTATATGAGATATAAACATGAACTCTATAAACATGAACCCCAAAACATACCTGTAGTTTAGACAAACCAGTCTAAATTGCAAATTAAGTTATGAAATGCACAGCTGAAAATGCAGACTATGAATTTATGTATATTTGGAAATAGACATCAATGTCACATCAGTGCAACAAAGGCTGTCCCTCCTCCAAATGTGTCCTTCGTGTCCTGGGCCATGAAGGATACAAAGAATGGATCCTTCAAGGGCCAGACTATCCCAAGACAATGCTGGTTATAGACAATCCTGGTTTACAGTTTCAAATGTAAATATTGACCTTCAACTTACTTGAAAACACTGTAAACACTTTAAAGCAGTTCAAAAGTTTACTTATTTCTTACTAAAATGTGATTTTATAGGTAGATTATACTTTTTATTATGTACATAATGGACCAAGGTGATCATGTTTAGACAGGCTGTGAACCCTGTTTTGTTTTCAAACAGTTAAATATAACTTTTCAAAAAGTACAGTGCAAACTTTACTGTCACTCACAATTGCTAGGTGACAAGAGTAATCCCTCATAAGCTAGAGCGTCCCATTTAACACCTACTGCCGCTTAATTGGGACACAGCTATAGAAAAACATTTAAGAAAATGCAACCATTACCAAAATAAAATTCTATAATATATAACGGCTGTTTGATAGCAGCAAACTGGGTCACACTTTATTTTAATGTCCAATTCTCGCTATTAACAAACCATTAACTACAACTTTTGCTTATTAATAGTTAGTAAGGCAGTTGTTAAAGGGGACCTATTACGCAAAAATCACTTTTATAAGGTGTTTGAACATAGTTGTGTGGCTACAGTATGTGAAAACAACCAGCCTATTATGGTAAAAATCCACCCACTCATTTTTTATAATCCTAATAAATCATAAACAGTCTCCCAGAACAAGCGTTTCCAGATTTCTCCCTACGTTGATATCATTTTTGGGTGAAATCCCGTCCATTTGTGATGATCTCTGCCCTATTAGCATAGACACAGCCCTGAGTGAGAAGCAGCAGTCCACCATTACTGTTTTCTTGCTGTAGCTACTGGAAATACAATGTCAGCGAGGCATTACAGAGACATTACAAGTGTCGTGTGTTGGGATGCACCAACGAACATAGGAGTCTCCATAGACTCCCTCCAAATGAGCCGCTAAGGACACTGTGGTTAATTTTCATTTTCGAAGGAAATGTCCTGGAAAAAAACGGTAAAGTCCTATATGTTTGTCCCAATCATTTTACGCTGGACTGCCTCACAAACGAGGGTCAGTTCAACGCTGGATTTTCACAAAGGTTGATTCTGAAAGAGGGATCAATACCAACACTTCGTGTGCGAACATCAGCTCCAGACAAAGCAAGTATCACCTGTCATATTTTGTTTTCCAAATGATCTTTCTGAAAGAGTTTCTTGGCACTCTGTAAGGCTAATTTTTGCTAAAGCTACCATTGTCTCTGCTTGTTTTCACTGATGCTGCCTTCATGTGCTAGCAGATGATCGTAAATAGGAATGTGGTAGTTAAAAATTGCATATGAAAGCAACATATAAGGTTGAACACAGACTCTACTGTGTTCACTCTACTGAGAGTTTCTTACATTTCCAGTGCGCAAGATCGTCCTGTTTTGTAGTTGCTGGTATGCCGGAGCATAAAGCTCTTGAAGCTTTGCCCTCTTCTGAAAAGGGGGCCAGGAGCACCAGCTCATTTGCATTAAATGGGATTAAAGGGAGGTGGACTTGTTTGCCTCAGTTAGTACAGACACGGCCAAGGTTGCATCTGTATGATTATTAATCAACTTTTGCTATGCTTTGATGGACGCAGCAAGGGTACTGCAGCCACCAAGCAGTGTCTATCGCATTGGATCACATACACAATTTTCCTGGCCTATGAGACACATGGGTTGCCTTCGCCTCTAGTACTTAGGACCCACTCCACTCAAGGTTTGGCAGCTTCTAAGACATTCTATTAGGGTATGCCTTTGCAAGATGTTTGTTCTGCAGCAGGCTGGTCCTTTCCACACACATTCATATGGTTTACAGTTTGGAAACAGAATCAACCTTGTGTATATTAACATTCCCATAGTATTAACACCAAGGCACAGCATCAAAATTCCCTCGAAAGGCAATGTCTCCAGGTTACATATGTAATCCTGTTTCCCTGATAAGGGAATGAGACCCTACATCTAGGGATGCAGCAATTAAAAGTTTTCATGATTAACCATGCTTTAAAACGTCACGGTTTTTAATTGTAAAGGCTCCACTACACTGAGTGTTTCTGTTGTACGGAATGGAACTATTGTAGCTTACGCAAAACAAAGTTACACCAGCGGTACACCAGTTTAAATTGCTGTGCTTATCAGAGACACTACACACACTAGATTAACTATGACAGAGGGACCAAACAACAAAGCTTTATTTCCACCAGAGAATGCCTAAAGTCCATAGTGTGGGAGCATTTTGGGTACACCAAGAATGACCAGGGCATCATTTAAACATTGATGTAAAAAATTGCTGCTAAAAGAGTGAATACATAAGGGATAATGCATGGCTAGCTCAGAATTCTGCCCGCTTCAGATCAGACAGAGAAGAAATAATGTGGTAAGGTCACATTTATTTGAATGAATAAAGGGTTACTCCACCCCAAAATGAAATTTTTGTCATTAATCACTTACCCCCATGTCGTTCCTAGGGCTGTCGCGATAACCGCAATATCGCAATACCGCGCTATTGACGAGCATAACCGCAGAGGAATGCAACAACCACAGCAACCGCGATATTTCCATTTTTTTTTTTTTTCCGTAAGGCTACGCCCTTCTCGTTTTATACTTGGTGCATATGTACTGAATATTAGTAATGATAACAATGTGTACCATGCTGATTTGTACAGAGGCTCAGTAGATTTGCACTTAACAAGCCTAACAGACTGCGAATGACAGAGAGATCGACTGAGCGCATGTGATTCCCTACATCTGTCCTTCAGGCTGAGTCTTGTATATTTGTGAAAACAGTTATCATGTCCAAGGAAAGCGAAATCTGTCTTAGCATCGATGCTCTACTGGTCAGCTGAGCCTTTAAAAGTGTCGCTCAAAGTTAAAATGATTTCAACAGTGTGTTTCATTACATCTCTCTTTGAATAAATCAGCGCTTTTGAACGTGTAGTTGAATGAAGGGTTTCAAGACTCACTCAAAGACAGTCCCTTGCCACCACCTTGTGGCGCAACAATGAAACTGCACTGAATGACAGCCCTCTAGAACACGCAGGTGAAATATCAACAGAAAAAGTCTCGTCCATTCAGATTCAAGGATCAGAACTAACTGTTATAACTAACTATATAACTAACTAACTAACTAACTAATATATATATATATATATATATATATATATATATATATATATTATATATATATATATATATATATAGGCTAACAACAGACTAATGATCTTATTGTCAGGTTTATGTTATTTTATGTGGACCGTTATTTTGTCATTCTCTTCTGTTTACTTCACTTCCTGTTTCAACGCGATTTAGTTTCGGTTTCTGAATTTGACCTCGTTACATCGTAACACATACACACAGAAGATAATATATATATATATATATGGTAATACTGCATACCGCAAAATTACCGCAAGGGAAATTCCTTCACCGCGACAGCCCTAGTTGTTCCAAACCCGTAAAAGCTTCGTTCGTCTTTGGAACACAATTTAAGATATTTTAGATGAAAACCGGGAGGTTTGTGACTGTCTCACTGACTGCCAAGTAATTACTACTGTCAAGGCACAGAAAAGTATGAAAAGCACTGTCAGGATAGTCCATCTGCCATCAGTGGTTCAATCTGAATTTTATGATGCGACGAGAATACTTTTTGTATGCAAAGAAAATAAAAATAACTTTTTTTTTTCAACAATTCATCTCCTCTCTGTCTCTCCGCGTCACCGTAGCGCCATTTTGGAGATTATCCACTGAACGCAAACTGCGTACGCTCTTCTGTATCAGCCGCAACCCAAGGTTACGTAGTCTACGTGTATTTACGCTTTTATTTGAACGAAAATAGTGTATCCTTGTGTGTATCAATCAATCAATCAATCAACTGAGAGAGAGAAAGAGAGAAAGGTGACAGTGTTGTGTGTGTGAATTAACATTACCTGCGTCTGCGCATCTCTCTACAAACAATGAAGATGTGAGTTTAGTTACTTCAGACACAATGATTTTACCCCCTCGCTGATGAATGTAATGTAGTGATTCAGTATTTAAGCTATTTTATTAATAAAAGTCACGAGGGAGCATTGACAACAACAACGTACTCCTGAATGTTTCTGTGTGCACGCAGCGTGGTCTCCAATCTCACAAACCAAAATAATAGACATGATTTTCTCAGGCTACATGTAAAATCAGATGAATTATTAAAAAGATTATTAAAATGAATATGTAACAGTAACAGTTTCCCCTGGGGAATAAATAAAGTAAAAAGTTAATCTTAAATTAATAATAATGCTTCATTAACATTGCTATTTATAATCCCTGTTATAGTATTATTTATAAATCAAAAACCAACAAGATTTTTTAAAATACTTTTGTGATCTATTTCCATTTGTTATTGTCAAAAAGGAAATACTGACATGGATGTTTACAAATCAGAGGTCACCTTTTTTAATTCCAATGGGAGAGATGAACTTTTGTTTGTCTTTATTATTATTATTTTGTACTGTATTATTTGGTCACTGTGTTATTTCTGTTTCAAAAGGCAGCAATAAATAACACTTTAAAATTTAAAGAGTGTTCATGTGATTTTATACATAAGTAATGTTGTGAAATGAATAAATGCATAATAACCGTGATAATCGTGAAAACATGATTATACCTCAGACTATAATCTTACTAACACTATCTATAATTGTTGCATCCCCACCTGCAGACTTCAATACTGCCATACTTCAACATGATTTCACTTGTGTTTCAGACACCGGCACAAACTAGTGTCAACGCAATGATGCAGCATCTTGTTCCCTTCTCAGAGGACTGGGATAACATACATAACCCGGAGACATTTTCTATAGTGAAGTCATGTAAAACCTTCCTGCCAAGAGGGTAGCAGAGGTGTGACTAGACTCTGCCAACATCAGGGTTACTGTGACTGTGACCCATTATATAATGTAACCTAAGTTATACTATGTGTACAAAATGTTTCACTCAAAAACACTAAAAGCAACCAGTGTAAACCACTTCCTAAATAAATGACTTTTATGAGCTTTAAGTGAATTAAAAATATAAAACAGAAAAGCTGTCAACCAGTATTAAAGAGTTTATAATTAAGTTCTACCACTATAAAATACAAGCTGTAACATGCAACACATCTGTCCTGCTTAAGTTGTGCAAAGCAGACCCACTGCATAATTCACAAGGCTCTTTTGTTGTTGTTGTTTTGTTTTTTTGTAGATGAGGTGTTAAAGTGAAATACATAATTGCATCTTTTTAAGCAAAACCAAGCTTAAGAATCTTTAGACATTTTAATAATTTCTGCAACTTTTTAAGCTACAACTCTACCTCTTGTATAAACAAACACTGTATTAAAGCAACTATATGTAAGTGTTTTTACCTTGATATATCAGTTTCAAAAACATTCTGATGGTACACTGGCTTCTAATTAGGCAAATGCCTTCTGTTTCTTTCCTGTGTTCTCATGAAACAGTAAATCTTAGTTCCAGTTGTGAGGCACATGTTCTTTTTCTCATCCAGTGAATTCATACACAGATAGATAACTTTCAGTTATATGCTTATTAAGAATAAGCTAAATGTCAAAATTAAGAAAGGGAGTAAACACTTGTTTGACTCTTCAATATATATATATATATATATATATATGTATTTACAATATATGAAAGTGTAACAACAATATTGTAGTTACATCTCTTTTACATATGAATAATAGTAAGTAAATAAATAAAAAGAAGCAGCGCCGGTTAATTCAGGCAGTAACACAATAGGAGAAGTTGGAAATACAAAAGGTATGAAACAAATCATGGTTTAACAATGAGTAATTTAAGTAAATGTACAATTAGGGGGATGGGTGGATTTTAAGTGTCAAGCTATTTTATCTTTTTCTGTCTCGTTCATTACATTGCCAAAATCTGAATTTGAAATAAAGGATATAAAGGGTGTCCAAATATTCTCAAAAGAAGAAAGTTACCTTTCAATATATATGTTCTGCATCTTTTCCATCGCTAAACAGAAGGACAGTACCGTTTCTAGGCATAGACAAGCTAGGCGGTCACCTAGAGCGCCACCAGCTGGAGGGACGCCAATGAGCGCACGTACTGCCACTACATTTTAACAGGGTTGTGATCAAGAGTGGCACGGTGACCCTGAAATATGACTGTCGCCCCCACTGGATCCCCCAACATCATTGGGCTAGAGTACTGTCATTCTGACGATGCCTGTATGCCATTGGATCAGAGCGCTGTCAGTTGCTGCCTCTGATTGTTGCATGCAAAGTTTGCATTTGGATTTGGAGCGCTCAACAATGCCATTAGATCAATGGGTTCTGTCAGTGTTTTGGCAAGGTAAGCTTATTCCCATATAAAACTTTTTCAAGCCAATTAAAAAATACTGGTGTAGTAAAATTCGCAAATTCACAATATCAATGCATACTTTAAACCGCTTTGTCAAGTTTAACGCATCCTGACGGAAGTGTCAAATGTTGAATCAATTCATTCGTTTCCAAAAAAACAAACAAAAAAAAAAAAAAAAAGAAAAAAGAAAAAGAAAAGAAAAGAAAAAAAGAAAAATTCATTCGCTTCCAACAGTGCTTAAAGGGAGCAGCGTCACACATACAGAGGGCAGAGCGTCATGTCATGTAAAGGGAAGTTCACACGTCAATGAGTAATGAAAGAACAAGTAGCTGCATTCTGATTACTTTCCCTGTCGCTGATCAGGCTTTTATATGTAGTTTGGGGTAACAAAGGGTTTTATAGGTTTGACTGAAATAATAATGCAATAACTGACACAACAACAACAAAACAATTGAACAAAAACAGATAAAGTCAAGAAGTAGCCATTGATAATATCTAAACGTATCCAAATCAAAATGTAATACAATTAATTTATGTGTGATGACAATTTCTTAGCAACTAGGGATTGTTACATAGAGCTATACAGGCATCCAGTGGCTATAATGGTATCACAGATAATAAACTGTGCAAAATGTTTTATCTTAACAGTCAATGTACAAATAGGCCTAATGCAATCAGATTTGTGGAACTCACAATGCTGAATTTCCACAAATTAGTGTCGTTACTATGACAACCAATTTGAATGTGACAAGAAACTGATGTCTGAAAAATTATATATATATATATATATATATATATATATATATATATATATATATATATATATATATATATATTATGAGGTGCCAAACAGGAAATAATTATATAAAAATCTGAATATATAAATGTAAATCTGAATATATAGTTATAAATATGAATATATAAATGTAAATCTGAATATATAGTTATAAGTCTGAATATATAAATGTAAATCTGAATATATAGTTATAAGTCTGAATATGTACAAGTAAATCTGAATATATAGTTATAAATCTGAATATACAGAAGTAAATCTGAATATATAGAAGTAAATCTGAATATGTAGTTATAAGTCTGAATATATAAATGTAAATCTGAATATATAGTTATAAGTCTGAATATATAGAAGTGAATCTGAATATATAGAAGTAAACCTGAATATATAGTTATAAATCTGAATATATAGAAGTAAATCTGAATATATAGTTATAAGTTTGAATATATAAATGTAAATCTGAATATATAGTTATAAGTCTGAATATATAAATGTAAATCTGAATATATAGTTATAAATCTGAATATATAGAAGTAAATCTGAATATATAGTTATAAACCTGAGTATATAGTTATAAGTCTGAATATATAAATGTAAATCTGAATATATAGTTATAAGTCTGAATATATAGAAGTAAATCTGATTATATTCTTATAAACCTGAATATATAGTTATAAGTCTGAATATATAAATGTAAATCTGAATGTATTCTTATGAATCTGAATATATAGTTATAAGTCTGAATATATAAATGTAAATCTGAATATATAGAAGTACATCTGAATATATAGTTATATATCTGAATATATAAATGTAAATCTGAATATATAGTTATAAGTCTGAATATATAAATGTAAATCTGAAAATATAGTTATAAGTCTGAATATATAAATGTAAATCTGAATATATTCTTATAAATCTGAATATATAGTTATAAGTCTGAATATATAGATGTAAATCTGAATATATAGAAGTGAATCTGAATATATAGAAGTACATCTGAATATATAGTTATAAGTCTGAATATATAAACGTAAATTGTGAATATATGGAGGTAAATCTGAATGTATAGTTACAAATCTAACACTAACACTAGTTTTCTTTTTTCTATTCTATCTACTTGTTTCTTAAAAAAAAAAAAAAAAAAAAAAAACACTAGGTTTCTTTATTCTATATTCTATCTGCTTGCTACGTGTACTGCGTTAGGCTAACTGAGACTTGTCATAGTGCTTGCATGTTGTTGCTCTTTTGTTGGTTTTGATTGGTTCTGTTGTCCTCATTTGTAAGTCGCTTTGGATAAAAGCGTCTGCTAAATGACTAAATGTTAATATTATGTAAATATATGTGATGCGATCTGGGAAAACCCGTCGGATGTCGCGCTGGGACATTTTCAGGAAATTCAAAAAATAAGTCGAATGTCAATTTTTTTTTGTCAAAATTAGGTTTTTATCAAAATATTATTCTATAACATCTTGTCTATCGTCTCTGAAAATATCTTGGAAAAATTCACTTGTTTAGTACAGAAAAATAGCGATATATTGCAGCAAGCAGAAAAGACTGTGTCTTTCTCTTATGTTAAGGACGCGCTGAGGAGGTGCTTTCTCTTAACACCACAAAAACTGTTAACCTATCAAAATAAACCACGTAACATATATAATAAAGTTGGATCAATGCACATTTCCCAGCAGCCTGTGTAAACTATGGCATGCAAAGTTTGTTTATTTATTTATTTATTTATTTATTAAGTAAATAATAATTTATTAAGTATTAAGTATATTATGATATGGCGGAACACGGGAGAACAGTCTGAAGTAACATTAGCTGCTCACTTAAACGATCTTGCACATCTCAGTCTGCTCAATCTGGGTGATGTTAGTGCCCTACACGATGTTATAATTGACTATTTCGCATCCAGAGATGAATAATCGGAAGATGAAGTTACTAAAGAGGAAGAGTCTGATGACAGTCTGTTAGCCTATATGCACAGGTGCGCGAACAGTTCTAAATGTAAACTACAAGGTAGCTACACTATTGGTGCTATCCAAACATACAAGGGGTGATCAAAAGTTCAGAGTCTATGCCCATCATGATAAACAACGGAAAACTGTCCTCTTCAGGGTAACGGTTGTCTGTTTGTGTAATGATGCAGAATAGCGCTCCTGACAGACAGCTCTCGTTAAACCCATGAAGTGAAAGTGAAACCCGTCTCCCTTTAAACCCGTTTTTCTCACAATTCCATTCCTGAAAATAACAGCTATCAGCCAACTTCAGATAGCCATAACTTTTGTTACGTTCAAGCTATGGACGAAATAAAAACAGTTTTGGAAAGGGCTTGAACCCAGCTTCCATGGTATCAAAACCTAAAAAGGTCAAATTTCACCATGTGTTGGGTTTTCCTATATCGCATCACATATTCAGATTTACATTTATACATTCAGATGTATAACTATATATTCAGATTTACTTCTATATATTCAGATTTACTTCTATATATTCAGATTTATAACTATATATTCAGATTTACTTCTATATATTCAGATTTACTTCTATATATTCAGATTTATAACTATATATTCAGATTTACTTCTATATATTCAGATTTATAACTATATATTCAGATTTACATTTATATATTCAGACTTATAACTATATATTCAGATTTACTTCTATATATTCAGATTCATAACTATATATTCAGATTTACTTCTATATATTCAGATTTATAACTATATATTCAGATTTACATTTATATATTCAGACTTATAACTATATATTCAGATTTACTTCTATATATTCAGATTTATAACTATATATTCAGATTTACTTCTATATATTCAGATTCACTTCTATATGTTCAGACTTATAACTATATATTCAGATTTACATTTATATATTCAGACTTATAACTATATATTCAGATTTACATTTATATATTCAGACTTATAACTATATATTCAGATTTACATTTATATATTCAGACTTATAACTATATATTCAGATTTACTTCTATATATTCAGATTTATAACTATATATTCAGATTTACTTCTATATATTCAGATTCACTTCTATATATTCAGACTTATAACTATATATTCAGATTTACATTTATATATTCAGACTTATAACTATATATTCAGATTTACTTCTATATATTCAGATTTATAACTATATATTCAGATTTACATTTATATATTCAGATTTTTATATAATTATTTCCTGTTTGGCACCTCATAATATATATATATATATATATATATATATATATATATATATATATATATATATAAATATATATATATAAATAACCTATATACAAATATAATTTGTAAATGTATCAGTGTTGTTATTTAAGATATGAGTGTTATTTTGTATGTAATCTTAAAGGGATCCCTGGGTATTAAGACTTGTATGGCTTAATATAACATAAATGATGTCTCTTACTGAAATATGTAATAGAAAACCCATTAAAGATTTCTTATTAAAAAAAAAAAAAAAAAATCACATCGTTTTATACATATTTTGAACTATGGGGGGCGCCATTATTCTGATGACGTAAAAGGGTTGCACTCGGTGAGCTACTAACGCTACCTGTTAAACACATTTTAAAATTTTACATAAAATATATCCTGTTAATTGTAATATTTCTAAATATTTGGACATTGACAGCTCATGTTCTTTTTGCAAACAAGCAGAGGAGACATTAGTACATCTGTTTTTTGAATGCCCTATATCTAAGCAATTTTGGTCAAGTCAAGTCAAGTCACCTTTATTTATATAGCGCTTTTAACAATACAGATTGTGTCAAAGCACTTAACAGTATCAAATTGGAGGATAGAGTGTCAGTAATGTATAATAATAAGATTAAACACTCAATTTTCAGTTAAAGGCATTTCATTATTGAATTCAGAGATGTCATTGTCTAGCTCAGTTTAGTTTAAATAGTATCTATGAAATAAAATTGACGTTAATCGTAAAAAATTAAGTGTCCCCAACTGAGCAAGCCAGAGGCGACAGCGGCAAGGAACCAAAACTCCCTCTGTGACAGAATGGAGAAAAAAACCTTGGGAGAAACCAGGCTCAGTCGGGGGGCCAGTTCTCCTCTGGCCAGGATATTATTATTTATTTTTTTTACTTATTGTTTTAATTAAATGTTAAATGTATAAATGTATTATATGTCTATTTTTATATTGTTGCAATTTCTAACAATAATAGTTTTATGTAGTTAGGTATTTTATTATATTTATAGTTATTTTGTTTAATTTTAAGTTCTATTGTATTTAAGTCGAGGTCTTCACTGGGGATATGTCCCCGGGGCTCATCCAGGTGTCCGGCCTCCACTGACGATCAGGGTCGCAGACATCATCTCCCGGCGCCGATCCACCATCTGATCCGGACACGGACTGAGAAACAGAATAATAAAGAAACAGACAAATATTACCGTAGATGCCATTCTTCTTACGATGTAACGAGTACATCGTGTGTTATGAGGAGTGTTCCCGGTTCCGGTTGATCTAATTAATGCAGCCTAACAATCCTTTAAGGGATTTGAATAATAGAAGTGTATTAGTGTGTTATGTGTAAGCCAGGTTAAAGAAATGTGTCTTTAATCTAGATTTAAACTGACAGAGTGTGTCTGCCTCCCGAACAGTGTTAGGTAGATTGTTCCAGAGTTTAGGCGCTAAATAGGAAAAGGATCTGCCGCCCGCAGTCGATTTTGATATTCTAGGTATTATCAAATGGCCAGAGTTTTGAAAACGCAGCAGACGTGGAGGACTATAATGTGATAAGAGCTCGCTCAAGTACTGAGGAGCTAAGCCATTCAGGGCTTTATAAGTAATTAACAAGATTTTAAAATCTATCCGATGTTTGATAGGGAGCCAGTGCAGTGTTGACAGAACCGGGCTAATATGGTCATACTTCCTGGTTCTAGTAAGGACTCTAGCTGCTGCATTTTGGACCAACTGTAGTTTATTGATCAAGCGTGCAGAACAACCACCCAGTAAAGCATTACAATAGTCTAACCTTGAGGCCATAAACGCATGAATTAGCATTTCTGCATTTGACGTTGAGAGCATAGGTCGCAATTTAGATATGTTTTTGAGATGGAAAAACGCAGTTTTACAGATACTAGAAACATGGCTTTCAAATGAAAGATTGCTATCAAACAGCACACCTAGGTTCCTAACTGATGAAGAAGAATTGACAGAGCAGCCGTCAAGTGTTAGATAGTGTTCTAGGTTATTACATGTGGGGTTTTTAGGTCCGATAATTAACACCTCTGTTTTTTCAGAATTTAGCAGTAAGAAGTTACTAGTCATCCAGTTTTTTATATCGACTATACATTCCGTTAGTTTCTCAATTTGGTGTGTTTCACTGGGCCGTGAAGAAATATAGAGCTGAGTATCATCAGCATAACAGTGAAAGCTAACACCATGTCTCCTGATAATATCTCCCAAGGGTAACATGTAAAGCGTGAAAAGTAACGGCCCTAGTACTGAGCCTTGAGGTACTCCATACTGCACTTGTGATCGATATGATACCTCTTCATTTACTGCTACAAACTGATGGCGGTCAGATAAGTACGATTTGAACCATGCTAAGGCACTTCCACTAATGCCAACAAAGTTTTCTAGTCTATTCAAAAGAATGTTGTGGTCGATAGTGTCGAACGCAGCGCTAAGATCCAGTAGAACTAATAAAGAGATACAACCATGATCAGATGATAGAAGCAGGTCATTTGTAACTCTAATGAGAGCAGTCTCAGTACTATGATACGGTCTAAATCCTGACTGGAATTCCTCACAGATACCATTTTTCTCTAAGAAGGAATATAATTGTGAGGATACTACCTTTTCTAGTATCTTTGACAGAAAAGGGAGATTTGAGATCGGTCTGTAATTAACTAGATCTTTGGGGTCAAGTTGTGGTTTTTTAATGAGAGGCTTAATAACAGCCAATTTGAAGGTTTTGGGGACATATCCTAATGACAATGATGAATTAATAATAGCCAAAAGAGGATCTATGACTTCTGGAAGCAGCTCTTTTAGTAGTTTAGATGGAATAGGGTCTAACATACATGTTGTTGGTTTAGATGATTTAACAAGTTTATACAATTCTTCCTCTCCTATAATAGAGAATGAGTGGAATTGTTCCTCAGGGGATCTATAGTGTACTATCTGATGCGATACTGTAGCTGACGGCTGCATGGTTACAATTTTATCTCTGATAGTATCGATCTTGGAAGTAAAGTAGTTCATAAAGTCATTACAGCTGTGCTCTTGGGAAATGCCAACACCTGTTGATGCTTTATTTTTCATTAAAAATAATTTCATTGGTCTGACCTAGGTTCTCATATATTTGATTCTGCCTATGCTGTACATTCTTTTAGTTTAAAAGACATTATTTTTTATTATGATAATACTAAAAATAAACCCCTGGAACATACTATTAATTTTTTTGTTTTATATGGTAAATTTTTCATTCACAAACAAAAATTTGCAAATAGTTACCCATCCTATCCCCTTTTTAAAATTGAATTAAACTCACTTCTAAAATCTCTTCATCTTATAAAGAATAAAAAAGCCCTAAGATTCCTGAAATATTATACAGAGGTATTTAAAGAAAATCCTTGTATTTAGATGCTTTCCTTATGTATGATTGTTTGTATATTTTTGCAATGTCATTGTAATGTCATTCACACCTGATTTTGTAACAATTTTTATTTTATTATTAATGTGAATGCGTTTGTGTTTGTCATTTATGTTTAACTTATAACTATTGGTCATTATTTTATGGATTTGTATGTGATTCCCTGGCTATGTTCTTCTTGTTCTGTCTGTTCAAGCATTAATAAAAAAAAAATAAATAAAAAAAAAAAAAAAAAACTAATGCTACCTGTTGCTATTTTTACCACAACACAACTCAGAATAGACAACTTGGAAAATAAAACACTGATATGATGACCACAGCTACTGAAAGAGCTTACAGGTGGCGATGGACATATAGGCTTAAACCAAATGCTGTACCATGGATTTTTCCCCACAAGGAGTCTAAACGCCGCGGATCTCGAGGGAAATCCGCGCTGAGAAACTGCTCTAGCGGCCGCGCATCATGATTAGCGTCGGCATGATTACATACTAACACTGTTCGGGAGGCAGACACACTCTGTCAGTTTAAATCTAGATTAAAGACACATTTCTTTAACCTGGCTTACACATAACACACTAATATACTTCTATTATTCAAATCCGTTAAAGGATTGTTAGGCTGCATTAATTAGATCAACCGGAACCGGGAACACTCCTCATAACACACGATGTACTCGTTACATCTTAAGAAGAATGGCATCTACGCTAATATTTGTCTGTTTCTTTATTATTCTGTTTCTCAGTCCGTGTCCGGATCAGATGGTGGATCGGCGCCGGGAGATGATGTCTGCGACCCTGATCGTCGGCGGAGGCCAGGACACCTAGATGAGCCCCGGGGACATATCCCCAGTGAAGACCTCGACTTAAATACAATAGAACTTAAAATTAAACAAAATAACTATAATATAATAAAATACCTAACTACATAATACTATTATTGTTAGAAATTGCAACAATATAAAAATAGAAATATAATACATTTATACATTTAAAATTTAATTAAAACAATAAGTAAAAAAAATAAATAATAATATCCTGGCCAGAGGAGAACTGGCCCCCGACTGAGCCTGGTTTCTCCCAAGGTTTTTTTCTCCATTCTGTCACAGAGGGAGTTTTGGTTCCTTGCCGCTGTCGCCTCTGGCTTGCTCAGTTGGGGACACTTAATTTCTAACGATTAACGTCAATTTGATTTCATAGATACTATTTAAACTAAACTGAGCTAGACAATGACATCTCTGAATTCAATAATGAAATGTCTTTAACTGAAAATTGAGTGTTTAATCTTATTATTATACATTACTGACACTCTATTCTCCAATTTGATACTGTTAAGTGCTTTGACACAATCTGTATTGTTAAAAGCGCTATATAAATAAAGGTGACTTGACTTGACTTGACTTGACTAACAGATGGCATCTAGCGTTTCTTGTCTCCGCCGTTTGTAAGCTCTTTCAGTAGCTGTGGTCTACTAAAAGACTCAAAGGCATCAGGGCTAGAAAGAAAAAAGAAGCGGGTCTTTAGGAAGTTTTATTCGTCCAGAGGCATCTTCCCATTCTTTTCTCCTCTTCTTATCACTAGGAAAGCAATGAAGTCATACATCGCTTTTTTGTTGTTGCCCTTCGACAGAGGTGGGTAGAGTACCCAAAAACTGTACTCAAGTAAAAGTAAAAGTACTTGAAGAAATATTTACTCAAGTAAAAGTAAAAGTAATAGTCTGAATAATTACTTGAGTAAGAGTAAAAAAGTATCGGATAAAAAAACTACTCAAGTAGTTAGTTACTAGTTACTTTGGATCATATACTGAAAATAGTCTATTTTTATTTAGATATATAAATTTTATCTATATATCTCTATCTCTCTCTCTCTCTCTCTCTCTCTATATATATATACACACACACACACTGCCATTCAAAATACTTTTAATGTTTTTTTTGTTTTTTTTTTTATGTAATTTATTTCAGTGATGCAAATCAGAATTTTTATCAGCCTGATTTATTATCAATGCTGTTCTTTTATAGCTTTCTATTCATAAAAGAATCCTGAACAAAATGTCACAGGTTCCAAAAAATATTAAGCAGCAAAACTGTTCCCTGTTGGAAAAAACAGCTTTTGCTGGTAAGGTATGTTTTGAAGCATGGGATGCTGGTTTGAGCTGATTTAAGCTGGTCCTTTGCTGGTTTATGCTGATCCTTAGCTGGTTTAAGCTGGACATGTGCATGACCAGCGCATGACCAGCTTAAACCAGCTAATGACCAGCATAAACCATCATCCCAGCTTCAAAACATACCTAACCAGCAGATGCTGTTTTTTTTTTCAACAACACTGATAATAAATCAATATATCTGAATGATTTCTGAGGGATCATATGACTCTGAAAACTGGAGTAACAGCTGTTAAAAATTCTGATTTGCATCACTGAATTAAATTAAATTATATTTTAAAGTATATTAATTATGTATTATAAATGTATATGTTTATAACCTCTGACACGGAGAAGAGTGAAAACTCCTCACATGACCGCTACTGAACATAATGAAACAAATGCACATCGACGGATCTTTGTCCGTCTGTTCTGCTAAATGTAAACAAATGTAGCCTTTATTTCTGTAAGCGTAAATATTGTGAAAATATCAATATTAATTGTGTCCAAGGGCGTAACCATGGTATAGATATTGGGGGGGTCCAAATGTGAGCCCTTCCCCAGATATTTTTTTTTAAGTGCATTTCCCACAATTCACAAATTTCATATATTGATAAAGATTTGCTCATCTAGAACATAGTTTTGAGGAATACATTGACCATTTGAATTAACATTGAAAGAACAGTCTGCAATTTCTTTGACATAGCAGCAAATAGGATGGCTTCCAATGAGGAAAACTTACATACCTAAAGCATTTTGGTTTAAATATTGTGTGTTTCATGTGAATGAAATCATATCAATCATGAAATCAAACTTACAACTACACTATGCCCCCCCCCAACACATACACACACGTATCACAATTACTCTGTATCCCCTTCATTCACTCACACCACCATCTCTCTGTCCTACAAACACACACACACACCCTTACTTCTTCACTTATACTTAAAATGCCTTAATTCCACACACATACTTACACCATGCCATGGCCCAATCCACACACACACACACACACACACACACTGACACATACACATCACAAATTCTCTGCATCCCCTTCAAACACATACACACCATCATCCCTCTCTCCTATAAACACACACACACACACACTCTCCCACATATGTGCATATACATTTTTATATAGTACATATACATTTGATACTTCTCACTTATACTTAGTTTTGCCTACTTTTTCCATACCTTCCTCTATCCCATATACCCCTCCCCTCGTAATATGCACACACATCTCCAGACAATCACACACACACACATATCCATGCACAATAAAGCGGAGCATCCAACCTACGTTTACACAAGTAGCTCTATGTATGTGACAAATAAACATCCTTGTATCCTTCTATCAATAGTTAAGGTTTCATATCGAAAATAGTTGATATTGAAAATGGTTGACCTCTTATAATGACATGCACTTTTTTAGTATTTATGAAAAACAAGCAAAAAAGTTTCACTTATTTCATTTGAACTTAACCACTTAAGCCACTTTGTCAGGTAATAGTTAACATAACTATAGACTTACAATAAAAACAAACAGGCCAGGCCATCAAGGAATGAATAGAGGCTTATCAATGGAGTGGGCAGTGCGGGAGCTCCTTGGTCTGTGACTCCAGCAGTTCATTATTCAGACTATTTTCAGGGTATCATGCTAGCTACCTAGCTATAATACTGAGCCATTTAAACCTGATATTTTTTCACATTTATTCAAAAATTGCCGCGGTATTTTTGACCATGGCACTACTTTTTAGGTGTCTACTTGCTTACCGTCTGAAAAAAGGCGGATGACCACCTGTTCGTCCTGCTTCTTTCTTTTAGCTCCTACCTTCATTTCATTTAAGCACCAGTGACAGTCGGACTGAGCGGTTTTTTCAAACGATGGCAAGCCGGTGTTTACGGGCTCAACCAAGTGTACAATTGAGGGGGGGTGGTTACACAGTTTTGTTTCCCTTGTTTTTCCTAAATTGAAAGTAAATAGGAAATAACAACATATCCACTAGGCTACAACCAGGGTTCATAAAAGGAGGGCATATCATATGTCACATATTACAATATAATAGGCCTATTATTGGGGAAAGTAGGCAAAGTATATGGTGGTTACGCCCATGATTGTGTCTAGGCAAAGGCATCCCTCCTGGAACTAACGCGGGTTTGGCGGGTGTTCATTTCATACTCTGTGACGGTTTATTTAATGAATAAATTATACATTGTATTTAATGTGTAAGGTACATGTACAACAAACTGGTAATGTCATAGTGGTATCGTGTACTGTAATCGAATCTCTACCTGTGGAACCGACAACACACGCGGTGTTCATCTAATAAAGATCTTCATAGCTAGCAAACCATAGCCTTTGCAGATTTGCTTTCAACTGACTGTAGATCCAAAGCCACGTCTTCAGCGCTCTTGATGTTCTTAAAGTTTCTGTTACAACTCTGAGTGTGAACCGCTTCAGATGACTCAGCGCGTGCGGCAGAACTGAACGAATCATTCAAACTGATTCGCGAACCGATTCACTGGTTTGCCAACTGGTTTGATCAAGCCTTCGAACAGAATTGACTCAAAAGAATGAATCATTTGCGAACGGGCATCGCTCATTGCCCAGAAAAAAAGTAGACGGCGCGTTTGGAATAAATTGAAGGATTTTTAACTTGTATTACATTAAGGTAACGAGAGGAGCGTCGCCCACAGTAACGAAGTAAAAGTACCGTTTTTTCACTAAAAATGTACTTGAGTAAGAGTAAAAGTACCCATTTTTAAATATACTCTAAAAGTATTAGTTACCCAAAAAATTTACTCAAGTAAATGTAACGAAGTAAATGTAACTCGTTACTACCCACCTCTGCCCTTCGACTTAAAATTACAACCAAAAGCCACACAATGTGGTATTGCATCAGTATTTTATTATCTGAGCTGTGTTTTCTGAGTTGTGTTGCAATAAAAAGCGCAAGTAGTTCACTGAGTGCAACCATTTGACGTCATCGACGCAGAATGTACTGTGCACAAAAAAATAATGGCACCCCCCATAGTACAAAAACGAAGTCGATTTTTTTAAATAACATGCATTTTCATGGGTTTTCTACTACATATTTAAATAAGAGACATCATTTACGTTATATTAATCTATACATGTCTTAATACCCGGGGATACCTTTAATTATCTAGTTTGGGTGTGGGGGTTGGATGGGGGGTGGGAGTGGGGGGCACTAATAGGGATTTCACCTAGGGCATCAAAATGGCTAGAAACGGCCCTGCAGATGGACCTGGTGTTGATCCACTGTACAATAGATGGCCTTTTCACTTTCGTCCAGTACAAAGCTATTAGACGCTTTGATTGGGGTGTACATGTGTCAGTTTACAAGTGCTGCCACGGTATACAATATTCTCAAGAATAATTCCCAAAATAAAACTTCTGGCTTCATAAGTAGATTTATAGATACCATCTGAGAAATGAGTATAACAACCTCTTTCCCAAACTCCTGCACCTTAGGGCAGTTCAACAAACCAAACCCCAAAGTGTCTTTAACTGATACACATTACTCAATTAATCATGTCACATTAAGCAAACATGATATTTACATGTCTCCTACAGTAAGAACAAAATTGTGAAAGCTAAACTTCACTGAAATTGATGAAAGTGATTACACACCAAATGGATCATTAAAAGGTGTATCCTGTGCAGCTGTAAAGGTTGGGCGTTGAATATGAGGCAGAGATAGTCCAGATCCAGAAAAGGACAGATTTTGTGATGTATTACCCTGTATCCCCCTATCTGATTTGAAGTATAAATTTACATAAAACTAATTCACACATATTTAATAAAATTGAGTCCAGTGAGTATTCTTTTTTTATTTTATTTTATTTTATTTTAAAGTTTAAAGTTATATTGCAGCCCTATGCTAAATTGCTCCGATATACATTTTCAGCTTTTAGCTGTTATATAAAAGTTACATAGGCAGGTGTGTGCCTTTCTGAATCATGTCCAATCAATCAGCTGGATTTTTCATGAATGCCATTCAAACTCAAAGATCATCTCTAAAGGGTCATAGCAAAGGGATATGTCTTTTTTTTTTTTTTTTTTTTTTTTAATTAAATCTGGTTTTTGCTTTATCATTATGGAGCTTTATAAAATGTTATTCTTACGAATAGATTGAATCGAGAATTAAAATCTCGTTTTGCAAATAAAGATTTAAAAAATAAATAAATGAAGAACAGGTCAAACTGAAACAGCCGGCGCCGGTAGATGGCGTCATAAACAACTAGTTATAAAGACAGTCTTATACTAGTATAGATAGATAGATAGATAGACAGACAGACAGACAGACAGACAGATAGACAGACAGACAGACAGATAGATAGATAGATAGATAGACAGACAGACAGATAGACAGACATACAGATAGATAGATAGATAGATAGATAGACAGACAGACAGATAGACAGACATACAGATAGATAGATAGATAGATAGATAGATAGATAGATAGATAGATAGATAGATAGATAGAAACAGTTGGATAGTTTATAAAACTTACAAGACGTTCCTACATTGATGTCTGACCAAGTTGATGGAAAATGTAATTTATTATCGTGTTTTGCTTCCCGTTTTATCCGTCTCAGGAAGCCCTCCGATTTGCGCTCTGTATGGTTATTAACAAAAGACTGATTGATAGATTGGTTTATTTGAAAAAATAAAATAAAATAAATAAATAATAATAATAATACAATCCCACTGAGATGTTGATAGAGAATACTCCGAGAATAATTGACTCGTGCTGGTTGTCTGGATATTTCTACATTTCTCCCCAAGATCCATAAAAATTGAAGTTTATGCAGAAAAAAAGGTAAATCCACATGTCACAAAAATCACAGGTAATTTCCCCAAGGGTATTCCAGGAGACATAAACTCTTCATTCTCAGCGCCCTCGATCAATAAATATTACAGATTCTCCATCTCGATTAGATATGACGCTGCTAATCCACAAAATGTCGCAGGCTCTTTGCTTCAAGCAGTTCACACTCTTGCTGAGAGAAGATGTCGTTTTGTGCTGCTGTGTTCAGAGTGTGATGAAGCGTCTCACGCACCGCTGTAATAATTTGCACAAGGAGTTTTTCATCTTCGCGCTACAAACTCCGCCTGTGATGCGCGTGGGAACGCAGCGCGTGCACTTATATTGGGCTTCCTTACCTGTATCAACAAAAATATAGACTATTTAGCCCTGTAGAGTTTACATTTGCAAACATCTCTTTTGCCATTAATTTTAATAATGCAGTGAAGTATTTGCGCTTTTTTATGAATTTGATAGAAATTGGTACAGGCTAAACAATGAATTGGGGCTGCACAGTTTGCCAAAAAAAAAAAAAATTAATTGCTATGTGAATTGGGATAGCCTACAATAAAAACGTACCATCTAAACGTCTCAACTGTTCATTACTAAGGGGGGAAAAGTGCAGATGGTCTCTGAATTAAGGTGTGTATTAGAGTAGCATAGACTAGACTAGACTAGAATAGAACAGCATAACAATACATATAGAAATAGCTAACTGTCATAATGACACTTTCATGCAGCATTCTTCACTCATTCTGTGTAAATCCTAAAATGTGATGGCCCTCTGTAATGCATTTGCAATCCAGTTAGTGAAACCACTCCAGGTGGTGGTTAGAGACAGATTCAGGACACCTAATGTGAATGGATCTTTGTTGTTCAAGCCCTATGTAAATTTAAGTCTTCCCAAAATTTTAAGTAAGAAAGAAAGAAAGAAAGAAAGAATGAATGAATGAATGAATGAATGTTTGAATGAATGCGTGAGAGCATTTTACAGTACACCTTCAAGAACACGCTCCTCACAATCACTCATTGTCTGTTCTACCGTTCACTACCTTGAACTTTTTCCAGACCTTACTTACCTGTGTACTCACGATGTGTTACTTACCTCCAGAGTTTCCCGTGTTCCTACGATCCAGATCTCTTTCGTACCCGATCTCCACCAGGATTCCTGCCACGAAGACCAAGAGACTTACTTTCAGCTAAGCATTCAAGAACTCTCATACTGTCATTTACTCACCTGCCTTCTGCTCACCTTGTTCTTCAGTCATTGTCAATAAACCTGCCTACTTTGAACACTTATCTCGTGTCTCTGCCTGTGAAGTATGACAGATACAGGATAGAATGGACACTAATTAAATGTTTCGCTGTTTTGTAGATGTTGAACATTTAAAGAATGAGTCGATCTGTGCCATTTTTAATTGTACATTATGATGAATATTAAAATATTATTTAAGTGTAAGGAACTGCTGAAATCTATATTAGACCAGACAACAAACCCATAACTGACCATTTTCATCTGCTGACAACTGTATGACTCATGGTGAAGTCTATATTACAAGGGCTTAAATTAACCACAAGATGCAGATAAATATTGTGCGGCGTTTATCTCCATCACTGATCTCCTGCAATAATCTCCTTCATAGAACTTCAGTATTTATCTCTTGCGTTGTAAACCACACTCTCCCTCCATCATGTTCTCCTGTAAAGAATGAAGTCTGTTTATTCTGTGATTCTCTGTGCTTAAGATTTGTGGTGTGTGACGTGTTCCCTACCTTTACCAGTCTGTTAAATGCCTGCATTTGGACGTCAATCCTAACTCTTTATGAGTCTGGTTTCTATCCTGACAGCCACACTGCTATTTTGGAGAGTACGTGAAACCTTTTTTATTATTATTATTATTTTTTTTTTCCTTCAAAAATCAGTTGTGACATTCATCAGAGGAAATTTAGGCAGCCTACTGTGGAATGTGTGTAATGTGTAAATAGCATGCAAAAAGAGTTTGAAACTTTATAACTGTTTTCGGTATAAACTGTATTGACATTTAGCAGAATTTAGATATGTATAGTCCATATTTTGGCAAATATTGTATTTCATCCAGGTATTTTGTGCATATAGAACACTTACATACTGTGCAAAATATGCATACTGCAGAAACAGAAAAAAAAAATAGTATGCTGAAGCCAATATCTACCCATCCACACAAACACACAGCTACTGGTTTAACAACATCTAAAGTATAATTTAGTTAAAACCTTGGATTAATTTGACTATTCAGATTCACCAAAATTCACTAATTATTAAAAGTGTAAACCCCCTTATTTTTAAAATAGCAGATACATCATACTAATTGAGCAACTGAGGCTGGTAGATGAAGAATACTACACTAATGAAAAAATTTGCCAGTGAAGAAACATTCTGTACGTCTTTGAAATTTCACCAGAAAGAAGAGAGAAAAAGTTTATTGTTGTTTTTCTTTTTTTCTTGTTTTCCTGCTCTAAAACAAAGACCAGTAAATCCAACACATTGTATCTAGTATAGCTGGACAGTTTGCTCCAATTTTGTTCCAACCAAATATCCATGTTCAGAGGTCAGGGGTCAAAGCTAGGCTTTCATTAGTTGTAATGAGACGCCTGTTACTTTCTACAGCTTCTTCAATAACTTCTGCAGGTGCAGTTATTTTTATACAAAAGTTTACAATTTAAATCTCATGATTTGGACTGTTACACTTTGTTAACATTGTCATAGCATTTAAAGAATTGAACAAATGCACAATCATGGAAATGGGACATGGAAACATTACACTCTGACATTATATGAATTGTAAACTTTAATCATGCTGTGATCATTTAGCAGTCTGTGACAAATTAAACATGCCATGTGTGTGAGTTTTACACTGTGTGTGAATATGAAGAACTTCTATATTCAGTAAATATTCTCAAAGCAGAAATGTGTGACTGTGTTGCTGAGGAAAAGTTATGAACCATCAAATACACATGGCAGTACATTTCAAGCTGTTAGATAAATATATTGTTGAATGAAACTATTTTGATTCATGTGTAGGCATGTTCCAGATGTGAAAATCAAAAGGCCTACAGTATGTGCTGTTTCTTTTATTTGATTACAAGTTTCCATTATGAGTCTAAATGATTTTGCTTTGCAAACTATAAAATGTCAGGTTAATTTTATTTGACCCATTGTATATTAAGCTAAATCAATCATTTGATTTTATGCACATTTATACATGTTTTTTTTTTTTTTTTTTTTTTTTTTTTTTATAAAATTGTTTTTGGTAACACTTTATTTTAAGGTGTCCTTACACACATTACATATACTTACTATTTATAATAACAATAAATTATGCATAATTACATGCGAGTAAATCTAAGCCAACCCCTAATCCTAACCCTAACCATATAGTAAGTACATGTAGTTAATTGATATTACTCTGTACTTTAGTGTATAATTACACTGTAACAACAACAACTTGAAATAAAGTGTGACCTTGTTTTTTTTTTTTTTGTTTTTGTTGTTTTTTTTTTTTTGTTTTTTTAACTGTAAATTTCTGTAGTTGCATCTATAATTACACGGTTGATCCCTAACCTGGTCCCTGCACCCTTAAACATAACCATGCCACCAAGCCTGTGAAATCTATATGAAACTCAACTGGCAGCGAGCTGATAATAACATCTGGCTAATATTTTTAATGAATTATTTTTGAAACATAGCCTTATTTTTATTTATTTATTTATTTATTTATTTATTTTTTGTCATATTCATTTAAATACCTCTTCATTTTCAACCCTCAACTTCTAAAACTTCAATAATCCTAATAATTATACTCAGAATGGCGGCCCTGCTTCAGGGAATAATGCACAGAAAGCATCCGTGAGTTAAAAAAAAAAACCAAAAAAAAACACCTTTTTTAAATATTACTTGAAATGTCAATCAAAACAAACAGTACACTACAAGTCCTATTGAAGAAAGAAGGGAAGTCCCCCCCATTTTATAGCATTCTTGCAATATCCCTGTGGCAAAGAGAGCCAGAACACAGACATTTAAAAGAGGACTAATTGTGTCGGACATTAGCAGAAACACTTCCCCAACCTTCAGAACAAACCCCCTCATAAGGAATGTTTAAAAGGAGCTGCAAAACAGAACCTTTTCTCCTCTGCCTGTGTTTCTTCATGTTGGTTATAACTGTTTAAAAGGAAGAGGACAGGAAGAGACTAACAGGTAAAAACAGTTCTGCTACAGTTCTGCTATGGACATTACACATTGAAATCATGAGTGTTTATTTAATGTATAAGGCCTAACACTGCTACAGTTAATAAAATAAAAGTGTTGGCGTTGTTACTTGTAGTTGTTGTTCATATTTAGTCAACACTCATACAAGTCCAAGCTGATAAACTACGTCCACTTTCAGTCTTGCTCTTGGCTGGATGATCACCATTTTGTCAACTGTTTAGAGCAGGGGTGCATTTCCCAAAAGCTTTGTAAACCTAAGTAGATCATGGAAACCACTGGCACCTGTGGTCTTTACAAACAACTTAGGCTTGCAATGCTTCTGGGAAATGCAGCCCAGCACAGTATGTTAACTTTAGCTGTTTTATTTGACAAATACCATCTATTTATATGGTTAAGGACTTAACCATGTACAATCTAACATTGTTAGATTATTACAGCTTGCTTTAGCTATTTCAGATTAGTTATGAAATAATTATATTTAAATATAAATCTTATTTAATCATACATAATAATTATATATAAATTAGTGCTGTCAAATGATTAATCATGATTAATTGCATTACATATGTATGTGTACTGTGTATATTTATTATGTATATATAAATACACACACATACAGTATACATTTTGAAAATATTTACAATTATATACATTTATATATTTATATTCTTATATTTTATATAAATATATTTAATATATAAATATAACATATTTTTCTTAAATATATACATGCATGTGTTTGTATTTATATATACATAATAAATATACACAGTATACACATATATTATGTAAACAAACTTTAATCGTGATTTAACTTTAATCGCGATTAATTGTTTGACAGCACTAATATAAATATTTTTTTTTTGTTTTTGTTTTTAGAAGTTTAGATTTAATCTTTGCCATCGTTACTTGTATATGGTCTTTTTTCTTTGTTTGTTTGTTTGTGAATTAATTTTGTATTTTCAAATGATTTATTTATTTATGAACATTATGTATTTATGGTGAAGTGGTTCCGTGCATCTGTTTAAAGAACAGAGTTTTGAAGAGCGTTCTAACACAGAGAAATACTGTTGTTTGTATGAAACACAGACTAAAGACCACAGATCAGCCTCCTGGCAATGAGTGCAGAAAGGTAATATCAGTAATGAAACACTCTTCAGATGAGAGTGTGGTTAAGCAGCTTTGCAGTATTGACAGTCATTGGTCTGTAATCCTGCGAAGTCCCTAGATGTCTAAGACATGTTCCCTGGACAGGAACATGCCTAGACCTAGACACACCTGGCACACACCTCATATAAATCTTAGTCTGAATAGTACCTTTTGTCCTCTACGTTGCGATGTTTTAAAAGCTACATTATTATTATTATTATTATTATTATTAAAATTCTGGTCAGCCTACATCCGACCCACCCTAATTGTGATCGCAAAGCATAAGCCCCTAATTACCACACTGAATAACTCAACTAAGATACAGAAACTATAAAACTGGTGATGGTGATAATAAAAAATAACACATAAGAGAATCATAAAAAACAAGCACCAAAGCACCTGTGTTGTTATCTGATATAGCAGTGTCTCTGTGTCTGTCTCCCAAACAATGTTAGGTAGATTGTTCCAGAGTAAATAGTAAATATATTAAATATTAATAAATATGTTAGTAAATATTATGTTTCCTCCGACTGTCAAGTGGAGACATTAAAATTCAGTCTGCATTTATTCTGTTTCTGAGACTGCCTATGGATAGGTGGCCTGCCTGATCATCAAGCATGGCAAGGTCCATAACTCATTCATCATAGCCTGATCTCAAGTGTACAATGTACACACCCTTGAACATTAGTAAAATAAATAGTAAAATGAAACTGTAAAATCAATGATAATATTACCAAAGAAAAACTTTATCTGAAAGTTTACACTTGTTCTGCTCAGAGATCTCAAGGTGTTAATGATCGGTTATTATGGTGCAGTCTTTAACACCCGTGACACAAGACGTTTCCTCATAGAGCTCCAGTATGGGTCAGTCTGAACCTGTATCTTCTGTCTCTTTCCCAACATTTTCTTCTGCCATCTCAGCCTCTAATTCTTACTTTCCCCTCCCTCAACTTCAGTAAATACAACAGCAAATAGGAAGTCCTGAAACTGGGCAGTGCATATCAAATAACAAAAAACAATACATTCTCTCTTAATAAAATCTACCTATCGTGTTAGTCTAGTTTTTCGGACAGTTGTGGACTAACATTATACATCAACATCATGTGTTTTTTTTTTTGTTTTTTTTGACCCTTAGAGGTACAGTTGAAATCAGTGTGCATAGTAATATGTGCTTTTGAACACCTAAGACTCTAGAGGAATATATGAATATATAATCAGAAATGGCATTTAAAAACTTAATGATGCCCTAATATTTTATAGCACAGCCCTCAGTCAAAATAACTGCTGTCATCCACTTCTTATAACCATTGATAAGCTTCCTGTACCTCTTTACTGGCAGTTTGGATTTGCACGCAAACTCATAGCTGGCCATTTCAGGACAGTCCAGCATTTTGTGTTTAACCATTTTGGGTGCTTTTTGAAGTGTGTTTAGGGTCATTATTCTTCTGGAAGACCTATGACCTGATCCGGTGATCCAGCTTTCTGACACAGGGTACAACAGTGAATTTTATTGGTACAACAGTGCATTTTTTTCTGTAACCAGAGAGATGGTCTGTCTTTTGATGATCAAGCTCATGTCTTTCACTCAGCAGTGCAGTCTTCCTACCATATAACCTTCTTTCACTGAGTTGCAGATGGATGGAGTTGAAATGTTCATACCTTGTGTCTGAAGATCAGCTTGAATCCGTGTGGGAGTTGAATGAGGTACTGTTTCTTCTAGCCAAACAATCTTTCACTGCTGCAGCCATGTCCTGTGAGGTCCTGTGAGTGCCACGAACCTTAAATGTCTTGCTAACATTGTGTACAGTGGAAAAAGGGACATCATGGTTTCGGGAGATGTGCTTATTTTGCAATGCAGAAGTAAGATATTTTCTGTGAATGTGCGTTGCTTCAGATTCTGTAGCTGCTATAGATAAATAACTAGAAGAATAACAAAGTTCAGTAAAACTATTTGTGCTATAAACCTGTGTTGATGATTAAGATAAAATACTTGAAAAAAGTCTGCATACTCTCAAAAATCAAAGATCACAAGCGAGATGAAGGAAATGTAGGCAATTTACTGAAATACAAAAAAATAAATAAATAAATAAGAAAATGAGACTCAGCATCTCATTTTCTTTTAAGGGAACATGTGCTGCGTGGAATGATGACACTCTGGGGAAGTAAACATCCACTGTGCCACACTGACTAGTGCCTGCCCTGGTGTTATGCTTGTTCAGGCACAACTCAGGATAAGAGAATTCGTAATCCCGGCAAGGAGATTAGTCCAGACTATAAAATCTAATAAATGTATGCGGGGAGGCCCAGCCTGCAGCATCACAGATCAGCTGTAGGAAGACCCCTGATAAAAGTTCTTTAGAGTATGCCAGTGGCATTCCATCCAAATAAACTGCGAATGCTCCGCATACCCAGGTCATCTGAGAAAATGAGTTTGTGGGTTAATTAATATAAATATGATTATACATGATTGATCCCTTGTCATTTGAGATGTACTTAAAGCTTAATAAATTGTTGGGAATAAGTATGTAAAATTATTTATTTGACAAACAACGGTAATTTTCTGCAAATCTATGTCAGTTCCGGAAGCTTCCAGACAAGAGGATTCTCCACAGCTTTCGTGCCTCCACTCTGCTGCTATGACTCATCACGACTGTTACGCATTTTTAGTGGTTTGCTGGCATGACCTCGATTGCCGAAAATTACATTGTTTTTGATGAAAAACTAACTAGACTAAATAAAAAAAAAAAAAACATTAACCAGGTTTCCATCCAAGGATTTTTTTGCGAAAAAATATTTAACGCTTTAAAATATTTACGATATAGCTGATGGAAATGCCAATTATCGATTCAATTTCTCATGTGTCGACAAAATCTTCTTCCGTTTAACTTTAGCGCATAAATTCCATATCGATACTTCAAATGTCGCAAAAATTAGTTTGGAAACACGTTTTGTTGAGAAAAGGGGCTTTAACGCAAATAAATGTGGTGTCACATGACAGAATTAGCCTATAGGCAGCATCCATGTTCATGATATTGCTCACGTTAAAGCACCGTTTCCATGTAGTTCAAAAGCGCATAAAATCATATTATTAAATTGTATCTAAAATTATTTTATACATGGTAAGAAAAAGACGAGTTACCTCTCAAACATACTTATCTTAATTTGGTGTTAGTAGGCTAGCCTACGTTTACATTATTATTATCATTATTTATTTATTTATTTATTTTATTTTTTTTTACAGTTCACTGTTCAGTTTAAATAGCCTGTTTAAATAGCCTTTCAGCTTGACCACCATACCCCCGTGATATTATGCCAAGCACATTTTGTTTTACATATTGGAACGTGAAGTACAAAAGTTTAAATTAATTTGTTTTGGCTTGTTAGCTTCTTATATTTTTATTCTTGTTTTGTTCTGAGTTCTTTCTACCATTAAATTTAAATGATTTGTTGTAGAGTGAGGGGAAATAAAATATTTTTTCATGTTTCTTCAATATTTTTGGCTGACTGTATTTTATTATGACAATGAACAGGCTGCGTTGTGAGTCAGTAGGCTATGATTAACTGCCCAGCCAACATTTCCACGTGGGCCCCATGTGGGTTTTTGATGGGCTGCCACTTGGGCCCTGCATGGGCAACCCAAATGGAACCCGTACAATTTTGTCCATCGGCTCCACTTGGGCCCCATGTGTGTTAGCCCATACAGGCACATGATGGGTCCATAGTGGGCTCTAAGTGGGGCCCATGTAGATTTTCATTATATGGGCCCACATGGGTCCCAAATGGGTTCTTAATAATTGGGGCCAAGGTGGGCCACATACAGAACCCTTATGGGGCCCAAATGGGTGGCCACTCTGAACCTACAAATGGCCCATATATGGGGATTTTGTGGGACCACAGTGGGTCGGAACTGGGCCCCATTTATATTTCTTTATTAATTCCTCTGGATAAAGTTAATGTGCTAATAAGCAAAATCATCTTTCAAACCACTCCAACTCTCAAATTAAAATGTTTTTTGTTTGGAAACCTGTACCTGACCTGATTTGTTGATTTCATGTGGTGCTCAATACATTTTAAATTACATGATAAAATATTTCAACTGTGAAGAAAATGACTTCAACTCAATCTCTAAATCACATTTTTTATTAAGTAAAACAAAATATTAAAAAAAATAGACAAAAACACTTGAATAGATCAGGATAAAATGATATTCCTAGGCCTGTGCAGACTCCTCAGCTTCATATCTAAAAACAGTAAAGAAAAAAGAAAAAACAGAGAAAAGGCATTTATTTTAAAATACTACTAAACATTTACAAGAGCATTAAAGGGATAGTTCACCCAAAAATGAAAATTCTGTCATCATTTACTCACCTTCAAGTAGTTCCAAACCTGTATGAATGTCTTTGTTCTGCCCGAACACAAAGGAAGATATTTTGAAGAAAGTTTGTAACCAGGCTGTTTTTGGGTACCATTGACTTCCATAGTAGGAAAAAAAAAAATACTATGGAAGTCAATGGTGTCCCAGAACTGCTCTGTTTCCCATATTCTTCAGAATATCTTCCTTTGCGTTCAGCAGAACAAAGACATTCATACAGGTTTGGAACTACTTGAGGGTGAGTAAATGACAGAATTTTCATTTTTGGGTGAACTATCCCTTTAAAAGGCATGCGTGGTTATAATTAAGCTGTGGCAGTACTTTTCCCTATGTGACAAAACTGTCACTTAAAGGGATAGTTATAACTAAAGGTAATATGAACAAGTTAAAGGTGACACTATTCAGTTAATAAATTTAATTATGTGCTAGGAACTATTTTTGTAAAATAGCCTAAATGATAATGCAACAGTTTGATTTCAAAAGAGTGTATAACTGTAAAATGTTTGTCAAATTAAAAGTAACTTACTGGCAACAATTATCCAGTAGTTGCTGTATTTCATACCACTGTAAAACTGTAAAGTACAATAGTTTTAAGCACACTATAAAATGAATTACAGAGTTATACTGTTATTTATTTTATTTATTTATTTATTTTTATTTTGTTATATATTCAATAACACAAGTTATTGCTTCACACCAACAGGTTTATTCATGATTCATCTTTTATATTTCATAGCTGAACTTCAATCACACAGAATTACCAGCATATTAACCATATTTCATCATGAACATACCAGTCAAAAGTTTTTAAACAGCAAGATTTCTAAAAAAAAAAAAAAAAAAAGAATGATATTCTGCTCACCAAGCCTGCATTTATTTGATCCAAAATACAGCAAAAACAGTAATATTGTGAAATATTTTTACTATTTAAAATAACTACTTTCTATTTGAACATGTTAAAATGTAATTTATTTGTGATCAAAGCTAAATTTTCAGCATCATTACTCCAGTCTTCTGTGTCACATGATCCTTCTGAAATCATTCTAATATGCCAATTTGCTGTTCAAGAAACATTTTTTATTAAGATTATCAATATTTAATACAGTTGAGTACATTTTTTTTCAGGATTCTTTGATGAATAGAAAGATCCAAAGATAAGCATTTATCTCAAATAAAAAGCTTTTGTAACAATATGCACTATTTAAAAGCTTGTTGTCATATCTTTTTTTTTTTGGGGGGGGGGGGGGGGGGGGGATATAAATTAATACTTTAATACTTTAATTTAGCAAGGATGCTTTAAATTGAACAAAAGTGATTATAAAGACATTTATAATGCTACAAAAGATTTCCATTTCCGATAAATGCTGTTCTTTAACTTTTTATTCATCAAAGAAACCTGAACAAAAATTCTACTCTGTTGTTTTCACAGGAATAAATGACATTTTAACATATATTCAAATAGAAAGCAGTTATTTTAAATGGTAATAAAAAAAAAAAAAATTATAAATAAAAAAATCACAATATTACTGCTTTTGCTGTATTTTGGATCAGATAAATGCAGGCTTGGTGAGCAGAAGATAATTCTTTAAAAACATTAAAAATCTTACAGTTCAAAAACTTTTGACTGGTAGTGTATAACCTAAAAGTAAAATCACAGTTAACAACACATTGTGCCAGTGGAAAATAAATGTATTAAATATAAGAATAAAAGTTTGAAGAGTTAAAGTACTTAATTAGTAAGAGCATACAACAATCAGAGAACGCATACCATCTGAAAATGTTTAAAACGGTCTTCTTTATGGCCGCCTGCCTCACGATGGTCCGGCCGCTCTGCCAGCGCCGCTGCGGGAGAGAAACGCTGCTTAGCACGGCTTAACTGAGAAATGAGCGCCCGATGTCCTGATCCGATGTTCTTACAGACATTTATTAACTCAAAAGTATTTATACATTGCAAATAGCATTGGTATAACACAACTGATGCGACTGCAAGTGTTTTAAAGTTCACCTACCTATTTAAAGTATTCGTAAGGCTTTTCGTCTTCACGAGTCTCCCGCCGGTCTGCCAGCGCGCTGCGGAGGAAAATACTAGTTAGCACCGCTTTACTGGGAAAGTGAGCAAGTTACATTAAAATAATACACACAAGACAATGAAGAAAAGTGTACACATGCAATTTAATGTATACCTACCCATTTAACACGCTCTTAGGACCTTCGCCTTCACGACGAGTCTCTCCGCCAGCCGCGTAGCGTTGAAAAAATATCCAATTAGATAAAAGCAGCAGTAACTCGGCTAATATAAAATTAAATATAAATCTTACTTTGATAGATTAGGCCTAGAGTTTATCCACTGACCCGCAGGTGCCCGTGTTTAAGTGGTGAGTGGCAAACCGGTTTTTTTTTTTTTTTTTTTTGAGAAATGAGAAAGGGCGGGAAGACACGCGCGCCAATCTTCGCATGACGCAATGACTGCGTAACACAAGTGATTTTAGATTATAAGGAAAAAAACTTGAGTAGGCCTAGTTTTTTGGAGATGCTTATAAATAAATAAAATGAAATTATTCCTAAAGTAAATGGTCTTGGATTGTTGTAGCCTATATGCAGTACATTATGATAATCCTTTAAAAACAGATGCAATACTTAAGTTACCCATAATTGCATAAAAATAAACCAACTGCAAAAAACTATTTTTTTAACTATAAATATAGCCAAATATAGCCCAAATGTGGCCCATGTGGGACCCACAAATAAACAATAATGGGCAACCTAACTGGGGCCCACAGTTTTATCCAAGCTGGGGCCCATATTCAGCCCATCAAAGTGCCCACTCTGAGCCCATGCCCAGTTGACGCCCATATAGCCCAGATAAATCTCACGTGGGGCCCATATGGACGTGTTGGCTGGGCCTCTGGCATGTTACCCCAGCAGTGCAGTAAATTTGCCAAAGCTTCATCATGCTGGCATTCGAAATGAAATGTTCGGTCAATGGGAAGGCAAGCTTTCGTGAACCTTAATGTTCACGAAAGCTTGCCTTCCCATTGACCGAACATTTCATTTCGAATGCCAGCATGATATTAACCTTAAGAAAACCTCACAAGGACACCGCCACATGTTGCATGAATATGAGAGGGATGCTATAACTGCATTCGTTCAGCGTTAGCCCAGCATGAACACTGAATTTCAATTACATTGTATATCGAAGCGTGGCATAGGACTGAATGCAATGTCGCTGGATGGGGTTCAGGGAATTCACCTGGAACCTCACAGTTTCTCACAAAACATCATGTCGTCCGCCCTCCAGAGGAGCTGTGCACACGGAAGCAAGTATGTATCGCTGCAGCCCGGAGACTTCCAAGTGGGAGGAACTTACCTCCAGGTGGGAAGGACTTTTTTGGTTTTGTTTTGAACAGTTTTTATTGTCACCATTTTCATTTGCATTTGCATTTATACTTGTGCACACACATATTTCTTTTCAAGTACACATTTTTAAAACAAGCAAGAATAAATTGCATAAATACACATGGCTTTAAAAAAAAAATACAATCTTTGTTTAAAAAAACAAACAATTACAAATAATTAAAACCATTGTGTTCGTCTTGTTTTTAAAAGTCCATGATTGCGTGTGTGTGTGTGTTAAAAGGTGTGAACATCTCAAAAGTAAAATACAAATTTAAAACAAGCATCTAATTTTTGTGCAATAAAATACAATTCCATTTTGTAAAACACAATAAAACACCAATTAAAAGTCTTTAAAAGTCATCTGTTGTGCAAGTCCGGGGGTGAGCCCCTATCAAGTCAGTCTTCACCAAGGACGCCATAGTCGATACGAGAGGCTCTGGTGCCATCACCACTGAACCAGGTGAAGCCCTCCTCTCTCTGATGCATTGCTTTAAAACAGTCAACTAATTTAAAATTTCTAACTAAACTCTGCAATAAAACCGATGTCTTGTCGACTTTAAAATCCTCCCCTACCCTCTTCCTGTAGAAAGAGGGTAGAATTCACCTGGAACCTCACAACTTCTCACGAAACATCATGTCGTCCGCCCTCCAGAGGAGCTGTGCACACGGAAGCAAGAATGTATCGCTTCAGCCCGGAGACATCCAAGTGGGAGGAACTTACCTCCAGTTGGGAGGGACTTATGTCGCAAGTAGGTTGGGAGACCTCCAAGAGGGAGGGTAGGTTTAGTGTAGAGTTTGGTGTAGGGGAAACAAGTTTCACACATTTGGAGCTGGCTCCGACCTCTGTTTATACCTAATTCCTTCGTTTTGGCGGTTTGCAGCGTGCATTACGAGATGACATTAAATAAACCAATCAAAAGCCTCTGGAGGTTTGTACAGCCCACTTGGAGCTGAAGTCCCACCTACTTGGAGCTGGCTCCGACCTCCGTTTATACCCACCTCCACGGAAGGGCACAGAGAAAAACGCTCTTTCGTCTAAGCGCTCTCAGGTATCAAAAAGCACCACGCTGCCCCGTGTGAGGCTCGAACTCACGACCTTCAGATTATGAGACTGACGCGCTGCCTAACTGCGCCAACGAGGCTGGCGGGCCAACTGGACAGAACAGCGAAGCACTAGCTTGCAGGTCCTTGTCTGTAGGTGTGGCTCCAACGGGTCAGCGCCCTCCGAGCATGTATGTCAGGATGGCCGAGCGGTCTAAGGCGCTGCGTTCAGGTCGCAGTCTCCCCTGGAGGCGTGGGTTCGAATCCCACTTCTGACAGACTTGTCCTTTGGTTGTGGATAGCTGCTAAAGCCCTCTGGCACGTTACCCCAGCAGTGCAGTAACTTTGCCAAAGCTTTTCGTGAACATTAAGGTTCAGGAAAAATTATGGCGTTCAGGGAATTCACCTGGAACCTCACAGTTTCTCACAAAACATCATGTCGTCCGCCCTCCAGAGGAGCTGTGCACACGGAAGCAAGTATGTATCGCTGCAGCCCGGAGACCTCCGAGTGGGAGGAACTTACCTCCAGGTGGGAAGGACTTTTTTGGTTTTGTTTTGAACAGTTTTTATTGTCACCATTTTCATTTGCATTTGCATTTATACTTGTGCACACACATATTTCTTTTCAAGTACACATTTTTAAAACAAGCAAGAATAAATTGCATAAATACACATGGCTTTAAAATAAAAATACAATCTTTGTTTAAAAAAACAAACAATTACAAATAATTAAAACCATTGTGTTCGTCTTGTTTTTAAAAGTCCATGTTTGTATGTGTGTGTGTGTGTGTTAAAAGGTGTGAACATCTCAAAAGTAAAATACAAATTTAAAACAAGCATCTAATTTTTGTGCAATAAAATACAATTCCATTTTGTAAAACACAATAAAACACCAATTAAAAGTCTTTAAAAGTCATCTGTTGTGCAAGTCCGGGGGTGAGCCCCTATCAAGTCAGTCTTCACCAAGGACGCCATAGTCGATACGAGAGGCTCTGGTGCCATCACCACTGAACCAGGTGAAGCCCTCCTCTCTCTGATGCATTGCTTTAAAACAGTCAACTAATTTAAAATTTCTAACTAAACTCTGCAATAAAACCGATGTCTTGTCGACTTTAAAATCCTCCCCTACCCTCTTCCTGTAGAAAGAGGGTAGAATTCACCTGGAACCTCACAACTTCTCACAAAACATCATGTCGTCCGCCCTCCAGAGGAGCTGTGCACACGGAAGCAAGAATGTATCGCTGCAGCCCGGAGACATCCAAGTGGGAGGAACTTACCTCCAGGTGGGAGGGACTTATGTCGCAAGTAGGTTGGGAGACCTCCAAGAGGGAGGGTAGGTTTAGTGTAGAGTTTGGTGTAGGGGAAACAAGTTTCACACATTTGGAGCTGGCTCCGACCTCTGTTTATACCTAATTCCGTCGTTTTGGCGGTTTGCAGCGTGCATTACGAGATGACATTAAATAAACCAATCAAAAGCCTCTGGAGGTTTGTACAGCCCACTTGGAGCTGAAGTCCCACCTACTTGGAGCTGGCTCCGACCTCCGTTTATACCCACCTCCACGGAAGGGCACAGAGAAAAACGCTCTTTCGTCTAAGCGCTCTCAGGTATCAAAAAGCACCACGCTGCCCCGTGTGAGGCTCGAACTCACGACCTTCAGATTATGAGACTGACGCGCTGCCTAACTGCGCCAACGAGGCTGGCGGGCCAACTGGACAGAACAGCGAAGCACTAGCTTGTAGGTCCTTGTCTGTAGGTGTGGCTCCAACGGGTCAGCGCCCTCCGAGCATGTATGTCAGGATGGCCGAGCGGTCTAAGGCGCTGCGTTCAGGTCGCAGTCTCCCCTGGAGGCGTGGGTTCGAATCCCACTTCTGACAGACTTGTCCTTTGGTTGTGGATAGCTGCTAAAGCCCTCTGGCACGTTACCCCAGCAGTGCAGTAACTTTGCCAAAGCTTTTCGTGAACATTAAGGTTCAGGAAAAATTATGAGGTTCAGGGAATTCACCTGGAACCTCACAGTTTCTCACAAAACATCATGTCGTCCGCCCTCCAGAGGAGCTGTGCACACGGAAGCAAGTATGTATCGCTGCAGCCCGGAGACCTCCGAGTGGGAGGAACTTACCTCCAGGTGGGAAGGACTTTTTTGGTTTTGTTTTGAACAGTTTTTATTGTCACCATTTTCATTTGCATTTGCATTTATACTTGTGCACACACATATTTCTTTTCAAGTACACATTTTTAAAACAAGCAAGAATAAATTGCATAAATACACATGGTTTTAAAATAAAAACACAATCTTTGTTTAAAAAAACAAACAATTACAAATAATTAAAACCATTGTGTTCGTCTTGTTTTTAAAAGTCCATGTGTGTGTATGTGTGTGTGTGTTAAAAGGTGTGAACATCTCAAAAGTAAAATACAAATTTAAAACAAGCATCTAATTTTTGTGCAATAAAATACAATTCCATTTTGTAAAACACAATAAAACACCAATTAAAAGTCTTTAAAAGTCATCTGTTGTGCAAGTCCGGGGGTGAGCCCCTATCAAGTCAGTCTTCACCAAGGACGCCATAGTCGATACGAGAGGCTCTGGTGCCATCACCACTGAACCAGGTGAAGCCCTCCTCTCTCTGATGCATTGCTTTAAAACAGTCAACTAATTTAAAATTTCTAACTAAACTCTGCAATAAAACCGATGTCTTGTCGACTTTAAAATCCTCCCCTACCCTCTTCCTGTAGAAAGAGGGTAGAATTCACCTGGAACCTCACAACTTCTCACAAAACATCATGTCGTCCGCCCTCCAGAGGAGCTGTGCACACGGAAGCAAGAATGTATCGCTGCAGCCCGGAGACATCCAAGTGGGAGGAACTTACCTCCAGGTGGGAGGGACTTATGTCGCAAGTAGGTTGGGAGACCTCCAAGAGGGAGGGTAGGTTTAGTGTAGAGTTTGGTGTAGGGGAAACAAGTTTCACACATTTGGAGCTGGCTCCGACCTCTGTTTATACCTAATTCCGTCGTTTTGGCGGTTTGCAGCGTGCATTACGAGATGACATTAAATAAACCAATCAAAAGCCTCTGGAGGTTTGTACAGCCCACTTGGAGCTGAAGTCCCACCTACTTGGAGCTGGCTCCGACCTCCGTTTATACCCACCTCCACGGAAGGGCACAGAGAAAAACGCTCTTTCGTCTAAGCGCTCTCAGGTATCAAAAAGCACCACGCTGCCCCGTGTGAGGCTCGAACTCACGACCTTCAGATTATGAGACTGACGCGCTGCCTAACTGCGCCAACGAGGCTGGCGGGCCAACTGGACAGAACAGTGAAGCACTAGCTTGTAGGTCCTTGTCTGTAGGTGTGGCTCCAACGGGTCAGCGCCCGCCGAGCATGTATGGCAGGATAGCCGAGCGGTCTAAGGCGCTGCGTTCAGGTCGCAGTCTCCCCTGGAGGCGTGGGTTCGAATCCCACTTCTGACAGACTTGTCCTTTGGTTGTGGATAGCTGCTAAAGCCCTCTGGCACGTTACCCCAGCAGTGCAGTAACTTTGCCAAAGCTTTTCGTGAACATTAAGGTTCAGGAAAAATTATGGGGTTCAGGGAATTCACCTGGAACCTCACAGTTTCTCACAAAACATCATGTCGTCCGCCCTCCAGAGGAGCTGTGCACACGGAAGCAAGTATGTATCGCTGCAGCCCGGAGACCTCCGAGTGGGAGGAACTTACCTCCAGGTGGGAAGGACTTTTTTGGTTTTGTTTTGAACAGTTTTTATTGTCACCATTTTCATTTGCATTTGCATTTATACTTGTGCACACACATATTTCTTTTCAAGTACACATTTTTAAAACAAGCAAGAATAAATTGCATAAATACACATGGTTTTAAAATAAAAACACAATCTTTGTTTAAAAAAACAAACAATTACAAATAATTAAAACCATTGTGTTCGTCTTGTTTTTAAAAGTCCATGTTTGCGTGTGTGTGTGTGTGTTAAAAGGTGTGAACATCTCAAAAGTAAAATACAAATTTAAAACAAGCATCTAATTTTTGTGCAATAAAATACAATTCCATTTTGTAAAACACAATAAAACACCAATTAAAAGTCTTTAAAAGTCATCTGTTGTGCAAGTCCGGGGGTGAGCCCCTATCAAGTCAGTCTTCACCAAGGACGCCTTAGTCGATACGAGAGGCTCTGGTGCCATCACCACTGAACCAGGTGAAGCCCTCCTCTCTCTGATGCATTGCTTTAAAACAGTCAACTAATTTAAAATTTCTAACTAAACTCTGCAATAAAACCGATGTCTTGTCGACTTTAAAATCCTCCCCTACCCTCTTCCTGTAGAAAGAGGGTAGAATTCACCTGGAACCTCACAACTTCTCACAAAACATCATGTCGTCCGCCCTCCAGAGGAGCTGTGCACACGGAAGCAAGAATGTATCGCTGCAGCCCGGAGACATCCAAGTGGGAGGAACTTACCTCCAGGTGGGAGGGACTTATGTCGCAAGTAGGTTGGGAGACCTCCAAGAGGGAGGGTAGGTTTAGTGTAGAGTTTGGTGTAGGGGAAACAAGTTTCACACATTTGGAGCTGGCTCCGACCTCTGTTTATACCTAATTCCGTCGTTTTGGCGGTTTGCAGCGTGCATTACGAGATGACATTAAATAAACCAATCAAAAGCCTCTGGAGGTTTGTACAGCCCACTTGGAGCTGAAGTCCCACCTACTTGGAGCTGGCTCCGACCTCCGTTTATACCCACCTCCACGGAAGGGCACAGAGAAAAACGCTCTTTCGTCTAAGCGCTCTCAGGTATCAAAAAGCACCACGCTGCCCCGTGTGAGGCTCGAACTCACGACCTTCAGATTATGAGACTGACGCGCTGCCTAACTGCGCCAACGAGGCTGGCGGGCCAACTGGACAGAACAGCGAAGCACTAGCTTGTAGGTCCTTGTCTGTAGGTGTGGCTCCAACGGGTCAGCGCCCTCCGAGCATGTATGTCAGGATGGCCGAGCGGTCTAAGGCGCTGCGTTCAGGTCGCAGTCTCCCCTGGAGGCGTGGGTTCGAATCCCACTTCTGACAGACTTGTCCTTTGGTTGTGGATAGCTGCTAAAGCCCTCTGGCACGTTACCCCAGCAGTGCAGTAACTTTGCCAAAGCTTTTCGTGAACATTAAGGTTCAGGAAAAATTATGAGGTTCAGGGAATTCACCTGGAACCTCACAGTTTCTCACAAAACATCATGTCGTCCGCCCTCCAGAGGAGCTGTGCACACGGAAGCAAGTATGTATCGCTGCAGCCCGGAGACCTCCGAGTGGGAGGAACTTACCTCCAGGTGGGAAGGACTTTTTTGGTTTTGTTTTGAACAGTTTTTATTGTCACCATTTTCATTTGCATTTGCATTTATACTTGTGCACACACATATTTCTTTTCAAGTACACATTTTTAAAACAAGCAAGAATAAATTGCATAAATACACATGGTTTTAAAATAAAAACACAATCTTTGTTTAAAAAAACAAACAATTACAAATAATTAAAACCATTGTGTTCGTCTTGTTTTTAAAAGTCCATGTGTGTGTATGTGTGTGTGTGTTAAAAGGTGTGAACATCTCAAAAGTAAAATACAAATTTAAAACAAGCATCTAATTTTTGTGCAATAAAATACAATTCCATTTTGTAAAACACAATAAAACACCAATTAAAAGTCTTTAAAAGTCATCTGTTGTGCAAGTCCGGGGGTGAGCCCCTATCAAGTCAGTCTTCACCAAGGACGCCATAGTCGATACGAGAGGCTCTGGTGCCATCACCACTGAACCAGGTGAAGCCCTCCTCTCTCTGATGCATTGCTTTAAAACAGTCAACTAATTTAAAATTTCTAACTAAACTCTGCAATAAAACCGATGTCTTGTCGACTTTAAAATCCTCCCCTACCCTCTTCCTGTAGAAAGAGGGTAGAATTCACCTGGAACCTCACAACTTCTCACAAAACATCATGTCGTCCGCCCTCCAGAGGAGCTGTGCACACGGAAGCAAGAATGTATCGCTGCAGCCCGGAGACATCCAAGTGGGAGGAACTTACCTCCAGGTGGGAGGGACTTATGTCGCAAGTAGGTTGGGAGACCTCCAAGAGGGAGGGTAGGTTTAGTGTAGAGTTTGGTGTAGGGGAAACAAGTTTCACACATTTGGAGCTGGCTCCGACCTCTGTTTATACCTAATTCCGTCGTTTTGGCGGTTTGCAGCGTGCATTACGAGATGACATTAAATAAACCAATCAAAAGCCTCTGGAGGTTTGTACAGCCCACTTGGAGCTGAAGTCCCACCTACTTGGAGCTGGCTCCGACCTCCGTTTATACCCACCTCCACGGAAGGGCACAGAGAAAAACGCTCTTTCGTCTAAGCGCTCTCAGGTATCAAAAAGCACCACGCTGCCCCGTGTGAGGCTCGAACTCACGACCTTCAGATTATGAGACTGACGCGCTGCCTAACTGCGCCAACGAGGCTGGCGGGCCAACTGGACAGAACAGTGAAGCACTAGCTTGTAGGTCCTTGTCTGTAGGTGTGGCTCCAACGGGTCAGCGCCCGCCGAGCATGTATGGCAGGATAGCCGAGCGGTCTAAGGCGCTGCGTTCAGGTCGCAGTCTCCCCTGGAGGCGTGGGTTCGAATCCCACTTCTGACAGACTTGTCCTTTGGTTGTGGATAGCTGCTAAAGCCCTCTGGCACGTTACCCCAGCAGTGCAGTAACTTTGCCAAAGCTTTTCGTGAACATTAAGGTTCAGGAAAAATTATGGGGTTCAGGGAATTCACCTGGAACCTCACAGTTTCTCACAAAACATCATGTCGTCCGCCCTCCAGAGGAGCTGTGCACACGGAAGCAAGTATGTATCGCTGCAGCCCGGAGACCTCCGAGTGGGAGGAACTTACCTCCAGGTGGGAAGGACTTTTTTGGTTTTGTTTTGAACAGTTTTTATTGTCACCATTTTCATTTGCATTTGCATTTATACTTGTGCACACACATATTTCTTTTCAAGTACACATTTTTAAAACAAGCAAGAATAAATTGCATAAATACACATGGTTTTAAAATAAAAACACAATCTTTGTTTAAAAAAACAAACAATTACAAATAATTAAAACCATTGTGTTCGTCTTGTTTTTAAAAGTCCATGTTTGCGTGTGTGTGTGTGTGTTAAAAGGTGTGAACATCTCAAAAGTAAAATACAAATTTAAAACAAGCATCTAATTTTTGTGCAATAAAATACAATTCCATTTTGTAAAACACAATAAAACACCAATTAAAAGTCTTTAAAAGTCATCTGTTGTGCAAGTCCGGGGGTGAGCCCCTATCAAGTCAGTCTTCACCAAGGACGCCATAGTCGATACGAGAGGCTCTGGTGCCATCACCACTGAACCAGGTGAAGCCCTCCTCTCTCTGATGCATTGCTTTAAAACAGTCAACTAATTTAAAATTTCTAACTAAACTCTGCAATAAAACCGATGTCTTGTCGACTTTAAAATCCTCCCCTACCCTCTTCCTGTAGAAAGAGGGTAGAATTCACCTGGAACCTCACAACTTCTCACAAAACATCATGTCGTCTGCCCTCCAGAGGAGCTGTGCACACGGAAGCAAGTATGTATCGCTGCAGCCCGGAGACCTCCGAGTGGGAGGAACTTACCTCCAGGTGGGAAGGACTTTTTTGGTTTTGTTTTGAACAGTTTTTGTTGTCACCATTTTCATTTGCATTTGCATTTATACTTGTGCACACACATATTTCTTTTCAAGTACACATTTTTAAAACAAGCAAGAATAAATTGCATAAATACACATGGTTTTAAAATAAAAACACAATCTTTGTTTAAAAAAACAAACAATTACAAATAATTAAAACCATTGTGTTCGTCTTGTTTTTAAAAGTCCATGTTTGTGTGTGTGTATGTGTGTGTGTGTTAAAAGGTGTGAACATCTCAAAAGTAAAATACAAATTTAAAACAAGCATCTAATTTTTGTGCAATAAAATACAATTCCATTTTGTAAAACACAATAAAACACCAATTAAAAGTCTTTAAAAGTCATCTGTTGTGCAAGTCCGGGGGTGAGCCCCTATCAAGTCAGTCTTCACCAAGGACGCCATAGTCGATACGAGAGGCTCTGGTGCCATCACCACTGAACCAGGTGAAGCCCTCCTCTCTCTGATGCATTGCTTTAAAACAGTCAACTAATTTAAAATTTCTAACTAAACTCTGCAATAAAACCGATGTCTTGTCGACTTTAAAATCCTCCCCTACCCTCTTCCTGTAGAAAGAGGGTAGAATTCACCTGGAACCTCACAACTTCTCACAAAACATCATGTCGTCCGCCCTCCAGAGGAGCTGTGCACACGGAAGCAAGAATGTATCGCTGCAGCCCGGAGACATCCAAGTGGGAGGAACTTACCTCCAGGTGGGAGGGACTTATGTCGCAAGTAGGTTGGGAGACCTCCAAGAGGGAGGGTAGGTTTAGTGTAGAGTTTGGTGTAGGGGAAACAAGTTTCACACATTTGGAGCTGGCTCCGACCTCTGTTTATACCTAATTCCGTCGTTTTGGCGGTTTGCAGCGTGCATTACGAGATGACATTAAATAAACCAATCAAAAGCCTCTGGAGGTTTGTACAGCCCACTTGGAGCTGAAGTCCCACCTACTTGGAGCTGGCTCCGACCTCCGTTTATACCCACCTCCACGGAAGGGCACAGAGAAAAACGCTCTTTCGTCTAAGCGCTCTCAGGTATCAAAAAGCACCACGCTGCCCCGTGTGAGGCTCGAACTCACGACCTTCAGATTATGAGACTGACGCGCTGCCTAACTGCGCCAACGAGGCTGGCGGGCCAACTGGACAGAACAGCGAAGCACTAGCTTGCAGGTCCTTGTCTGTAGGTGTGGCTCCAACGGGTCAGCGCCCTCCGAGCATGTATGTCAGGATGGCCGAGCGGTCTAAGGCGCTGCGTTCAGGTCGCAGTCTCCCCTGGAGGCGTGGGTTCGAATCCCACTTCTGACAGACTTGTCCTTTGGTTGTGGATAGCTGCTAAAGCCCTCTGGCACGTTACCCCAGCAGTGCAGTAACTTTGCCAAAGCTTTTCGTGAACATTAAGGTTCAGGAAAAATTATGGGGTTCAGGGAATTCACCTGGAACCTCACAGTTTCTCACAAAACATCATGTCGTCCGCCCTCCAGAGGAGCTGTGCACACGGAAGCAAGTATGTATCGCTGCAGCCCGGAGACCTCCGAGTGGGAGGAACTTACCTCCAGGTGGGAAGGACTTTTTTGGTTTTGTTTTGAACAGTTTTTATTGTCACCATTTTCATTTGCATTTGCATTTATACTTGTGCACACACATATTTCTTTTCAAGTACACATTTTTAAAACAAGCAAGAATAAATTGCATAAATACACATGGTTTTAAAATAAAAACACAATCTTTGTTTAAAAAAACAAACAATTACAAATAATTAAAACCATTGTGTTCGTCTTGTTTTTAAAAGTCCATGTTTGCGTGTGTGTGTGTGTGTTAAAAGGTGTGAACATCTCAAAAGTAAAATACAAATTTAAAACAAGCATCTAATTTTTGTGCAATAAAATACAATTCCATTTTGTAAAACACAATAAAACACCAATTAAAAGTCTTTAAAAGTCATCTGTTGTGCAAGTCCGGGGGTGAGCCCCTATCAAGTCAGTCTTCACCAAGGACGCCATAGTCGATACGAGAGGCTCTGGTGCCATCACCACTGAACCAGGTGAAGCCCTCCTCTCTCTGATGCATTGCTTTAAAACAGTCAACTAATTTAAAATTTCTAACTAAACTCTGCAATAAAACCGATGTCTTGTCGACTTTAAAATCCTCCCCTACCCTCTTCCTGTAGAAAGAGGGTAGAATTCACCTGGAACCTCACAACTTCTCACAAAACATCATGTCGTCTGCCCTCCAGAGGAGCTGTGCACACGGAAGCAAGTATGTATCGCTGCAGCCCGGAGACCTCCGAGTGGGAGGAACTTACCTCCAGGTGGGAAGGACTTTTTTGGTTTTGTTTTGAACAGTTTTTGTTGTCACCATTTTCATTTGCATTTGCATTTATACTTGTGCACACACATATTTCTTTTCAAGTACACATTTTTAAAACAAGCAAGAATAAATTGCATAAATACACATGGTTTTAAAATAAAAACACAATCTTTGTTTAAAAAAACAAACAATTACAAATAATTAAAACCATTGTGTTCGTCTTGTTTTTAAAAGTCCATGTTTGTGTGTGTGTATGTGTGTGTGTGTTAAAAGGTGTGAACATCTCAAAAGTAAAATACAAATTTAAAACAAGCATCTAATTTTTGTGCAATAAAATACAATTCCATTTTGTAAAACACAATAAAACACCAATTAAAAGTCTTTAAAAGTCATCTGTTGTGCAAGTCCGGGGGTGAGCCCCTATCAAGTCAGTCTTCACCAAGGACGCCATAGTCGATACGAGAGGCTCTGGTGCCATCACCACTGAACCAGGTGAAGCCCTCCTCTCTCTGATGCATTGCTTTAAAACAGTCAACTAATTTAAAATTTCTAACTAAACTCTGCAATAAAACCGATGTCTTGTCGACTTTAAAATCCTCCCCTACCCTCTTCCTGTAGAAAGAGGGTAGAATTCACCTGGAACCTCACAACTTCTCACAAAACATCATGTCGTCCGCCCTCCAGAGGAGCTGTGCACACGGAAGCAAGAATGTATCGCTGCAGCCCGGAGACATCCAAGTGGGAGGAACTTACCTCCAGGTGGGAGGGACTTATGTCGCAAGTAGGTTGGGAGACCTCCAAGAGGGAGGGTAGGTTTAGTGTAGAGTTTGGTGTAGGGGAAACAAGTTTCACACATTTGGAGCTGGCTCCGACCTCTGTTTATACCTAATTCCGTCGTTTTGGCGGTTTGCAGCGTGCATTACGAGATGACATTAAATAAACCAATCAAAAGCCTCTGGAGGTTTGTACAGCCCACTTGGAGCTGAAGTCCCACCTACTTGGAGCTGGCTCCGACCTCCGTTTATACCCACCTCCACGGAAGGGCACAGAGAAAAACGCTCTTTCGTCTAAGCGCTCTCAGGTATCAAAAAGCACCACGCTGCCCCGTGTGAGGCTCGAACTCACGACCTTCAGATTATGAGACTGACGCGCTGCCTAACTGCGCCAACGAGGCTGGCGGGCCAACTGGACAGAACAGCGAAGCACTAGCTTGCAGGTCCTTGTCTGTAGGTGTGGCTCCAACGGGTCAGCGCCCTCCGAGCATGTATGTCAGGATGGCCGAGCGGTCTAAGGCGCTGCGTTCAGGTCGCAGTCTCCCCTGGAGGCGTGGGTTCGAATCCCACTTCTGACAGACTTGTCCTTTGGTTGTGGATAGCTGCTAAAGCCCTCTGGCACGTTACCCCAGCAGTGCAGTAACTTTGCCAAAGCTTTTCGTGAACATTAAGGTTCAGGAAAAATTATGGGGTTCAGGGAATTCACCTGGAACCTCACAGTTTCTCACAAAACATCATGTCGTCCGCCCTCCAGAGGAGCTGTGCACACGGAAGCAAGTATGTATCGCTGCAGCCCGGAGACCTCCGAGTGGGAGGAACTTACCTCCAGGTGGGAAGGACTTTTTTGGTTTTGTTTTGAACAGTTTTTATTGTCACCATTTTCATTTGCATTTGCATTTATACTTGTGCACACACATATTTCTTTTCAAGTACACATTTTTAAAACAAGCAAGAATAAATTGCATAAATACACATGGTTTTAAAATAAAAACACAATCTTTGTTTAAAAAAACAAACAATTACAAATAATTAAAACCATTGTGTTCGTCTTGTTTTTAAAAGTCCATGTTTGCGTGTGTGTGTGTGTGTTAAAAGGTGTGAACATCTCAAAAGTAAAATACAAATTTAAAACAAGCATCTAATTTTTGTGCAATAAAATACAATTCCATTTTGTAAAACACAATAAAACACCAATTAAAAGTCTTTAAAAGTCATCTGTTGTGCAAGTCCGGGGGTGAGCCCCTATCAAGTCAGTCTTCACCAAGGACGCCATAGTCGATACGAGAGGCTCTGGTGCCATCACCACTGAACCAGGTGAAGCCCTCCTCTCTCTGATGCATTGCTTTAAAACAGTCAACTAATTTAAAATTTCTAACTAAACTCTGCAATAAAACCGATGTCTTGTCGACTTTAAAATCCTCCCCTACCCTCTTCCTGTAGAAAGAGGGTAGAATTCACCTGGAACCTCACAACTTCTCACAAAACATCATGTCGTCCGCCCTCCAGAGGAGCTGTGCACACGGAAGCAAGAATGTATCGCTGCAGCCCGGAGATATCCAAGTGGGAGGAACTTACCTCCAGGTGGGAGGGACTTATGTCGCAAGTAGGTTGGGAGACCTCCAAGAGGGAGGGTAGGTTTAGTGTAGAGTTTGGTGTAGGGGAAACAAGTTTCACACATTTGGAGCTGGCTCCGACCTCTGTTTATACCTAATTCCTTCGTTTTGGCGGTTTGCAGCGTGCATTACGAGATGACATTAAATAAACCAATCAAAAGCCTCTGGAGGTTTGTACAGCCCACTTGGAGCTGAAGTCCCACCTACTTGGAGCTGGCTCCGACCTCCGTTTATACCCACCTCCACGAAAAGGGCACAGAGAAAAACGCTCTTTCGTCTAAGCGCTCTCAGGTATCAAAAAGCACCACGCTGCCCCGTGTGAGGCTCGAACTCACGACCTTCAGATTATGAGACTGACGCGCTGCCTAACTGCGCCAACGAGGCTGGCGGGCCAACTGGACAGAACAGCGAAGCACTAGCTTGTAGGTCCTTGTCTGTAGGTGTGGCTCCAACGGGTCAGCGCCCGCCGAGCATGTATGTCAGGATGGCCGAGCGGTCTAAGGCGCTGCGTTCAGGTCGCAGTCTCCCCTGGAGGCGTGGGTTCGAATCCCACTTCTGACAGACTTGTCCTTTGGTTGTGGATAGCTGCTAAAGCCCTCTGGCACGTTACCCCAGCAGTGCAGTAACTTTGCCAAAGCTTTTCGTGAACATTAAGGTTCAGGAAAAATTATGGGGTTCAGGGAATTCACCTGGAACCTCACAGTTTCTCACAAAACATCATGTCGTCCGCCCTCCAGAGGAGCTGTGCACACGGAAGCATGTATCGCTGCAGCCCGGAGACCTCCGAGTGGGAGGAACTTACCTCCAGGTGGGAAGGACTTTTTTGGTTTTGTTTTGAACAGTTTTTATTGTCACCATTTTCATTTGCATTTGCATTTATACTTGTGCACACACATATTTCTTTTCAAGTACACATTTTTAAAACAAGCAAGAATAAATTGCATAAATACACATGGTTTTAAAATAAAAACACAATCTTTGTTTAAAAAAACAAACAATTACAAATAATTAAAACCATTGTGTTCGTCTTGTTTTTAAAAGTCCATGTTTGCGTGTGTGTGTGTGTGTGTGTTAAAAGGTGTGAACATCTCAAAAGTAAAATACAAATTTAAAACAAGCATCTAATTTTTGTGCAATAAAATACAATTCCATTTTGTAAAACACAATAAAACACCAATTAAAAGTCTTTAAAAGTCATCTGTTGTGCAAGTCCGGGGGTGAGCCCCTATCAAGTCAGTCTTCACCAAGGACGCCATAGTCGATACGAGAGGCTCTGGTGCCATCACCACTGAACCAGGTGAAGCCCTCCTCTCTCTGATGCATTGCTTTAAAACAGTCAACTAATTTAAAATTTCTAACTAAACTCTGCAATAAAACCGATGTCTTGTCGACTTTAAAATCCTCCCCTACCCTCTTCCTGTAGAAAGAGGGTAGAATTCACCTGGAACCTCACAACTTCTCACAAAACATCATGTCGTCCGCCCTCCAGAGGAGCTGTGCACACGGAAGCAAGAATGTATCGCTGCAGCCCGGAGACATCCAAGTGGGAGGAACTTACCTCCAGGTGGGAGGGACTTATGTCGCAAGTAGGTTGGGAGACCTCCAAGAGGGAGGGTAGGTTTAGTGTAGAGTTTGGTGTAGGGGAAACAAGTTTCACACATTTGGAGCTGGCTCCGACCTCTGTTTATACCTAATTCCGTCGTTTTGGCGGTTTGCAGCGTGCATTACGAGATGACATTAAATAAACCAATCAAAAGCCTCTGGAGGTTTGTACAGCCCACTTGGAGCTGAAGTCCCACCTACTTGGAGCTGGCTCCGACCTCCGTTTATACCCACCTCCACGGAAGGGCACAGAGAAAAACGCTCTTTCGTCTAAGCGCTCTCAGGTATCAAAAAGCACCACGCTGCCCCGTGTGAGGCTCGAACTCACGACCTTCAGATTATGAGACTGACGCGCTGCCTAACTGCGCCAACGAGGCTGGCGGGCCAACTGGACAGAACAGCGAAGCACTAGCTTGTAGGTCCTTGTCTGTAGGTGTGGCTCCAACGGGTCAGCGCCCTCCGAGCATGTATGTCAGGATGGCCGAGCGGTCTAAGGCGCTGCGTTCAGGTCGCAGTCTCCCCTGGAGGCGTGGGTTCGAATCCCACTTCTGACAGACTTGTCCTTTGGTTGTGGATAGCTGCTAAAGCCCTCTGGCACGTTACCCCAGCAGTGCAGTAACTTTGCCAAAGCTTTTCGTGAACATTAAGGTTCAGGAAAAATTATGGGGTTCAGGGAATTCACCTGGAACCTCACAGTTTCTCACAAAACATCATGTCGTCCGCCCTCCAGAGGAGCTGTGCACACGGAAGCAAGTATGTATCGCTGCAGCCCGGAGACCTCCGAGTGGGAGGAACTTACCTCCAGGTGGGAAGGACTTTTTTGGTTTTGTTTTGAACAGTTTTTATTGTCACCATTTTCATTTGCATTTGCATTTATACTTGTGCACACACATATTTCTTTTCAAGTACACATTTTTAAAACAAGCAAGAATAAATTGCATAAATACACATGGTTTTAAAATAAAAACACAATCTTTGTTTAAAAAAACAAACAATTACAAATAATTAAAACCATTGTGTTCGTCTTGTTTTTAAAAGTCCATGTTTGCGTGTGTGTGTTAAAAGGTGTGAACATCTCAAAAGTAAAATACAAATTTAAAACAAGCATCTAATTTTTGTGCAATAAAATACAATTCCATTTTGTAAAACACAATAAAACACCAATTAAAAGTCTTTAAAAGTCATCTGTTGTGCAAGTCCGGGGGTGAGCCCCTATCAAGTCAGTCTTCACCAAGGACGCCATAGTCGATACGAGAGGCTCTGGTGCCATCACCACTGAAGCAGGTGAAGCCCTCCTCTCTCTGATGCATTGCTTTAAAACAGTCAACTAATTTAAAATTTCTAACTAAACTCTGCAATAAAACCGATGTCTTGTCGACTTTAAAATCCTCCCCTACCCTCTTCCTGTAGAAAGAGGGTAGAATTCACCTGGAACCTCACAACTTCTCACAAAACATCATGTCGTCTGCCCTCCAGAGGAGCTGTGCACACGGAAGCAAGTATGTATCGCTGCAGCCCGGAGACCTCCGAGTGGGAGGAACTTACCTCCAGGTGGGAAGGACTTTTTTGGTTTTGTTTTGAACAGTTTTTGTTGTCACCATTTTCATTTGCATTTGCATTTATACTTGTGCACACACATATTTCTTTTCAAGTACACATTTTTAAAACAAGCAAGAATAAATTGCATAAATACACATGGTTTTAAAATAAAAACACAATCTTTGTTTAAAAAAACAAACAATTACAAATAATTAAAACCATTGTGTTCGTCTTGTTTTTAAAAGTCCATGTTTGTGTGTGTGTATGTGTGTGTGTGTTAAAAGGTGTGAACATCTCAAAAGTAAAATACAAATTTAAAACAAGCATCTAATTTTTGTGCAATAAAATACAATTCCATTTTGTAAAACACAATAAAACACCAATTAAAAGTCTTTAAAAGTCATCTGTTGTGCAAGTCCGGGGGTGAGCCCCTATCAAGTCAGTCTTCACCAAGGACGCCATAGTCGATACGAGAGGCTCTGGTGCCATCACCACTGAACCAGGTGAAGCCCTCCTCTCTCTGATGCATTGCTTTAAAACAGTCAACTAATTTAAAATTTCTAACTAAACTCTGCAATAAAACCGATGTCTTGTCGACTTTAAAATCCTCCCCTACCCTCTTCCTGTAGAAAGAGGGTAGAATTCACCTGGAACCTCACAACTTCTCACAAAACATCATGTCGTCCGCCCTCCAGAGGAGCTGTGCACACGGAAGCAAGAATGTATCGCTGCAGCCCGGAGACATCCAAGTGGGAGGAACTTACCTCCAGGTGGGAGGGACTTATGTCGCAAGTAGGTTGGGAGACCTCCAAGAGGGAGGGTAGGTTTAGTGTAGAGTTTGGTGTAGGGGAAACAAGTTTCACACATTTGGAGCTGGCTCCGACCTCTGTTTATACCTAATTCCGTCGTTTTGGCGGTTTGCAGCGTGCATTACGAGATGACATTAAATAAACCAATCAAAAGCCTCTGGAGGTTTGTACAGCCCACTTGGAGCTGAAGTCCCACCTACTTGGAGCTGGCTCCGACCTCCGTTTATACCCACCTCCACGGAAGGGCACAGAGAAAAACGCTCTTTCGTCTAAGCGCTCTCAGGTATCAAAAAGCACCACGCTGCCCCGTGTGAGGCTCGAACTCACGACCTTCAGATTATGAGACTGACGCGCTGCCTAACTGCGCCAACGAGGCTGGCGGGCCAACTGGACAGAACAGCGAAGCACTAGCTTGCAGGTCCTTGTCTGTAGGTGTGGCTCCAACGGGTCAGCGCCCTCCGGGCATGTATGTCAGGATGGCCGAGCGGTCTAAGGCGCTGCGTTCAGGTCGCAGTCTCCCCTGGAGGCGTGGGTTCGAATCCCACTTCTGACAGACTTGTCCTTTGGTTGTGGATAGCTGCTAAAGCCCTCTGGCACGTTACCCCAGCAGTGCAGTAACTTTGCCAAAGCTTTTCGTGAACATTAAGGTTCAGGAAAAATTATGGGGTTCAGGGAATTCACCTGGAACCTCACAGTTTCTCACAAAACATCATGTCGTCCGCCCTCCAGAGGAGCTGTGCACACGGAAGCAAGTATGTATCGCTGCAGCCCGGAGACCTCCGAGTGGGAGGAACTTACCTCCAGGTGGGAAGGACTTTTTTGGTTTTGTTTTGAACAGTTTTTATTGTCACCATTTTCATTTGCATTTGCATTTATACTTGTGCACACACATATTTCTTTTCAAGTACACATTTTTAAAACAAGCAAGAATAAATTGCATAAATACACATGGTTTTAAAATAAAAACACAATCTTTGTTTAAAAAAACAAACAATTACAAATAATTAAAACCATTGTGTTCGTCTTGTTTTTAAAAGTCCATGTTTGCGTGTGTGTGTGTGTGTTAAAAGGTGTGAACATCTCAAAAGTAAAATACAAATTTAAAACAAGCATCTAATTTTTGTGCAATAAAATACAATTCCATTTTGTAAAACACAATAAAACACCAATTAAAAGTCTTTAAAAGTCATCTGTTGTGCAAGTCCGGGGGTGAGCCCCTATCAAGTCAGTCTTCACCAAGGACGCCATAGTCGATACGAGAGGCTCTGGTGCCATCACCACTGAACCAGGTGAAGCCCTCCTCTCTCTGATGCATTGCTTTAAAACAGTCAACTAATTTAAAATTTCTAACTAAACTCTGCAATAAAACCGATGTCTTGTCGACTTTAAAATCCTCCCCTACCCTCTTCCTGTAGAAAGAGGGTAGAATTCACCTGGAACCTCACAACTTCTCACAAAACATCATGTCGTCCGCCCTCCAGAGGAGCTGTGCACACGGAAGCAAGAATGTATCGCTGCAGCCCGGAGATATCCAAGTGGGAGGAACTTACCTCCAGGTGGGAGGGACTTATGTCGCAAGTAGGTTGGGAGACCTCCAAGAGGGAGGGTAGGTTTAGTGTAGAGTTTGGTGTAGGGGAAACAAGTTTCACACATTTGGAGCTGGCTCCGACCTCTGTTTATACCTAATTCCTTCGTTTTGGCGGTTTGCAGCGTGCATTACGAGATGACATTAAATAAACCAATCAAAAGCCTCTGGAGGTTTGTACAGCCCACTTGGAGCTGAAGTCCCACCTACTTGGAGCTGGCTCCGACCTCCGTTTATACCCACCTCCACGAAAAGGGCACAGAGAAAAACGCTCTTTCGTCTAAGCGCTCTCAGGTATCAAAAAGCACCACGCTGCCCCGTGTGAGGCTCGAACTCACGACCTTCAGATTATGAGACTGACGCGCTGCCTAACTGCGCCAACGAGGCTGGCGGGCCAACTGGACAGAACAGCGAAGCACTAGCTTGTAGGTCCTTGTCTGTAGGTGTGGCTCCAACGGGTCAGCGCCCGCCGAGCATGTATGTCAGGATGGCCGAGCGGTCTAAGGCGCTGCGTTCAGGTCGCAGTCTCCCCTGGAGGCGTGGGTTCGAATCCCACTTCTGACAGACTTGTCCTTTGGTTGTGGATAGCTGCTAAAGCCCTCTGGCACGTTACCCCAGCAGTGCAGTAACTTTGCCAAAGCTTTTCGTGAACATTAAGGTTCAGGAAAAATTATGGGGTTCAGGGAATTCACCTGGAACCTCACAGTTTCTCACAAAACATCATGTCGTCCGCCCTCCAGAGGAGCTGTGCACACGGAAGCAAGTATGTATCGCTGCAGCCCGGAGACCTCCGAGTGGGAGGAACTTACCTCCAGGTGGGAAGGACTTTTTTGGTTTTGTTTTGAACAGTTTTTATTGTCACCATTTTCATTTGCATTTGCATTTATACTTGTGCACACACATATTTCTTTTCAAGTACACATTTTTAAAACAAGCAAGAATAAATTGCATAAATACACATGGTTTTAAAATAAAAACACAATCTTTGTTTAAAAAAACAAACAATTACAAATAATTAAAACCATTGTGTTCGTCTTGTTTTTAAAAGTCCATGTTTGCGTGTGTGTGTGTGTGTGTGTTAAAAGGTGTGAACATCTCAAAAGTAAAATACAAATTTAAAACAAGCATCTAATTTTTGTGCAATAAAATACAATTCCATTTTGTAAAACACAATAAAACACCAATTAAAAGTCTTTAAAAGTCATCTGTTGTGCAAGTCCGGGGGTGAGCCCCTATCAAGTCAGTCTTCACCAAGGACGCCATAGTCGATACGAGAGGCTCTGGTGCCATCACCACTGAACCAGGTGAAGCCCTCCTCTCTCTGATGCATTGCTTTAAAACAGTCAACTAATTTAAAATTTCTAACTAAACTCTGCAATAAAACCGATGTCTTGTCGACTTTAAAATCCTCCCCTACCCTCTTCCTGTAGAAAGAGGGTAGAATTCACCTGGAACCTCACAACTTCTCACAAAATATCATGTCGTCCGCCCTCCAGAGGAGCTGTGCACACGGAAGCAAGAATGTATCGCTGCAGCCCGGAGACATCCAAGTGGGAGGAACTTACCTCCAGGTGGGAGGGACTTATGTCGCAAGTAGGTTGGGAGACCTCCAAGAGGGAGGGTAGGTTTAGTGTAGAGTTTGGTGTAGGGGAAACAAGTTTCACACATTTGGAGCTGACTCCGACCTCTGTTTATACCTAATTCCTTCGTTTTGGCGGTTTGCAGCGTGCATTACGAGATGACATTAAATAAACCAATCAAAAGCCTCTGGAGGTTTGTACAGCCCACTTGGAGCTGAAGTCCCACCTACTTGGAGCTGGCTCCGACCTCCGTTTATACCCACCTCCACGGAAGGGCACAGAGAAAAACGCTCTTTCGTCTAAGCGCTCTCAGGTATCAAAAAGCACCACGCTGCCCCGTGTGAGGCTCGAACTCACGACCTTCAGATTATGAGACTGACGCGCTGCCTAACTGCGCCAACGAGGCTGGCGGGCCAACTGGACAGAACAGCGAAGCACTAGCTTGCAGGTCCTTGTCTGTAGGTGTGGCTCCAACGGGTCAGCGCCCGCCGAGCATGTATGTCAGGATGGCCGAGTGGTCTAAGGCGCTGCGTTCAGGTCGCAGTCTCCCCTGGAGGCGTGGGTTCGAATCCCACTTCTGACAGACTTGTCCTTTGGTTGTGGATAGCTGCCAAAGCCCTCTGGCACGTTACCCCAGCAGTGCAGTAACTTTGCCAAAGCTTTTCGTGAACATTAAGGTTCAGGAAAAATTATGGGGTTCAGGGAATTCACCTGGAACCTCACAGTTTCTCACAAAACATCATGTCGTCCGCCCTCCAGAGGAGCTGTGCACACGGAAGCAAGTATGTATCGCTGCAGCCCGGAGACCTCAGAGTGGGAGGAACTTACCTCCAGGTGGGAAGGACTGTTTTGGGTTTGTTTTGAACAGTTTTTATTGTCACCATTTTCATTTGCATTTGCATTTATACTTGTGCACACACATATTTCTTTTCAAGTACACATTTTTAAAACAAGCAAGAATAAATTGCATAAATACACATGGTTTAAAAATAAAAACACAATCTTTGTTTAAAAAAACAAACAATTACAAATAATTAAAACCATTGTGTTCGTCTTGTTTTTAAAAGTCCATGTTTGCGTGTGTGTGTGTGTGTTAGAAGGTGTGAACATCTCAAAAGTAAAATACAAATTTAAAACAAGCATCTAATTTTTGTGCAATAAAATACAATTCCATTTTGTAAAACACAATAAAACACCAATTAAAAGTCTTTAAAAGTCATCTGTTGTGCAAGTCCGGGGGTGAGCCCCTATCAAGTCAGTCTTCACCAAGGACGCCATAGTCGATACGAGAGGCTCTGGTGCCATCACCACTGAACCAGGTGAAGCCCTCCTCTCTCTGATGCATTGCTTTAAAACAGTCAACTAATTTAAAATTTCTAACTAAACTCTGCAATAAAACCGATGTCTTGTCGACTTTAAAATCCTCCCCTACCCTCTTCCTGTAGAAAGAGGGTAGAATTCACCTGGAACCTCACAACTTCTCACAAAACATCATGTTGTCCGCCCTCCAGAGGAGCTGTGCACACGGAAGCAAGAATATATCGCTGCAGCCCGGAGACATCCAAGTGGGAGGAACTTACCTCCAGGTGGGAGGGACTTATGTCGCAAGTAGGTTGGGAGACCTCCAAGAGGGAGGGTAGGTTTAGTGTAGAGTTTGGTGTAGGGCAAACAAGTTTCACACATTTGGAGCTGGCTCCGACCTCTGTTTATACCTAATTCCGTCGTTTTGGCGGTTTGCAGCGTGCATTACGAGATGACATTAAATAAACCAATCAAAAGCCTCTGGAGGTTTGTACAGCCCACTTGGAGCTGAAGTCCCACCTACTTGGAGCTGGCTCCGACCTCCGTTTATACCCACCTCCACGGAAGGGCACAGAGAAAAACGCTCTTTCGTCTAAGCGCTCTCAGGTATCAAAAAGCACCACGCTGCCCCGTGTGAGGCTCGAACTCACGACCTTCAGATTATGAGACTGACGCGCTGCCTAACTGCGCCAACGAGGCTGGCTGGCCAACTGGACAGAACAGCGAAGCACTAGCTTGTAGGTCCTTGTCTGTAGGTGTGGCTCCAACAGGTCAGCGCCCGCCGAGCACGTATGTCAGGATGGCCGAGCGGTCTAAGGCGCTGCGTTCAGGTCGCAGTCTCCCCTGGAGGCGTGGGTTCGAATCCCACTTCTGACAGACTTGTCATTTGGTTGTGGATAGCTGCTAAAGCCCTCTGGCACGTTACCCCAGCAGTGCAGTAACTTTGCCAAAGCTTTTCGTGAACATTAAGGTTCAGGAAAAATTATGGGGTTCAGGGAATTCACCTAGAACCTCACAGTTTCTCACAAAACATCATGTCGTCCGCCCTCCAGAGGAGCTGTGCACACGGAAGCAAGTATGTATCGCTGCAGCCCGGAGACCTCCGAGTGGGAGGAACTTACTTCCAGGTGGGAAGGACTTTTTTGGGTTTGTTTTGAACAGTTTTTATTGTCACCATTTTCATTTGCATTTGCATTTATACTTGTGCACACACATATTTCTTTTCAAGTACACATTTTTAAAACAACCAAGAATAAATTGCATAAATACACATGGTTTTAAAATAAAAACACAATCTTTGTTTAAAAAAACAAACAATTACAAATAATTAAAACCATTGTGTTCGTCTTGTTTTTAAAAGTCCATGTTTGTGTGTGTGTATGTGTGTGTGTGTTAAAAGGTGTGAACATCTCAAAAGTAAAATACAAATTTAAAACAAGCATCTAATTTTTGTGCAATAAAATACAATTCCATTTTGTAAAACACAATAAAACACCAATTAAAAGTCTTTAAAAGTCATCTGTTGTGCAAGTCCGGGGGTGAGCCCCTATCAAGTCAGTCTTCACCAAGGACGCCATAGTCGATACGAGAGGCTCTGGTGCCATCACCACTGAACCAGGTGAAGCCCTCCTCTCTCTGATGCATTGCTTTAAAACAGTCAACTAATTTAAAATTTCTAACTAAACTCTGCAATAAAACCGATGTCTTGTCGACTTTAAAATCCTCCCCTACCCTCTTCCTGTAGAAAGAGGGTAGAATTCACCTGGAACCTCACAACTTCTCACAAAACATCATGTCGTCCGCCCTCCAGAGGAGCTGTGCACACGGAAGCAAGAATATATCGCTGCAGCCCGGAGACATCCAAGTGGGAGGAACTTACCTCCAGGTGGGAGGGACTTATGTCGCAAGTAGGTTGGGAGACCTCCAAGAGGGAGGGTAGGTTTAGTGTAGAGTTTGGTGTAGGGGAAACAAGTTTCACACATTTGGAGCTGGCTCCGACCTCTGTTTATACCTAATTCCGTCGTTTTGGCGGTTTGCAGCGTGCATTACGAGATGACATTAAATAAACCAATCAAAAGCCTCTGGAGGTTTGTACAGCCCACTTGGAGCTGAAGTCCCACCTACTTGGAGCTGGCTCCGACCTCCGTTTATACCCACCTCCACGGAAGGGCACAGAGAAAAACGCTCTTTCGTCTAAGCGCTCTCAGGTATCAAAAAGCACCACGCTGCCCCGTGTGAGGCTCGAACTCACGACCTTCAGATTATGAGACTGACGCGCTGCCTAACTGCGCCAACGAGGCTGGAGGGGGCCAACTGGACAGAACAGCGAAGCACTAGCTTGTAGGTCCTTGTCTGTAGGTGTGGCTCCAACGGGTCAGCGCCCGCCGAGCATGTATGTCAGGATGGCCGAGCGGTCTAAGGCGCTGCGTTCAGGTTGCAGTCTCCCCTTGAGGCGTGGGTTCGAATCCCACTTCTGACAGACTTGTCCTTTGGTTGTGGATAGCTGCTAAAGCCCTCTGGCACGTTACCCCAGCAGTGCAGTAACTTTGCCAAAGCTTTTCGTGAACATTAAGGTTTAGGAAAAATTATGGGGTTCAGGGAATTCACCTGGAACCTCACAGTTTCTCACAAAACATCATGTCGTCCGCCCTCCAGAGGAGCTGTGCACACGGAAGCAAGTATGTATCGCTGCAGCCCGGAGACCTCCGAGTGGGAGGAACTTACCTCCAGGTGGGAAGGACTTTTTTGGTTTTGTTTTGAACAGTTTTTATTGTCACCATTTTCATTTGCATTTGCATTTATACTTGTGCACACACATATTTCTTTTCAAGTACACATTTTTAAAACAAGCAAGAATAAATTGCATAAATACACATGGTTTTAAAATAAAAACACAATCTTTGTTTAAAAAAACAAACAATTACAAATAATTAAAACCATTGTGTTCGTCTTGTTTTTAAAAGTCCATGTTTGTGTGTGTGTGTGTGTGTTAAAAGGTGTGAACATCTCAAAAGTAAAATACAAATTTAAAACAAGCATCTAATTTTTGTGCAATAAAATACAATTCCATTTTGTAAAACACAATAAAACACCAATTAAAAGTCTTTAAAAGTCATCTGTTGTGCAAGTCCGGGGGTGAGCCCCTATCAAGTCAGTCTTCACCAAGGACGCCATAGTCGATACGAGAGGCTCTGGTGCCATCACCACTGAACCAGGTGAAGCCCTCCTCTCTCTGATGCATTGCTTTAAAACAGTCAACTAATTTAAAATTTCTAACTAAACTCTGCAATAAAACCGATGTCTTGTCGACTTTAAAATCCTCCCCTACCCTCTTCCTGTAGAAAGAGGGTAGAATTCACCTGGAACCTCACAACTTCTCACAAAACATCATGTTGTCCGCCCTCCAGAGGAGCTGTGCACACGGAAGCAAGAATATATCGCTGCAGCCCGGAGACATCCAAGTGGGAGGAACTTACCTCCAGGTGGGAGGGACTTATGTCGCAAGTAGGTTGGGAGACCTCCAAGAGGGAGGGTAGGTTTAGTGTAGAGTTTGGTGTAGGGCAAACAAGTTTCACACATTTGGAGCTGGCTCCGACCTCTGTTTATACCTAATTCCGTCGTTTTGGCGGTTTGCAGCGTGCATTACGAGATGACATTAAATAAACCAATCAAAAGCCTCTGGAGGTTTGTACAGCCCACTTGGAGCTGAAGTCCCACCTACTTGGAGCTGGCTCCGACCTCCGTTTATACCCACCTCCACGGAAGGGCACAGAGAAAAACGCTCTTTCGTCTAAGCGCTCTCAGGTATCAAAAAGCACCACGCTGCCCCGTGTGAGGCTCGAACTCACGACCTTCAGATTATGAGACTGACGCGCTGCCTAACTGCGCCAACGAGGCTGGCTGGCCAACTGGACAGAACAGCGAAGCACTAGCTTGTAGGTCCTTGTCTGTAGGTGTGGCTCCAACAGGTCAGCGCCCGCCGAGCACGTATGTCAGGATGGCCGAGCGGTCTAAGGCGCTGCGTTCAGGTCGCAGTCTCCCCTGGAGGCGTGGGTTCGAATCCCACTTCTGACAGACTTGTCATTTGGTTGTGGATAGCTGCTAAAGCCCTCTGGCACGTTACCCCAGCAGTGCAGTAACTTTGCCAAAGCTTTTCGTGAACATTAAGGTTCAGGAAAAATTATGGGGTTCAGGGAATTCACCTAGAACCTCACAGTTTCTCACAAAACATCATGTCGTCCGCCCTCCAGAGGAGCTGTGCACACGGAAGCAAGTATGTATCGCTGCAGCCCGGAGACCTCCGAGTGGGAGGAACTTACCTCCAGGTGGGAAGGACTTTTTTGGGTTTGTTTTGAACAGTTTTTATTGTCACCATTTTCATTTGCATTTGCATTTATACTTGTGCACACACATATTTCTTTTCAAGTACACATTTTTAAAACAACCAAGAATAAATTGCATAAATACACATGGTTTTAAAATAAAAACACAATCTTTGTTTAAAAAAACAAACAATTACAAATAATTAAAACCATTGTGTTCGTCTTGTTTTTAAAAGTCCATGTTTGTGTGTGTGTATGTGTGTGTGTGTTAAAAGGTGTGAACATCTCAAAAGTAAAATACAAATTTAAAACAAGCATCTAATTTTTGTGCAATAAAATACAATTCCATTTTGTAAAACACAATAAAACACCAATTAAAAGTCTTTAAAAGTCATCTGTTGTGCAAGTCCGGGGGTGAGCCCCTATCAAGTCAGTCTTCACCAAGGACGCCATAGTCGATACGAGAGGCTCTGGTGCCATCACCACTGAACCAGGTGAAGCCCTCCTCTCTCTGATGCATTGCTTTAAAACAGTCAACTAATTTAAAATTTCTAACTAAACTCTGCAATAAAACCGATGTCTTGTCGACTTTAAAATCCTCCCCTACCCTCTTCCTGTAGAAAGAGGGTAGAATTCACCTGGAACCTCACAACTTCTCACAAAACATCATGTCGTCCGCCCTCCAGAGGAGCTGTGCACACGGAAGCAAGAATATATCGCTGCAGCCCGGAGACATCCAAGTGGGAGGAACTTACCTCCAGGTGGGAGGGACTTATGTCGCAAGTAGGTTGGGAGACCTCCAAGAGGGAGGGTAGGTTTAGTGTAGAGTTTGGTGTAGGGGAAACAAGTTTCACACATTTGGAGCTGGCTCCGACCTCTGTTTATACCTAATTCCGTCGTTTTGGCGGTTTGCAGCGTGCATTACGAGATGACATTAAATAAACCAATCAAAAGCCTCTGGAGGTTTGTACAGCCCACTTGGAGCTGAAGTCCCACCTACTTGGAGCTGGCTCCGACCTCCGTTTATACCCACCTCCACGGAAGGGCACAGAGAAAAACGCTCTTTCGTCTAAGCGCTCTCAGGTATCAAAAAGCACCACGCTGCCCCGTGTGAGGCTCGAACTCACGACCTTCAGATTATGAGACTGACGCGCTGCCTAACTGCGCCAACGAGGCTGGAGGGGGCCAACTGGACAGAACAGCGAAGCACTAGCTTGTAGGTCCTTGTCTGTAGGTGTGGCTCCAACGGGTCAGCGCCCGCCGAGCATGTATGTCAGGATGGCCGAGCGGTCTAAGGCGCTGCGTTCAGGTTGCAGTCTCCCCTTGAGGCGTGGGTTCGAATCCCACTTCTGACAGACTTGTCCTTTGGTTGTGGATAGCTGCTAAAGCCCTCTGGCACGTTACCCCAGCAGTGCAGTAACTTTGCCAAAGCTTTTCGTGAACATTAAGGTTTAGGAAAAATTATGGGGTTCAGGGAATTCACCTGGAACCTCACAGTTTCTCACAAAACATCATGTCGTCCGCCCTCCAGAGGAGCTGTGCACACGGAAGCAAGTATGTATCGCTGCAGCCCGGAGACCTCCGAGTGGGAGGAACTTACCTCCAGGTGGGAAGGACTTTTTTGGTTTTGTTTTGAACAGTTTTTATTGTCACCATTTTCATTTGCATTTGCATTTATACTTGTGCACACACATATTTCTTTTCAAGTACACATTTTTAAAACAAGCAAGAATAAATTGCATAAATACACATGGTTTTAAAATAAAAACACAATCTTTGTTTAAAAAAACAAACAATTACAAATAATTAAAACCATTGTGTTCGTCTTGTTTTTAAAAGTCCATGTTTGTGTGTGTGTGTGTGTGTTAAAAGGTGTGAACATCTCAAAAGTAAAATACAAATTTAAAACAAGCATCTAATTTTTGTGCAATAAAATACAATTCCATTTTGTAAAACACAATAAAACACCAATTAAAAGTCTTTAAAAGTCATCTGTTGTGCAAGTCCGGGGGTGAGCCCCTATCAAGTCAGTCTTCACCAAGGACGCCATAGTCGATACGAGAGGCTCTGGTGCCATCACCACTGAACCAGGTGAAGCCCTCCTCTCTCTGATGCATTGCTTTAAAACAGTCAACTAATTTAAAATTTCTAACTAAACTCTGCAATAAAACCGATGTCTTGTCGACTTTAAAATCCTCCCCTACCCTCTTCCTGTAGAAAGAGGGTAGAATTCACCTGGAACCTCACAACTTCTCACAAAACATCATGTCGTCCGCCCTCCAGAGGAGCTGAGCACACGGAAGCAAGAATGTATCGCTGCAGCCCGGAGACATCCAATTGGGAGGAACTTACCTCCAGGTGGGAGGGACTTATGTCGCAAGTAGGTTGGGAGACCTCCAAGAAGGAGGGTAGGTTTAGTGTAGAGTTTGGTGTAGGGGAAACAAGTTTCACACATTTGGAGCTGACTCCGACCTCTGTTTATACCTAATTCCTTCGTTTTGGCGGTTTGCAGCGTGCATTACGAGATGACATTAAATAAACCAATCAAAAGCCTCTGGAGGTTTGTACAGCCCACTTGGAGCTGAAGTCCCACCTACTTGGAGCTGGCTCCGACCTCCGTTTATACCCACCTCCACGGAAGGGCACAGAGAAAAACGCTCTTTCGTCTAAGCGCTCTCAGGTATCAAAAAGCACCACGCTGCCCCGTGTGAGGCTCGAACTCACGACCTTCAGATTATGAGACTGACGCGCTGCCTAACTGCGCCAACGAGGCTGGCTGGCCAACTGGACAGAACAGCGAAGCACTAGCTTGTAGGTCCTTGTCTGTAGGTGTGGCTCCAACGGGTCAGCGCCCGCCGAGCATGTATGTCAGGATGGCCGAGCGGTCTAAGGCGCTGCGTTCAGGTCGCAGTCTCCCCTGGAGGCGTGGGTTCGAATCCCACTTCTGACAGACTTGTCCTTTGGTTGTGGATAGCTGCTAAAGCCCTCTGGCACGTTACCCCAGCAGTGCAGTAACTTTGCCAAAGCTTTTCGTGAACATTAAGGTTCAGGAAAAATTATGGGGTTCAGGGAATTCACCTAGAACCTCACAGTTTCTCACAAAACATCATGTCGTCCGCCCTCCAGAGGAGCTGTGCACACGGAAGCAAGTATGTATCGCTGCAGCCCGGAGACCTCCGAGTGGGAGGAACTTACCTCCAGGTGGGAAGGACTTTTTTGGGTTTGTTTTGAACAGTTTTTATTGTCACCATTTTCATTTGCATTTGCATTTATACTTGTGCACACACATATTTCTTTTCAAGTACACATTTTTAAAACAAGCAAGAATAAATTGCATAAATACACATGGTTTTAAAATAAAAACACAATCTTTGTTTAAAAAAACAAACAATTACAAATAATTAAAACCATTGTGTTCGTCTTGTTTTTAAAAGTCCATGTTTGTGTGTGTGTATGTGTGTGTGTGTTAAAAGGTGTGAACATCTCAAAAGTAAAATACAAATTTAAAACAAGCATCTAATTTTTGTGCAATAAAATACAATTCCATTTTGTAAAACACAATAAAACACCAATTAAAAGTCTTTAAAAGTCATCTGTTGTGCAAGTCCGGGGGTGAGCCCCTATCAAGTCAGTCTTCACCAAGGACGCCATAGTCGATACGAGAGGCTCTGGTGCCATCACCACTGAACCAGGTGAAGCCCTCCTCTCTCTGATGCATTGCTTTAAAACAGTCAACTAATTTAAAATTTCTAACTAAACTCTGCAATAAAACCGATGTCTTGTCGACTTTAAAATCCTCCCCTACCCTCTTCCTGTAGAAAGAGGGTAGAATTCACCTGGAACCTCACAACTTCTCACAAAACATCATGTCGTCCGCCCTCCAGAGGAGCTGTGCACACGGAAGCAAGAATATATCGCTGCAGCCCGGAGACATCCAAGTGGGAGGAACTTACCTCCAGGTGGGAGGGACTTATGTCGCAAGTAGGTTGGGAGACCTCCAAGAGGGAGGGTAGGTTTAGTGTAGAGTTTGGTGTAGGGGAAACAAGTTTCACACATTTGGAGCTGACTCCGACCTCTGTTTATACCTAATTCCTTCGTTTTGGCGGTTTGCAGCGTGCATTACGAGATGACATTAAATAAACCAATCAAAAGCCTCTGGAGGTTTGTACAGCCCACTTGGAGCTGAAGTCCCACCTACTTGGAGCTGGCTCCGACCTCCGTTTATACCCACCTCCACGGAAGGGCACAGAGAAAAACGCTCTTTCGTCTAAGCGCTCTCAGGTATCAAAAAGCACCACGCTGCCCCGTGTGAGGCTCGAACTCACGACCTTCAGATTATGAGACTGACGCGCTGCCTAACTGCGCCAACGAGGCTGGCGGGCCAACTGGACAGAACAGCGAAGCACTAGCTTGCAGGTCCTTGTCTGTAGGTGTGGCTCCAACGGGTCAGCGCCCGCCGAGCATGTATGTCAGGATGGCCGAGTGGTCTAAGGCGCTGCGTTCAGGTCGCAGTCTCCCCTGGAGGCGTGGGTTCGAATCCCACTTCTGACAGACTTGTCCTTTGGTTGTGGATAGCTGCCAAAGCCCTCTGGCACGTTACCCCAGCAGTGCAGTAACTTTGCCAAAGCTTTTCGTGAACATTAAGGTTCAGGAAAAATTATGGGGTTCAGGGAATTCACCTGGAACCTCACAGTTTCTCACAAAACATCATGTCGTCCGCCCTCCAGAGGAGCTGTGCACACGGAAGCAAGTATGTATCGCTGCAGCCCGGAGACCTCAGAGTGGGAGGAACTTACCTCCAGGTGGGAAGGACTGTTTTGGGTTTGTTTTGAACAGTTTTTATTGTCACCATTTTCATTTGCATTTGCATTTATACTTGTGCACACACATATTTCTTTTCAAGTACACATTTTTAAAACAAGCAAGAATAAATTGCATAAATACACATGGTTTAAAAATAAAAACACAATCTTTGTTTAAAAAAACAAACAATTACAAATAATTAAAACCATTGTGTTCGTCTTGTTTTTAAAAGTCCATGTTTGCGTGTGTGTGTGTGTGTTAGAAGGTGTGAACATCTCAAAAGTAAAATACAAATTTAAAACAAGCATCTAATTTTTGTGCAATAAAATACAATTCCATTTTGTAAAACACAATAAAACACCAATTAAAAGTCTTTAAAAGTCATCTGTTGTGCAAGTCCGGGGGTGAGCCCCTATCAAGTCAGTCTTCACCAAGGACGCCATAGTCGATACGAGAGGCTCTGGTGCCATCACCACTGAACCAGGTGAAGCCCTCCTCTCTCTGATGCATTGCTTTAAAACAGTCAACTAATTTAAAATTTCTAACTAAACTCTGCAATAAAACCGATGTCTTGTCGACTTTAAAATCCTCCCCTACCCTCTTCCTGTAGAAAGAGGGTAGAATTCACCTGGAACCTCACAACTTCTCACAAAACATCATGTTGTCCGCCCTCCAGAGGAGCTGTGCACACGGAAGCAAGAATATATCGCTGCAGCCCGGAGACATCCAAGTGGGAGGAACTTACCTCCAGGTGGGAGGGACTTATGTCGCAAGTAGGTTGGGAGACCTCCAAGAGGGAGGGTAGGTTTAGTGTAGAGTTTGGTGTAGGGCAAACAAGTTTCACACATTTGGAGCTGGCTCCGACCTCTGTTTATACCTAATTCCGTCGTTTTGGCGGTTTGCAGCGTGCATTACGAGATGACATTAAATAAACCAATCAAAAGCCTCTGGAGGTTTGTACAGCCCACTTGGAGCTGAAGTCCCACCTACTTGGAGCTGGCTCCGACCTCCGTTTATACCCACCTCCACGGAAGGGCACAGAGAAAAACGCTCTTTCGTCTAAGCGCTCTCAGGTATCAAAAAGCACCACGCTGCCCCGTGTGAGGCTCGAACTCACGACCTTCAGATTATGAGACTGACGCGCTGCCTAACTGCGCCAACGAGGCTGGCTGGCCAACTGGACAGAACAGCGAAGCACTAGCTTGTAGGTCCTTGTCTGTAGGTGTGGCTCCAACAGGTCAGCGCCCGCCGAGCACGTATGTCAGGATGGCCGAGCGGTCTAAGGCGCTGCGTTCAGGTCGCAGTCTCCCCTGGAGGCGTGGGTTCGAATCCCACTTCTGACAGACTTGTCATTTGGTTGTGGATAGCTGCTAAAGCCCTCTGGCACGTTACCCCAGCAGTGCAGTAACTTTGCCAAAGCTTTTCGTGAACATTAAGGTTCAGGAAAAATTATGGGGTTCAGGGAATTCACCTAGAACCTCACAGTTTCTCACAAAACATCATGTCGTCCGCCCTCCAGAGGAGCTGTGCACACGGAAGCAAGTATGTATCGCTGCAGCCCGGAGACCTCCGAGTGGGAGGAACTTACCTCCAGGTGGGAAGGACTTTTTTGGGTTTGTTTTGAACAGTTTTTATTGTCACCATTTTCATTTGCATTTGCATTTATACTTGTGCACACACATATTTCTTTTCAAGTACACATTTTTAAAACAACCAAGAATAAATTGCATAAATACACATGGTTTTAAAATAAAAACACAATCTTTGTTTAAAAAAACAAACAATTACAAATAATTAAAACCATTGTGTTCGTCTTGTTTTTAAAAGTCCATGTTTGTGTGTGTGTATGTGTGTGTGTGTTAAAAGGTGTGAACATCTCAAAAGTAAAATACAAATTTAAAACAAGCATCTAATTTTTGTGCAATAAAATACAATTCCATTTTGTAAAACACAATAAAACACCAATTAAAAGTCTTTAAAAGTCATCTGTTGTGCAAGTCCGGGGGTGAGCCCCTATCAAGTCAGTCTTCACCAAGGACGCCATAGTCGATACGAGAGGCTCTGGTGCCATCACCACTGAACCAGGTGAAGCCCTCCTCTCTCTGATGCATTGCTTTAAAACAGTCAACTAATTTAAAATTTCTAACTAAACTCTGCAATAAAACCGATGTCTTGTCGACTTTGAAATCCTCCCCTACCCTCTTCCTGTAGAAAGAGGGTAGAATTCACCTGGAACCTCACAACTTCTCACAAAACATCATGTCGTCCGCCCTCCAGAGGAGCTGTGCACACGGAAGCAAGAATATATCGCTGCAGCCCGGAGACATCCAAGTGGGAGGAACTTACCTCCAGGTGGGAGGGACTTATGTCGCAAGTAGGTTGGGAGACCTCCAAGAGGGAGGGTAGGTTTAGTGTAGAGTTTGGTGTAGGGGAAACAAGTTTCACACATTTGGAGCTGGCTCCGACCTCTGTTTATACCTAATTCCGTCGTTTTGGCGGTTTGCAGCGTGCATTACGAGATGACATTAAATAAACCAATCAAAAGCCTCTGGAGGTTTGTACAGCCCACTTGGAGCTGAAGTCCCACCTACTTGGAGCTGGCTCCGACCTCCGTTTATACCCACCTCCACGGAAGGGCACAGAGAAAAACGCTCTTTCGTCTAAGCGCTCTCAGGTATCAAAAAGCACCACGCTGCCCCGTGTGAGGCTCGAACTCACGACCTTCAGATTATGAGACTGACGCGCTGCCTAACTGCGCCAACGAGGCTGGAGGGGGCCAACTGGACAGAACAGCGAAGCACTAGCTTGTAGGTCCTTGTCTGTAGGTGTGGCTCCAACGGGTCAGCGCCCGCCGAGCATGTATGTCAGGATGGCCGAGCGGTCTAAGGCGCTGCGTTCAGGTTGCAGTCTCCCCTTGAGGCGTGGGTTCGAATCCCACTTCTGACAGACTTGTCCTTTGGTTGTGGATAGCTGCTAAAGCCCTCTGGCACGTTACCCCAGCAGTGCAGTAACTTTGCCAAAGCTTTTCGTGAACATTAAGGTTTAGGAAAAATTATGGGGTTCAGGGAATTCACCTGGAACCTCACAGTTTCTCACAAAACATCATGTCGTCCGCCCTCCAGAGGAGCTGTGCACACGGAAGCAAGTATGTATCGCTGCAGCCCGGAGACCTCCGAGTGGGAGGAACTTACCTCCAGGTGGGAAGGACTTTTTTGGTTTTGTTTTGAACAGTTTTTATTGTCACCATTTTCATTTGCATTTGCATTTATACTTGTGCACACACATATTTCTTTTCAAGTACACATTTTTAAAACAAGCAAGAATAAATTGCATAAATACACATGGTTTTAAAATAAAAACACAATCTTTGTTTAAAAAAACAAACAATTACAAATAATTAAAACCATTGTGTTCGTCTTGTTTTTAAAAGTCCATGTTTGTGTGTGTGTATGTGTGTGTGTGTTAAAAGGTGTGAACATCTCAAAAGTAAAATACAAATTTAAAACAAGCATCTAATTTTTGTGCAATAAAATACAATTCCATTTTGTAAAACACAATAAAACACCAATTAAAAGTCTTTAAAAGTCATCTGTTGTGCAAGTCCGGGGGTGAGCCCCTATCAAGTCAGTCTTCACCAAGGACGCCATAGTCGATACGAGAGGCTCTGGTGCCATCACCACTGAACCAGGTGAAGCCCTCCTCTCTCTGATGCATTGCTTTAAAACAGTCAACTAATTTAAAATTTCTAACTAAACTCTGCAATAAAACCGATGTCTTGTCGACTTTAAAATCCTCCCCTACCCTCTTCCTGTAGAAAGAGGGTAGAATTCACCTGGAACCTCACAACTTCTCACAAAACATCATGTCGTCCGCCCTCCAGAGGAGCTGTGCACACGGAAGCAAGAATATATCGCTGCAGCCTGGAGACATCCAAGTGGGAGGAACTTACCTCCAGGTGGGAGGGACTTATGTCGCAAGTAGGTTGGGAGACCTCCAAGAGGGAGGGTAGGTTTAGTGTAGAGTTTGGTGTAGGGGAAACAAGTTTCACACATTTGGAGCTGGCTCCGACCTCTGTTTATACCTAATTCCGTCGTTTTGGCGGTTTGCAGCGTGCATTACGAGATGACATTAAATAAACCAATCAAAAGCCTCTGGAGGTTTGTACAGCCCACTTGGAGCTGAAGTCCCACCTACTTGGAGCTGGCTCCGACCTCCGTTTATACCCACCTCCACGGAAGGGCACAGAGAAAAACGCTCTTTCGTCTAAGCGCTCTCAGGTATCAAAAAGCACCACGCTGCCCCGTGTGAGGCTCGAACTCACGACCTTCAGATTATGAGACTGACGCGCTGCCTAACTGCGCCAACGAGGCTGGAGGGGGCCAACTGGACAGAACAGCGAAGCACTAGCTTGTAGGTCCTTGTCTGTAGGTGTGGCTCCAACGGGTCAGCGCCCGCCGAGCATGTATGTCAGGATGGCCGAGCGGTCTAAGGCGCTGCGTTCAGGTTGCAGTCTCCCCTTGAGGCGTGGGTTCGAATCCCACTTCTGACAGACTTGTCCTTTGGTTGTGGATAGCTGCTAAAGCCCTCTGGCACGTTACCCCAGCAGTGCAGTAACTTTGCCAAAGCTTTTCGTGAACATTAAGGTTTAGGAAAAATTATGGGGTTCAGGGAATTCACCTGGAACCTCACAGTTTCTCACAAAACATCATGTCGTCCGCCTTCCAGAGGAGCTGTGCACACGGAAGCAAGTATGTATCGCTGCAGCCCGGAGACCTCCGAGTGGGAGGAACTTACCTCCAGGTGGGAAGGACTTTTTTGGTTTTGTTTTGAACAGTTTTTATTGTCACCATTTTCATTTGCATTTGCATTTATACTTGTGCACACACATATTTCTTTTCAAGTACACATTTTTAAAACAAGCAAGAATAAATTGCATAAATACACATGGTTTTAAAATAAAAACACAATCTTTGTTTAAAAAAACAAACAATTACAAATAATTAAAACCATTGTGTTCGTCTTGTTTTTAAAAGTCCATGTTTGTGTGTGTGTGTGTGTGTTAAAAGGTGTGAACATCTCAAAAGTAAAATACAAATTTAAAACAAGCATCTAATTTTTGTGCAATAAAATACAATTCCATTTTGTAAAACACAATAAAACACCAATTAAAAGTCTTTAAAAGTCATCTGTTGTGCAAGTCCGGGGGTGAGCCCCTATCAAGTCAGTCTTCACCAAGGACGCCATAGTCGATACGAGAGGCTCTGGTGCCATCACCACTGAACCAGGTGAAGCCCTCCTCTCTCTGATGCATTGCTTTAAAACAGTCAACTAATTTAAAATTTCTAACTAAACTCTGCAATAAAACCGATGTCTTGTCGACTTTAAAATCCTCCCCTACCCTCTTCCTGTAGAAAGAGGGTAGAATTCACCTGGAACCTCACAACTTCTCACAAAACATCATGTCGTCCGCCCTCCAGAGGAGCTGAGCACACGGAAGCAAGAATGTATCGCTGCAGCCCGGAGACATCCAATTGGGAGGAACTTACCTCCAGGTGGGAGGGACTTATGTCGCAAGTAGGTTGGGAGACCTCCAAGAGGGAGGGTAGGTTTAGTGTAGAGTTTGGTGTAGGGGAAACAAGTTTCACACATTTGGAGCTGACTCCGACCTCTGTTTATACCTAATTCCTTCGTTTTGGCGGTTTGCAGCGTGCATTACGAGATGACATTAAATAAACCAATCAAAAGCCTCTGGAGGTTTGTACAGCCCACTTGGAGCTGAAGTCCCACCTACTTGGAGCTGGCTCCGACCTCCGTTTATACCCACCTCCACGGAAGGGCACAGAGAAAAACGCTCTTTCGTCTAAGCGCTCTCAGGTATCAAAAAGCACCACGCTGCCCCGTGTGAGGCTCGAACTCACGACCTTCAGATTATGAGACTGACGCGCTGCCTAACTGCGCCAACGAGGCTGGCTGGCCAACTGGACAGAACAGCGAAGCACTAGCTTGTAGGTCCTTGTCTGTAGGTGTGGCTCCAACGGGTCAGCGCCCGCCGAGCATGTATGTCAGGATGGCCGAGCGGTCTAAGGCGCTGCGTTCAGGTCGCAGTCTCCCCTGGAGGCGTGGGTTCGAATCCCACTTCTGACAGACTTGTCCTTTGGTTGTGGATAGCTGCTAAAGCCCTCTGGCACGTTACCCCAGCAGTGCAGTAACTTTGCCAAAGCTTTTCGTGAACATTAAGGTTCAGGAAAAATTATGGGGTTCAGGGAATTCACCTAGAACCTCACAGTTTCTCACAAAACATCATGTCGTCCGCCCTCCAGAGGAGCTGTGCACACGGAAGCAAGTATGTATCGCTGCAGCCCGGAGACCTCCGAGTGGGAGGAACTTACCTCCAGGTGGGAAGGACTTTTTTGGGTTTGTTTTGAACAGTTTTTATTGTCACCATTTTCATTTGCATTTGCATTTATACTTGTGCACACATATTTCTTTTCAAGTACACATTTTTAAAACAAGCAAGAATAAATTGCATAAATACACATGGTTTTAAAATAAAAACACAATCTTTGTTTAAAAAAACAAACAATTACAAATAATTAAAACCATTGTGTTCGTCTTGTTTTTAAAAGTCCATGTTTGTGTGTGTGTATGTGTGTGTGTGTTAAAAGGTGTGAACATCTCAAAAGTAAAATACAAATTTAAAACAAGCATCTAATTTTTGTGCAATAAAATACAATTCCATTTTGTAAAACACAATAAAACACCAATTAAAAGTCTTTAAAAGTCATCTGTTGTGCAAGTCCGGGGGTGAGCCCCTATCAAGTCAGTCTTCACCAAGGACGCCATAGTCGATACGAGAGGCTCTGGTGCCATCACCACTGAACCAGGTGAAGCCCTCCTCTCTCTGATGCATTGCTTTAAAACAGTCAACTAATTTAAAATTTCTAACTAAACTCTGCAATAAAACCGATGTCTTGTCGACTTTAAAATCCTCCCCTACCCTCTTCCTGTAGAAAGAGGGTAGAATTCACCTGGAACCTCACAACTTCTCACAAAACATCATGTCGTCCGCCCTCCAGAGGAGCTGTGCACACGGAAGCAAGAATATATCGCTGCAGCCCGGAGACATCCAAGTGGGAGGAACTTACCTCCAGGTGGGAGGGACTTATGTCGCAAGTAGGTTGGGAGACCTCCAAGAGGGAGGGTAGGTTTAGTGTAGAGTTTGGTGTAGGGCAAACAAGTTTCACACATTTGGAGCTGGCTCCGACCTCTGTTTATACCTAATTCCGTCGTTTTGGCGGTTTGCAGCGTGCATTACGAGATGACATTAAATAAACCAATCAAAAGCCTCTGGAGGTTTGTACAGCCCACTTGGAGCTGAAGTCCCACCTACTTGGAGCTGGCTCCGACCTCCGTTTATACCCACCTCCACGGAAGGGCACAGAGAAAAACGCTCTTTCGTCTAAGCGCTCTCAGGTATCAAAAAGCACCACGCTGCCCCGTGTGAGGCTCGAACTCACGACCTTCAGATTATGAGACTGACGCGCTGCCTAACTGCGCCAACGAGGCTGGCGGGCCAACTGGACAGAACAGCGAAGCACTAGCTTGTAGGTCCTTGTCTGTAGGTGTGGCTCCAACGGGTCATCGCCCGCCGAGCACGTATGTCAGGATGGCCGACCGGTCTAAGGCGCTGCGTTCAGGTCGCAGTCTCCCCTGGAGGCGTGGGTTCGAATCCCACTTCTGACAGACTTGTCCTTTGGTTGTGGATAGCTGCTAAAGCCCTCTGGCATGTTACCCCAGCAGTGCAGTAACTTTGCCAAAGCTTTTCGTGAACATTAAGGTTCAGGAAAAATTATGGGGTTCAGGGAATTCACCTAGAACCTCACAGTTTCTCACAAAACATCATGTCGTCCGCCCTCCAGAGGAGCTGTGCACACGGAAGCAAGTATGTATCGCTGCAGCCCGGAGACCTCCGAGTGGGAGGAACTTACCTCCAGGTGGGAAGGCCTTTTTTGGGTTTGTTTTGAACAGTTTTTATTGTCACCATTTTCATTTGCATTTGCATTTATACTTGTGCACACACATATTTCTTTTCAAGTACACATTTTTAAAACAAGCAAGAATAAATTGCATAAATACACATGGTTTTAAAATAAAAACACAATCTTTGTTTAAAAAAACAAACAATTACAAATAATTAAAACCATTGTGTTCGTCTTGTTTTTAAAAGTCCATGTTTGTGTGTGTGTATGTGTGTGTGTGTTAAAAGGTGTGAACATCTCAAAAGTAAAATACAAATTTAAAACAAGCATCTAATTTTTGTGCAATAAAATACAATTCCATTTTGTAAAACACAATAAAACACCAATTAAAAGTCTTTAAAAGTCATCTGTTGTGCAAGTCCGGGGGTGAGCCCCTATCAAGTCAGTCTTCACCAAGGACGCCATAGTCGATACGAGAGGCTCTGGTGCCATCACCACTGAACCAGGTGAAGCCCTCCTCTCTCTGATGCATTGCTTTAAAACAGTCAACTAATTTAAAATTTCTAACTAAACTCTGCAATAAAACCGATGTCTTGTCGACTTTAAAATCCTCCCCTACCCTCTTCCTGTAGAAAGAGGGTAGAATTCACCTGGAACCTCACAACTTCTCACAAAACATCATGTCGTCCGCCCTCCAGAGGAGCTGTGCACACGGAAGCAAGAATATATCGCTGCAGCCCGGAGACATCCAAGTGGGAGGAACTTACCTCCAGGTGGGAGGGACTTATGTCGCAAGTAGGTTGGGAGACCTCCAAGAGGGAGGGTAGGTTTAGTGTAGAGTTTGGTGTAGGGGAAACAAGTTTCACACATTTGGAGCTGGCTCCGACCTCTGTTTATACCTAATTCCGTCGTTTTGGCGGTTTGCAGCGTGCATTACGAGATGACATTAAATAAACCAATCAAAAGCCTCTGGAGGTTTGTACAGCCCACTTGGAGCTGAAGTCCCACCTACTTGGAGCTGGCTCCGACCTCCGTTTATACCCACCTCCACGGAAGGGCACAGAGAAAAACGCTCTTTCGTCTAAGCGCTCTCAGGTATCAAAAAGCACCACGCTGCCCCGTGTGAGGCTCGAACTCACGACCTTCAGATTATGAGACTGACGCGCTGCCTAACTGCGCCAACGAGGCTGGCGGGCCAACTGGACAGAACAGCGAAGCACTAGCTTGTAGGTCCTTGTCTGTAGGTGTGGCTCCAACGGGTCAGCGCCCGCCGAGCATGTATGTCAGAATGGCCGAGCGGTCTAAGGCGCTGCGTTCAGGTCGCAGTCTCCCCTGGAGGCGTGGGTTCGAATCCCACTTCTGACAGACTTGTCCTTTGGTTGTGGATAGCTGCTAAAGCCCTCTGGCACGTTACCCCAGCAGTGCAGTAACTTTGCCAAAGCTTTTCGTGAACATTAAGGTTTAGGAAAAATTATGGGGTTCAGGGAATTCACCTGGAACCTCACAGTTTCTCACAAAACATCATGTCGTCCGCCCTCCAGAGGAGCTGTGCACACGGAAGCAAGTATGTATCGCTGCAGCCCGGAGACCTCCGAGTGGGAGGAACTTACCTCCAGGTGGGAAGGACTTTTTTGGTTTTGTTTTGAACAGTTTTTATTGTCACCATTTTCATTTGCATTTGCATTTATACTTGTGCACACACATATTTCTTTTCAAGTACACATTTTTAAAACAAGCAAGAATAAATTGCATAAATACACATGGTTTTAAAATAAAAACACAATCTTTGTTTAAAAAAACAAACAATTACAAATAATTAAAACCATTGTGTTCGTCTTGTTTTTAAAAGTCCATGTTTGCGTGTGTGTGTGTTAAAAGGTGTGAACATCTCAAAAGTAAAATACAAATTTAAAACAAGCATCTAATTTTTGTGCAATAAAATACAATTCCATTTTGTAAAACACAATAAAACACCAATTAAAAGTCTTTAAAAGTCATCTGTTGTGCAAGTCCGGGGGTGAGCCCCTATCAAGTCAGTCTTCACCAAGGACGCCATAGTCGATACGAGAGGCTCTGGTGCCATCACCACTGAACCAGGTGAAGCCCTCCTCTCTCTGATGCATTGCTTTAAAACAGTCAACTAATTTAAAATTTCTAACTAAACTCTGCAATAAAACCGATGTCTTGTCGACTTTAAAATCCTCCCCTACCCTCTTCCTGTAGAAAGAGGGTAGAATTCACCTGGAACCTCACAACTTCTCACAAAACATCATGTCGTCCGCCCTCCAGAGGAGCTGAGCACACGGAAGCAAGAATGTATCGCTGCAGCCCGGAGACATCCAATTGGGAGGAACTTACCTCCAGGTGGGAGGGACTTATGTCGCAAGTAGGTTGGGAGACCTCCAAGAGGGAGGGTAGGTTTAGTGTAGAGTTTGGTGTAGGGGAAACAAGTTTCACACATTTGGAGCTGACTCCGACCTCTGTTTATACCTAATTCCTTCGTTTTGGCGGTTTGCAGCGTGCATTACGAGATGACATTAAATAAACCAATCAAAAGCCTCTGGAGGTTTGTACAGCCCACTTGGAGCTGAAGTCCCACCTACTTGGAGCTGGCTCCGACCTCCGTTTATACCCACCTCCACGGAAGGGCACAGAGAAAAACGCTCTTTCGTCTAAGCGCTCTCAGGTATCAAAAAGCACCACGCTGCCCCGTGTGAGGCTCGAACTCACGACCTTCAGATTATGAGACTGACGCGCTGCCTAACTGCGCCAACGAGGCTGGCGGGCCAACTGGACAGAACAGCGAAGCACTAGCTTGCAGGTCCTTGTCTGTAGGTGTGGCTCCAACGGGTCAGCGCCCGCCGAGCATGTATGTCAGGATGGCCGAGTGGTCTAAGGCGCTGCGTTCAGGTCGCAGTCTCCCCTGGAGGCGTGGGTTCGAATCCCACTTCTGACAGACTTGTCCTTTGGTTGTGGATAGCTGCCAAAGCTCTCTGGCACGTTACCCCAGCAGTGCAGTAACTTTGCCAAAGCTTTTCGTGAACATTAAGGTTCAGGAAAAATTATGGGGTTCAGGGAATTCACCTGGAACCTCACAGTTTCTCACAAAACATCATGTCGTCCGCCCTCCAGAGGAGCTGTGCACACGGAAGCAAGTATGTATCGCTGCAGCCCGGAGACCTCCGAGTGGGAGGAACTTACCTCCAGGTGGGAAGGACTGTTTTGGGTTTGTTTTGAACAGTTTTTATTGTCACCATTTTCATTTGCATTTGCATTTATACTTGTGCACACACATATTTCTTTTCAAGTACACATTTTTAAAACAAGCAAGAATAAATTGCATAAATACACATGGTTTTAAAATAAAAACACAATCTTTGTTTAAAAAAACAAACAATTACAAATAATTAAAACCATTGTGTTCGTCTTGTTTTTAAAAGTCCATGTTTGTGTGTGTGTATGTGTGTGTGTGTTAAAAGGTGTGAACATCTCAAAAGTAAAATACAAATTTAAAACAAGCATCTAATTTTTGTGCAATAAAATACAATTCCATTTTGTAAAACACAATAAAACACCAATTAAAAGTCTTTAAAAGTCATCTGTTGTGCAAGTCCGGGGGTGAGCCCCTATCAAGTCAGTCTTCACCAAGGACGCCATAGTCGATACGAGAGGCTCTGGTGCCATCACCACTGAACCAGGTGAAGCCCTCCTCTCTCTGATGCATTGCTTTAAAACAGTCAACTAATTTAAAATTTCTAACTAAACTCTGCAATAAAACCGATGTCTTGTCGACTTTAAAATCCTCCCCTACCCTCTTCCTGTAGAAAGAGGGTAGAATTCACCTGGAACCTCACAACTTCTCACAAAACATCATGTCGTCCGCCCTCCAGAGGAGCTGTGCACACGGAAGCAAGAATATATCGCTGCAGCCCGGAGACATCCAAGTGGGAGGAACTTACCTCCAGGTGGGAGGGACTTATGTCGCAAGTAGGTTGGGAGACCTCCAAGAGGGAGGGTAGGTTTAGTGTAGAGTTTGGTGTAGGGCAAACAAGTTTCACACATTTGGAGCTGGCTCCGACCTCTGTTTATACCTAATTCCGTCGTTTTGGCGGTTTGCAGCGTGCATTACGAGATGACATTAAATAAACCAATCAAAAGCCTCTGGAGGTTTGTACAGCCCACTTGGAGCTGAAGTCCCACCTACTTGGAGCTGGCTCCGACCTCCGTTTATACCCACCTCCACGGAAGGGCACAGAGAAAAACGCTCTTTCGTCTAAGCGCTCTCAGGTATCAAAAAGCACCACGCTGCCCCGTGTGAGGCTCGAACTCACGACCTTCAGATTATGAGACTGACGCGCTGCCTAACTGCGCCAACGAGGCTGGCGGGCCAACTGGACAGAACAGCGAAGCACTAGCTTGTAGGTCCTTGTCTGTAGGTGTGGCTCCAACGGGTCATCGCCCGCCGAGCACGTATGTCAGGATGGCCGACCGGTCTAAGGCGCTGCGTTCAGGTCGCAGTCTCCCCTGGAGGCGTGGGTTCGAATCCCACTTCTGACAGACTTGTCCTTTGGTTGTGGATAGCTGCTAAAGCCCTCTGGCATGTTACCCCAGCAGTGCAGTAACTTTGCCAAAGCTTTTCGTGAACATTAAGGTTCAGGAAAAATTATGGGGTTCAGGGAATTCACCTAGAACCTCACAGTTTCTCACAAAACATCATGTCGTCCGCCCTCCAGAGGAGCTGTGCACACGGAAGCAAGTATGTATCGCTGCAGCCCGGAGACCTCCGAGTGGGAGGAACTTACCTCCAGGTGGGAAGGCCTTTTTTGGGTTTGTTTTGAACAGTTTTTATTGTCACCATTTTCATTTGCATTTGCATTTATACTTGTGCACACACATATTTCTTTTCAAGTACACATTTTTAAAACAAGCAAGAATAAATTGCATAAATACACATGGTTTTAAAATAAAAACACAATCTTTGTTTAAAAAAACAAACAATTACAAATAATTAAAACCATTGTGTTCGTCTTGTTTTTAAAAGTCCATGTTTGTGTGTGTGTATGTGTGTGTGTGTTAAAAGGTGTGAACATCTCAAAAGTAAAATACAAATTTAAAACAAGCATCTAATTTTTGTGCAATAAAATACAATTCCATTTTGTAAAACACAATAAAACACCAATTAAAAGTCTTTAAAAGTCATCTGTTGTGCAAGTCCGGGGGTGAGCCCCTATCAAGTCAGTCTTCACCAAGGACGCCATAGTCGATACGAGAGGCTCTGGTGCCATCACCACTGAACCAGGTGAAGCCCTCCTCTCTCTGATGCATTGCTTTAAAACAGTCAACTAATTTAAAATTTCTAACTAAACTCTGCAATAAAACCGATGTCTTGTCGACTTTAAAATCCTCCCCTACCCTCTTCCTGTAGAAAGAGGGTAGAATTCACCTGGAACCTCACAACTTCTCACAAAACATCATGTCGTCCGCCCTCCAGAGGAGCTGTGCACACGGAAGCAAGAATATATCGCTGCAGCCCGGAGACATCCAAGTGGGAGGAACTTACCTCCAGGTGGGAGGGACTTATGTCGCAAGTAGGTTGGGAGACCTCCAAGAGGGAGGGTAGGTTTAGTGTAGAGTTTGGTGTAGGGGAAACAAGTTTCACACATTTGGAGCTGGCTCCGACCTCTGTTTATACCTAATTCCGTCGTTTTGGCGGTTTGCAGCGTGCATTACGAGATGACATTAAATAAACCAATCAAAAGCCTCTGGAGGTTTGTACAGCCCACTTGGAGCTGAAGTCCCACCTACTTGGAGCTGGCTCCGACCTCCGTTTATACCCACCTCCACGGAAGGGCACAGAGAAAAACGCTCTTTCGTCTAAGCGCTCTCAGGTATCAAAAAGCACCACGCTGCCCCGTGTGAGGCTCGAACTCACGACCTTCAGATTATGAGACTGACGCGCTGCCTAACTGCGCCAACGAGGCTGGCGGGCCAACTGGACAGAACAGCGAAGCACTAGCTTGTAGGTCCTTGTCTGTAGGTGTGGCTCCAACGGGTCAGCGCCCGCCGAGCATGTATGTCAGAATGGCCGAGCGGTCTAAGGCGCTGCGTTCAGGTCGCAGTCTCCCCTGGAGGCGTGGGTTCGAATCCCACTTCTGACAGACTTGTCCTTTGGTTGTGGATAGTTGCTAAAGCCCTCTGGCACGTTACCCCAGCAGTGCAGTAACTTTGCCAAAGCTTTTCGTGAACATTAAGGTTTAGGAAAAATTATGGGGTTCAGGGAATTCACCTGGAACCTCACAGTTTCTCACAAAACATCATGTCGTCCGCCCTCCAGAGGAGCTGTGCACACGGAAGCAAGTATGTATCGCTGCAGCCCGGAGACCTCCGAGTGGGAGGAACTTACCTCCAGGTGGGAAGGACTTTTTTGGTTTTGTTTTGAACAGTTTTTATTGTCACCATTTTCATTTGCATTTGCATTTATACTTGTGCACACACATATTTCTTTTCAAGTACACATTTTTAAAACAAGCAAGAATAAATTGCATAAATACACATGGTTTTAAAATAAAAACACAATCTTTGTTTAAAAAAACAAACAATTACAAATAATTAAAACCATTGTGTTCGTCTTGTTTTTAAAAGTCCATGTTTGCGTGTGTGTGTGTTAAAAGGTGTGAACATCTCAAAAGTAAAATACAAATTTAAAACAAGCATCTAATTTTTGTGCAATAAAATACAATTCCATTTTGTAAAACACAATAAAACACCAATTAAAAGTCTTTAAAAGTCATCTGTTGTGCAAGTCCGGGGGTGAGCCCCTATCAAGTCAGTCTTCACCAAGGACGCCATAGTCGATACGAGAGGCTCTGGTGCCATCACCACTGAACCAGGTGAAGCCCTCCTCTCTCTGATGCATTGCTTTAAAACAGTCAACTAATTTAAAATTTCTAACTAAACTCTGCAATAAAACCGATGTCTTGTCGACTTTAAAATCCTCCCCTACCCTCTTCCTGTAGAAAGAGGGTAGAATTCACCTGGAACCTCACAACTTCTCACAAAACATCATGTCGTCCGCCCTCCAGAGGAGCTGAGCACACGGAAGCAAGAATGTATCGCTGCAGCCCGGAGACATCCAATTGGGAGGAACTTACCTCCAGGTGGGAGGGACTTATGTCGCAAGTAGGTTGGGAGACCTCCAAGAGGGAGGGTAGGTTTAGTGTAGAGTTTGGTGTAGGGGAAACAAGTTTCACACATTTGGAGCTGACTCCGACCTCTGTTTATACCTAATTCCTTCGTTTTGGCGGTTTGCAGCGTGCATTACGAGATGACATTAAATAAACCAATCAAAAGCCTCTGGAGGTTTGTACAGCCCACTTGGAGCTGAAGTCCCACCTACTTGGAGCTGGCTCCGACCTCCGTTTATACCCACCTCCACGGAAGGGCACAGAGAAAAACGCTCTTTCGTCTAAGCGCTCTCAGGTATCAAAAAGCACCACGCTGCCCCGTGTGAGGCTCGAACTCACGACCTTCAGATTATGAGACTGACGCGCTGCCTAACTGCGCCAACGAGGCTGGCGGGCCAACTGGACAGAACAGCGAAGCACTAGCTTGCAGGTCCTTGTCTGTAGGTGTGGCTCCAACGGGTCAGCGCCCGCCGAGCATGTATGTCAGGATGGCCGAGTGGTCTAAGGCGCTGCGTTCAGGTCGCAGTCTCCCCTGGAGGCGTGGGTTCGAATCCCACTTCTGACAGACTTGTCCTTTGGTTGTGGATAGCTGCCAAAGCTCTCTGGCACGTTACCCCAGCAGTGCAGTAACTTTGCCAAAGCTTTTCGTGAACATTAAGGTTCAGGAAAAATTATGGGGTTCAGGGAATTCACCTGGAACCTCACAGTTTCTCACAAAACATCATGTCGTCCGCCCTCCAGAGGAGCTGTGCACACGGAAGCAAGTATGTATCGCTGCAGCCCGGAGACCTCCGAGTGGGAGGAACTTACCTCCAGGTGGGAAGGACTGTTTTGGGTTTGTTTTGAACAGTTTTTATTGTCACCATTTTCATTTGCATTTGCATTTATACTTGTGCACACACATATTTCTTTTCAAGTACACATTTTTAAAACAAGCAAGAATAAATTGCATAAATACACATGGTTTAAAAATAAAAACACAATCTTTGTTTAAAAAAACAAACAATTACAAATAATTAAAACCATTGTGTTCGTCTTGTTTTTAAAAGTCCATGTTTGCGTGTGTGTGTGTGTGTTAAAAGGTGTGAACATCTCAAAAGTAAAATACCAATTTAAAACAAGCATCTAATTTTTGTGCAATAAAATACAATTCCATTTTGTAAAACACAATAAAACACCAATTAAAAGTCTTTAAAAGTCATCTGTTGTGCAAGTCCGGGGGTGAGCCCCTATCAAGTCAGTCTTCACCAAGGACGCCATAGTCGATACGAGAGGCTCTGGTGCCATCACCACTGAACCAGGTGAAGCCCTCCTCTCTCTGATGCATTGCTTTAAAACAGTCAACTAATTTAAAATTTCTAACTAAACTCTGCAATAAAACCGATGTCTTGTCGACTTTAAAATCCTCCCCTACCCTCTTCCTGTAGAAAGAGGGTAGAATTCACCTGGAACCTCACAACTTCTCACAAAACATCATGTCGTCCGCCCTCCAGAGGAGCTGTGCACACGGAAGCAAGAATATATCGCTGCAGCCCGGAGACATCCAAGTGGGAGGAACTTACCTCCAGGTGGGAGGGACTTATGTCGCAAGTAGGTTGGGAGACCTCCAAGAGGGAGGGTAGGTTTAGTGTAGAGTTTGGTGTAGGGCAAACAAGTTTCACACATTTGGAGCTGGCTCCGACCTCTGTTTATACCTAATTCCGTCGTTTTGGCGGTTTGCAGCGTGCATTACGAGATGACATTAAATAAACCAATCAAAAGCCTCTGGAGGTTTGTACAGCCCACTTGGAGCTGAAGTCCCACCTACTTGGAGCTGGCTCCGACCTCCGTTTATACCCACCTCCACGGAAGGGCACAGAGAAAAACGCTCTTTCGTCTAAGCGCTCTCAGGTATCAAAAAGCACCACGCTGCCCCGTGTGAGGCTCGAACTCACGACCTTCAGATTATGAGACTGACGCGCTGCCTAACTGCGCCAACGAGGCTGGCGGGCCAACTGGACAGAACAGCGAAGCACTAGCTTGTAGGTCCTGGTCTGTAGGTGTGGCTCCAACAGGTCAGCGCCCGCCGAGCACGTATGTCAGGATGGCCGAGCGGTCTAAGGCGCTGCGTTCAGGTCGCAGTCTCCCCTGGAGGCGTGGGTTCGAATCCCACTTCTGACAGACTTGTCCTTTGGTTGTGGATAGCTGCTAAAGCCCTCTGGCACGTTACCCCAGCAGTGCAGTAACTTTGCCAAAGCTTTTCGTGAACATTAAGGTTCAGGAAAAATTATGGGGTTCAGGGAATTCACCTAGAACCTCACAGTTTCTCACAAAACATCATGTCGTCCGCCCTCCAGAGGAGCTGTGCACACGGAAGCAAGTATGTATCGCTGCAGCCCGGAGACCTCCGAGTGGGAGGAACTTACCTCCAGGTGGGAAGGACTTTTTTGGGTTTGTTTTGAACAGTTTTTATTGTCACCATTTTCATTTGCATTTGCATTTATACTTGTGCACACACATATTTCTTTTCAAGTACACATTTTTAAAACAAGCAAGAATAAATTGCATAAATACACATGGTTTTAAAATAAAAACACAATCTTTGTTTAAAAAAACAAACAATTACAAATAATTAAAACCATTGTGTTCGTCTTGTTTTTAAAAGTCCATGTTTGTGTGTGTGTATGTGTGTGTGTGTTAAAAGGTGTGAACATCTCAAAAGTAAAATACAAATTTAAAACAAGCATCTAATTTTTGTGCAATAAAATACAATTCCATTTTGTAAAACACAATAAAACACCAATTAAAAGTCTTTAAAAGTCATCTGTTGTGCAAGTCCGGGGGTGAGCCCCTATCAAGTCAGTCTTCACCAAGGACGCCATAGTCGATACGAGAGGCTCTGGTGCCATCACCACTGAACCAGGTGAAGCCCTCCTCTCTCTGATGCATTGCTTTAAAACAGTCAACTAATTTAAAATTTCTAACTAAACTCTGCAATAAAACCGATGTCTTGTCGACTTTAAAATCCTCCCCTACCCTCTTCCTGTAGAAAGAGGGTAGAATTCACCTGGAACCTCACAACTTCTCACAAAACATCATGTCGTCCGCCCTCCAGAGGAGCTGTGCACACGGAAGCAAGAATATATCGCTGCAGCCCGGAGACATCCAAGTGGGAGGAACTTACCTCCAGGTGGGAGGGACTTATGTCGCAAGTAGGTTGGGAGACCTCCAAGAGGGAGGGTAGGTTTAGTGTAGAGTTTGGTGTAGGGGAAACAAGTTTCACACATTTGGAGCTGGCTCCGACCTCTGTTTATACCTAATTCCGTCGTTTTGGCGGTTTGCAGCGTGCATTACGAGATGACATTAAATAAACCAATCAAAAGCCTCTGGAGGTTTGTACAGCCCACTTGGAGCTGAAGTCCCACCTACTTGGAGCTGGCTCCGACCTCCGTTTATACCCACCTCCACGGAAGGGCACAGAGAAAAACGCTCTTTCGTCTAAGCGCTCTCAGGTATCAAAAAGCACCACGCTGCCCCGTGTGAGGCTCGAACTCACGACCTTCAGATTATGAGACTGACGCGCTGCCTAACTGCGCCAACGAGGCTGGCTGGCCAACTGGACAGAACAGCGAAGCACTAGCTTGTAGGTCCTTGTCTGTAGGTGTGGCTCCAACGGGTCAGCGCCCGCCGAGCATGTATGTCAGGATGGCCGAGCGGTCTAAGGCGCTGCGTTCAGGTCGCAGTCTCCCCTGGAGGCGTGGGTTCGAATCCCACTTCTGACAGACTTGTCCTTTGGTTGTGGATAGCTGCTAAAGCCCTCTGGCACGTTACCCCAGCAGTGCAGTAACTTTGCCAAAGCTTTTCGTGAACATTAAGGTTCAGGAAAAATTATGGGGTTCAGGGAATTCACCTAGAACCTCACAGTTTCTCACAAAACATCATGTCATCCGCCCTCCAGAGGAGCTGTGCACACGGAAGCAAGTATGTATCGCTGCAGCCCGGAGACCTCCGAGTGGGAGGAACTTACCTCCAGGTGGGAAGGACTGTTTTGGGTTTGTTTTGAACAGTTTTTATTGTCACCATTTTCATTTGCATTTGCATTTATACTTGTGCACACACATATTTCTTTTCAAGTACACATTTTTAAAACAAGCAAAAATAAATTGCATAAATACACATGGTTTAAAAATAAAAACACAATCTTTGTTTAAAAAAACAAACAATTACAAATAATTAAAACCATTGTGTTCGTCTTGTTTTTAAAAGTCCATGTTTGCGTGTGTGTGTGTGTGTTAAAAGGTGTGAACATCTCAAAAGTAAAATACCAATTTAAAACAAGCATCTAATTTTTGTGCAATAAAATACAATTCCATTTTGTAAAACACAATAAAACACCAATTAAAAGTCTTTAAAAGTCATCTGTTGTGCAAGTCCGGGGGTGAGCCCCTATCAAGTCAGTCTTCACCAAGGACGCCATAGTCGATACGAGAGGCTCTGGTGCCATCACCACTGAACCAGGTGAAGCCCTCCTCTCTCTGATGCATTGCTTTAAAACAGTCAACTAATTTAAAATTTCTAACTAAACTCTGCAATAAAACCGATGTCTTGTCGACTTTAAAATCCTCCCCTACCCTCTTCCTGTAGAAAGAGGGTAGAATTCACCTGGAACCTCACAACTTCTCACAAAACATCATGTCGTCCGCCCTCCAGAGGAGCTGTGCACACGGAAGCAAGTATGTATCGCTGCAGCCCGGAGACCTCCGAGTGGGAGGAACTTACCTCCAGGTGGGAAGGACTTTTTTGGTTTTGTTTTGAACAGTTTTTATTGTCACCATTTTCATTTGCATTTGCATTTATACTTGTGCACACACATATTTCTTTTCAAGTACACATTTTTAAAACAAGCAAGAATAAATTGCATAAATACACATGGTTTAAAAATAAAAACACAATCTTTGTTTAAAAAAACAAACAATTACAAATAATTAAAACCATTGTGTTCGTCTTGTTTTTAAAAGTCCATGTTTGTGTGTGTGTATGTGTGTGTGTGTTAAAAGGTGTGAACATCTCAAAAGTAAAATACAAATTTAAAACAAGCATCTAATTTTTGTGCAATAAAATACAATTCCATTTTGTAAAACACAATAAAACACCAATTAAAAGTCTTTAAAAGTCATCTGTTGTGCAAGTCCGGGGGTGAGCCCCTATCAAGTCAGTCTTCACCAAGGACGCCATAGTCGATACGAGAGGCTCTGGTGCCATCACCACTGAACCAGGTGAAGCCCTCCTCTCTCTGATGCATTGCTTTAAAACAGTCAACTAATTTAAAATTTCTAACTAAACTCTGCAATAAAACCGATGTCTTGTCGACTTTAAAATCCTCCCCTACCCTCTTCCTGTAGAAAGAGGGTAGAATTCACCTGGAACCTCACAACTTCTCACAAAACATCATGTCGTCCGCCCTCCAGAGGAGCTGTGCACACGGAAGCAAGAATATATCGCTGCAGCCCGGAGACATCCAAGTGGGAGGAACTTACCTCCAGGTGGGAGGGACTTATGTCGCAAGTAGGTTGGGAGACCTCCAAGAGGGAGGGTAGGTTTAGTGTAGAGTTTGGTGTAGGGCAAACAAGTTTCACACATTTGGAGCTGGCTCCGACCTCTGTTTATACCTAATTCCGTCGTTTTGGCGGTTTGCAGCGTGCATTACGAGATGACATTAAATAAACCAATCAAAAGCCTCTGGAGGTTTGTACAGCCCACTTGGAGCTGAAGTCCCACCTACTTGGAGCTGGCTCCGACCTCCGTTTATACCCACCTCCACGGAAGGGCACAGAGAAAAACGCTCTTTCGTCTAAGCGCTCTCAGGTATCAAAAAGCACCACGCTGCCCCGTGTGAGGCTCGAACTCACGACCTTCAGATTATGAGACTGACGCGCTGCCTAACTGCGCCAACGAGGCTGGCGGGCCAACTGGACAGAACAGCGAAGCACTAGCTTGTAGGTCCTTGTCTGTAGGTGTGGCTCCAACGGGTCATCGCCCGCCGAGCACGTATGTCAGGATGGCCGAGCGGTCTAAGGCGCTGCGTTCAGGTCGCAGTCTCCCCTGGAGGCGTGGGTTCGAATCCCACTTCTGACAGACTTGTCCTTTGGTTGTGGATAGCTGCTAAAGCCCTCTGGCATGTTACCCCAGCAGTGCAGTAACTTTGCCAAAGCTTTTCGTGAACATTAAGGTTCAGGAAAAATTATGGGGTTCAGGGAATTCACCTAGAACCTCACAGTTTCTCACAAAACATCATGTCGTCCGCCCTCCAGAGGAGCTGTGCACACGGAAGCAAGTATGTATCGCTGCAGCCCGGAGACCTCCGAGTGGGAGGAACTTACCTCCAGGTGGGAAGGCCTTTTTTGGGTTTGTTTTGAACAGTTTTTATTGTCACCATTTTCATTTGCATTTGCATTTATACTTGTGCACACACATATTTCTTTTCAAGTACACATTTTTAAAACAACCAAGAATAAATTGCATAAATACACATGGTTTTAAAATAAAAACACAATCTTTGTTTAAAAAAACAAACAATTACAAATAATTAAAACCATTGTGTTCGTCTTGTTTTTAAAAGTCCATGTTTGTGTGTGTGTATGTGTGTGTGTGTTAAAAGGTGTGAACATCTCAAAAGTAAAATACAAATTTAAAACAAGCATCTAATTTTTGTGCAATAAAATACAATTCCATTTTGTAAAACACAATAAAACACCAATTAAAAGTCTTTAAAAGTCATCTGTTGTGCAAGTCCGGGGGTGAGCCCCTATCAAGTCAGTCTTCACCAAGGACGCCATAGTCGATACGAGAGGCTCTGGTGCCATCACCACTGAACCAGGTGAAGCCCTCCTCTCTCTGATGCATTGCTTTAAAACAGTCAACTAATTTAAAATTTCTAACTAAACTCTGCAATAAAACCGATGTCTTGTCGACTTTAAAATCCTCCCCTACCCTCTTCCTGTAGAAAGAGGGTAGAATTCACCTGGAACCTCACAACTTCTCACAAAACATCATGTCGTCCGCCCTCCAGAGGAGCTGTGCACACGGAAGCAAGAATATATCGCTGCAGCCCGGAGACATCCAAGTGGGAGGAACTTACCTCCAGGTGGGAGGGACTTATGTCGCAAGTAGGTTGGGAGACCTCCAAGAGGGAGGGTAGGTTTAGTGTAGAGTTTGGTGTAGGGGAAACAAGTTTCACACATTTGGAGCTGGCTCCGACCTCTGTTTATACCTAATTCCGTCGTTTTGGCGGTTTGCAGCGTGCATTACGAGATGACATTAAATAAACCAATCAAAAGCCTCTGGAGGTTTGTACAGCCCACTTGGAGCTGAAGTCCCACCTACTTGGAGCTGGCTCCGACCTCCGTTTATACCCACCTCCACGGAAGGGCACAGAGAAAAACGCTCTTTCGTCTAAGCGCTCTCAGGTATCAAAAAGCACCACGCTGCCCCGTGTGAGGCTCGAACTCACGACCTTCAGATTATGAGACTGACGCGCTGCCTAACTGCGCCAACGAGGCTGGCGGGCCAACTGGACAGAACAGCGAAGCACTAGCTTGTAGGTCCTTGTCTGTAGGTGTGGCTCCAACGGGTCAGCGCCCGCCGAGCATGTATGTCAGAATGGCCGAGCGGTCTAAGGCGCTGCGTTCAGGTCGCAGTCTCCCCTGGAGGCGTGGGTTCGAATCCCACTTCTGACAGACTTGTCCTTTGGTTGTGGATAGCTGCTAAAGCCCTCTGGCACGTTACCCCAGCAGTGCAGTAACTTTGCCAAAGCTTTTCGTGAACATTAAGGTTTAGGAAAAATTATGGGGTTCAGGGAATTCACCTGGAACCTCACAGTTTCTCACAAAACATCATGTCGTCCGCCCTCCAGAGGAGCTGTGCACACGGAAGCAAGTATGTATCGCTGCAGCCCGGAGACCTCCGAGTGGGAGGAACTTACCTCCAGGTGGGAAGGACTTTTTTGGTTTTGTTTTGAACAGTTTTTATTGTCACCATTTTCATTTGCATTTGCATTTATACTTGTGCACACACATATTTCTTTTCAAGTACACATTTTTAAAACAAGCAAGAATAAATTGCATAAATACACATGGTTTTAAAATAAAAACACAATCTTTGTTTAAAAAAACAAACAATTACAAATAATTAAAACCATTGTGTTCGTCTTGTTTTTAAAAGTCCATGTTTGCGTGTGTGTGTGTTAAAAGGTGTGAACATCTCAAAAGTAAAATACAAATTTAAAACAAGCATCTAATTTTTGTGCAATAAAATACAATTCCATTTTGTAAAACACAATAAAACACCAATTAAAAGTCTTTAAAAGTCATCTGTTGTGCAAGTCCGGGGGTGAGCCCCTATCAAGTCAGTCTTCACCAAGGACGCCATAGTCGATACGAGAGGCTCTGGTGCCATCACCACTGAACCAGGTGAAGCCCTCCTCTCTCTGATGCATTGCTTTAAAACAGTCAACTAATTTAAAATTTCTAACTAAACTCTGCAATAAAACCGATGTCTTGTCGACTTTAAAATCCTCCCCTACCCTCTTCCTGTAGAAAGAGGGTAGAATTCACCTGGAACCTCACAACTTCTCACAAAACATCATGTCGTCCGCCCTCCAGAGGAGCTGTGCACACGGAAGCAAGAATATATCGCTGCAGCCCGGAGACATCCAAGTGGGAGGAACTTACCTCCAGGTGGGAGGGACTTATGTCGCAAGTAGGTTGGGAGACCTCCAAGAGGGAGGGTAGGTTTAGTGTAGAGTTTGGTGTAGGGGAAACAAGTTTCACACATTTGGAGCTGGCTCCGACCTCTGTTTATACCTAATTCCGTCGTTTTGGCGGTTTGCAGCGTGCATTACGAGATGACATTAAATAAACCAATCAAAAGCCTCTGGAGGTTTGTACAGCCCACTTGGAGCTGAAGTCCCACCTACTTGGAGCTGGCTCCGACCTCCGTTTATACCCACCTCCACGGAAGGGCACAGAGAAAAACGCTCTTTCGTCTAAGCGCTCTCAGGTATCAAAAAGCACCACGCTGCCCCGTGTGAGGCTCGAACTCACGACCTTCAGATTATGAGACTGACGCGCTGCCTAACTGCGCCAACGAGGCTGGCTGGCCAACTGGACAGAACAGCGAAGCACTAGCTTGTAGGTCCTTGTCTGTAGGTGTGGCTCCAACGGGTCAGCGCCCGCCGAGCATGTATGTCAGGATGGCCGAGCGGTCTAAGGCGCTGCGTTCAGGTCGCAGTCTCCCCTGGAGGCGTGGGTTCGAATCCCACTTCTGACAGACTTGTCCTTTGGTTGTGGATAGCTGCTAAAGCCCTCTGGCACGTTACCCCAGCAGTGCAGTAACTTTGCCAAAGCTTTTCGTGAACATTAAGGTTCAGGAAAAATTATGGGGTTCAGGGAATTCACCTAGAACCTCACAGTTTCTCACAAAACATCATGTCGTCCGCCCTCCAGAGGAGCTGTGCACACGGAAGCAAGTATGTATCGCTGCAGCCCGGAGACCTCCGAGTGGGAGGAACTTACCTCCAGGTGGGAAGGACTGTTTTGGGTTTGTTTTGAACAGTTTTTATTGTCACCATTTTCATTTGCATTTGCATTTATACTTGTGCACACACATATTTCTTTTCAAGTACACATTTTTAAAACAAGCAAGAATAAATTGAATAAATACACATGGTTTAAAAATAAAAACACAATCTTTGTTTAAAAAAACAAACAATTACAAATAATTAAAACCATTGTGTTCGTCTTGTTTTTAAAAGTCCATGTTTGCGTGTGTGTGTGTGTGTTAAAAGGTGTGAACATCTCAAAAGTAAAATACCAATTTAAAACAAGCATCTAATTTTTGTGCAATAAAATACAATTCCATTTTGTAAAACACAATAAAACACCAATTAAAAGTCTTTAAAAGTCATCTGTTGTGCAAGTCCGGGGGTGAGCCCCTATCAAGTCAGTCTTCACCAAGGACGCCATAGTCGATACGAGAGGCTCTGGTGCCATCACCACTGAACCAGGTGAAGCCCTCCTCTCTCTGATGCATTGCTTTAAAACAGTCAACTAATTTAAAATTTCTAACTAAACTCTGCAATAAAACCGATGTCTTGTCGACTTTAAAATCCTCCCCTACCCTCTTCCTGTAGAAAGAGGGTAGAATTCACCTGGAACCTCACAACTTCTCACAAAACATCATGTCGTCCGCCCTCCAGAGGAGCTGTGCACACGGAAGCAAGAATATATCGCTGCAGCCCGGAGACATCCAAGTGGGAGGAACTTACCTCCAGGTGGGAGGGACTTATGTCGCAAGTAGGTTGGGAGACCTCCAAGAGGGAGGGTAGGTTTAGTGTAGAGTTTGGTGTAGGGGAAACAAGTTTCACACATTTGGAGCTGGCTCCGACCTCTGTTTATACCTAATTCCGTCGTTTTGGCGGTTTGCAGCGTGCATTACGAGAAGACATTAAATAAACCAATCAAAAGCCTCTGGAGGTTTGTACAGCCCACTTGGAGCTGAAGTCCCACCTACTTGGAGCTGGCTCCGACCTCCGTTTATACCCACCTCCACGGAAGGGCACAGAGAAAAACGCTCTTTCGTCTAAGCGCTCTCAGGTATCAAAAAGCACCACGCTGCCCCGTGTGAGGCTCGAACTCACGACCTTCAGATTATGAGACTGACGCGCTGCCTAACTGCGCCAACGAGGCTGGAGGGGGCCAACTGGACAGAACAGCGAAGCACTAGCTTGTAGGTCCTTGTCTGTAGGTGTGGCTCCAACGGGTCAGCGCCCGCCGAGCATGTATGTCAGGATGGCCGAGCGGTCTAAGGCGCTGCGTTCAGGTTGCAGTCTCCCCTTGAGGCGTGGGTTCGAATCCCACTTCTGACAGACTTGTCCTTTGGTTGTGGATAGCTGCTAAAGCCCTCTGGCACGTTACCCCAGCAGTGCAGTAACTTTGCCAAAGCTTTTCGTGAACATTAAGGTTTAGGAAAAATTATGGGGTTCAGGGAATTCACCTGGAACCTCACAGTTTCTCACAAAACATCATGTCGTCCGCCCTCCAGAGGAGCTGTGCACACGGAAGCAAGTATGTATCGCTGCAGCCCGGAGACCTCCGAGTGGGAGGAACTTACCTCCAGGTGGGAAGGACTTTTTTGGTTTTGTTTTGAACAGTTTTTATTGTCACCATTTTCATTTGCATTTGCATTTATACTTGTGCACACACATATTTCTTTTCAAGTACACATTTTTAAAACAAGCAAGAATAAATTGCATAAATACACATGGTTTTAAAATAAAAACACAATCTTTGTTTAAAAAAACAAACAATTACAAATAATTAAAACCATTGTGTTCGTCTTGTTTTTAAAAGTCCATGTTTGTGTGTGTGTATGTGTGTGTGTGTTAAAAGGTGTGAACATCTCAAAAGTAAAATACAAGTTTAAAACAAGCATCTAATTTTTGTGCAATAAAATACAATTCCATTTTGTAAAACACAATAAAACACCAATTAAAAGTCTTTAAAAGTCATCTGTTGTGCAAGTCCGGGGGTGAGCCCCTATCAAGTCAGTCTTCACCAAGGACGCCATAGTCGATACGAGAGGCTCTGGTGCCATCACCACTGAACCAGGTGAAGCCCTCCTCTCTCTGATGCATTGCTTTAAAACAGTCAACTAATTTAAAATTTCTAACTAAACTCTGCAATAAAACCGATGTCTTGTCGACTTTAAAATCCTCCCCTACCCTCTTCCTGTAGAAAGAGGGTAGAATTCACCTGGAACCTCACAACTTCTCACAAAACATCATGTCGTCCGCCCTCCAGAGGAGCTGAGCACACGGAAGCAAGAATGTATCGCTGCAGCCCGGAGACATCCAATTGGGAGGAACTTACCTCCAGGTGGGAGGGACTTATGTCGCAAGTAGGTTGGGAGACCTCCAAGAGGGAGGGTAGGTTTAGTGTAGAGTTTGGTGTAGGGGAAACAAGTTTCACACATTTGGAGCTGACTCCGACCTCTGTTTATACCTAATTCCTTCGTTTTGGCGGTTTGCAGCGTGCATTACGAGATGACATTAAATAAACCAATCAAAAGCCTCTGGAGGTTTGTACAGCCCACTTGGAGCTGAAGTCCCACCTACTTGGAGCTGGCTCCGACCTCCGTTTATGCCCACCTCCACGGAAGGGCACAGAGAAAAACGCTCTTTCGTCTAAGCGCTCTCAGGTATCAAAAAGCACCACGCTGCCCCGTGTGAGGCTCGAACTCACGACCTTCAGATTATGAGACTGACGCGCTGCCTAACTGCGCCAACGAGGCTGGCTGGCCAACTGGACAGAACAGCGAAGCACTAGCTTGTAGGTCCTTGTCTGTAGGTGTGGCTCCAACGGGTCAGCGCCCGCCGAGCATGTATGTCAGGATGGCCGAGCGGTCTAAGGCGCTGCGTTCAGGTCGCAGTCTCCCCTGGAGGCGTGGGTTCGAATCCCACTTCTGACAGACTTGTCCTTTGGTTGTGGATAGCTGCTAAAGCCCTCTGGCACGTTACCCCAGCAGTGCAGTAACTTTGCCAAAGCTTTTCGTGAACATTAAGGTTCAGGAAAAATTATGGGGTTCAGGGAATTCACCTAGAACCTCACAGTTTCTCACAAAACATCATGTCGTCCGCCCTCCAGAGGAGCTGTGCACACGGAAGCAAGTATGTATCGCTGCAGCCCGGAGACCTCCGAGTGGGAGGAACTTACCTCCAGGTGGGAAGGACTTTTTTGGGTTTGTTTTGAACAGTTTTTATTGTCACCATTTTCATTTGCATTTGCATTTATACTTGTGCACACACATATTTCTTTTCAAGTACACATTTTTAAAACAAGCAAGAATAAATTGCATAAATACACATGGTTTTAAAATAAAAACACAATCTTTGTTTAAAAAAACAAACAATTACAAATAATTAAAACCATTGTGTTCGTCTTGTTTTTAAAAGTCCATGTTTGTGTGTGTGTATGTGTGTGTGTGTTAAAAGGTGTGAACATCTCAAAAGTAAAATACAAATTTAAAACAAGCATCTAATTTTTGTGCAATAAAATACAATTCCATTTTGTAAAACACAATAAAACACCAATTAAAAGTCTTTAAAAGTCATCTGTTGTGCAAGTCCGGGGGTGAGCCCCTATCAAGTCAGTCTTCACCAAGGACGCCATAGTCGATACGAGAGGCTCTGGTGCCATCACCACTGAACCAGGTGAAGCCCTCCTCTCTCTGATGCATTGCTTTAAAACAGTCAACTAATTTAAAATTTCTAACTAAACTCTGCAATAAAACCGATGTCTTGTCGACTTTAAAATCCTCCCCTACCCTCTTCCTGTAGAAAGAGGGTAGAATTCACCTGGAACCTCACAACTTCTCACAAAACATCATGTCGTCCGCCCTCCAGAGGAGCTGTGCACACGGAAGCAAGAATATATCGCTGCAGCCCGGAGACATCCAAGTGGGAGGAACTTACCTCCAGGTGGGAGGGACTTATGTCGCAAGTAGGTTGGGAGACCTCCAAGAGGGAGGGTAGGTTTAGTGTAGAGTTTGGTGTAGGGCAAACAAGTTTCACACATTTGGAGCTGGCTCCGACCTCTGTTTATACCTAATTCCGTCGTTTTGGCGGTTTGCAGCGTGCATTACGAGATGACATTAAATAAACCAATCAAAAGCCTCTGGAGGTTTGTACAGCCCACTTGGAGCTGAAGTCCCACCTACTTGGAGCTGGCTCCGACCTCCGTTTATACCCACCTCCACGGAAGGGCACAGAGAAAAACGCTCTTTCGTCTAAGCGCTCTCAGGTATCAAAAAGCACCACGCTGCCCCGTGTGAGGCTCGAACTCACGACCTTCAGATTATGAGACTGACGCGCTGCCTAACTGCGCCAACGAGGCTGGAGGGGGCCAACTGGACAGAACAGCGAAGCACTAGCTTGTAGGTCCTTGTCTGTAGGTGTGGCTCCAACGGGTCAGCGCCCGCCGAGCATGTATGTCAGGATGGCCGAGCGGTCTAAGGCGCTGCGTTCAGGTTGCAGTCTCCCCTTGAGGCGTGGGTTCGAATCCCACTTCTGACAGACTTGTCCTTTGGTTGTGGATAGCTGCTAAAGCCCTCTGGCACGTTACCCCAGCAGTGCAGTAACTTTGCCAAAGCTTTTCGTGAACATTAAGGTTTAGGAAAAATTATGGGGTTCAGGGAATTCACCTGGAACCTCACAGTTTCTCACAAAACATCATGTCGTCCGCCCTCCAGAGGAGCTGTGCACACGGAAGCAAGTATGTATCGCTGCAGCCCGGAGACCTCCGAGTGGGAGGAACTTACCTCCAGGTGGGAAGGACTTTTTTGGTTTTGTTTTGAACAGTTTTTATTGTCACCATTTTCATTTGCATTTGCATTTATACTTGTGCACACACATATTTCTTTTCAAGTACACATTTTTAAAACAAGCAAGAATAAATTGCATAAATACACATGGTTTTAAAATAAAAACACAATCTTTGTTTAAAAAAACAAACAATTACAAATAATTAAAACCATTGTGTTCGTCTTGTTTTTAAAAGTCCATGTTTGTGTGTGTGTATGTGTGTGTGTGTTAAAAGGTGTGAACATCTCAAAAGTAAAATACAAGTTTAAAACAAGCATCTAATTTTTGTGCAATAAAATACAATTCCATTTTGTAAAACACAATAAAACACCAATTAAAAGTCTTTAAAAGTCATCTGTTGTGCAAGTCCGGGGGTGAGCCCCTATCAAGTCAGTCTTCACCAAGGACGCCATAGTCGATACGAGAGGCTCTGGTGCCATCACCACTGAACCAGGTGAAGCCCTCCTCTCTCTGATGCATTGCTTTAAAACAGTCAACTAATTTAAAATTTCTAACTAAACTCTGCAATAAAACCGATGTCTTGTCGACTTTAAAATCCTCCCCTACCCTCTTCCTGTAGAAAGAGGGTAGAATTCACCTGGAACCTCACAACTTCTCACAAAACATCATGTCGTCCGCCCTCCAGAGGAGCTGAGCACACGGAAGCAAGAATGTATCGCTGCAGCCCGGAGACATCCAATTGGGAGGAACTTACCTCCAGGTGGGAGGGACTTATGTCGCAAGTAGGTTGGGAGACCTCCAAGAGGGAGGGTAGGTTTAGTGTAGAGTTTGGTGTAGGGGAAACAAGTTTCACACATTTGGAGCTGACTCCGACCTCTGTTTATACCTAATTCCTTCGTTTTGGCGGTTTGCAGCGTGCATTACGAGATGACATTAAATAAACCAATCAAAAGCCTCTGGAGGTTTGTACAGCCCACTTGGAGCTGAAGTCCCACCTACTTGGAGCTGGCTCCGACCTCCGTTTATACCCACCTCCACGGAAGGGCACAGAGAAAAACGCTCTTTCGTCTAAGCGCTCTCAGGTATCAAAAAGCACCACGCTGCCCCGTGTGAGGCTCGAACTCACGACCTTCAGATTATGAGACTGACGCGCTGCCTAACTGCGCCAACGAGGCTGGCTGGCCAACTGGACAGAACAGCGAAGCACTAGCTTGTAGGTCCTTGTCTGTAGGTGTGGCTCCAACGGGTCAGCGCCCGCCGAGCATGTATGTCAGGATGGCCGAGCGGTCTAAGGCGCTGCGTTCAGGTCGCAGTCTCCCCTGGAGGCGTGGGTTCGAATCCCACTTCTGACAGACTTGTCCTTTGGTTGTGGATAGCTGCTAAAGCCCTCTGGCACGTTACCCCAGCAGTGCAGTAACTTTGCCAAAGCTTTTCGTGAACATTAAGGTTCAGGAAAAATTATGGGGTTCAGGGAATTCACCTAGAACCTCACAGTTTCTCACAAAACATCATGTCGTCCGCCCTCCAGAGGAGCTGTGCACACGGAAGCAAGTATGTATCGCTGCAGCCCGGAGACCTCCGAGTGGGAGGAACTTACCTCCAGGTGGGAAGGACTTTTTTGGGTTTGTTTTGAACAGTTTTTATTGTCACCATTTTCATTTGCATTTGCATTTATACTTGTGCACACACATATTTCTTTTCAAGTACACATTTTTAAAACAAGCAAGAATAAATTGCATAAATACACATGGTTTTAAAATAAAAACACAATCTTTGTTTAAAAAAACAAACAATTACAAATAATTAAAACCATTGTGTTCGTCTTGTTTTTAAAAGTCCATGTTTGTGTGTGTGTATGTGTGTGTGTGTTAAAAGGTGTGAACATCTCAAAAGTAAAATACAAATTTAAAACAAGCATCTAATTTTTGTGCAATAAAATACAATTCCATTTTGTAAAACACAATAAAACACCAATTAAAAGTCTTTAAAAGTCATCTGTTGTGCAAGTCCGGGGGTGAGCCCCTATCAAGTCAGTCTTCACCAAGGACGCCATAGTCGATACGAGAGGCTCTGGTGCCATCACCACTGAACCAGGTGAAGCCCTCCTCTCTCTGATGCATTGCTTTAAAACAGTCAACTAATTTAAAATTTCTAACTAAACTCTGCAATAAAACCGATGTCTTGTCGACTTTAAAATCCTCCCCTACCCTCTTCCTGTAGAAAGAGGGTAGAATTCACCTGGAACCTCACAACTTCTCACAAAACATCATGTCGTCCGCCCTCCAGAGGAGCTGTGCACACGGAAGCAAGAATATATCGCTGCAGCCCGGAGACATCCAAGTGGGAGGAACTTACCTCCAGGTGGGAGGGACTTATGTCGCAAGTAGGTTGGGAGACCTCCAAGAGGGAGGGTAGGTTTAGTGTAGAGTTTGGTGTAGGGCAAACAAGTTTCACACATTTGGAGCTGGCTCCGACCTCTGTTTATACCTAATTCCGTCGTTTTGGCGGTTTGCAGCGTGCATTACGAGATGACATTAAATAAACCAATCAAAAGCCTCTGGAGGTTTGTACAGCCCACTTGGAGCTGAAGTCCCACCTACTTGGAGCTGGCTCCGACCTCCGTTTATACCCACCTCCACGGAAGGGCACAGAGAAAAACGCTCTTTCGTCTAAGCGCTCTCAGGTATCAAAAAGCACCACGCTGCCCCGTGTGAGGCTCGAACTCACGACCTTCAGATTATGAGACTGACGCGCTGCCTAACTGCGCCAACGAGGCTGGCGGGCCAACTGGACAGAACAGCGAAGCACTAGCTTGTAGGTCCTTGTCTGTAGGTGTGGCTCCAACGGGTCATCGCCCGCCGAGCACGTATGTCAGGATGGCCGAGCGGTCTAAGGCGCTGCGTTCAGGTCGCAGTCTCCCCTGGAGGCGTGGGTTCGAATCCCACTTCTGACAGACTTGTCCTTTGGTTGTGGATAGCTGCTAAAGCCCTCTGGCATGTTACCCCAGCAGTGCAGTAACTTTGCCAAAGCTTTTCGTGAACATTAAGGTTCAGGAAAAATTATGGGGTTCAGGGAATTCACCTAGAACCTCACAGTTTCTCACAAAACATCATGTCGTCCGCCCTCCAGAGGAGCTGTGCACACGGAAGCAAGTATGTATCGCTGCAGCCCGGAGACCTCCGAGTGGGAGGAACTTACCTCCAGGTGGGAAGGCCTTTTTTGTTTTGAACAGTTTTTATTGTCACCATTTTCATTTGCATTTGCATTTATACTTGTGCACACACATATTTCTTTTCAAGTACACATTTTTAAAACAAGCAAGAATAAATTGCATAAATACACATGGTTTTAAAATAAAAACACAATCTTTGTTTAAAAAAACAAACAATTACAAATAATTAAAACCATTGTGTTCGTCTTGTTTTTAAAAGTCCATGTTTGTGTGTGTGTATGTGTGTGTGTGTTAAAAGGTGTGAACATCTCAAAAGTAAAATACAAATTTAAAACAAGCATCTAATTTTTGTGCAATAAAATACAATTCCATTTTGTAAAACACAATAAAACACCAATTAAAAGTCTTTAAAAGTCATCTGTTGTGCAAGTCCGGGGGTGAGCCCCTATCAAGTCAGTCTTCACCAAGGACGCCATAGTCGATACGAGAGGCTCTGGTGCCATCACCACTGAACCAGGTGAAGCCCTCCTCTCTCTGATGCATTGCTTTAAAACAGTCAACTAATTTAAAATTTCTAACTAAACTCTGCAATAAAACCGATGTCTTGTCGACTTTAAAATCCTCCCCTACCCTCTTCCTGTAGAAAGAGGGTAGAATTCACCTGGAACCTCACAACTTCTCACAAAACATCATGTTGTCCGCCCTCCAGAGGAGCTGTGCACACGGAAGCAAGAATATATCGCTGCAGCCCGGAGACATCCAAGTGGGAGGAACTTACCTCCAGGTGGGAGGGACTTATGTCGCAAGTAGGTTGGGAGACCTCCAAGAGGGAGGGTAGGTTTAGTGTAGAGTTTGGTGTAGGGGAAACAAGTTTCACACATTTGGAGCTGGCTCCGACCTCTGTTTATACCTAATTCCGTCGTTTTGGCGGTTTGCAGCGTGCATTACGAGATGACATTAAATAAACCAATCAAAAGCCTCTGGAGGTTTGTACAGCCCACTTGGAGCTGAAGTCCCACCTACTTGGAGCTGGCTCCGACCTCCGTTTATACCCACCTCCACGGAAGGGCACAGAGAAAAACGCTCTTTCGTCTAAGCGCTCTCAGGTATCAAAAAGCACCACGCTGCCCCGTGTGAGGCTCGAACTCACGACCTTCAGATTATGAGACTGACGCGCTGCCTAACTGCGCCAACGAGGCTGGCGGGCCAACTGGACAGAACAGCGAAGCACTAGCTTGTAGGTCCTTGTCTGTAGGTGTGGCTCCAACGGGTCAGCGCCCGCCGAGCATGTATGTCAGAATGGCCGAGCGGTCTAAGGCGCTGCGTTCAGGTCGCAGTCTCCCCTGGAGGCGTGGGTTCGAATCCCACTTCTGACAGACTTGTCCTTTGGTTGTGGATAGCTGCTAAAGCCCTCTGGCACGTTACCCCAGCAGTGCAGTAACTTTGCCAAAGCTTTTCGTGAACATTAAGGTTTAGGAAAAATTATGGGGTTCAGGGAATTCACCTGGAACCTCACAGTTTCTCACAAAACATCATGTCGTCCGCCCTCCAGAGGAGCTGTGCACACGGAAGCAAGTATGTATCGCTGCAGCCCGGAGACCTCCGAGTGGGAGGAACTTACCTCTAGGTGGGAAGGACTTTTTTGGTTTTGTTTTGAACAGTTTTTATTGTCACCATTTTCATTTGCATTTGCATTTATACTTGTGCACACACATATTTCTTTTCAAGTACACATTTTTAAAACAAGCAAGAATAAATTGCATAAATACACATGGTTTTAAAATAAAAACACAATCTTTGTTTAAAAAAACAAACAATTACAAATAATTAAAACCATTGTGTTCGTCTTGTTTTTAAAAGTCCATGTTTGCGTGTGTGTGTGTTAAAAGGTGTGAACATCTCAAAAGTAAAATACAAATTTAAAACAAGCATCTAATTTTTGTGCAATAAAATACAATTCCATTTTGTAAAACACAATAAAACACCAATTAAAAGTCTTTAAAAGTCATCTGTTGTGCAAGTCCGGGGGTGAGCCCCTATCAAGTCAGTCTTCACCAAGGACGCCATAGTCGATACGAGAGGCTCTGGTGCCATCACCACTGAACCAGGTGAAGCCCTCCTCTCTCTGATGCATTGCTTTAAAACAGTCAACTAATTTAAAATTTCTAACTAAACTCTGCAATAAAACCGATGTCTTGTCGACTTTAAAATCCTCCCCTACCCTCTTCCTGTAGAAAGAGGGTAGAATTCACCTGGAACCTCACAACTTCTCACAAAACATCATGTCGTCCGCCCTCCAGAGGAGCTGAGCACACGGAAGCAAGAATGTATCGCTGCAGCCCGGAGACATCCAATTGGGAGGAACTTACCTCCAGGTGGGAGGGACTTATGTCGCAAGTAGGTTGGGAGACCTCCAAGAGGGAGGGTAGGTTTAGTGTAGAGTTTGGTGTAGGGGAAACAAGTTTCACACATTTGGAGCTGACTCCGACCTCTGTTTATACCTAATTCCTTCGTTTTGGCGGTTTGCAGCGTGCATTACGAGATGACATTAAATAAACCAATCAAAAGCCTCTGGAGGTTTGTACAGCCCACTTGGAGCTGAAGTCCCACCTACTTGGAGCTGGCTCCGACCTCCGTTTATACCCACCTCCACGGAAGGGCACAGAGAAAAACGCTCTTTCGTCTAAGCGCTCTCAGGTATCAAAAAGCACCACGCTGCCCCGTGTGAGGCTCGAACTCACGACCTTCAGATTATGAGACTGACGCGCTGCCTAACTGCGCCAACGAGGCTGGCGGGCCAACTGGACAGAACAGCGAAGCACTAGCTTGCAGGTCCTTGTCTGTAGGTGTGGCTCCAACGGGTCAGCGCCCGCCGAGCATGTATGTCAGGATGGCCGAGTGGTCTAAGGCGCTGCGTTCAGGTCGCAGTCTCCCCTGGAGGCGTGGGTTCGAATCCCACTTCTGACAGACTTGTCCTTTGGTTGTGGATAGCTGCCAAAGCCCTCTGGCACGTTACCCCAGCAGTGCAGTAACTTTGCCAAAGCTTTTCGTGAACATTAAGGTTCAGGAAAAATTATGGGGTTCAGGGAATTCACCTGGAACCTCACAGTTTCTCACAAAACATCATGTCGTCCGCCCTCCAGAGGAGCTGTGCACACGGAAGCAAGTATGTATCGCTGCAGCCCGGAGACCTCCGAGTGGGAGGAACTTACCTCCAGGTGGGAAGGACTGTTTTGGGTTTGTTTTGAACAGTTTTTATTGTCACCATTTTCATTTGCATTTGCATTTATACTTGTGCACACACATATTTCTTTTCAAGTACACATTTTTAAAACAATCAAGAATAAATTGCATAAATACACATGGTTTAAAAATAAAAACACAATCTTTGTTTAAAAAAACAAACAATTACAAATAATTAAAACCATTGTGTTCGTCTTGTTTTTAAAAGTCCATGTTTGCGTGTGTGTGTGTGTGTTAAAAGGTGTGAACATCTCAAAAGTAAAATACCAATTTAAAACAAGCATCTAATTTTTGTGCAATAAAATACAATTCCATTTTGTAAAACACAATAAAACACCAATTAAAAGTCTTTAAAAGTCATCTGTTGTGCAAGTCCGGGGGTGAGCCCCTATCAAGTCAGTCTTCACCAAGGACGCCATAGTCGATACGAGAGGCTCTGGTGCCATCACCACTGAACCAGGTGAAGCCCTCCTCTCTCTGATGCATTGCTTTAAAACAGTCAACTAATTTAAAATTTCTAACTAAACTCTGCAATAAAACCGATGTCTTGTCGACTTTAAAATCCTCCCCTACCCTCTTCCTGTAGAAAGAGGGTAGAATTCACCTGGAACCTCACAACTTCTCACAAAACATCATGTCGTCCGCCCTCCAGAGGAGCTGTGCACACGGAAGCAAGAATATATCGCTGCAGCCCGGAGACATCCAAGTGGGAGGAACTTACCTCCAGGTGGGAGGGACTTATGTCGCAAGTAGGTTGGGAGACCTCCAAGAGGGAGGGTAGGTTTAGTGTAGAGTTTGGTGTAGGGCAAACAAGTTTCACACATTTGGAGCTGGCTCCGACCTCTGTTTATACCTAATTCCGTCGTTTTGGCGGTTTGCAGCGTGCATTACGAGATGACATTAAATAAACCAATCAAAAGCCTCTGGAGGTTTGTACAGCCCACTTGGAGCTGAAGTCCCACCTACTTGGAGCTGGCTCCGACCTCCGTTTATACCCACCTCCACGGAAGGGCACAGAGAAAAACGCTCTTTCGTCTAAGCGCTCTCAGGTATCAAAAAGCACCACGCTGCCCCGTGTGAGGCTCGAACTCACGACCTTCAGATTATGAGACTGACGCGCTGCCTAACTGCGCCAACGAGGCTGGCGGGCCAACTGGACAGAACAGCGAAGCACTAGCTTGTAGGTCCTGGTCTGTAGGTGTGGCTCCAACAGGTCAGCGCCCGCCGAGCACGTATGTCAGGATGGCCGAGCGGTCTAAGGCGCTGCGTTCAGGTCGCAGTCTCCCCTGGAGGCGTGGGTTCGAATCCCACTTCTGACAGACTTGTCCTTTGGTTGTGGATAGCTGCTAAAGCCCTCTGGCACGTTACCCCAGCAGTGCAGTAACTTTGCCAAAGCTTTTCGTGAACATTAAGGTTCAGGAAAAATTATGGGGTTCAGGGAATTCACCTAGAACCTCACAGTTTCTCACAAAACATCATGTCGTCCGCCCTCCAGAGGAGCTGTGCACACGGAAGCAAGTATGTATCGCTGCAGCCCGGAGACCTCCGAGTGGGAGGAACTTACCTCCAGGTGGGAAGGACTTTTTTGGGTTTGTTTTGAACAGTTTTTATTGTCACCATTTTCATTTGCATTTGCATTTATACTTGTGCACACACATATTTCTTTTCAAGTACACATTTTTAAAACAAGCAAGAATAAATTGCATAAATACACATGGTTTTAAAATAAAAACACAATCTTTGTTTAAAAAAACAAACAATTACAAATAATTAAAACCATTGTGTTCGTCTTGTTTTTAAAAGTCCATGTTTGTGTGTGTGTATGTGTGTGTGTGTTAAAAGGTGTGAACATCTCAAAAGTAAAATACAAATTTAAAACAAGCATCTAATTTTTGTGCAATAAAATACAATTCCATTTTGTAAAACACAATAAAACACCAATTAAAAGTCTTTAAAAGTCATCTGTTGTGCAAGTCCGGGGGTGAGCCCCTATCAAGTCAGTCTTCACCAAGGACGCCATAGTCGATACGAGAGGCTCTGGTGCCATCACCACTGAACCAGGTGAAGCCCTCCTCTCTCTGATGCATTGCTTTAAAACAGTCAACTAATTTAAAATTTCTAACTAAACTCTGCAATAAAACCGATGTCTTGTCGACTTTAAAATCCTCCCCTACCCTCTTCCTGTAGAAAGAGGGTAGAATTCACCTGGAACCTCACAACTTCTCACAAAACATCATGTCGTCCGCCCTCCAGAGGAGCTATGCACACGGAAGCAAGAATATATCGCTGCAGCCCGGAGACATCCAAGTGGGAGGAACTTACCTCCAGGTGGGAGGGACTTATGTCGCAAGTAGGTTGGGAGACCTCCAAGAGGGAGGGTAGGTTTAGTGTAGAGTTTGGTGTAGGGCAAACAAGTTTCACACATTTGGAGCTGGCTCCGACCTCTGTTTATACCTAATTCCGTCGTTTTGGCGGTTTGCAGCGTGCATTACGAGATGACATTAAATAAACCAATCAAAAGCCTCTGGAGGTTTGTACAGCCCACTTGGAGCTGAAGTCCCACCTACTTGGAGCTGGCTCCGACCTCCGTTTATACCCACCTCCACGGAAGGGCACAGAGAAAAACGCTCTTTCGTCTAAGCGCTCTCAGGTATCAAAAAGCACCACGCTGCCCCGTGTGAGGCTCGAACTCACGACCTTCAGATTATGAGACTGACGCGCTGCCTAACTGCGCCAACGAGGCTGGCGGGCCAACTGGACAGAACAGCGAAGCACTAGCTTGTAGGTCCTTGTCTGTAGGTGTGGCTCCAACGGGTCATCGCCCGCCGAGCACGTATGTCAGGATGGCCGAGCGGTCTAAGGCGCTGCGTTCAGGTCGCAGTCTCCCCTGGAGGCGTGGGTTCGAATCCCACTTCTGACAGACTTGTCCTTTGGTTGTGGATAGCTGCTAAAGCCCTCTGGCATGTTACCCCAGCAGTGCAGTAACTTTGCCAAAGCTTTTCGTGAACATTAAGGTTCAGGAAAAATTATGGGGTTCAGGGAATTCACCTAGAACCTCACAGTTTCTCACAAAACATCATGTCGTCCGCCCTCCAGAGGAGCTGTGCACACGGAAGCAAGTATGTATCGCTGCAGCCCGGAGACCTCCGAGTGGGAGGAACTTACCTCCAGGTGGGAAGGCCTTTTTTGGGTTTGTTTTGAACAGTTTTTATTGTCACCATTTTCATTTGCATTTGCATTTATACTTGTGCACACACATATTTCTTTTCAAGTACACATTTTTAAAACAACCAAGAATAAATTGCATAAATACACATGGTTTTAAAATAAAAACACAATCTTTGTTTAAAAAAACAAACAATTACAAATAATTAAAACCATTGTGTTCGTCTTGTTTTTAAAAGTCCATGTTTGTGTGTGTGTATGTGTGTGTGTGTTAAAAGGTGTGAACATCTCAAAAGTAAAATACAAATTTAAAACAAGCATCTAATTTTTGTGCAATAAAATACAATTCCATTTTGTAAAACACAATAAAACACCAATTAAAAGTCTTTAAAAGTCATCTGTTGTGCAAGTCCGGGGGTGAGCCCCTATCAAGTCAGTCTTCACCAAGGACGCCATAGTCGATACGAGAGGCTCTGGTGCCATCACCACTGAACCAGGTGAAGCCCTCCTCTCTCTGATGCATTGCTTTAAAACAGTCAACTAATTTAAAATTTCTAACTAAACTCTGCAATAAAACCGATGTCTTGTCGACTTTAAAATCCTCCCCTACCCTCTTCCTGTAGAAAGAGGGTAGAATTCACCTGGAACCTCACAACTTCTCACAAAACATCATGTCGTCCGCCCTCCAGAGGAGCTGTGCACACGGAAGCAAGAATATATCGCTGCAGCCCGGAGACATCCAAGTGGGAGGAACTTACCTCCAGGTGGGAGGGACTTATGTCGCAAGTAGGTTGGGAGACCTCCAAGAGGGAGGGTAGGTTTAGTGTAGAGTTTGGTGTAGGGGAAACAAGTTTCACACATTTGGAGCTGGCTCCGACCTCTGTTTATACCTAATTCCGTCGTTTTGGCGGTTTGCAGCGTGCATTACGAGATGACATTAAATAAACCAATCAAAAGCCTCTGGAGGTTTGTACAGCCCACTTGGAGCTGAAGTCCCACCTACTTGGAGCTGGCTCCGACCTCCGTTTATACCCACCTCCACGGAAGGGCACAGAGAAAAACGCTCTTTCGTCTAAGCGCTCTCAGGTATCAAAAAGCACCACGCTGCCCCGTGTGAGGCTCGAACTCACGACCTTCAGATTATGAGACTGACGCGCTGCCTAACTGCGCCAACGAGGCTGGCGGGCCAACTGGACAGAACAGCGAAGCACTAGCTTGTAGGTCCTTGTCTGTAGGTGTGGCTCCAACGGGTCAGCGCCCGCCGAGCATGTATGTCAGAATGGCCGAGCGGTCTAAGGCGCTGCGTTCAGGTCGCAGTCTCCCCTGAAGGCGTGGGTTCGAATCCCACTTCTGACAGACTTGTCCTTTGGTTGTGGATAGCTGCTAAAGCCCTCTGGCACGTTACCCCAGCAGTGCAGTAACTTTGCCAAAGCTTTTCGTGAACATTAAGGTTTAGGAAAAATTATGGGGTTCAGGGAATTCACCTGGAACCTCACAGTTTCTCACAAAACATCATGTCGTCCGCCCTCCAGAGGAGCTGTGCACACGGAAGCAAGTATGTATCGCTGCAGCCCGGAGACCTCCGAGTGGGAGGAACTTACCTCCAGGTGGGAAGGACTTTTTTGGTTTTGTTTTGAACAGTTTTTATTGTCACCATTTTCATTTGCATTTGCATTTATACTTGTGCACACACATATTTCTTTTCAAGTACACATTTTTAAAACAAGCAAGAATAAATTGCATAAATACACATGGTTTTAAAATAAAAACACAATCTTTGTTTAAAAAAACAAACAATTACAAATAATTAAAACCATTGTGTTCGTCTTGTTTTTAAAAGTCCATGTTTGCGTGTGTGTGTGTTAAAAGGTGTGAACATCTCAAAAGTAAAATACAAATTTAAAACAAGCATCTAATTTTTGTGCAATAAAATACAATTCCATTTTGTAAAACACAATAAAACACCAATTAAAAGTCTTTAAAAGTCATCTGTTGTGCAAGTCCGGGGGTGAGCCCCTATCAAGTCAGTCTTCACCAAGGACGCCATAGTCGATACGAGAGGCTCTGGTGCCATCACCACTGAACCAGGTGAAGCCCTCCTCTCTCTGATGCATTGCTTTAAAACAGTCAACTAATTTAAAATTTCTAACTAAACTCTGCAATAAAACCGATGTCTTGTCGACTTTAAAATCCTCCCCTACCCTCTTCCTGTAGAAAGAGGGTAGAATTCACCTGGAACCTCACAACTTCTCACAAAACATCATGTCGTCCGCCCTCCAGAGGAGCTGAGCACACGGAAGCAAGAATGTATCGCTGCAGCCCGGAGACATCCAATTGGGAGGAACTTACCTCCAGGTGGGAGGGACTTATGTCGCAAGTAGGTTGGGAGACCTCCAAGAGGGAGGGTAGGTTTAGTGTAGAGTTTGGTGTAGGGGAAACAAGTTTCACACATTTGGAGCTGACTCCGACCTCTGTTTATACCTAATTCCTTCGTTTTGGCGGTTTGCAGCGTGCATTACGAGATGACATTAAATAAACCAATCAAAAGCCTCTGGAGGTTTGTACAGCCCACTTGGAGCTGAAGTCCCACCTACTTGGAGCTGGCTCCGACCTCCGTTTATACCCACCTCCACGGAAGGGCACAGAGAAAAACGCTCTTTCGTCTAAGCGCTCTCAGGTATCAAAAAGCACCACGCTGCCCCGTGTGAGGCTCGAACTCACGACCTTCAGATTATGAGACTGACGCGCTGCCTAACTGCGCCAACGAGGCTGGCGGGCCAACTGGACAGAACAGCGAAGCACTAGCTTGCAGGTCCTTGTCTGTAGGTGTGGCTCCAACGGGTCAGCGCCCGCCGAGCATGTATGTCAGGATGGCCGAGTGGTCTAAGGCGCTGCGTTCAGGTCGCAGTCTCCCCTGGAGGCGTGGGTTCGAATCCCACTTCTGACAGACTTGTCCTTTGGTTGTGGATAGCTGCCAAAGCCCTCTGGCACGTTACCCCAGCAGTGCAGTAACTTTGCCAAAGCTTTTCGTGAACATTAAGGTTCAGGAAAAATTATGGGGTTCAGGGAATTCACCTGGAACCTCACAGTTTCTCACAAAACATCATGTCGTCCGCCCTCCAGAGGAGCTGTGCACACGGAAGCAAGTATGTATCGCTGCAGCCCGGAGACCTCCGAGTGGGAGGAACTTACCTCCAGGTGGGAAGGACTGTTTTGGGTTTGTTTTGAACAGTTTTTATTGTCACCATTTTCATTTGCATTTGCATTTATACTTGTGCACACACATATTTCTTTTCAAGTACACATTTTTAAAACAAGCAAGAATAAATTGCATAAATACACATGGTTTAAAAATAAAAACACAATCTTTGTTTAAAAAAACAAACAATTACAAATAATTAAAACCATTGTGTTCGTCTTGTTTTTAAAAGTCCATGTTTGCGTGTGTGTGTGTGTGTTAAAAGGTGTGAACATCTCAAAAGTAAAATACCAATTTAAAACAAGCATCTAATTTTTGTGCAATAAAATACAATTCCATTTTGTAAAACACAATAAAACACCAATTAAAAGTCTTTAAAAGTCATCTGTTGTGCAAGTCCGGGGGTGAGCCCCTATCAAGTCAGTCTTCACCAAGGACGCCATAGTCGATACGAGAGGCTCTGGTGCCATCACCACTGAACCAGGTGAAGCCCTCCTCTCTCTGATGCATTGCTTTAAAACAGTCAACTAATTTAAAATTTCTAACTAAACTCTGCAATAAAACCGATGTCTTGTCGACTTTAAAATCCTCCCCTACCCTCTTCCTGTAGAAAGAGGGTAGAATTCACCTGGAACCTCACAACTTCTCACAAAACATCATGTCGTCCGCCCTCCAGAGGAGCTGTGCACACGGAAGCAAGAATATATCGCTGCAGCCCGGAGACATCCAAGTGGGAGGAACTTACCTCCAGGTGGGAGGGACTTATGTCGCAAGTAGGTTGGGAGACCTCCAAGAGGGAGGGTAGGTTTAGTGTAGAGTTTGGTGTAGGGCAAACAAGTTTCACACATTTGGAGCTGGCTCCGACCTCTGTTTATACCTAATTCCGTCGTTTTGGCGGTTTGCAGCGTGCATTACGAGATGACATTAAATAAACCAATCAAAAGCCTCTGGAGGTTTGTACAGCCCACTTGGAGCTGAAGTCCCACCTACTTGGAGCTGGCTCCGACCTCCGTTTATACCCACCTCCACGGAAGGGCACAGAGAAAAACGCTCTTTCGTCTAAGCGCTCTCAGGTATCAAAAAGCACCACGCTGCCCCGTGTGAGGCTCGAACTCACGACCTTCAGATTATGAGACTGACGCGCTGCCTAACTGCGCCAACGAGGCTGGCTGGCCAACTGGACAGAACAGCGAAGCACTAGCTTGTAGGTCCTTGTCTGTAGGTGTGGCTCCAACAGGTCAGCGCCCGCCGAGCACGTATGTCAGGATGGCCGAGCGGTCTAAGGCGCTGCGTTCAGGTCGCAGTCTCCCCTGGAGGCGTGGGTTCGAATCCCACTTCTGACAGACTTGTCCTTTGGTTGTGGATAGCTGCTAAAGCCCTCTGGCATGTTACCCCAGCAGTGCAGTAACTTTGCCAAAGCTTTTCGTGAACATTAAGGTTCAGGAAAAATTATGGGGTTCAGGGAATTCACCTAGAACCTCACAGTTTCTCACAAAACATCATGTCGTCCGCCCTCCAGAGGAGCTGTGCACACGGAAGCAAGTATGTATCGCTGCAGCCCGGAGACCTCCGAGTGGGAGGAACTTACCTCCAGGTGGGAAGGCCTTTTTTGGGTTTGTTTTGAACAGTTTTTATTGTCACCATTTTCATTTGCATTTGCATTTATACTTGTGCACACACATATTTCTTTTCAAGTACACATTTTTAAAACAACCAAGAATAAATTGCATAAATACACATGGTTTTAAAATAAAAACACAATCTTTGTTTAAAAAAACAAACAATTACAAATAATTAAAACCATTGTGTTCGTCTTGTTTTTAAAAGTCCATGTTTGTGTGTGTGTATGTGTGTGTGTGTTAAAAGGTGTGAACATCTCAAAAGTAAAATACAAATTTAAAACAAGCATCTAATTTTTGTGCAATAAAATACAATTCCATTTTGTAAAACACAATAAAACACCAATTAAAAGTCTTTAAAAGTCATCTGTTGTGCAAGTCCGGGGGTGAGCCCCTATCAAGTCAGTCTTCACCAAGGACGCCATAGTCGATACGAGAGGCTCTGGTGCCATCACCACTGAACCAGGTGAAGCCCTCCTCTCTCTGATGCATTGCTTTAAAACAGTCAACTAATTTAAAATTTCTAACTAAACTCTGCAATAAAACCGATGTCTTGTCGACTTTAAAATCCTCCCCTACCCTCTTCCTGTAGAAAGAGGGTAGAATTCACCTGGAACCTCACAACTTCTCACAAAACATCATGTCGTCCGCCCTCCAGAGGAGCTGTGCACACGGAAGCAAGAATATATCGCTGCAGCCCGGAGACATCCAAGTGGGAGGAACTTACCTCCAGGTGGGAGGGACTTATGTCGCAAGTAGGTTGGGAGACCTCCAAGAGGGAGGGTAGGTTTAGTGTAGAGTTTGGTGTAGGGGAAACAAGTTTCACACATTTGGAGCTGGCTCCGACCTCTGTTTATACCTAATTCCGTCGTTTTGGCGGTTTGCAGCGTGCATTACGAGATGACATTAAATAAACCAATCAAAAGCCTCTGGAGGTTTGTACAGCCCACTTGGAGCTGAAGTCCCACCTACTTGGAGCTGGCTCCGACCTCCGTTTATACCCACCTCCACGGAAGGGCACAGAGAAAAACGCTCTTTCGTCTAAGCGCTCTCAGGTATCAAAAAGCACCACGCTGCCCCGTGTGAGGCTCGAACTCACGACCTTCAGATTATGAGACTGACGCGCTGCCTAACTGCGCCAACGAGGCTGGCGGGCCAACTGGACAGAACAGCGAAGCACTAGCTTGTAGGTCCTTGTCTGTAGGTGTGGCTCCAACGGGTCAGCGCCCGCCGAGCATGTATGTCAGAATGGCCGAGCGGTCTAAGGCGCTGCGTTCAGGTCGCAGTCTCCCCTGGAGGCGTGGGTTCGAATCCCACTTCTGACAGACTTGTCCTTTGGTTGTGGATAGCTGCTAAAGCCCTCTGGCACGTTACCCCAGCAGTGCAGTAACTTTGCCAAAGCTTTTCGTGAACATTAAGGTTTAGGAAAAATTATGGGGTTCAGGGAATTCACCTGGAACCTCACAGTTTCTCACAAAACATCATGTCGTCCGCCCTCCAGAGGAGCTGTGCACACAGAAGCAAGTATGTATCGCTGCAGCCCGGAGACCTCCGAGTGGGAGGAACTTACCTCCAGGTGGGAAGGACTTTTTTGGTTTTGTTTTGAACAGTTTTTATTGTCACCATTTTCATTTGCATTTGCATTTATACTTGTGCACACACATATTTCTTTTCAAGTACACATTTTTAAAACAAGCAAGAATAAATTGCATAAATACACATGGTTTTAAAATAAAAACACAATCTTTGTTTAAAAAAACAAACAATTACAAATAATTAAAACCATTGTGTTCGTCTTGTTTTTAAAAGTCCATGTTTGCGTGTGTGTGTGTTAAAAGGTGTGAACATCTCAAAAGTAAAATACAAATTTAAAACAAGCATCTAATTTTTGTGCAATAAAATACAATTCCATTTTGTAAAACACAATAAAACACCAATTAAAAGTCTTTAAAAGTCATCTGTTGTGCAAGTCCGGGGGTGAGCCCCTATCAAGTCAGTCTTCACCAAGGACGCCATAGTCGATACGAGAGGCTCTGGTGCCATCACCACTGAACCAGGTGAAGCCCTCCTCTCTCTGATGCATTGCTTTAAAACAGTCAACTAATTTAAAATTTCTAACTAAACTCTGCAATAAAACCGATGTCTTGTCGACTTTAAAATCCTCCCCTACCCTCTTCCTGTAGAAAGAGGGTAGAATTCACCTGGAACCTCACAACTTCTCACAAAACATCATGTCGTCCGCCCTCCAGAGGAGCTGAGCACACGGAAGCAAGAATGTATCGCTGCAGCCCGGAGACATCCAATTGGGAGGAACTTACCTCCAGGTGGGAGGGACTTATGTCGCAAGTAGGTTGGGAGACCTCCAAGAGGGAGGGTAGGTTTAGTGTAGAGTTTGGTGTAGGGGAAACAAGTTTCACACATTTGGAGCTGACTCCGACCTCTGTTTATACCTAATTCCTTCGTTTTGGCGGTTTGCAGCGTGCATTACGAGATGACATTAAATAAACCAATCAAAAGCCTCTGGAGGTTTGTACAGCCCACTTGGAGCTGAAGTCCCACCTACTTGGAGCTGGCTCCGACCTCCGTTTATACCCACCTCCACGGAAGGGCACAGAGAAAAACGCTCTTTCGTCTAAGCGCTCTCAGGTATCAAAAAGCACCACGCTGCCCCGTGTGAGGCTCGAACTCACGACCTTCAGATTATGAGACTGACGCGCTGCCTAACTGCGCCAACGAGGCTGGCGGGCCAACTGGACAGAACAGCGAAGCACTAGCTTGCAGGTCCTTGTCTGTAGGTGTGGCTCCAACGGGTCAGCGCCCGCCGAGCATGTATGTCAGGATGGCCGAGTGGTCTAAGGCGCTGCGTTCAGGTCGCAGTCTCCCCTGGAGGCGTGGGTTCGAATCCCACTTCTGACAGACTTGTCCTTTGGTTGTGGATAGCTGCCAAAGCCCTCTGGCACGTTACCCCAGCAGTGCAGTAACTTTGCCAAAGCTTTTCGTGAACATTAAGGTTCAGGAAAAATTATGGGGTTCAGGGAATTCACCTGGAACCTCACAGTTTCTCACAAAACATCATGTCGTCCGCCCTCCAGAGGAGCTGTGCACACGGAAGCAAGTATGTATCGCTGCAGCCCGGAGACCTCCGAGTGGGAGGAACTTACCTCCAGGTGGGAAGGACTGTTTTGGGTTTGTTTTGAACAGTTTTTATTGTCACCATTTTCATTTGCATTTGCATTTATACTTGTGCACACACATATTTCTTTTCAAGTACACATTTTTAAAACAAGCAAGAATAAATTGCATAAATACACATGGTTTAAAAATAAAAACACAATCTTTGTTTAAAAAAACAAACAATTACAAATAATTAAAACCATTGTGTTCGTCTTGTTTTTAAAAGTCCATGTTTGCGTGTGTGTGTGTGTGTTAAAAGGTGTGAACATCTCAAAAGTAAAATACCAATTTAAAACAAGCATCTAATTTTTGTGCAATAAAATACAATTCCATTTTGTAAAACACAATAAAACACCAATTAAAAGTCTTTAAAAGTCATCTGTTGTGCAAGTCCGGGGGTGAGCCCCTATCAAGTCAGTCTTCACCAAGGACGCCATAGTCGATACGAGAGGCTCTGGTGCCATCACCACTGAACCAGGTGAAGCCCTCCTCTCTCTGATGCATTGCTTTAAAACAGTCAACTAATTTAAAATTTCTAACTAAACTCTGCAATAAAACCGATGTCTTGTCGACTTTAAAATCCTCCCCTACCCTCTTCCTGTAGAAAGAGGGTAGAATTCACCTGGAACCTCACAACTTCTCACAAAACATCATGTCGTCCGCCCTCCAGAGGAGCTGTGCACACGGAAGCAAGAATATATCGCTGCAGCCCGGAGACATCCAAGTGGGAGGAACTTACCTCCAGGTGGGAGGGACTTATGTCGCAAGTAGGTTGGGAGACCTCCAAGAGGGAGGGTAGGTTTAGTGTAGAGTTTGGTGTAGGGGAAACAAGTTTCACACATTTGGAGCTGGCTCCGACCTCTGTTTATACCTAATTCCGTCGTTTTGGCGGTTTGCAGCGTGCATTACGAGATGACATTAAATAAACCAATCAAAAGCCTCTGGAGGTTTGTACAGCCCACTTGGAGCTGAAGTCCCACCTACTTGGAGCTGGCTCCGACCTCCGTTTATACCCACCTCCACGGAAGGGCACAGAGAAAAACGCTCTTTCGTCTAAGCGCTCTCAGGTATCAAAAAGCACCACGCTGCCCCGTGTGAGGCTCGAACTCACGACCTTCAGATTATGAGACTGACGCGCTGCCTAACTGCGCCAACGAGGCTGGCGGGCCAACTGGACAGAACAGCGAAGCACTAGCTTGTAGGTCCTTGTCTGTAGGTGTGGCTCCAACGGGTCAGCGCCCGCCGAGCATGTATGTCAGGATGGCCGAGCGGTCTAAGGCGCTGCGTTCAGGTCGCAGTCTCCCCTGGAGGCGTGGGTTCGAATCCCACTTCTGACAGACTTGTCCTTTGGTTGTGGATAGCTGCTAAAGCCCTCTGGCACGTTACCCCAGCAGTGCAGTAACTTTGCCAAAGCTTTTCGTGAACATTAAGGTTTAGGAAAAATTATGGGGTTCAGGGAATTCACCTGGAACCTCACAGTTTCTCACAAAACATCATGTCGTCCGCCCTCCAGAGGAGCTGTGCACACGGAAGCAAGTATGTATCGCTGCAGCCCGGAGACCTCCGAGTGGGAGGAACTTACCTCCAGGTGGGAAGGACTTTTTTGGTTTTGTTTTGAACAGTTTTTATTGTCACCATTTTCATTTGCATTTGCATTTATACTTGTGCACACACATATTTCTTTTCAAGTACACATTTTTAAAACAAGCAAGAATAAATTGCACAAATACACATGGTTTTAAAATAAAAACACAATCTTTGTTTAAAAAAACAAACAATTACAAATAATTAAAACCATTGTGTTCGTCTTGTTTTTAAAAGTCCATGTTTGCGTGTGTGTGTGTTAAAAGGTGTGAACATCTCAAAAGTAAAATACAAATTTAAAACAAGCATCTAATTTTTCTGCAATAAAATACAATTCCATTTTGTAAAACACAATAAAACACCAATTAAAAGTCTTTAAAAGTCATCTGTTGTGCAAGTCCGGGGGTGAGCCCCTATCAAGTCAGTCTTCACCAAGGACGCCATAGTCGATACGAGAGGCTCTGGTGCCATCACCACTGAACCAGGTGAAGCCCTCCTCTCTCTGATGCATTGCTTTAAAACAGTCAACTAATTTAAAATTTCTAACTAAACTCTGCAATAAAACCGATGTCTTGTCGACTTTAAAATCCTCCCCTACCCTCTTCCTGTAGAAAGAGGGTAGAATTCACCTGGAACCTCACAGCTTCTCACAAAACATCATGTCGTCCGCCCTCCAGAGGAGCTGAGCACACGGAAGCAAGAATGTATCGCTGCAGCCCGGAGACATCCAATTGGGAGGAACTTACCTCCAGGTGGGAGGGACTTATGTCGCAAGTAGGTTGGGAGACCTCCAAGAGGGAGGGTAGGTTTAGTGTAGAGTTTGGTGTAGGGGAAACAAGTTTCACACATTTGGAGCTGACTCCGACCTCTGTTTATACCTAATTCCTTCGTTTTGGCGGTTTGCAGCGTGCATTACGAGATGACATTAAATAAACCAATCAAAAGCCTCTGGAGGTTTGTACAGCCCACTTGGAGCTGAAGTCCCACCTACTTGGAGCTGGCTCCGACCTCCGTTTATACCCACCTCCACGGAAGGGCACAGAGAAAAACGCTCTTTCGTCTAAGCGCTCTCAGGTATCAAAAAGCACCACGCTGCCCCGTGTGAGGCTCGAACTCACGACCTTCAGATTATGAGACTGACGCGCTGCCTAACTGCGCCAACGAGGCTGGCGGGCCAACTGGACAGAACAGCGAAGCACTAGCTTGCAGGTCCTTGTCTGTAGGTGTGGCTCCAACGGGTCAGCGCCCGCCGAGCATGTATGTCAGGATGGCCGAGTGGTCTAAGGCGCTGCGTTCAGGTCGCAGTCTCCCCTGGAGGCGTGGGTTCGAATCCCACTTCTGACAGACTTGTCCTTTGGTTGTGGATAGCTCCCAAAGCCCTCTGGCACGTTACCCCAGCAGTGCAGTAACTTTGCCAAAGCTTTTCGTGAACATTAAGGTTCAGGAAAAATTATGGGGTTCAGGGAATTCACCTGGAACCTCACAGTTTCTCACAAAACATCATGTCGTCCGCCCTCCAGAGGAGCTGTGCACACGGAAGCAAGTATGTATCGCTGCAGCCCGGAGACCTCCGAGTGGGAGGAACTTACCTCCAGGTGGGAAGGACTTTTTTGGGTTTGTTTTGAACAGTTTTTATTGTCACCATTTTCATTTGCATTTGCATTTATACTTGTGCACACACATATTTCTTTTCAAGTACACATTTTTAAAACAAGCAAGAATAAATTGCATAAATACACATGGTTTTAAAATAAAAACACAATCTTTGTTTAAAAAAACAAACAATTACAAATAATTAAAACCATTGTGTTCGTCTTGTTTTTAAAAGTCCATGTTTGTGTGTGTGTATGTGTGTGTGTGTTAAAAGGTGTGAACATCTCAAAAGTAAAATACAAATTTAAAACAAGCATCTAATTTTTGTGCAATAAAATACAATTCCATTTTGTAAAACACAATAAAACACCAATTAAAAGTCTTTAAAAGTCATCTGTTGTGCAAGTCCGGGGGTGAGCCCCTATCAAGTCAGTCTTCACCAAGGACGCCATAGTCGATACGAGAGGCTCTGGTGCCATCACCACTGAACCAGGTGAAGCCCTCCTCTCTCTGATGCATTGCTTTAAAACAGTCAACTAATTTAAAATTTCTAACTAAACTCTGCAATAAAACCGATGTCTTGTCGACTTTAAAATCCTCCCCTACCCTCTTCCTGTAGAAAGAGGGTAGAATTCACCTGGAACCTCACAACTTCTCACAAAACATCATGTCGTCCGCCCTCCAGAGGAGCTGTGCACACGGAAGCAAGAATATATCGCTGCAGCCCGGAGACATCCAAGTGGGAGGAACTTACCTCCAGGTGGGAGGGACTTATGTCGCAAGTAGGTTGGGAGACCTCCAAGAGGGAGGGTAGGTTTAGTGTAGAGTTTGGTGTAGGGGAAACAAGTTTCACACATTTGGAGCTGGCTCCGACCTCTGTTTATACCTAATTCCGTCGTTTTGGCGGTTTGCAGCGTGCATTACGAGATGACATTAAATAAACCAATCAAAAGCCTCTGGAGGTTTGTACAGCCCACTTGGAGCTGAAGTCCCACCTACTTGGAGCTGGCTCCGACCTCCGTTTATACCCACCTCCACGGAAGGGCACAGAGAAAAACGCTCTTTCGTCTAAGCGCTCTCAGGTATCAAAAAGCACCACGCTGCCCCGTGTGAGGCTCGAACTCACGACCTTCAGATTATGAGACTGACGCGCTGCCTAACTGCGCCAACGAGGCTGGCGGGCCAACTGGACAGAACAGCGAAGCACTAGCTTGTAGGTCCTTGTCTGTAGGTGTGGCTCCAACGGGTCAGCGCCCGCCGAGAATGTATGTCAGGATGGCCGAGCGGTCTAAGGCGCTGCGTTCAGGTCGCAGTCTCCCCTGGAGGCGTGGGTTCGAATCCCACTTCTGACAGACTTGTCCTTTGGTTGTGGATAGCTGCTAAAGCCCTCTGGCACGTTACCCCAGCAGTGCAGTAACTTTGCCAAAGCTTTTCGTGAACATTAAGGTTTAGGAAAAATTATGGGGTTCAGGGAATTCACCTGGAACCTCACAGTTTCTCACAAAACATCATGTCGTCCGCCCTCCAGAGGAGCTGTGCACACGGAAGCAAGTATGTATCGCTGCAGCCCGGAGACCTCCGAGTGGGAGGAACTTACCTCCAGGTGGGAAGGACTTTTTTGGTTTTGTTTTGAACAGTTTTTATTGTCACCATTTTCATTTGCATTTGCATTTATACTTGTGCACACACATATTTCTTTTCAAGTACACATTTTTAAAACAAGCAAGAATAAATTGCACAAATACACATGGTTTTAAAATAAAAACACAATCTTTGTTTAAAAAAACAAACAATTACAAATAATTAAAACCATTGTGTTCGTCTTGTTTTTAAAAGTCCATGTTTGCGTGTGTGTGTGTTAAAAGGTGTGAACATCTCAAAAGTAAAATACAAATTTAAAACAAGCATCTAATTTTTCTGCAATAAAATACAATTCCATTTTGTAAAACACAATAAAACACCAATTAAAAGTCTTTAAAAGTCATCTGTTGTGCAAGTCCGGGGGTGAGCCCCTATCAAGTCAGTCTTCACCAAGGACGCCATAGTCGATACGAGAGGCTCTGGTGCCATCACCACTGAACCAGGTGAAGCCCTCCTCTCTCTGATGCATTGCTTTAAAACAGTCAACTAATTTAAAATTTCTAACTAAACTCTGCAATAAAACCGATGTCTTGTCGACTTTAAAATCCTCCCCTACCCTCTTCCTGTAGAAAGAGGGTAGAATTCACCTGGAACCTCACAGCTTCTCACAAAACATCATGTCGTCCGCCCTCCAGAGGAGCTGAGCACACGGAAGCAAGAATGTATCGCTGCAGCCCGGAGACATCCAATTGGGAGGAACTTACCTCCAGGTGGGAGGGACTTATGTCGCAAGTAGGTTGGGAGACCTCCAAGAGGGAGGGTAGGTTTAGTGTAGAGTTTGGTGTAGGGGAAACAAGTTTCACACATTTGGAGCTGACTCCGACCTCTGTTTATACCTAATTCCTTCGTTTTGGCGGTTTGCAGCGTGCATTACGAGATGACATTAAATAAACCAATCAAAAGCCTCTGGAGGTTTGTACAGCCCACTTGGAGCTGAAGTCCCACCTACTTGGAGCTGGCTCCGACCTCCGTTTATACCCACCTCCACGGAAGGGCACAGAGAAAAACGCTCTTTCGTCTAAGCGCTCTCAGGTATCAAAAAGCACCACGCTGCCCCGTGTGAGGCTCGAACTCACGACCTTCAGATTATGAGACTGACGCGCTGCCTAACTGCGCCAACGAGGCTGGCGGGCCAACTGGACAGAACAGCGAAGCACTAGCTTGCAGGTCCTTGTCTGTAGGTGTGGCTCCAACGGGTCAGCGCCCGCCGAGCATGTATGTCAGGATGGCCGAGTGGTCTAAGGCGCTGCGTTCAGGTCGCAGTCTCCCCTGGAGGCGTGGGTTCGAATCCCACTTCTGACAGACTTGTCCTTTGGTTGTGGATAGCTGCCAAAGCCCTCTGGCACGTTACCCCAGCAGTGCAGTAACTTTGCCAAAGCTTTTCGTGAACATTAAGGTTCAGGAAAAATTATGGGGTTCAGGGAATTCACCTGGAACCTCACAGTTTCTCACAAAACATCATGTCGTCCGCCCTCCAGAGGAGCTGTGCACACGGAAGCAAGTATGTATCGCTGCAGCCCGGAGACCTCCGAGTGGGAGGAACTTACCTCCAGGTGGGAAGGACTTTTTTGGGTTTGTTTTGAACAGTTTTTATTGTCACCATTTTCATTTGCATTTGCATTTATACTTGTGCACACACATATTTCTTTTCAAGTACACATTTTTAAAACAAGCAAGAATAAATTGCATAAATACACATGGTTTTAAAATAAAAACACAATCTTTGTTTAAAAAAACAAACAATTACAAATAATTAAAACCATTGTGTTCGTCTTGTTTTTAAAAGTCCATGTTTGTGTGTGTGTATGTGTGTGTGTGTTAAAAGGTGTGAACATCTCAAAAGTAAAATACAAATTTAAAACAAGCATCTAATTTTTGTGCAATAAAATACAATTCCATTTTGTAAAACACAATAAAACACCAATTAAAAGTCTTTAAAAGTCATCTGTTGTGCAAGTCCGGGGGTGAGCCCCTATCAAGTCAGTCTTCACCAAGGACGCCATAGTCGATACGAGAGGCTCTGGTGCCATCACCACTGAACCAGGTGAAGCCCTCCTCTCTCTGATGCATTGCTTTAAAACAGTCAACTAATTTAAAATTTCTAACTAAACTCTGCAATAAAACCGATGTCTTGTCGACTTTAAAATCCTCCCCTACCCTCTTCCTGTAGAAAGAGGGTAGAATTCACCTGGAACCTCACAACTTCTCACAAAACATCATGTCGTCCGCCCTCCAGAGGAGCTGTGCACACGGAAGCAAGAATATATCGCTGCAGCCCGGAGACATCCAAGTGGGAGGAACTTACCTCCAGGTGGGAGGGACTTATGTCGCAAGTAGGTTGGGAGACCTCCAAGAGGGAGGGTAGGTTTAGTGTAGAGTTTGGTGTAGGGGAAACAAGTTTCACACATTTGGAGCTGGCTCCGACCTCTGTTTATACCTAATTCCGTCGTTTTGGCGGTTTGCAGCGTGCATTACGAGATGACATTAAATAAACCAATCAAAAGCCTCTGGAGGTTTGTACAGCCCACTTGGAGCTGAAGTCCCACCTACTTGGAGCTGGCTCCGACCTCCGTTTATACCCACCTCCACGGAAGGGCACAGAGAAAAACGCTCTTTCGTCTAAGCGCTCTCAGGTATCAAAAAGCACCACGCTGCCCCGTGTGAGGCTCGAACTCACGACCTTCAGATTATGAGACTGACGCGCTGCCTAACTGCGCCAACGAGGCTGGCGGGCCAACTGGACAGAACAGCGAAGCACTAGCTTGTAGGTCCTTGTCTGTAGGTGTGGCTCCAACGGGTCAGCGCCCGCCGAGAATGTATGTCAGGATGGCCGAGCGGTCTAAGGCGCTGCGTTCAGGTCGCAGTCTCCCCTGGAGGCGTGGGTTCGAATCCCACTTCTGACAGACTTGTCCTTTGGTTGTGGATAGCTGCTAAAGCCCTCTGGCACGTTACCCCAGCAGTGCAGTAACTTTGCCAAAGCTTTTCGTGAACATTAAGGTTTAGGAAAAATTATGGGGTTCAGGGAATTCACCTGGAACCTCACAGTTTCTCACAAAACATCATGTCGTCCGCCCTCCAGAGGAGCTGTGCACACGGAAGCAAGTATGTATCGCTGCAGCCCGGAGACCTCCGAGTGGGAGGAACTTACCTCCAGGTGGGAAGGACTTTTTTGGTTTTGTTTTGAACAGTTTTTATTGTCACCATTTTCATTTGCATTTGCATTTATACTTGTGCACACACATATTTCTTTTCAAGTACACATTTTTAAAACAAGCAAGAATAAATTGCATAAATACACATGGTTTTAAAATAAAAACACAATCTTTGTTTAAAAAAACAAACAATTACAAATAATTAAAACCATTGTGTTCGTCTTGTTTTTAAAAGTCCATGTTTGCGTGTGTGTGTGTTAAAAGGTGTGAACATCTCAAAAGTAAAATACAAATTTAAAACAAGCATCTAATTTTTCTGCAATAAAATACAATTCCATTTTGTAAAACACAATAAAACACCAATTAAAAGTCTTTAAAAGTCATCTGTTGTGCAAGTCCGGGGGTGAGCCCCTATCAAGTCAGTCTTCACCAAGGACGCCATAGTCGATACGAGAGGCTCTGGTGCCATCACCACTGAACCAGGTGAAGCCCTCCTCTCTCTGATGCATTGCTTTAAAACAGTCAACTAATTTAAAATTTCTAACTAAACTCTGCAATAAAACCGATGTCTTGTCGACTTTAAAATCCTCCCCTACCCTCTTCCTGTAGAAAGAGGGTAGAATTCACCTGGAACCTCACAACTTCTCACAAAACATCATGTCGTCCGCCCTCCAGAGGAGCTGAGCACACGGAAGCAAGAATGTATCGCTGCAGCCCGGAGACATCCAATTGGGAGGAACTTACCTCCAGGTGGGAGGGACTTATGTCGCAAGTAGGTTGGGAGACCTCCAAGAGGGAGGGTAGGTTTAGTGTAGAGTTTGGTGTAGGGGAAACAAGTTTCACACATTTGGAGCTGACTCCGACCTCTGTTTATACCTAATTCCTTCGTTTTGGCGGTTTGCAGCGTGCATTACGAGATGACATTAAATAAACCAATCAAAAGCCTCTGGAGGTTTGTACAGCCCACTTGGAGCTGAAGTCCCACCTACTTGGAGCTGGCTCCGACCTCCGTTTATACCCACCTCCACGGAAGGGCACAGAGAAAAACGCTCTTTCGTCTAAGCGCTCTCAGGTATCAAAAAGCACCACGCTGCCCCGTGTGAGGCTCGAACTCACGACCTTCAGATTATGAGACTGACGCGCTGCCTAACTGCGCCAACGAGGCTGGCGGGCCAACTGGACAGAACAGCGAAGCACTAGCTTGCAGGTCCTTGTCTGTAGGTGTGGCTCCAACGGGTCAGCGCCCGCCGAGCATGTATGTCAGGATGGCCGAGTGGTCTAAGGCGCTGCGTTCAGGTCGCAGTCTCCCCTGGAGGCGTGGGTTCGAATCCCACTTCTGACAGACTTGTCCTTTGGTTGTGGATAGCTGCCAAAGCCCTCTGGCACGTTACCCCAGCAGTGCAGTAACTTTGCCAAAGCTTTTCGTGAACATTAAGGTTCAGGAAAAATTATGGGGTTCAGGGAATTCACCTGGAACCTCACAGTTTCTCACAAAACATCATGTCGTCCGCCCTCCAGAGGAGCTGTGCACACGGAAGCAAGTATGTATCGCTGCAGCCCGGAGACCTCCGAGTGGGAGGAACTTACCTCCAGGTGGGAAGGACTGTTTTGGGTTTGTTTTGAACAGTTTTTATTGTCACCATTTTCATTTGCATTTGCATTTATACTTGTGCACACACATATTTCTTTTCAAGTACACATTTTTAAAACAAGCAAGAATAAATTGCATAAATACACATGGTTTAAAAATAAAAACACAATCTTTGTTTAAAAAAACAAACAATTACAAATAATTAAAACCATTGTGTTCGTCTTGTTTTTAAAAGTCCATGTTTGCGTGTGTGTGTGTGTGTTAAAAGGTGTGAACATCTCAAAAGTAAAATACAAATTTAAAACAAGCATCTAATTTTTGTGCAATAAAATACAATTCCATTTTGTAAAACACAATAAAACACCAATTAAAAGTCTTTAAAAGTCATCTGTTGTGCAAGTCCGGGGGTGAGCCCCTATCAAGTCAGTCTTCACCAAGGACGCCATAGTCGATACGAGAGGCTCTGGTGCCATCACCACTGAACCAGGTGAAGCCCTCCTCTCTCTGATGCATTGCTTTAAAACAGTCAACTAATTTAAAATTTCTAACTAAACTCTGCAATAAAACCGATGTCTTGTCGACTTTAAAATCCTCCCCTACCCTCTTCCTGTAGAAAGAGGGTAGAATTCACCTGGAACCTCACAACTTCTCACAAAACATCATGTTGTCCGCCCTCCAGAGGAGCTGTGCACACGGAAGCAAGAATATATCGCTGCAGCCCGGAGACATCCAAGTGGGAGGAACTTACCTCCAGGTGGGAGGGACTTATGTCGCAAGTAGGTTGGGAGACCTCCAAGAGGGAGGGTAGGTTTAGTGTAGAGTTTGGTGTAGGGCAAACAAGTTTCACACATTTGGAGCTGGCTCCGACCTCTGTTTATACCTAATTCCGTCGTTTTGGCGGTTTGCAGCGTGCATTACGAGATGACATTAAATAAACCAATCAAAAGCCTCTGGAGGTTTGTACAGCCCACTTGGAGCTGAAGTCCCACCTACTTGGAGCTGGCTCCGACCTCCGTTTATACCCACCTCCACGGAAGGGCACAGAGAAAAACGCTCTTTCGTCTAAGCGCTCTCAGGTATCAAAAAGCACCACGCTGCCCCGTGTGAGGCTCGAACTCACGACCTTCAGATTATGAGACTGACGCGCTGCCTAACTGCGCCAACGAGGCTGGCTGGCCAACTGGACAGAACAGCGAAGCACTAGCTTGTAGGTCCTTGTCTGTAGGTGTGGCTCCAACAGGTCAGCGCCCGCCGAGCACGTATGTCAGGATGGCCGAGCGGTCTAAGGCGCTGCGTTCAGGTCGCAGTCTCCCCTGGAGGCGTGGGTTCGAATCCCACTTCTGACAGACTTGTGCTTTGGTTGTGGATAGCTGCTAAAGCCCTCTGGCACGTTACCCCAGCAGTGCAGTAACTTTGCCAAAGCTTTTCGTGAACATTAAGGTTCAGGAAAAATTATGGGGTTCAGGGAATTCACCTGGAACCTCACAGTTTCTCACAAAACATCATGTCGTCCGCCCTCCAGAGGAGCTGTGCACACGGAAGCAAGTATGTATCGCTGCAGCCCGGAGACCTCCGAGTGGGAGGAACTTACCTCCAGGTGGGAAGGACTTTTTTGGTTTTGTTTTGAACAGTTTTTATTGTCACCATTTTCATTTGCTTTTGCATTTATACTTGTGCACACACATATTTCTTTTCAAGTACACATTTTTAAAACAAGCAAGAATAAATTGCATAAATACACATGGTTTTAAAATAAAAACACAATCTTTGTTTAAAAAAACAAACAATTACAAATAATTAAAACCATTGTGTTCGTCTTGTTTTTAAAAGTCCATGTTTGCGTGTGTGTGTGTGTGTTAAAAGGTGTGAACATCTCAAAAGTAAAATACAAATTTAAATCAAGCATCTAATTTTTGTGCAATAAAATACAATTCCATTTTGTAAAACACAATAAAACACCAATTAAAAGTCTTTAAAAGTCATCTGTTGTGCAAGTCCGGGGGTGAGCCCCTATCAAGTCAGTCTTCACCAAGGACGCCATAGTCGATACGAGAGGCTCTGGTGCCATCACCACTGAACCAGGTGAAGCCCTCCTCTCTCTGATGCATTGCTTTAAAACAGTCAACTAATTTAAAATTTCTAACTAAACTCTGCAATAAAACCGATGTCTTGTCGACTTTAAAATCCTCCCCTACCCTCTTCCTGTAGAAAGAGGGTAGAATTCACCTGGAACCTCACAACTTCTCACAAAACATCATGTCGTCCGCCCTCCAGAGGAGCTGTGCACACGGAAGCAAGAATGTATCGCTGCAGCCCGGAGACATCCAAGTGGGAGGAACTTACCTCCAGGTGGGAGGGACTTATGTCGCAAGTAGGTTGGGAGACCTCCAAGAGGGAGGGTAGGTTTAGTGTAGAGTTTGGTGTAGGGGAAACAAGTTTCACACATTTGGAGCTGACTCCGACCTCTGTTTATACCTAATTCCTTCGTTTTGGCGGTTTGCAGCGTGCATTACGAGATGACATTAAATAAACCAATCAAAAGCCTCTGGAGGTTTGTACAGCCCACTTGGAGCTGAAGTCCCACCTACTTGGAGCTGGCTCCGACCTCCGTTTATACCCACCTCCACGGAAGGGCACAGAGAAAAACGCTCTTTCGTCTAAGCGCTCTCAGGTATCAAAAAGCACCACGCTGCCCCGTGTGAGGCTCGAACTCACGACCTTCAGATTATGAGACTGACGCGCTGCCTAACTGCGCCAACGAGGCTGGCTGGCCAACTGGACAGAACAGCAAAGCACTAGCTTGTAGGTCCTTGTCTGTAGGTGTGGCTCCAACGGGTCAGCGCCCGCCGGGCATGTATGTCAGGATGGCCGAGCGGTCTAAGGCGCTGCGTTCAGGTCGCAGTCTCCCCTGGAGGCGTGGGTTCGAATCCCACTTCTGACAGACTTGGCCTTTGGTTGTGGATAGCTGCTAAAGCCCTCTGGCACGTTACCCCAGCAGTGCAGTAACTTTGCCAAAGCTTTTCGTGAACATTAAGGTTCAGGAAAAATTATGGGGTTCAGGGAATTCACCTGGAACCTCACAGTTTCTCACAAAACATCATGTCGTCCGCCCTCCAGAGGAGCTGTGCACACGGAAGCAAGTATGTATCGCTGCAGCCCGGAGACCTCCGAGTGGGAGGAACTTACCTCCAGGTGGGAAGGACTTTTTTGGTTTTGTTTTGAACAGTTTTTATTGTCACCATTTTCATTTGCTTTTGCATTTATACTTGTGCACACACATATTTCTTTTCAAGTACACATTTTTAAAACAAGCAAGAATAAATTGCATAAATACACATGGTTTTAAAATAAAAACACAATCTTTGTTTAAAAAAACAAACAATTACAAATAATTAAAACCATTGTGTTCGTCTTGTTTTTAAAAGTCCATGTTTGCGTGTGTGTGTGTGTGTTAAAAGGTGTGAACATCTCAAAAGTAAAATACAAATTTAAATCAAGCATCTAATTTTTGTGCAATAAAATACAATTCCATTTTGTAAAACACAATAAAACACCAATTAAAAGTCTTTAAAAGTCATCTGTTGTGCAAGTCCGGGGGTGAGCCCCTATCAAGTCAGTCTTCACCAAGGACGCCATAGTCGATACGAGAGGCTCTGGTGCCATCACCACTGAACCAGGTGAAGCCCTCCTCTCTCTGATGCATTGCTTTAAAACAGTCAACTAATTTAAAATTTCTAACTAAACTCTGCAATAAAACCGATGTCTTATCGACTTTAAAATCCTCCCCTACCCTCTTCCTGTAGAAAGAGGGTAGAATTCACCTGGAACCTCACAACTTCTCACAAAACATCATGTCGTCCGCCCTCCAGAGGAGCTGTGCACACGGAAGCAAGTATGTATCGCTGCAGCCCGGAGACCTCCGAGTGGGAGGAACTTACCTCCAGGTGGGAAGGACTGTTTTGGGTTTGTTTTGAACAGTTTTTATTGTCACCATTTTCATTTGCATTTGCATTTATACTTGTGCACACACATATTTCTTTTCAAGTACACATTTTTAAAACAAGCAAGAATAAATTGCATAAATACACATGGTTTTAAAATAAAAACACAATCTTTGTTTAAAAAAACAAACAATTACAAATAATCAAAACCATTTGTGTTCGTCTTGTTTTTAAAAGTCCATGTTTGTGTGTGTGTATGTGTGTGTGTGTTAAAAGGTGTGAACATCTCAAAAGTAAAATACAAATTTAAAACAAGCATCTAATTTTTGTGCAATAAAATACAATTCCATTTTGTAAAACACAATAAAACACCAATTAAAAGTCTTTAAAAGTCATCTGTTGTGCAAGTCCGGGGGTGAGCCCCTATCAAGTCAGTCTTCACCAAGGACGCCATAGTCGATACGAGAGGCTCTGGTGCCATCACCACTGAACCAGGTGAAGCCCTCCTCTTTCTGATTTATTGCTTTAAAACAGTCAACTAATTTAAAATTTCTAACTAAACTCTGCAATAAAACCGATGTCTTGTCGACTTTAAAATCCTCCCCTACCCTCTTCCTGTAGAAAGAGGGTAGAATTCACCTGGAACCTCACAACTTCTCACAAAACATCATGTCGTCCGCCCTCCAGAGGAGCTGTGCACACGGAAGCAAGAATGTATCGCTGCAGCCCGGAGACATCCAAGTGGGAGGAACTTACCTCCAGGTGGGAGGGACTTATGTCGCAAGTAGGTTGGGAGACCTCCAAGAGGGAGGGTAGGTTTAGTGTAGAGTTTGGTGTAGGGGAAACAAGTTTCACACATTTGGAGCTGGCTCCGACCTCTGTTTATACCTAATTCCGTCGTTTTGGCGGTTTGCAGCGTGCATTACGAGATGACATTAAATAAACCAATCAAAAGCCTCTGGAGGTTTGTACAGCCCACTTGGAGCTGAAGTCCCACCTACTTGGAGCTGGCTCCGACCTCCGTTTATTCCCACCTCCACGGAAGGGCACAGAGAAAAACGCTCTTTCGTCTAAGCGCTCTCAGGTATCAAAAAGCACCACGCTGCCCCGTGTGAGGCTCGAACTCACGACCTTCAGATTATGAGACTGACGCGCTGCCTAACTGCGCCAACGAGGCTGGCGGGCCAACTGGACAGAACAGCGAAGCACTAGCTTGTAGGTCCTTGTCTGTAGGTGTGGCTCCAACGGGTCAGCGCCCGCCGAGCATATATGTCAGGATGGCCGAGCGGTCTAAGGCGCTGCGTTCAGGTCGCAGTCTTCCCTGGAGGCGTGGGTTCGAATCCCACTTCTGACAGACTTGTCCTTTGGTTGTGAATAGCTGCCAAAGCCCTCTGGCACGTTACCCCAGCAGTGCAGTAACTTTGCCAAAGCTTTTCGTGAACATTAAGGTTCAGGAAAAATTATGGGGTTCAGGGAATTCACCTGGAACCTCACAGTTTCTCACAAAACATCATGTCGTCCGCCCTCCAGAGGAGCTGTGCACACGGAAGCAAGTATGTATCGCTGCAGCCCGGAGACCTCAGAGTGGCAGGAACTTACCTCCAGGTGGGAAGGACTTTTTTGGCTTTGTTTTGAACAGTTTTTATTTTCACCATTTTCATTTGCATTTGCATTTATACTTGTGCACACACATATTTCTTTTCAAGTACACATTTTTAAAACAAGCAAGAATAAATTGCATAAATACACATGGTTTTAAAATAAAAACACAATCTTTGTTTAAAAAAACAAACAATTACAAATAATTAAAACCATTGTGTTCGTCTTGTTTTTAAAAGTCCATGTTTGCGTGTGTGTGTGTGTGTTAAAAGGTGTGAACATCTCAAAAGTAAAATACAAATTTAAAACAAGCATCTAATTTTTGTGCAATAAAATACAATTCCATTTTGTAAAACACAATAAAACACCAATTAAAAGTCTTTAAAAGTCATCTGTTGTGCAAGTCCGGGGGTGAGCCCCTATCAAGTCAGTCTTCACCAAGAACGCCATAGTCGATACGAGAGGCTCTGGTGCCATCACCACTGAACCAGGTGAAGCCCTCCTCTCTCTGATGCATTGCTTTAAAACAGTCAACTAATTTAAAATTTCTAACTAAACTCTGCAATAAAACCGATGTCTTGTCGACTTTAAAATCCTCCCCTACCCTCTTCCTGTAGAAAGAGGGTAGAATTCACCTGGAACCTCACAACTTCTCACAAAACATCATGTCGTCCGCCCTCCAGAGGAGCTGTGCACACGGAAGCAAGAATGTATCGCTGCAGCCCGGAGACATCCAAGTGGGAGGAACTTACCTCCAGGTGGGAGGGACTTATGTCGCAAGTAGGTTGGGAGACCTCCAAGAGGGAGGGTAGGTTTAGTGTAGAGTTTGGTGTAGGGGAAACAAGTTTCACACATTTGGAGCTGACTCCGACCTCTGTTTATACCTAATTCCTTCGTTTTGGCGGTTTGCAGCGTGCATTACGAGATGACATTAAATAAACCAATCAAAAGCCTCTGGAGGTTTGTACAGCCCACTTGGAGCTGAAGTCCCACCTACTTGGAGCTGGCTCCGACCTCCGTTTATACCCACCTCCACGGAAGGGCACAGAGAAAAACGCTCTTTCGTCTAAGCGCTCTCAGGTATCAAAAAGCACCACGCTGCCCCGTGTGAGGCTCGAACTCACGACCTTCAGATTATGAGACTGACGCGCTGCCTAACTGCGCCAACGAGGCTGGCGGGCCAACTGGACAGAACAGCGAAGCACTAGCTTGCAGGTCCTTGTCTGTAGGTGTGGCTCCAACGGGTCAGCGCCCGCCGAGAATGTATGTCAGGATGGCCGAGCGGTCTAAGGCGCTGCGTTCAGGTCGCAGTCTCCCCTGGAGGCGTGGGTTCGAATCCCACTTCTGACAGACTTGTCCTTTGGTTGTGGATAGCTGCTAAAGCCCTCTGGCACGTTACCCCAGCAGTGCAGTAACTTTGCCATAGCTTTTCGTGAACATTAAGGTTCAGGAAAAATTATGGGGTTCAGGAAAAATTATGGGGTTCAGGGAATTCACCTGGAACCTCACAGTTTCTCACAAAACATCATGTCGTCCGCCCTCCAGAGGAGCTGTGCACACGGAAGCAAGTATGTATCGCTGCAGCCCGGAGACCTCCGAGTGGGAGGAACTTACCTCCAGGTGGGAAGGACTGTTTTGGGTTTGTTTTGAACAGTTTTTATTGTCACCATTTTCATTTGCATTTGCATTTATACTTGTGCACACACATATTTCTTTTCAAGTACACATTTTTAAAACAAGCAAGAATAAATTGCATAAATACACATGGTTTTAAAATAAAAACACAATCTTTGTTTAAAAAAACAAACAATTACAAATAATCAAAACCATTTGTGTTCGTCTTGTTTTTAAAAGTCCATGTTTGTGTGTGTGTATGTGTGTGTGTGTTAAAAGGTGTGAACATCTCAAAAGTAAAATACAAATTTAAAACAAGCATCTAATTTTTGTGCAATAAAATACAATTCCATTTTGTAAAACACAATAAAACACCAATTAAAAGTCTTTAAAAGTCATCTGTTGTGCAAGTCCGGGGGTGAGCCCCTATCAAGTCAGTCTTCACCAAGGACGCCATAGTCGATACGAGAGGCTCTGGTGCCATCACCACTGAACCAGGTGAAGCCCTCCTCTCTCTGATGCATTGCTTTAAAACAGTCAACTAATTTAAAATTTCTAACTAAACTCTGCAATAAAACCGATGTCTTGTCGACTTTAAAATCCTCCCCTACCCTCTTCCTGTAGAAAGAGGGTAGAATTCACCTGGAACCTCACAACTTCTCACAAAACATCATGTCGTCCGCCCTCCAGAGGAGCTGTGCACACGGAAGCAAGAATGTATCGCTGCAGCCCGGAGACATCCAAGTGGGAGGAACTTACCTCCAGGTGGGAGGGACTTATGTCGCAAGTAGGTTGGGAGACCTCCAAGAGGGAGGGTAGGTTTGGTGTAGGGGAAACAAGTTTCACACATTTGGAGCTGGCTCCGACCTCTGTTTATACCTAATTCCTTCGTTTTGGCGGTTTGCAGCGTGCATTACGAGATGACATTAAATAAACCAATCAAAAGCCTCTGGAGGTTTGTACAGCCCACTTGGAGCTGAAGTCCCACCTACTTGGAGCTGGCTCCGACCTCCGTTTATACCCACCTCCACGGAAGCGCACAGAGAAAAACGCTCTTTCGTCTAAGCGTTCTCAGGTATCAAAAAGCACCACGCTGCCCCGTGTGAGGCTCGAACTCACGACCTTCAGATTATGAGACTGACGCGCTGCCTAACTGCGCCAACGAGGCTGGCGGGCCAGCTGGACAGAACAGCGAAGCACTAGCTTGCAGGTCCTTGTCTGTAGGTGTGGCTCCAACGGCTCAGCGCCCGCCGAGCATGTATGTCATTATGGCCGAGCGGTCTAAGGCGCTGTGTTCAGGTCGCAGTCTCCCTTGGAGGCGTGGGTTCGAATCCCACTTCTGACAGACTTGTCCTTTGGTTGTGGATAGCTGCTAAAGCCCTCTGGCACGTTACCCCAGCAGTGCAGTAACTTTGCCAAAGCTTTTCGTGAACATTAAGGTTCAGGAAAAATTATGGGGTTCAGGGAATTCACCTAGAACCTCACAGTTTCTCACAAAACATCATGTCGTCCGCCCTCCAGAGGAGCTGTGCACACGGAAGCAAGTATGTATCGCTGCAGCCCGGAGACCTCCGAGTGGGAGGAACTTACCTCCAGGTGGGAAGGACTTTTTTGGGTTTGTTTTGAACAGTTTTTATTGTCACCATTTTCATTTGCATTTGCATTTATACTTGTGCACACACATATTTCTTTTCAAGTACACATTTTTAAAACAAGCAAGAATAAATTGCATAAATACACATGGTTTTAAAATAAAAACACAATCTTTGTTTAAAAAAACAAACAATTACAAATAATTAAAACCATTGTGTTCGTCTTGTTTTTAAAAGTCCATGTTTGCGTGTGTGTATGTGTGTGTGTGTTAAAAGGTGTGAACATCTCAAAAGTAAAATACAAATTTAAAACAAGCATCTAATTTTTGTGCAATAAAATACAATTCCATTTTGTAAAACACAATAAAACACCAATTAAAAGTCTTTAAAAGTCATCTGTTGTACAAGTCCGGGGGTGAGCCCCTATCAAGTCAGTCTTCACCAAGGACGCCATAGTCGATACGAGAGGCTCTGGTGCCATCACCACTGAACCAGGTGAAGCCCTCCTCTCTCTGATGCATTGCTTTAAAACAGTCAACTAATTTAAAATTTCTAACTAAACTCTGCAATAAAACCGATGTCTTGTCGACTTTAAAATCCTCCCCTACCCTCTTCCTGTAGAAAGAGAGTAGAATTCACCTGGAACCTCACAACTTCTCACAAAACATCATGTCGTCCGCCCTCCAGAGGAGCTGTGCACACGGAAACAAGAATGTATCGCTGCAGCCCGGAGACATCCAAGTGGGAGGAACTTACCTCCAGGTGGGAGGGACTTATGTCGCAAGTAGGTTGGGAGACCTCCAAGAGGGAGGGTAGGTTTAGTGTAGAGTTTGGTGTAGGGGAAACAAGTTTCACACATTTGGAGCTGGCTCCGACCTCTGTTTATACCTAATTCCTTCGTTTTGGCGGTTTGCAGCGTGCATTACGAGATGACATTAAATAAACCAATCAAAAGCCTCTGGAGGTTTGTACAGCCCACTTGGAGCTGAAGTTCCACCTACTTGGAGCTGGCTCCGACCTCCGTTTATACCCACCTCCACGGAAGCGCACAGATAAAAACGCTCTTTCGTCTAAGCGCTCTCAGGTATCAAAAAGCACCACGCTGCCCCGTGTGAGGCTCGGACTCACGACCTTCAGATTATGAGACTGACGCACTGCCTAACTGCGCCAACGAGGCTGGCGGGCCAACTAGACAGAACAGCGAAACACTAGCTTGTAGGTCCTTGTCTGTAGGTGTGGCTCCAACGGGTCAGCGGTCAGGATGGCCGAGCGGTCTAAGGCGCTGCGTTCAGGTCGCAGTCTCCCCTGGAGGCGTGGGTTCGAATCCCACTTCTGACAGACTTGTCCTTTGGTTGTGGATAGCTGCTAAAGCCCTCTGGCACGTTACCCCAGCAGTGCAGTAACTTTGCCAAAGCTTTTCGTGAACATTAAGGTTCAGGAAAAATTATGGGGTTCAGGGAATTCACCTGGAACCTCACAGTTTCTCACAAAACATCATGTCGTCCGCCCTCCAGAGGAGCTGTGCACACGGAAGCAAGTATGTATCGCTGCAGCCCGGAGACCTCCGAGTGGGAGGAACTTACCTCCAGGTGGGAAGGACTTTTTTGGTTTTGTTTTGAACAGTTTTTATTGTCACCATTTTCATTTGCATTTGCATTTATACTTGTGCACACACATATTTCTTTTCAAGTACACATTTTTAAAACAAGCAAGAATAAATTGCATAAATACACATGGTTTTAAAATAAAAACACAATCTTTGTTTAAAAAAACAAACAATTACAAATAATTAAAACCATTGTGTTCGTCTTGTTTTTAAAAGTCCATGTTTGCGTGTGTGTGTGTGTGTTAAAAGGTGTGAACATCTCAAAAGTAAAATACAAATTTAAAACAAGCATCTAATTTTTGTGCAATAAAATACAATTCCATTTTGTAAAACACAATAAAACACCAATTAAAAGTCTTTAAAAGTCATCTGTTGTGCAAGTCCGGGGGTGAGCCCCTATCAAGTCAGTCTTCACCAAGGACGCCATAGTCGATACGAGAGGCTCTGGTGCCATCACCACTGAACCAGGTGAAGCCCTCCTCTCTCTGATGCATTGCTTTAAAACAGTCAACTAATTTAAAATTTCTAACTAAACTCTGCAATAAAACCGATGTCTTGTCGACTTTAAAATCCTCCCCTACCCTCTTCCTGTAGAAAGAGGGTAGAATTCACCTGGAACCTCACAACTTCTCACAAAACATCATGTCGTCCGCCCTCCAGAGGAGCTGTGCACACGGAAGCAAGAATGTATTGCTGCAGCCCGGAGACATCCAAGTGGGAGGAACTTACCTCCAGGTGGGAGGGACTTATGTCGCAAGTAGGTTGGGAGACCTCCAAGAGGGAGGGTAGGTTTAGTGTAGAGTTTGGTGTAGGGGAAACAAGTTTCACACATTTGGAGCTGGCTCCGACCTCTGTTTATACCTAATTCCTTCGTTTTGGCGGTTTGCAGCGTGCATTACGAGATGACATTAAATAAACCAATCAAAAGCCTCTGGAGGTTTGTACAGCCCACTTGGAGCTGAAGTCCAACCTCCGTTTATACCCACCTCCACGGAAGGGCACAGAGAAAAACGCTCTTTCGTCTAAGCGCTCTCAGGTATCAGAAAGCACCACGCTGCCCCGTGTGAGGCTCGAACTCACGACCTTCAGGTTATGAGACTGACGCGCTGCCTAACTGCGCCAACGAGGCTGGCGGGCCAACTGGACAGAACAGCGAAGCACTAGCTTGTAGGTCCTTGTCTGTAGGTGTGGCTCCAACGGGTCAGCGCCCGCCGAGCATGTGTGTCAGGATGGCCGAGCGGTCTAAGGCGCTGCGTTCAGGTCGCAGTCTCCCCTGGAGGCGTGGGTTCGAATCCCACTTCTGACAGACTTGTCCTTTGGTTGTGGATAGCTGCCAAAGCCCTCTGGCACGTTACCCCAGCAGTGCAGTAACTTTGCCAAAGCTTTTCGTGAACATTAAGGTTCAGGAAAAATTATGGGGTTCAGGGAATTCACCTGGAACCTCACAGTTTCTCACAAAACATCATGTCGTCCGCCTTCCAGAGGAGCTGTGCACACGGAAGCAAGTATGTATCGCTGCAGCCCGGAGACCTCAGAGTGGCAGGAACTTACCTCCAGGTGGGAAGGACTTTTTTGGTTTTGTTTTGAACAGTTTTTATTTTCACCATTTTCATTTGCATTTGCATTTATACTTGTGCACACACATATTTCTTTTCAAGTACACATTTTTAAAACAAGCAAGAATAAATTGCATAAATACACATGGTTTTAAAATAAAAACACAATCTTTGTTTAGAAAAACAAACAATTACAAATAATCAAAACCATTTGTGTTCGTCTTGTTTTTAAAAGTCCATGTTTGTGTGTGTGTATGTGTGTGTGTGTTAAAAGGTGTGAACATCTCAAAAGTAAAATACAAATTTAAAACAAGCATCTAATTTTTGTGCAATAAAATACAATTCCATTTTGTAAAACACAATAAAACACCATTTAAAAGTCTTTAAAAGTCATCTGTTGTGCAAGTCCGGGGGTGAGCCCCTATCAAGTCAGTCTTCACCAAGGACGCCATAGTCGATACGAGAGGCTCTGGTGCCATCACCACTGAACCAGGTGAAGCCCTCCTCTCTCTGATGCATTGCTTTAAAACAGTCAACTAATTTAAAATTTCTAACTAAACTCTGCAATAAAACCGATGTCTTGTCGACTTTAAAATCCTCCCCTACCCTCTTCCTGTAGAAAGAGGGTAGAATTCACCTGGAACCTCACAACTTCTCACAAAACATCATGTCGTCCGCCCTCCAGAGGAGCTGTGCACACGGAAGCAAGAATGTATCGCTGCAGCCCGGAGACATCCAAGTGGGAGGAACTTACCTCCAGGTGGGAGGGACTTATGTCGCAAGTAGGTTGGGAGACCTCCAAGAGGGAGGGTAGGTTTAGTGTAGAGTTTGGTGTAGGGGAAACAAGTTTCACACATTTGGAGCTGGCTCCGACCTCTGTTTATACCTAATTCCGTCGTTTTGGCGGTTTGCAGCGTGCATTACGAGATGACATTAAATAAACCAATCAAAAGCCTCTGGAGGTTTGTACAGCCCACTTGGAGCTGAAGTCCCACCTACTTGGAGCTGGCTCCGACCTCCGTTTATACCCACCTCCACGGAAGGGCACAGAGAAAAACGCTCTTTCGTCTAAGCGCTCTCAGGTATCAAAAAGCACCACGCTGCCCCGTGTGAGGCTCGAACTCACGACCTTCAGATTATGAGACTGACGCGCTGCCTAACTGCGCCAACGAGGCTGGCGGGCCAACTGGACAGAACAGCGAAGCACTAGCTTGTAGGTCCTTGTCTGTAGGTGTGGCTCAAACGGGTCAACGCCCGCCGAGCATGTATGTCAGGATGGCCGAGCGGTCTAAGGCGCTGCGTTCAGGTCGCAGTCTCCCCTGGAGGCGTGGGTTCGAATCCCACTTCTGACAGACTTATCTTTTGGTTGTGGATAGCTGCTAAAGCCCTCTGGCACGTTACCCCAGCAGTGCAGTAACTTTGCCAAAGCTTTTCGTGAACATTAAGGTTCAGGAAAAATTATGGGGTTCAGGGAATTCACCTGGAACCTCACAGTTTCTCACAAAACATCATGTCGTCCGCCCTCCAGAGGAGCTGTGCAAACGGAAGCAAGTATGTATCGCTGCAGCCCGGAGACCTCCGAGTGGGAGGAACTTACCTCCAGGTGGGAAGGACTTTTTTGGTTTTGTTTTGAACAGTTTTTATTGTCACCATTTTCATTTGCATTTGCATTTATACTTGTGCACACACATATTTCTTTTCAAGTACACATTTTTAAAACAAGCAAGAATAAATTGCATAAATACACATGGTTTTAAAATAAAAACACAATCTTTGTTTAAAAAAACAAACAATTACAAATAATTAAAACCATTGTGTTCGTCTTGTTTTTAAAAGTCCATGTTTGCGTGTGTGTGTGTGTGTTAAAAGGTGTGAACATCTCAAAAGTAAAATACAAATTTAAAACAAGCATCTAATTTTTGTGCAATAAAATACAATTCCATTTTGTAAAACACAATAAAACACCAATTAAAAGTCTTTAAAAGTCATCTGTTGTGCAAGTCCGGGGTGAGCCCCTATCAAGTCAGTCTTCACCAAGGACGCCATAGTCGATACGAGAGGCTCTGGTGCCATCACCACTGAACCAGGTGAAGCCCTCCTCTCTCTGATGCATTGCTTTAAAACAGTCAACTAATTTAAAATTTCTAACTAAACTCTGCAATAAAACCGATGTCTTGTCGACTTTAAAATCCTCCCCTACCCTCTTCCTGTAGAAAGAGGGTAGAATTCACCTGGAACCTCACAACTTCTCACAAAACATCATGTCGTCCGCCCTCCAGAGGAGCTGTGCACACGGAAGCAAGAATGTATCGCTGCAGCCCGGAGACATCCAAGTGGGAGGAACTTACCTCCAGGTGGGAGGGACTTATGTCGCAAGTAGGTTGCGAGACCTCCAAGAGGGAGGGTAGGTTTAGTGTAGAGTTTGGTGTAGGGGAAACAAGTTTCACACATTTGGAGCTGGCTCCGACCTCTGTTTATACCTAATTCCTTCGTTTTGGCGGTTTGCAGCGTGCATTACGAGATGACATTAAATAAACCAATCAAAAGCCTCTGGAGGTTTGTACAGCCCACTTGGAGCTGAAGTCCCACCTACTTGGAGCTGGCTCCGACCTCCGTTTATACCCACCTCCACGGAAGCGCACAGAGAAAAACGCTCTTTCGTCTAAGCGTTCTCAGGTATCAAAAAGCACCACGCTGCCCCGTGTGAGGCTCGAACTCACGACCTTCACATTATGAGACTGACGCGCTGCCTAACTGCGCCAACGAGGCTGGCGGGCCAGCTGGACAGAACAGCGAAGCACTAGCTTGCAGGTCCTTGTCTGTAGGTGTGGCTCCAACGGCTCAGCGCCCGCCGAGCATGTATGTCATTATGGCCGAGCGGTCTAAGGCGCTGTGTTCAGGTCGCAGTCTCCCTTGGAGGCGTGGGTTCGAATCCCACTTCTGACAGACTTGTCCTTTGGTTGTGGATAGTTGCTAAAGCCCTCTGGCACGTTACCCCAGCAGTGCAGTAACTTTGCCAAAGCTTTTCGTGAACATTAAGGTTCAGGAAAAATTATGGGGTTCAGGGAATTCACCTAGAACCTCACAGTTTCTCACAAAACATCATGTCGTCCGCCCTCCAGAGGAGCTGTGCACACGGAAGCAAGTATGTATCGCTGCAGCCCGGAGACCTCCGAGTGGGAGGAACTTACCTCCAGGTGGGAAGGACTTTTTTGGGTTTGTTTTGAACAGTTTTTATTGTCACCATTTTCATTTGCATTTGCATTTATACTTGTGCACACACATATTTCCTTTCAAGTACACATTTTTAAAACAAGCAAGAATAAATTGCATAAATACACATGGTTTTAAAATAAAAACACAATCTTTGTTTAAAAAAACAAACAATTACAAATAATTAAAACCATTGTGTTCGTCTTGTTTTTAAAAGTCCATGTTTGCGTGTGTGTATGTGTGTGTGTGTTAAAAGGTGTGAACATCTCAAAAGTAAAATACAAATTTAAAACAAGCATCTAATTTTTGTGCAATAAAATACAATTCCATTTTGTAAAACACAATAAAACACCAATTAAAAGTCTTTAAAAGTCATCTGTTGTGCAAGTCCGGGGGTGAGCCCTATCAAGTCAGTCTTCACCAAGGACGCCATAGTCGATACGAGAGGCTCTGGTGCCATCACCACTGAACCAGGTGAAGCCCTCCTCTCTCTGATGCATTGCTTTAAAACAGTCAACTAATTTAAAATTTCTAACTAAACTCTGCAATAAAACCGATGTCTTGTCGACTTTAAAATCCTCCCCTACCCTCTTCCTGTAGAAATAGGGTAGAATTCACCTGGAACCTCACAACTTCTCACAAAACATCATGTCGTCCGCCCTCCAGAGGAGCTGTGCACACGGAAACAAGAATGTATCGCTGCAGCCCGGAGACATCCAAGTGGGAGGAACTTACCTCCAGGTGGGAGGGACTTATGTCGCAAGTAGGTTGGGAGACCTCCAAGAGGGAGGGTAGGTTTAGTGTAGAGTTTGGTGTAGGGGAAACAAGTTTCACACATTTGGAGCTGGCTCCGACCTCTGTTTATACCTAATTCCTTCGTTTTGGCGGTTTGCAGCGTGCATTACGAGATGACATTAAATAAACCAATCAAAAGCCTCTGGAGGTTTGTACAGCCCACTTGGAGCTGAAGTCCAACCTACTTGGAGCTGGCTCCGACCTCCGTTTATACCCACCTCCACGGAAGGGCACAGAGAAAAACGCTCTTTCGTCTAAGCGCTCTCAGGTATCAGAAAGCACCACGCTGCCCCGTGTGAGGCTCGAACTCACGACCTTCAGATTATGAGACTGACGCGCTGCCTAACTGCGCCAACGAGGCTGGCGGGCCAACTGGACAGAACAGCGAAGCACTAGCTTGTAGGTCCTTGTCTGTAGGTGTGGCTCCAACGGGTCAGCGCCCGCTGAGCATGTATGTCAGGATGGCCGAGCGGTCTAAGGCGCTGCGTTCAGATCGCAGTCTCCCCTGGAGGCGTGGGTTCGAATCCCACTTCTGACAGACTTGTTCTTTGGTTGTGGATAGCTGCTAAAGCCCTCTGGCACGTTAACCCAGCAGTGCAGTAACTTTGCCAAAGCTTTTCGTGAACATTAAGGTTCAGGAAAAATTATGGGGTTCAGGGAATTCACCTGGAACCTCACAGTTTCTCACAAAACATCATGTCGTCCGCCCTCCAGAGGAGCTGTGCACACGGAAGCAAGTATGTATCGCTGCAGCCCGGAGACCTCCGAGTGGGAGGAACTTACCTCCAGGTGGGAAGGACTTTTTTGGTTTTGTTTTGAACAGTTTTTATTGTCACCATTTTCATTTGCATTTGCATTTATACTTGTGCACACACATATTTCTTTTCAAGTACACATTTTTAAAACAAGCAAGAATAAATTGCATAAATACACATGGTTTTAAAATAAAAACACAATCTTTGTTTAAAAAAACAAACAATTACAAATAATTAAAACCATTGTGTTCGTCTTGTTTTTAAAAGTCCATGTTTGCGTGTGTGTGTGTGTGTGTGTTAAAAGGTGTGAACATCTCAAAAGTAAAATACAAATTTAAAACAAGCATCTAATTTTTGTGCAATAAAATACAATTCCATTTTGTAAAACACAATAAAACACCAATTAAAAGTCTTTAAAAGTCATCTGTTGTGCAAGTCCGGGGGTGAGCCCCTATCAAGTCAGTCTTCACCAAGGACGCCATAGTCGATACGAGAGGCTCTGGTGCCATCACCACTGAACCAGGTGAAGCCCTCCTCTCTCTGATGCATTGCTTTAAAACAGTCAACTAATTTAAAATTTCTAACTAAACTCTGCAATAAAACCGATGTCTTGTCGACTTTAAAATCCTCCCCTACCCTCTTCCTGTAGAAAGAGGGTAGAATTCACCTGGAACCTCACAACTTCTCACAAAACATCATGTCGTCCGCCCTCCAGAGGAGCTGTGCACACGGAAACAAGAATGTATCGCTGCAGCCCGGAGACATCCAAGTGGGAGGAACTTACCTCCAGGTGGGAGGGACTTATGTCGCAAGTAGGTTGGGAGACCTCCAAGAGGGAGGGTAGGTTTGGTGTAGGGGAAACAAGTTTCACACATTTGGAGCTGGCTCCGACCTCTGTTTATACCTAATTCCTTCGTTTTGGCGGTTTGCAGCGTGCATTACGAGATGACATTAAATAAACCAATCAAAAGCCTCTGGAGGTTTGTACAGCCCACTTGGAGCTGAAGTCCCACCTACTTGGAGCTGGCTCCGACCTCCGTTTATACCCACCTCCACGGAAGGGCACAGAGAAAAACGCTCTTTCGTCTAAGCGCTCTCAGGTATCAGAAAGCACCACGCTGCCCCGTGTGAGGCTCGAACTCACGACCTTCAGATTATGAGACTGACGCGCTGCCTAACTGCGCCAACGAGGCTGGCGGGCCAACTGGACAGAACAGCGAAGCACTAGCTTGTAGGTCCTTGTCTGTAGGTGTGGCTCCAACGGGTCAGCGGCCGCCGAGCACGTATGTCAGGATGGCCGAGCGGTCTAAGGCGCTGCGTTCAGGTCTCAGTCTCCCCTGGAGGCGTGGGTTCGAATCCCACTTCTGACAGACTTGTCGTTTGGTTGTGGATAGCTGCTAAAGCCCTCTGGCACGTTACCCCAGCAGTGCAGTAACTTTGCCAAAGCTTTTCGTGAACATTAAGGTTCAGGAAAAATTATGGGGTTCAGGGAATTCACCTGGAACCTCACAGTTTCTCACAAAACATCATGTCGTCCGCCCTCCAGAGGAGCTGTGCACACGGAAGCAAGTATGTATCGCTGCAGCCCGGAGACCTCCGAGTGGGAGGAACTTACCTCCAGGTGGGAAGGACTTTTTTGGTTTTGTTTTGAACAGTTTTTATTGTCACCATTTTCATTTGCATTTATACTTGTGCACACACATATTTCTTTTCAAGTACACATTTTTAAAACAAGCAAGAATAAATTGCATAAATACACATGGTTTTAAAATAAAAACACAATCTTTGTTTAAAAAAACAAACAATTACAAATAATTAAAACCTTTGTGTTCGTCTTGTTTTTAAAAGTCCATGTTTGTGTGTGTGTGTGTGTGTGTTAAAAGGTGTGAACATCTCAAAAGTAAAATACAAATTTAAAACAAGCGTCTAATTTGTGTGCAATAAAATACAATTCCATTTTGTAAAACACAATAAAACACCAATTAAAAGTCTTTAAAAGTCATCTGTTGTGCAAGTCCGGGGGTGAGCCCCTATCAAGTCAGTCTTCACCAAGGACGCCATAGTCGATACGAGAGTCTCTGGTGCCATCACCACTGAACCAGGTGAAGCCCTCCTCTCTCTGATGCATTGCTTTAAAACAGTCAACTAATTTAAAATTTCTAACTAAACTCTGCAATAAAACCGATGTCTTGTCGACTTTAAAATCCTCCCCTACCCTCTTCCTGTAGAAAGAGGGTAGAATTCACCTGGAACCTCACAACTTCTCACAAAACATCATGTCGTCCGCCCTCCAGAGGAGCTGTGCACACGGAAGCAAGAATGTATCGCTGCAGCCCGGAGACATCCAAGTGGGAGGAACTTACCTCCAGGTGGGAGGGACTTATGTCGCAAGTAGGTTGGGAGACCTCCAAGAGGGAGGGTAGGTTTAGTGTAGAGTTTGGTGTAGGGGAAACAAGTTTCACACATTTGGAGCTGGCTCCGACCTCTGTTTATACCTAATTCCTTCGTTTTGGCGGTTTGCAGCGTGCATTACGAGATGACATTAAATAAACCAATCAAAAGCCTCTGGAGGTTTGTACAGCCCACTTGGAGCTGAAGTCCCACCTACTTGGAGCTGGCTCCGACCTCCGTTTATACCCACCTCCACGGAAGGGCACAGAGAAAAACGCTCTTTCGTCTAAGCGCTCTCAGGTATCAGAAAGCACCACGCTGCCCCGTGTGAGGCTCGAACTCACGACCTTCAGATTATAAGACTGACGCGCTGCCTAACTGCGCCAACGAGGCTGGCGGGCCAACTGGACAGAACAGCGAAGCACTAGCTTGTAGGTCCTTGTCTGTAGGTGTGGCTCCAACGGGTCAGCGGCCGCCGAGCACGTATGTCAGGATGGCCGAGCGGTCTAAGGCGCTGCGTTCAGGTCTCAGTCTCCCCTGGAGGCGTGGGTTCGAATCCCACTTCTGACAGACTTGTCCTTTGGTTGTGGATAGCTGCTAAAGCCCTCTGGCACGTTACCCCAGCAGTGCAGTAACTTTGCCAAAGCTTTTCGTGAACATTAAGGTTCAGGAAAAATTATGGGGTTCAGGGAATTCACCTGGAACCTCACAGTTTCTCACAAAACATCATGTCGTCCGCCCTCCAGAGGAGCTGTGCACACGGAAGCAAGTATGTATCGCTGCAGCCCGGAGACCTCCGAGTGGGAGGAACTTACCTCCAGGTGGGAAGGACTTTTTTGGTTTTGTTTTGAACAGTTTTTATTGTCACCATTTTCATTTGCATTTGCATTTATACTTGTGCACACACATATTTCTTTTCAAGTACACATTTTTAAAACAAGCAAGAATAAATTGCATAAATACACATGGTTTTAAAATAAAAACACAATCTTTGTTTAAAAAAATAAACAATTACAAATAATTAAAACCATTGTGTTCGTCTTGTTTTTAAAAGTCCATGTTTGTGTGTGTGTGTGTGTGTGTGTTAAAAGGTGTGAACATCTCAAAAGTAAAATACAAATTTAAAACAAGCATCTAATTTTTGTGCAATAAAATACAATTCCATTTTGTAAAACACAATAAAACACCAATTAAAAGTCTTTAAAAGTCATCTGTTGTGCAAGTCCGGGGGTGAGCCCCTATCAAGTCAGTCTTCACCAAGGACGCCATAGTCGATACGAGAGGCTCTGGTGCCATCACCACTGAACCAGGTGAAGCCCTCCTCTCTCTGATGCATTGCTTTAAAACAGTCAACTATTTTAAAATTTCTAACTAAACTCTGCAATAAAACCGATGTCTTGTCGACTTTAAAATCCTCCCCTACCCTCTTCCTGTAGAAAGAGGGTAGAATTCACCTGGAACCTCACAACTTCTCACAAAACATCATGTCGTCCGCCCTCCAGAGGAGCTGTGCACACGGAAGCAAGAATGTATCGCTGCAGCCCGGAGACATCCAAGTGGTAGGAACTTACCTCCAGGTGGGAGGGACTTATGTCGCAAGTAGGTTGGGAGACCTCCAAGAGGGAGGGTAGGTTTAGTGTAGAGTTTGGTGTAGGGGAAACAAGTTTCACACATTTGGAGCTGGCTCCGACCTCTGTTTATACCTAATTCCTTCGTTTTGGCGGTTTGCAGCGTGCATTACGAGATGACATTAAATAAACCAATCAAAAGCCTCTGGAGGTTTGTACAGCCCACTTGGAGCTGAAGTCCCACCTACTTGGAGCTGGCTCCGACCTCCGTTTATACCCACCTCCACGGAAGGGCACAGAGAAAAACGCTCTTTCGTCTAAGCGCTCTCAGGTATCAGAAAGCACCACGCTGCCCCGTGTGAGGCTCGAACTCACGACCTTCAGATTATGAGACTGACGCGCTGCCTAACTGCGCCAACGAGGCTGGCGGGCCAACTGGACAGAACAGCGAAGCACTAGCTTGTAGGTCCTTGTCTGTAGGTGTGGCTCCAACGGGTCAGCGGCCGCCGAGCACGTATGTCAGGATGGCCGAGCGGTCTAAGGCGCTGCGTTCAGGTCTCAGTCTCCCCTGGAGGCGTGGGTTCGAATCCCACTTCTGACAGACTTGTCCTTTGGTTGTGGATAGCTGCTAAAGCCCTCTGGCACGTTACCCCAGCAGTGCAGTAACTTTGCCAAAGCTTTTCGTGAACATTAAGGTTCAGGAAAAATTATGGGGTTCAGGGAATTCACCTGGAACCTCACAGTTTCTCACAAAACATCATGTCGTCCGCCCTCCAGAGGAGCTGTGCACACGGAAGCAAGTATGTATCGCTGCAGCCCGGAGACCTCCGAGTGGGAGGAACTTACCTCCAGGTGGGAAGGACATTTTTGGTTTTGTTTTGAACAGTTTTTATTGTCACCATTTTCATTTGCATTTGCATTTATACTTGTGCACACACATATTTCTTTTCAAGTACACATTTTTAAAACAAGCAAGAATAAATTGCATAAATACACATGGTTTTAAAATAAAAACACAATCTTTGTTTAAAAAAACAAACAATTACAAATAATTAAAACCATTGTGTTCGTCTTGTTTTTAAAAGTCCATGTTTGTGTGTGTGTGTGTGTGTGTTAAAAGGTGTGAACATCTCAAAAGTAAAATACAAATTTAAAACAAGCATCTAATTTTTGTGCAATAAAATACAATTCCATTTTGTAAAACACAATAAAACACCAATTAAAAGTCTTTAAAAGTCATCTGTTGTGCAAGTCCGGGGGTGAGCCCCTATCAAGTCAGTCTTCACCAAGGACGCCATAGTCGATACGAGAGGCTCTGGTGCCATCACCACTGAACCAGGTGAAGCCCTCCTCTCTCTGATGCATTGCTTTAAAACAGTCAACTAATTTAAAATTTCTAACTAAACTCTGCAATAAAACCGATGTCTTGTCGACTTTAAAATCCTCCCCTACCCTCTTCCTGTAGAAAGAGGGTAGAATTCACCTGGAACCTCACAACTTCTCACAAAACATCATGTCGTCCGCCCTCCAGAGGAGCTGTGCACACGGAAGCAAGAATGTATCGCTGCAGCCCGGAGACATCCAAGTGGGAGGAACTTACCTCCAGGTGGGAGGGACTTATGTCGCAAGTAGGTTGGGAGACCTCCAAGAGGGAGGGTAGGTTTAGTGTAGAGTTTGGTGTAGGGGAAACAAGTTTCACACATTTGGAGCTGGCTCCGACCTCTGTTTATACCTAATTCCTTCGTTTTGGCGGTTTGCAGCGTGCATTACGAGATGACATTAAATAAACCAATCAAAAGCCTCTGGAGGTTTGTACAGCCCACTTGGAGCTGAAGTCCCACCTACTTGGAGCTGGCTCCGACCTCCGTTTATACCCACCTCCACGGAAGGGCACAGAGAAAAACGCTCTTTCGTCTAAGCGCTCTCAGGTATCAAAAAGCACCATGCTGCCCCGTGTGAGGCTCGAACTCACGACCTTCAGATTATGAGACTGACGCGCTGCCTAACTGCGCCAACGAGGCTGGCGGGCCAACTAGACAGAACAGCGAAGCACTAGCTTGTAGGTCCTTGTCTGTAGGTGTGGCTCCAACGGGTCAGCGCCCGCCGAGCACGTATGTCAGGATGGCCGAGCGGTCTAAGGCGCTGCGTTCAGGTCGCAGTCTCCCCTGGAGGCGTGGGTTCGAATCCCACTTCTGACAGACTTGTCCTTTGGTTGTGGATAGCTGCTAAAGCCCTCTGGCACGTTACCCCAGCAGTGCAGTAACTTTGCCAAAGCTTTTCGTGAACATTAAGGTTCAGGAAAAATTATGGGGTTCAGGGAATTCACCTGGAACCTCACAGTTTCTCACAAAACATCATGTCGTCCGCCCTCCAGAGGAGCTGTGCACACGGAAGCAAGTATGTATCGCTGCACCCCGGAGACCTCCGAGTGGGAGGAACTTACCTCCAGGAGGGAAGGACTTTTTTGGTTTTGTTTTGAACAGTTTTTATTGTCACCATTTTCATTTGCATTTGCATTTATACTTGTGCACACACATATTTCTTTTCAAGTACACATTTTTAAAACAAGCAAGAATAAATTGCATAAATACACATGGTTTTAAAATAAAAACACAATCTTTGTTTAAAAAAACAAACAATTACAAATAATTAAAACCATTGTGTTCGTCTTGTTTTTAAAAGTCCATGTTTGTGTGTGTGTGTGTGTGTGTTAAAAGGTGTGAACATCTCAAAAGTAAAATACAAATTTAAAACAAGCATCTAATTTTTGTGCAATAAAATACAATTCCATTTTGTAAAACACAATAAAACACCAATTAAAAGTCTTTAAAAGTCATCTGTTGTGCAAGTCCGGGGGTGAGCCCCTATCAAGTCAGTCTTCACCAAGGACGCCATAGTCGATACGAGAGTCTCTGGTGCCATCACCACTGAACCAGGTGAAGCCCTCCTCTCTCTGATGCATTGCTTTAAAACAGTCAACTAATTTAAAATTTCTAACTAAACTCTGCAATAAAACCGATGTCTTGTTGACTTTAAAATCCTCCCCTACCCTCTTCCTGTAGAAAGAGGGTAGAATTCACCTGGAACCTCACAACTTCTCACAAAACATCATGTCGTCCGCCCTCCAGAGGAGCTGTGCACACGGAAGCAAGAATGTATCGCTGCAGCCCGGAGACATCCAAGTGGGAGGAACTTACCTCCAGGTGGGAGGGACTTATGTCGCAAGTAGGTTGGGAGACCTCCAAGAGGGAGGGTAGGTTTGGTGTAGGGGAAACAAGTTTCACACATTTGGAGCTGGCTCCGACCTCTGTTTATACCTAATTCCTTCGTTTTGGCGGTTTGCAGCGTGCATTACGAGATGACATTAAATAAACCAATCAAAAGCCTCTGGAGGTTTGTACAGCCCACTTGGAGCTGAAGTCCCACCTACTTGGAGCTGGCTCCGACCTCCGTTTATACCCACCTCCACGGAAGGGCACAGAGAAAAACGCTCTTTCGTCTAAGCGCTCTCAGGTATCAAAAAGCACCACGCTGCCCCGTGTGAGGCTCGAACTCACGACCTTCAGATTATGAGACTGACGCGCTGCCTAACTGCGCCAACGAGGCTGGCGGGCCAACTAGACAGAACAGCGAAGCACTAGCTTGTAGGTCCTTGTCTGTAGGTGTGGCTCCAACGGGTCAGCGCCCGCCGAGCACGTATGTCAGGATGGCCGAGCGGTCTAAGGCGCTGCGTTCAGGTCGCAGTCTCCCCTGGAGGCGTGGGTTCGAATCCCACTTCTGACAGACTTGTCCTTTGGTTGTGGATAGCTGCTAAAGCCCTCTGGCACGTTACCCCAGCAGTGCAGTAACTTTGCCAAAGCTTTTCGTGAACATTAAGGTTCAGGAAAAATTATGGGGTTCAGGGAATTCACCTGGAACCTCACAGTTTCTCACAAAACATCATGTCGTCCGCCCTCCAGAGGAGCTGTGCACACGGAAGCAAGTATGTATCGCTGCACCCCGGAGACCTCCGAGTGGGAGGAACTTACCTCCAGGAGGGAAGGACTTTTTTGGTTTTGTTTTGAACAGTTTTTATTGTCACCATTTTCATTTGCATTTGCATTTATACTTGTGCACACACATATTTCTTTTCAAGTACACATTTTTAAAACAAGCAAGAATAAATTGCATAAATACACATGGTTTTAAAATAAAAACACAATCTTTGTTTAAAAAAACAAACAATTACAAATAATTAAAACCATTGTGTTCGTCTTGTTTTTAAAAGTCCATGTTTGTGTGTGTGTGTGTGTGTGTTAAAAGGTGTGAACATCTCAAAAGTAAAATACAAATTTAAAACAAGCATCTAATTTTTGTGCAATAAAATACAATTCCATTTTGTAAAACACAATAAAACACCAATTAAAAGTCTTTAAAAGTCATCTGTTGTGCAAGTCCGGGGGTGAGCCCCTATCAAGTCAGTCTTCACCAAGGACGCCATAGTCGATACGAGAGTCTCTGGTGCCATCACCACTGAACCAGGTGAAGCCCTCCTCTCTCTGATGCATTGCTTTAAAACAGTCAACTAATTTAAAATTTCTAACTAAACTCTGCAATAAAACCGATGTCTTGTCGACTTTAAAATCCTCCCCTACCCTCTTCCTGTAGAAAGAGGGTAGAATTCACCTGGAACCTCACAACTTCTCACAAAACATCATGTCGTCCGCCCTCCAGAGGAGCTGTGCACACGGAAGCAAGAATGTATCGCTGCAGCCCGGAGACATCCAAGTGGGAGGAACTTACCTCCAGGTGGGAGGGACTTATGTCGCAAGTAGGTTGGGAGACCTCCAAGAGGGAGGGTAGGTTTGGTGTAGGGGAAACAAGTTTCACACATTTGGAGCTGGCTCCGACCTCTGTTTATACCTAATTCCTTCGTTTTGGCGGTTTGCAGCGTGCATTACGAGATGACATTAAATAAACCAATCAAAAGCCTCTGGAGGTTTGTACAGCCCACTTGGAGCTGAAGTCCCACCTACTTGGAGCTGGCTCCGACCTCCGTTTATACCCACCTCCACGGAAGGGCACAGAGAAAAACGCTCTTTCGTCTAAGCGCTCTCAGGTATCAAAAAGCACCACGCTGCCCCGTGTGAGGCTCGAACTCACGACCTTCAGATTATGAGACTGACGCGCTGCCTAACTGCGCCAACGAGGCTGGCGGGCCAACTGGACAGAACAGCGAAGCACTAGCTTGTAGGTCCTTGTCTGTAGGTGTGGCTCCAACGGGTCAGCGCCCGCCGAGCATGTATGTCAGGATGGCCGAGCGGTCTAAGGCGCTGCGTTCAGGTCGCAGTCTCCCCTGGAGGCGTGGGTTCGAATCCCACTTCTGACAGACTTGTCCTTTGGTTGAGGAAGGGGCCCAATCTTTGAGCTCCCGCCCGCAAGCGAAAAAGACGCGGAAAACGGGGAAAACGGGAGTGCGCCGACAAATGTCCCCTGCAACAATGTTAGGGCTATATTCCTGTGCGTTGAGGAGGAGTTTTAGTTACATGTGAAACAAGCCACCCTCCGCCGCCTGGATTCGAACCTAGGTCTGCGTGACGGAAGTCCGGTTCTGAATCAAATTCGCGATCCGATTGTAACTGAATCATTTTACGATGCAGTGGTTTAACTGATTAAACTAAACTAAAACTCCGTTGATACTGTGTTCTTTGCTCGCTTTTATCTATATCATTTATTTGTTGCGGAAATGAAATCACTACAATTAATGTTTTTATTAAATTGTGATCACGTGACAGTTTTCGTCGTATTGAAAACACGCCCCGCCCCCACACCTGCTCATTCACAAATCACTCATTCACAATATTACATTGACTGATATTTATTATTTAGTGTATATTATTTTTAAAAAGCATATTACATGTTTATGTTTATGGTTAAATAAAATGAATAAAAATGTCTCTTCAAAGTTTTTGTTTTGTGTGTGTGGGATATGATTTGATTGATATGATTTATCAGATTTAATTAAAATAAAAAAAAATAATAAAATCTAATAAAAGTAATAATAAAATCTGATCAAAAGACACTTCAAATGTAAAGTAAAATGTTTTATTAAAATTAATACACACAAATATTGAAATGAGTACACACACACGATATCAAACAATATGAAAGAGTGGGCCCATGCAATATATACAAAATATATACAGGAAAGATATTATTTATTGAGGAGGATACAGTACTGAGGAGGATATGGGACAATATGAAAGAGTGGACCCATGTAATATATACAAAACATATACAGGAAAGATATTTATTTATTGAGGAGGTGGAGTTTGGCATTTATTTTTCTGGCGCTGTTCTGCCAACCAGTCATCTAAAGATTTGCCATTTGAGGCACGCGAGCAAAATCAAAACAAAAAGAATGAGTGTCTTCTGGTTTAGCTCAAACAGCTGGATCATTGTTTCATCCATCAGCCTGCGACAGTTAAGCACCAGCTCTCGGATGTGGTGGTAATCCGAGAGGATTTTAGACCATCTGGGGGTGCAAACTCCAGCCTTCTTGGTCGGCGACTTGTGTAAGGCACAAAGCTTGATATAAATGGCCTCAACCAAGTGGCTGGTGCTGGGCCACTGTGCTGTACCCCTAGGATGTCCAATCAGACACCGTTTCACACTCTCCACACCCGGTGTGACTCCAGAGCGCTTCGGTGCTTTAAAGCGCCCATGTGTGAGCTGAGGCTGATGTCGAGGCTGATAGTTGACCCGCTGTTTGTCAGAATCAGGGAGAGCTGTCCACAGCTGGATGGCCTCTGTCACCTGCAGGTCAGTGAGGTAAGGAGCCTGACGACCCACCAGGTAACCGGCCAAATCCTGGACCTTGTCCCACCCAGCGATGCCATCGGGTCCAATAACTGCTCCCTAGTAAATGCAGATTAATGTTAATATATGTGGAATAAAACGAGATTCAAATTAAATAAAGCCCTTAAAGTGTCTTACCTGAGCCTCGTCAGAGAGACTGCTTCCAGTGTTGGATGGCTGTGACAGCACTGAAGGGTCAGGGGCAAGATGCTGTCCTTCTCCACCAGATGATGTGAACGGCTCAGCCAGTGATGCTGGGGACTGAGGCAGAGGCAAAGATGAGGGGCTGTTTTCGAGATCACGGCAGGGCTCACCCTCATACAGCACTGGAACTGTGATGTCCTCCATGATCTCTTCCTCAAACCCCTCATCTTGCAGGTCCTGGTCATCAACTGCCTCCACCAGCCTGTCTTCCTCCTCTGGGTTCTGGAGCACTGGAGTCAGTGTTTTGCCAGTCTGGCTGTAAAGGTACTCCATTCCCAGCAATTCACCTGCAAATATGGAAAAAAAGGGTCTCAATTAAATATGTGCAGTTTCACATGGTTAGTGCAAATTGTCACAAGACAAGAGCAATTTACTTCATGTTTTCACCATGAGAAGATGATGGCTGCATCAAAGCTCCTAAACAAAATGCTAGTAAAGTGTGTTAACATAAATTGTCTAGTATTAATATATGAATTCACAATTATTCAGTTTTTTTGAGTGAGGTCATAGAATCAGTAAACATGTTGATGGTCATAATAGTGACTGCTGGGATAACAGGATTTAGGTATACATATAAATCCAATTGCAGTTGTTAGTGAAAGCTGCACTAAAATTAAAAAATACTGCACTAAATTAAAAGTTCAAATGTTACAAATACGTTACAAAATTGATGTTTGGTAGCACTAATATAACAATTTTATCATATATATCACAATAAAGTAACAATTTTGATACGTTGATGGTTGTATTTTTTTTTATTTTAACTCAGTATTCCTATCAGTGTTGTACAAGGTTTTTTATTCGTAATAATAGTAACTGAGTGTGATGAAATAGAGTGTGAGTTTAATATAGCTGGGCTGAGATATATATAACAATTTTTATGACTGTAGAAATATGTTAATGCAGTACACACATTATCCCACCGGTCACAATTGTGACCGACCATAAAACACAATTTTCACTCATTTTTCCCAAAAATATTTAAAAAATAATTATTGATTATTTCAAAGGGTTACTAATGACACATCATCTGGATATTTTTATGTCTAAATAGATAAGGCTAAATAGATAACCTAGTAGAATATTACAAAAGAACAAATGAATGAATTTCTTGCCTGTATACGCTCCCGGAGGGCGATAGCGCTCATCCCAGGGCTTCCCAAAGACTGTTCGGATAAGCTGGTCTGCAGCCTCTCTCATGGCGCTGCCGTATGACCGGATAGAGGATGCTCCTTTTATGGCGTCTTCCATTCGGTCATCATTCCAACGCATCAAGCCCTCAAGGAGATAGGCCTGAAAATGCACATCACTGGCACTGGATCCTAAAAGTTAATAAAAAAAAAGAAATAAACAAAAAATAAAAAAAAGAAATTTAAAAAAAATGTACAAGATATGTACTACACTTGAGGTGCTATGAAGTAACTGGTTACATGTAATAGAGTAATGTAATTGTCTATTACATGTCTTAAAATGATTGTCATTATAACTAGAATTACTAGTGACTTTGTCAATGCTTATGACATCAGAAAAGAACTGTAATATTACTGTAGAGTGTGACATTTATTAATGTGACATTACTTTAACGTAATGGAAGCAGTTACAGTGCTTTGTTCTTTGCAGTTTATTAAACATCATTATTTTTATTTTATATTATCAAATATTCATATTTTATTTTACATAACAATTCTAATTTAAAACAGTAATATATTTGTCTACATTTTTATAATTAAAACAACAACAGCAACAATAATTATTGTTGTTGTTGATATTATTAATAATAACAATAGCATTATTAATAATTACTTAATAATGACAACAAGAATAATAATAATAATAATCAATTTTACTAGGTTCCTAAAACACACATTTTAATGTAATTTGGGGGGCGGGGATGGGGTGCTGGTAACGAATCTAGGGGCCCAGGATTGGCAGGGGGATCGGAGGAGGTCACTAGTATTATTACCAAATATAAGTAATTTTTGTTTAATCATTACGTTCAGTCACAGGCCCAGAGTCTCTAGCGGCGCCCGTGCATACGCTGCATACGTACGGAACGCTTACGTTATGCGCCCGGTGCAGTATAAAGTAGTCATAAATCATGACTTTGCACACAACACACACATCATTGTTGACAGCAATACAGCTTAATTAACGTTAAAGGACGGCCGATGATTTTAACTTATCTGATCGGTAGCGACATATCTGTATTTCGTGAGAAAAGTTACAGGTTCACAGGTACTGAAGAAAACGTGTGTTATACATGCTAGATAGCTTAATTGGCACGTTTCATTATCCAAAAAAACACACTGTATATGAACAAATAATGAGCGATATAATGAAGTAAACAACAGCCTTACCTATTTCAAAGATGACAATAATAGCGGCGCGCGGCGACTGGTCAAATGTAAGCCACATGAGAGAGAAACGCGATTGGTCAAAAGTAAGCCCAAGCGAGAAACGCGATTGGTCAAAAGTAAGCCCAAGAGAGAAACGCGATTGGTCAAAAGTAAGCCCAAGAGAGAAACGCGATTGGTCAAAAGTAAGCCCAAAGTAAGCCCAAGCGAGAAACGCGATTGGCTCATGTGGGCTTACTTTGGGCTTACTTTGGCTCAATCGGTGGGATGCAGATGGTTGTGGATAGCTGCTAAAGCCCTCTGGCACGTTACCCCAGCAGTGCAGTAACTTTGCCAAAGCTTTTCGTGAACATTAAGGTTCAGGAAAAATTATGGGGTTCAGGGAATTCACCTGGAACCTCACAGTTTCTCACAAAACATCATGTCGTCCGCCCTCCAGAGGAGCTGTGCACACGGAAGCAAGTATGTATCGCTGCAGCCCGGAGACCTCCGAGTGGGAGGAACTTACCTCCAGGAGGGAAGGACTTTTTTGGTTTTGTTTTGAACAGTTTTTATTGTCACCATTTTCATTTGCATTTGCATTTATACTTGTGCACACACATATTTCTTTTCAAGTACACATTTTTAAAACAAGCAAGAATAAATTGCATAAATACACATGGTTTTAAAATAAAAACACAATCTTTGTTTAAAAAAACAAACAATTACAAATAATTAAAACCATTGTGTTCGTCTTGTTTTTAAAAGTCCATGTTTGTGTGTGTGTGTGTGTGTTAAAAGGTGTGAACATCTCAAAAGTAAAATACAAATTTAAAACAAGCATCTAATTTTTGTGCAATAAAATACAATTCCATTTTGTAAAACACAATAAAACACCAATTAAAAGTCTTTAAAAGTCATCTGTTGTGCAAGTCCGGGGGTGAGCCCCTATCAAGTCAGTCTTCACCAAGGACGCCATAGTCGATACGAGAGGCTCTGGTGCCATCACCACTGAACCAGGTGAAGCCCTCCTCTCTCTGATGCATTGCTTTAAAACAGTCAACTAATTTAAAATTTCTAACTAAACTCTGCAATAAAACCGATGTCTTGTCGACTTTAAAATCCTCCCCTACCCTCTTCCTGTAGAAAGAGGGTAGAATTCACCTGGAACCTCACAACTTCTCACAAAACATCATGTCGTCCGCCCTCCAGAGGAGCTGTGCACACGGAAGCAAGAATGTATCGCTGCAGCCCGGAGACATCCAAGTGGGAGGAACTTACCTCCAGGTGGGAGGGACTTATGTCGCAAGTAGGTTGGGAGACCTCCAAGAGGGAGGGTAGGTTTGGTGTAGGGGAAACAAGTTTCACACATTTGGAGCTGGCTCCGACCTCTGTTTATACCTAATTCCTTCGTTTTGGCGGTTTGCAGCGTGCATTACGAGATGACATTAAATAAACCAATCAAAAGCCTCTGGAGGTTTGTACAGCCCACTTGGAGCTGAAGTCCCACCTACTTGGAGCTGGCTCCGACCTCCGTTTATACCCACCTCCACGGAAGGGCACAGAGAAAAACGCTCTTTCGTCTAAGCGCTCTCAGGTATCAAAAAGCACCACGCTGCCCCGTGTGAGGCTCGAACTCACGACCTTCAGATTATGAGACTGACGCGCTGCCTAACTGCGCCAACGAGGCTGGCGGGCCAACTGGACAGAACAGCGAAGCACTAGCTTGTAGGTCCTTGTCTGTAGGTGTGGCTCCAACGGGTCAGCGCCCGCCGAGCACGTATGTCAGGATGGCCGAGCGGTCTAAGGCGCTGCGTTCAGGTCGCAGTCTCCCCTGGAGGCGTGGGTTCGAATCCCACTTCTGACAGACTTGTCCTTTGGTTGTGGATAGCTGCTAAAGCCCTCTGGCACGTTACCCCAGCAGTGCAGTAACTTTGCCAAAGCTTTTCGTGAACATTAAGGTTCAGGAAAAATTATGGGGTTCAGGGAATTCACCTGGAACCTCACAGTTTCTCACAAAACATCATGTCGTCCGCCCTCCAGAGGAGCTGTGCACACGGAAGCAAGTATGTATCGCTGCAGCCCGGAGACCTCCGAGTGGGAGGAACTTACCTCCAGGAGGGAAGGACTTTTTTGGTTTTGTTTTGAACAGTTTTTATTGTCACCATTTTCATTTGCATTTGCATTTATACTTGTGCACACACATATTTCTTTTCAAGTACACATTTTTAAAACAAGCAAGAATAAATTGCATAAATACACATGGTTTTAAAATAAAAACACAATCTTTGTTTAAAAAAACAAACAATTACAAATAATTAAAACCATTGTGTTCGTCTTGTTTTTAAAAGTCCATGTTTGTGTGTGTGTGTGTGTGTGTGTGTTAAAAGGTGTGAACATCTCAAAAGTAAAATAGAAATTTAAAACAAGCATCTAATTTTTGTGCAATAAAATACAATTCCATTTTGTAAAACACAATAAAACACCAATTAAAAGTCTTTAAAAGTCATCTGTTGTGCAAGTCCGGGGGTGAGCCCCTATCAAGTCAGTCTTCACCAAGGACGCCATAGTCGATACGAGAGTCTCTGGTGCCATCACCACTGAACCAGGTGAAGCCCTCCTCTCTCTGATGCATTGCTTTAAAACAGTCAACTAATTTAAAATTTCTAACTAAACTCTGCAATAAAACCGATGTCTTGTCGACTTTAAAATCCTCCCCTACCCTCTTCCTGTAGAAAGAGGGTAGAATTCACCTGGAACCTCACAACTTCTCACAAAACATCATGTCGTCCGCCCTCCAGAGGAGCTGTGCACACGGAAGCAAGAATGTATCGCTGCAGCCCGGAGACATCCAAGTGGGAGGAACTTACCTCCAGGTGGGAGGGACTTATGTCGCAAGTAGGTTGGGAGACCTCCAAGAGGGAGGGTAGGTTTAGTGTAGGGCTTGGTGTAGGGGAAATTAACAAGTTTCACACATTTGGAGCTGACCCGCCATTTGGAGCTGGCTCCGACCTCTGTTTATACCTAACTCCTTTGTTTTGGCGGTTTGCAGCGTGCATTACGAGATGACATTAAATAAATCAATCAAAAGCCTCTGGAGGTTTGTACAGCCCACTTGGAGCTGAAGTCCCAGCCATTTGGATCTGGCTCCGACCTCCGTTTATACCCACCTCCACGGAAGGGCCCAGAGAAAAACGCTCTTTCGTCTAAGCGCTCTCAGGTATTAAAAAGCACCACGCTGCCCCGGGTGAGGCTCGAACCCACGACCTTCAGATTATGAGACTTATGCGCTGCCTAACTGCGCCGACGAGGCTGGTGGGCCAACTGGCTAGAACAGCGAAGCACTAGCTTGCAGGTCCTTGTGTGTAGGTGTGGCTCCAACGGGTCAGCTCCCGCCGAGCCTGGATGGCAGAGCGGTCTAAGGCGCTGCGTTCAGGTCGCAGTCTCCCCTGGAGGCGTGGGATCGAATCCCACTTCTGACAAACTTGTCCTATGGCTGTGGACAGCTGCTAAAGCCAGCATTGCCATGTGGGATTTTGATGGGCTGCCACTTGGTCCCTGCATGGGCAACCCAAATGGGATCCGTACATTTTTGTCCATCGGCTTCACTTGGGCCCCATGTGTGTTAACCCATACGGGCATATGATGGGTCCATAGTGGGCTCTAAGTGGGGCCCATGTAGATTTTCATTATATGGGCCCACATGGGTCCCAAATGTGTTCTTAATAATTGGGGCCAATGTGGGCCACATACAGAACCCTTATGTGGCCCAAATGGGTGGCCACTCTGAACCTACAAATGGCCAATATATGGGGATTTTGTGGGACCACAGTGGGTCGGAACTGGACCCCATTTATATTTCTTTATTAATTCCTCTGGATAAAGTTAATGTGCTAATATGCAAAATCATCTTTCAAACCACTCCAACTCTCAAGTTAAAATGTTTTTTGTTTGGAAACCTGTACCTGACCTGATTTGTTGATTTCATGTGGTGCTCAATACATTTTAAATTACATGATAAAATATTTCAAATGTGGGTTAACAAAATATTAAACAAAAATAGACAAAAACACTTGAATAGATCAAGATAAAATGATATTCCTAGGCCTGTGCAGACTCCTCAGCTTCATATCTAAAAACAGTAAAGAAAAAAGAAAAAACAGAGAAAAGGCATTTATTTTAAAATACTACTAAACATTTACAAGAGCATTAAAGGGATAGTTCACCCAAAAATGAAAATTCTGTCATCATTTACTCACCTTCAAGTAGTTCCAAACCTGTATGAATGTCTTTGTTCTGCCCGAACACAAAGGAAGATATTTTGAAGAAAGTTTGTAACCAGGCTGTTTTGGGGTACCATTGACTTCCATAGTAGGAAAAAAAATTACTATGGAAGTCAATGGTGTCCCAGAACTGCTCTGTTTCCCACATTCTTCAGAATATCTTCCTTTGCGTTCAGCAGAACTAAGACATTCATACAGGTTTGGAACTACTTGAGGGTGAGTAAATGACAGAATTTTCATTTTTGGGTGAACTATCCCTTTAAAAGGCATGCGTGGTTATAATTAAGCTGTGCCAGTACTTTTCCCTATGTGACAAAACTGTCACTTAAAGGGATAGTTATAACTAAAGGTAAAATGAACAAGTAAATGATAATGCAACAGTTTGATTTCAAAAGAGTGTATAACCGTAAAATGTTTGTCAAATTAAAAGTAACTTACTGGCAACAATTATCCAGTAGTTGCTGTATTTCATACCACTGTAAAACTGTAAAGTACAATAGTTTTAAGGACACTATAAAATGAATTACAGAGTTATACTGTTATTTATTTTAATTTTTATTTTGTTATATATTCAATAACACAAGTTATTGCTTCACACCAACAGCTTTATTCATGATTCATCTTTTATATTTCATAGCTGAACTTCAATCACACAGAATTACCAGCATATTAACCATATTTCATCATGAACATACCAGTCAAAAGTTTTTGAACAGCAAGATTTCTAAAAAAAAAAAAAAGAATGATATTCTGCTCACCAAGCCTGCATTTATTTGATCCAAAATACAGCAAAAACAGTAATATTGTGAAATATTTTTACTATTTAAAATAACTACTTTCTATTTGAACATGTTAAAATGTAATTTATTTGTGATCAAAGCTAAATTTTCAGCATCATTACTCCAGTCTTCTGTGTCACATGATCCTTCTGAAATCATTCTAATATGCCGATTTGCTGTTCAAGAAACATTTTTTATTAATATTATCAATATTTAATACAGTTGAGTACATTTTTTTCAGGATTCTTTGATGAATATAAAGATCCAAAGATAAGCATTTATCTCAAATAAAAAGCTTTTGTAACAATATGCACTATTTAAAATCTTGTTGTCATATTTTTTTGGGGGGGGGGGGGGGGGGGGGGGTTGGGGGGGGGGGGAGTATGTAAATTAATACTTTAATTTAGCAAGGATGCTTTAAATTGAACAAAAGTGATTATAAAGACATTTATAATGTTACAAAAGATTTCCATTTCCGATAAATGCTGTTCTTTAACTTTTTATTCAAAGAAACCTGAACAAAAATTCTACTCTGTTTTCACAGGAATAAATGACATTTTAACATATATTCAAATAGAAAGCAGTTATTTTAAATGGTAATAAAAAAAATAAAATAAAAAAAAATCACAATATTACTGCTTTTGCTGTATTTTGGATCAAATAAATGCAGGCTTGGTGAGCAGAAGATAATTCTTTAAAAACATTAAAAATCTTACAGTTCAAAAACTTTTGACTGGTAGTGTATAACCTAAAGGTAAAATCACAGTTAACAACACATTGTGCCAGTGGAAAATAAATGTATTAAATATAAGAATAAAAGTTTGAAGAGTTAAAGTACTTAATTAGTAAGAGCATACAACAATCAGAGAACGCATACCATCTGAAAATGTTTAAAACGGTCTTCTTTATGGCCGCCTGCCTCACGATGGTCCGACATTTACAGACATTTATTAACTCAAAAGTATTTATACATTGCAAATAGCATTGGTATAAAACAAATGATGCGACTGCAAGTGTTTTAAAGTTCACCTACCTATTTAAAGTATTCGTAAGGCTTTTCGTCTTCACGAGTCTCCCGCCGGTCTGCCCGCGCGCTGCGGAGGAAAATACTAGTTAGCACCGCTTTACTGGGAAAGTGAGCAAGTTACATTAAAATAATACATACAAGACAATGAAGAAAAGTGTATACATGCAATTTAATGTACACCTACCCATTTAACACGCTCTTAGGACCTTCGCCTTCACGACGAGTCTCTCCGCCGGTCCGTCAGCCGCATCACGTTGAAAAAATATCCAATTAGATAAAAGCAGCAGTAACTGGGCTAATATAAAATTAAATATAAATCTTACTTTGATAGATTAGGCCTAGAGTTTATCCACTGACCCGCAGGTGCCCGTGTTTAAGTGGTGAGTGGCAAACCGTTTTTTTTTTTTTTTTTTAAATGAGAAAGGGCGGGAAGACACGCGCGCCAATCTTCGCATGATGCAATGACTGCATAACACAAGTGATTTTAGATTATAAGGAAAAAAACTTGAGTAGGCCTACTTTTTTGGAGATGCTTATAAATAAATAAAATGAAATTATTCCTAAAGTAAATGGTCTTGGATTGTTGTAGCCTATATGCAGTACATTATGATAATCCTTTAAAAACACATGCAATACTTAAGTTACCCATAATTGCATAAAAATAAACCAACTGCAAAAAACTAATTTTTTTTTTTTAACTATAAATATAGCCTAATATAGCCCAAATGTGGCCCATGTGGGACCCACAAATAAACAATAATGGGCAACCTAACTGGGGCCCACAGTTTTATCCAAGCTGGGGCCCATATTCAGCCCATCAAAGTGCCCACTCTGAGCCCATGTCCAGTTGACGCCCATATAGCCCAGATAAATCCCACGTGGGGCCCACATGGACATGTTGGCTGAGTGCGCGCGTGAGCCACCGGCACGATCGTTTTTTTTTTTTTTTTCCTTTGTAAAAGTGGAAACAACTTGCACTAGCCTACTCCTTCATTTGTGGTCATATAAGAGTAAGACATTATTCAAAACTATTCAAAATATTTCTTTTATTTGTGTACATTCATAATAAAAAACAAAATGTACTGTTGTGAAATAAAGGAAACAAACTGCCGCTTTCTCAAGAGTGCATCACAAAAATGAACCGAAATTCTGCATATAGGCTGCTGATTGTTGCAGTTTTTTTCTTTCGTTTTGTTAATTCATTAATTATTTAGAAAAATATGTTTTATATTAATCACATATGGGCCTATTTGTTTTATATATAATATCTTATGTTTTTCTCAGTTCGCAGAAGCGCTGCAGGTGCGTGACGTGCATGTGAATCCACACGTTCATGTTGTTTATGCTGCTTTTTGTGTGTATAAAATGAATCCCTGGAAAACAAATTTAGGTATTTTTAATGGGTCAAGCCACCTATCAATTTAAATTTAATTTAATTGTAATTTAACATAATCTTGTCGGTTAACGGTTAATATGGCTTAACGACTGTCGGTTAGGAGAAATAAAATAACCGGAATGAACATTCCTATTTCCTGTAAACGTTAATCAGAAAAATAATAATAATACAACTGCAACTGTTTATGATCATTGCTTGATTATCAACAGTGGACTATCTATCTAGTCTATAAAAGTACAAAAAAAAAACAAACAAAAAAAAAAACTAATGACACTTAATAAAAATTATTTTATTTAGGCCTATAGAATTTAATATAGGCCTACGCTTTTTTTGTTTCAAATGGATGAAGAACAGGCTACTAGCCTAGCCTATAATTTACGCAATAGGATAAATTATGTATGGAAACAGCTCAAGGGCAACATTTTTTTGCGATACACCAAAACTTATGCGACAATTCGTTTTTTTGTGGATGACGTCATGACGCACACCATTTTATCGGTAAAGGCCAACTGGATGGAAACAGGGTGTAGACAGCAAATTTCGCAAAGTTTTTTTTTTTAACGCATATATCTTTGTCGATAACAAAACAGCTCAAAATCTGGACGGAAACTTGATTATTGTAACTGTATATTTTCATGCTTTCTCAAGCAAAGCAAATTTTGAAAGTCCACTGAAATCTTACATTTTTGGTCATAGACAATGTTGAAGATATACGTTATTGTCAACATGCCTAAGTGCTAAATAAAAATAAAAAGTTTATAAAAATGTATAGACAATTTTAAATAATAATAAAAATCAGGAAAAAAGAGGAAACAATAAAATCCTCAGAAAGAGCATTCGGAAGATTTTATTTTTAGGCTACCGTTGTTTTCCTTATGCTTGTGTCACTTACAATTAAAGTCTTTTCTGATTTTATTGTTGTTTGCAACGTTACTTGGCAATATTTTAAAGATATTATTATTTTTGGTATTTTGCATGGTCTGTTGTTGGAGTCACCCGCGTGGGAGTTTTAATTCCTATTCACTGGGAATTAAAAAAAAAAAAAGAAAGAAAAAAAAATATCATTCAGTCAATGCAGAGACATATAGACCAGGAGAATCCCACACCTCCCCGCCCTCTGAATATTACGTATCATAATGTAACTTGGCTGTTTTTACTTGGAAAGTAAAAAGTTACTATGGATAAACCTGAAACGATAGAAGAAGAATTGGAGATAAATTTAATTTACAAATAAGGTAGGAAATGTGCATACTTTTAAATCGACACCTGCCACTGTTTTTCCCTCTTTGAGTGTGTCCTAAAAGCTGATGAGGAGGGGGATCTTAATCTTAGCTCTCAGCATACCCGGTTAAAAAAAGTCACCGCTCGCCACTGGAGTATGCAATACTTCTAGTTGAATGAGCTCTTACTAGTAGAGGTGAAGGCATCATACAATTCTGAATTCGTCTCAACAATCAATTTAGTAATAGTTTGCTTTGAGACTTCCTCCATCGAGAAGACCTGGTCACATAGGCCTCCAGGGCCCTGACAGGGCACATCAAGTACAACTACTCTTGGTCTGCCTACATCCCTGCTCAAAATCCAACACAAGGTATGTTTTGCATGCTGGGATGCTGGTGTGCTGGTGGACCAGCATTTGTTGTCTTTTGGGTTCTGGTATGATCCCAGCAAGACCACAACAAAACTTTTGTATGTCTTATGTTTCTCAGTATGTGTTCATGGTTAAAGACCAAGACCATTTTCCATATTAATTTTAATAAATTATTTAATACAGAGCAACACACATTGCTGATAACATATTACACAGTAAAATCCCCAGTGTTAAACAAACGTTATTAAAATAATTTATTAAAATTATTTTGGAAAATGGTCTTGGTCTTTAACTGTGAACACACACTAAGAAACATGATATGTAACACATACAAAAGTTTTGTTGTGGTCTTGCTAGGATCATACCAGCACCCAAAAGACAACAAATGCTGGTCCACCAGCACGCCAGCATCCCATGCTGGTCCCAGCATGCAAAACATACCTTATGCTGGTGACCAGCAATGCTGGATTTTTCAGCAGGGAAGGTATGAATAAATCAGTCTGAGAGTAAAATTTATTTTAATAAATAAATAAATAAATAAATAATAAATGGGAAAAAGAACTTGTATTGTAGTGTTGTACTGTAGCAGTTTTAATGAATCTGCTGATTTAGCCTTATTCATATAAGCTTTCACCTTAGTTCCAAACCTATGAGTTCATAGGCAAGGCTCATGTAGGCATATATTATCAAAGTAAAAGAAGATTATCGTGGAATGGTCAGCTTGAAGTACTGATCTGGTGATTAATACAAACTGAACATGCACAAAACTACACATGTAAATGTTTATTCATATTATGATTTATTCTTATTAAAGAAGCAAATAATTCCTGAAACCTGTGCAAGGGGTTTGCGCAATTTACAGAATGCGAATCAGTCACATGATTGTTTGCAAAAACGATGCTTCAGACATCAAAGATCACATGGTTATGGCAAAACAAATCAAGCTCCGGTATAGTGCTTTATTGTGTGATGTTTTGGTTGTTTTTTTTGATACAAGCTTCAAAGGTTTGGTGCCAAACTTCATATCATTAGTTTATATTGAAATTGGGAGATATCTGTAATGTTCAAGCTTGCATGATAAATTAAACCTCCATACAGTAATCATATTGCTGTGTGTTGATGGTTGTCACTATTTAATCTAATTGCCTCCATACCAGCTGCAATGCACCAGTAACTCTGAAAATAAGCCATAAACCTTGTAGGGGAGTTCAGCTAATAATTAACAACTGACCCATCTGACTGAAACATCCATCTCTGCTCCACATATGCATATACACCTTAGGTAAGTGTGATCTACACTTTGTGATGATGATGTGTTAAAAGAATGTGAAACTTACTGAGCCTCTTTGATACTTTCAAAAACAGGGAAGATAGAGGAAATGACAGTTTTTTTTTTTTTTTTTTTTTTTTTTGAAGAGAAACACAAAAGAGGAATTTTACCCTGTTAAAGGGATAGTTCGCCCAAAAATGAAAATTCTGTCATTAACTCTTTCCCCGCCAGCGTTTTTAAAAAGGTGGCCAGCCCCTGCTAGCGTTTTTGATGATTTTCACTAAAATGTCATGGCCCCCAGAATATATTGTTGTATGAATATCTGAACATTCAATACATCAAAATAAAGAACAGCTTGAGCAGCCTCAACTTAAAAAAATAAATAAATAAATAAATCTGTTTCATTCTAGCGTCAAGCATTCTTTTTTTTCCTTTTTTTTATCCACACTTGACTGTAGGTAGGTTTAATAAAAAAAAAATAAAAAAAAATAAAAAACATTTTGGGCAAAAAGCTGCGCAAATCGCATATTTATCAAATACTACATCTGGATCATATTCAGTATGATGATCAAAGCAAAGATGCAGTAGATGGCTTCCATCAGTACTCCCTAAGCTTGCACAGGCCTCTACCACTTCTTGGATCAACATTTCACTCTGTAACAGTAGGCAGCTTTCATTTATATGCGGCTTAGTGTTGATGATCGCATTATTTTTCATATGCATATGCTTACATATGAGATCGCTCGTGTCTGTGTTTTTGATCGAGCGATTCTAGACTCATTCATGAGGTGTAATAGCACCCCAGAGCATATAACAGCGAGAACACGGAAACCCGGAAGATTCCGTGTTTGGCAGGGAAAGAGTTAATTACTCACCCTCATGTCGATCCAAACCCGTAAGACCTTCATTCTTCTTCAGAAAACAAATTAAGATACTTTTGATTAAATCCGAGGACTCTCTCACCCTGCATAGACAACCACATAACTGAAATATTTTCAGACCCAGAAACGTAGCAGAGTGGAATATGTGATTTGGAGGAGAAGAATTGTTGAATAAAGTCGTTATTTTTGTTTTATTTACAAACAAAACATATTCTCATTGCTTGGCAAAATTACAGTTGAACCACTGATGTCACATGGACTATTTTATCAATGTCCTTTCTACGTTTCAGTTGCATTGCTGTCTATGTTTTATGGTCAGAGAGCTCTCGGATTTCATCAGAAATATCTTGATTTGGTCTTATGGGTTTGGAACGACATAACGGTGAGTAATTACTGACAGAATTTTCATTTTGGGGTAGACTATCCCTTAAGGCTGCCAGTATGCTACATCATCAGACTTCAGAACAGAAAAAAAAAATCTGAACATTAATTTATATAAATATATTCCACTATTATTGGCACCCCTTCATTGATAACTCTATGCACCTTCCTTTGCCATGATATCATAGTCTTCTCATATAATATGTAATAAGGTGAATATATGGCAAGGGATCTGATGGTTTTCTAATGGGGAACTGCTATGCCAAAGCCTTCATTCTGTGGGAAGTGAACCATTCTTTATTCTCAGGTGTGGTTTATCCTGACAGGGTCAGTTAAGTCAGGATGCTATTTTAATACCTGTTTGTACCTGATGATACCATGCATCTTAACAAGTGGTCTAGGGCCTCCCAATTACATTCACAGTGTGCATCATGTACTTTTTATTTATTTATTTATTTATTTTACATGACTTTCTTTCTGTCTTCATCAAACCCATATCTGGTGGTCTTATCTTCAGCTTTATTCTTCAACCGCTAAAATAAGTTGCATATTCATGCATCAGTTCTCCAAACTGCTTGTCCTGCTCTAGGGTTGATGTGCAAAAGTTACATAGTGTACCTTTAATTATTGGCCAGAATTTTTATTTATTTATTTATTTTATTTTTTTGTTAATGGCGGATTAAAAGTATTTATGGGTCAGCTCTAAACTTCATCACTGTATTTGCGCAATGTTGCATCATAACAATGCACACAGTCTACATCAAAGACAGGCAAATGCTGAATTACTGGAACCGGTACAGCAAGCCAATTTACCACCGCTGCAAGGCTTTACCTGTATCCTAGTCACTGTAAACATTCCAGGCTTTTCATGTCCTTGTGAGTATAAACATGAATATTTCCACCTGTCCTTGATTATTGGATTTGTGTGCTCAGTTTGTTTATGGATTACTCCGATCTGGTTTGGATGTGAGATGAACAGCAACCTCATTGTTTCAATGCCCCGCAGTGCGGCTGTTATTAAAGAAGTGAAAAGGAGCTGAGCTGTAGTGAGCCAGCTGGAGGTGGTTTTGTGGCGGTATCTCAGATGTTGATAGTGTATGGCTGAGGTGTACGTTTTCATTTACTGCCTTGGGAGGTGGAAAATTCCAGAACAGCATCAAAAGAAGCATTACTATAAAAGTAAATAAGCAGTACTATGCACAAAACTGGGATGACCCCGAGAAAAAGAAGAAGAAATTTGTACTGTAAACTCTCACACATTCACTAATGCCGGATTCATTGTCAATAAGTTGATTAATTTAAAACTTGAATGAATAATTGAATGCCCAATTTCTGCCCTGTTGCCAGTAAGGACATAAAAGCTGTACTTTAAAATCAAGCTGTTTCCATCATGTTGAGCACAGCTCATGAAGACAGAATTATCTATCTATCTATCTATCTATCTATCTATCTATCTATCTATCTATCTATCTATCTATCTATCTATCTATATGTCTGTCTATCTGTCTATCTGTCTGTCTGTCTGTCTATCTATCTATCTATCTATCATGCTTGGAATTCAGGTAAGTAAGACAAAGGAAGGATAAAAAAAGGCAAGACACAATATGCAAGGACAGACAATTATGCGTTATTATACATGTCAAAGAAACAATGGGGTGGGGGGGGGGGGGACCTCAAAAACAAAACATGCACAAAACAATCAATTAAAAAAAAAAAGTTTCTGATTTGTTGTTAAAGATGTTGAACCATTCACCAACAAATAAATACTCATCAAAAGAGGAAACCTATGCTAAGTCACCAATGTAAAATAATTAATCCATAACCATCTATAAATAAAACATCTCTATATAAAATTAAATCAAAGGATGGATGGATGGATGGATGGATGGATGGATGAATTAATGAATGAATGACTGAACCAATCAATCAAGAAGACGCAAATCTCATGCAAAGCTTGAACAGTAAATGTCTCAAAAGTATTAGATACCTTAATAAATAAAGCTGCAATGACCCTAAACTCTTTCCCTATTAATAAGAATTAATAAGAAGAAGCAGAAATAAGTGATCGAAGCATTTCTTACACATACATGTAAGCTAAGGCAATCATCAAACACTCAACAGCATATAAATCAAAACTACCTAATGTTACCAAATGTATGTCAAACCTATGAAGTGGTATGATTGTGCAAGCTCTGGGGGTGTTAATGGACTTAATCTACTCCATCTGTCTTTTGATCATCATTCTGAATCCGATCCAGATGTAATCTTTTTTAAACTTCCCCACATTCAAGTGTTGATTAAAAAAATGCACAAAGCTAGATTTAAATGTTTTGTTTTGTTTAAAAGCAGGGAATGTTTTCTCTCTTTTGATATTTTGTTTAGATATTCATACAACAATATATTTTGGGGGCCATGAAAGTTTTGTGAAAATGATCAAAAATGCTGGTGCTGGCTGGCAATTTTTTTTAAAAGACTTAATAAATACTGTGGGAGAAACTGTGACTGTGTAGCACAAGTGTGAATAATAAGATCTCTGTCTTTTATCGAACATCTTCTCATCTTGTTGAGGTTGAGTTGAAGATAGAGGGGATGAGGAGCTTTATTTACAAAAAGGCAAACACAAAGAAGCCACAATGAGCAAACAGGAAAAACTCCAAAGGGCAAAAAACACCATGTCGACTAAATAGAAAAATAACTGAGAAGGATATTAAAAGAACGCAGGTGAGGCAAATGAACTAATAACTAGGTAACAAGGGTTGGGGTTAAGACAAGAGCACATGATAAACTTAAACAAACCAACAAAAGCCATGTGTTCACACAATACACAGAACAGAAGAGCACATGGCAGAACCATCCACCATATGCTCAAACAGAAAACAGGGCATCTAGGACTTAAAGAGGTGTGGATGTTAGGATTCCAACACCGAAACACAGAACCAAGACTAGACAGAAATGTCAGGATCCAGACATCATGCCTGAAACACATAAACCATAACAGACATAAGCATACAGCCAGGCAAACAAAACTGAAGCTGTGCAATCACATAAAACAAGATTAACAGGGGTGTCAGGATCCCTTCACCACAGATCCAGGCAGAAACTAGAACAGAGGTGACATTTAGTGCCTCTGCAGCCTGTAACTATCAGATATTTCTTTTCACTGTTATGGAAAATTTAAGTCATTTTTCCAAAGAGAGTGCCGAAATCTGTTCTGAAAACCTGTAAACACGAAGAATGAACTCACAAGAACTTGTGAAGTTTTGTTCCAGGATGAAGAATATTGACAGAGTAATTTAAATAGAAATGCGGTTTATTAATCAAGGTGACACAGGTAATCCAAAAGAGATGAGAAACAAATTAAACAGCCTGTACAACACAGAACAACAATACCGGACAATGAACAGAAGGGAATGAGGAACTAATATACCCAAGGAAAATGAACTAAAAGACTAAATGAGTAACTATTGCGCTTTGGGCATCTCAAATTCGAGTCTTGGCTCGCAGACCTTTTCAGATCCCTTTCCTCTCTCTCTTTCTCTCACTTTCCTGTCTACACACTGTCCTATCACAATAAAGGCAATAAAACACCAAAAGTAAATCTTTACAGCTGGTAGGAAAAATGAGAACAAAGGAAAACAGGAAACAATGAAGAGCAAGCTAAAAGTCCATGAAAATGAAACTAAGACAAACTAAACTGAATGTGACTGTGACAGAAAAACAAAAAACAAACAAACAAAAAAAACATCACAAATTGTCATTTGTTTATTTTTTTGAAGGGAGTTTTGAGGAGTTACGATGGTCAGCATTATTTTATGATAAATGATTTCCTGAACGTTTTAATTCAACTATGTAAAAAGCAATTACGCAAGTATGTGGTACGTGTACATTGGGTAGACTTTTGACAATTGTGATAATCAACTTGTATGTACTGAAGTGAAGATAACACATCAAACATGCATGTCAAAAGTTTATTTTGCTATCAGAGTCCTAAGAAGTTGCCTGAAAAAGCCACAATGACACCCCATCAAGATCACAATCCCAAGGACGTTGATCATATTCCACCACACAGGTGCAGCTGCTGTTTGACTGCTGGATACCCTACAAGCATCAATGAATGACCCCAGAATCTTGTATGCACCATACAGCCTTAAAATGCAGGCTCCTCCTAATCTCAACTGATCATTTATTCCAGTTGTTTCTGAAGAATTCTCAGGACTCGATTTTTCATACATGCACCACTGACACCACTTTTTCTCTCCTGTGGGATGTGGGAAGGAAAGCTACTGTTAATTGGGAGCATTCCTATTAGCACATCAGAGTGATGACCCAGTCATGTCATCTAAGAAGTTTTACCCAAAATTATGAAAACTTGTTCTTACAATTATTTATTAAAATAAATGTTATGATTTTATTTTTGTTTCTAATTCAGTATTTTCCCATGTTCTTTACAAAATCATGTTTTTTTTTCTCTCTCTCTCTCTCTTATTTTCCTTTACAGACAGAAGAATTTGTATCTGAATTTATTTGAAATAAAATAAATCCTATAATACAGAAATACATTCTTCAGCAGTTCCCATGACAGGGCTTTACCGTAGCAGTGTTTTGGGGTTGTTGTTTATGAATTGAACATAAGTAGAACGGGTAAAGGATTCATAGCTTTTGCAACCCTTTCGGCTAGATGTCTTGTTTTAACTAAATAAAAGGACAAATGCCTACCTATCTTTAAACACAGTAAACAGTAATGATCTAGGAGCAATAATATATATATATATATATATATATATATATATATATATATATATATATATATATATATATATATATATATTTATTTTTATTTATTTATTTATTTTTTTAATGTATTTTTTTGACGGAACTTGTACACATTTTACTAGTTAGACTTTTCCCACACATTTTACTAGTTAGACTATAATTCCTGACTACATGTATGAAATCAATTGAAACATTTTGAAATAAGTGTCATTTCATTGCATCTAAATGTCTCACAACACAAGGATGTTTTTTAATGCTCTATAAAATATAAAACCACAAGATATAAAAGTGGTATGAGTGTTTACGCTGTTTACACAGTGAGTCTAAGAATGTTTGGCACAAAGGTGTGTTACTGTTCAAATCTCAGTGTTTAGATCAGTAAGTTCAATCATGTGTCCTTGACCTTCACTGTGTAGGCCTATATGTTGATTATACTGTGTTGCAAATAAAATACAAAGATTCAACCCCCCCCATTATTTTACCATTTTATTTTACCTCACATTCTTTGGTACCTGCTTCACATACACATTACTGACTGATATGGCTCATTATGGGAGGCCCTTTGTCTCTCAGGTGTGAATCACTAAATATTCATGGCCAGTGGCGTGCACATGGGGGCCCTGCCCCTTCCCGTTTTGTCTAAAAGTGTAAAGTGCCCCTCTCTTCTCATAGTAAGTTATTATTATAATTATTATTATTATAAACAACAATATGCTTCTATACCATTTGCGACTAACAATAATAATAAACACAAAATAAAATATTTTGATTTTGGCGGACGTATTTAGGCAGAGGTGGAGCGGTAGGCGGATTTACCTTTACAGTGCTATGCAGCAGTATCTTAGGCGCGAGTCTTCAAAACATGAGCAGCAGACAGGTAACACAGAAAATGGACATTTATCCTACCATAATACTGCTGTAAACTTAGTGAATGCGGTAGCATGCGAGTTATGCTTAATTATAATATAATATCACTCGATTGTTGCCACATTTCTGACATTGACATTTAATTTGTTTTGAAAGTGAAAGTGACGTGACGTGACATGTGGCCAAGTATGGTTACCCATATTAAGAATTTGGGCTCTGCATTTAACCCATCAAAAGTGCACACACACAGCAGTGGGCAGCCATTTATGCTGCGGCACCCGGGGAGCAGTTGGGGGTTCGGTGCTTTGCTCAAGGGCACCTCAGTCGTGGTACTGAAGGTGGAAGAGAGCACTGTACATTCACTGCCCACCTACAATTCCTGTCGGATCTGAGACTCGAACTCGCAACCTTTGGGTTATAAGTCCAACTCGCTAACCATTAGGCCATGACTTCCCGCTAGCATAGTTTAGTATGTTCTCATGTCAGTAGCTCGAGGAAATGCATTTAGTGAAATTAAATCTAATTCCACATCCAACTCTAACGTGAAAGACATTTATATCTTTGATTTAATGATAGCTAGCACTTTCATCCATGTAATACAAACATAAAGTTTACAATATCAACAAAACTAAACATGAATTCAACATGATTAACTTCTTGATTCTCACTGTTTTGTTTAAAAGTTAATAATGTTTAGTAATATTATCATCATCTCCTTATTTTTGTTTGATGTGTGCATTCTATTTCTATCAACAACTTTAATAGAATGCCAAGGAAAGAAAGGATCAAAAAAAAAAAAAAAAAAAAAAACACAAGGAACTCTCTGATGCCGCCAAAGGTAGCATCCCTCTCACAAGTTGGCTGAGGAGAGAGAATAAGGAACTGTTCAGTTTTTTTCATTTAAGCTAATAAGCTGTTATACTTATGTTGCAGTCCATAAAATACTTAATGAAGGCTATATCTTTAACACCAAGCATTTCTGCAGACTCTGTTGATCTTCTCCTTGATTCATTTAACTCAGAAGTTAAGAATGTTATTGATGATATTGCTCCTGTGAAAGTCAGCAAGAAGACTGGCAGACAAAAAGCACCCTGGAGAAAATCAACAGCAGTACAGAGTATGAAAAGACAATGCAGAAAAGGTGACTGGATGTGGCGGAAGACGAAACTTGAAATTCACTATAGCATCTATAAAGACAGCTTTCATGCTTTCAATGTGGAACTAGCCATAGCTAGACAGACCTTCTTTTCAAACCTTATAAACAGTAACTTAAACAACACTCGCACTATTTTTGTTACTGTTGAGAGACTAACAAACCCAAGTCAAACTCCCAGTGAAATGCTCTCCGACAGCAAATGCAATGAGTTTGCTTCCTTCTTTTCTGAGAAGATAACTAATATCAGAAATGTGATTAGCACATCCTCAAGTTATGCAGAGGTCAGACAGATTCGACTGCAATTTCAAAAAGAAGTTACTATGTCTGTTTTTGAAGCAATTGATAGCTAAATTTTGGTAGAAATAGTACAGCACCTTAAATCACCAACCTGCTATCTTGACTCACTTCCCACATTTTTTTTCAAAAGTGTGCTTAAGGTCCCATGGCATGATCATTTCACTTTATGAGGTTTTTTTAACATTAATATGAGTTCCCCTAGCCTGCCTATGGTCCCCCAGTGGCTAGAAATGGCGAAAGGTGTAAACCGAGCCCTGGGTATCCTGCTTCGCCTTTGAGAAAATGAAAGCTCAGATGGCCCAATCTGGAATCTTCCCTTTATGTCGTCATATGGGGAAAGGTTACCTCCCCTTTCTCTGCTTTGCCCGCCCAGAGAATTTGGCCAGCCCATGAGAAAATGAGCTACTACCGTGCGAGGCGAGCACAATATATTTTTTTTTTTCCTCGAGAGACATCATGGCTTGCAAACGAGCGAAGCATGGCAGTTGCTCAGTGTTTGGATGTACAAATGGTAACACATTTTCCACAACGGAACCTATCTGAAAAGGTAGATGTAATAATGGCAGAGGTCTGACTAATATAGTGGCGCTAGTTAGTGACTATAGCTGATAATTTTATATATATATATATATATATATATATATATACATACAGTGGTGTGAAAAATGGTTTGCCCCCTTCCTGATTTTTTATTTTTTTGCATGTTTGTCACACTTTAATGTTTCAGATCATCAAACTAATTTAAATATTAATCAAATATAACACAAGTAAACACAACATGCAGTTTTTAAATGAAGGGTTTTTTTTATGAAGGGAAAACAAAATCCAAACCCACATGGCCCTGTGTGAAAAAGTGCTTCATTTAAAAACTGCATGTTGTGTTTACTTGTATTATCTTTGATTAATATTTAAATTTGTTTGATGACCTGAAACATTAAAGTGTGACAAACATGCAAAAAAAAAAAAAAAAAAATCAGGAAGGGGGCAAACCATTTTTCACACCACTGTATAAGTGGGTCGCGAGACCATTCTGAGTGGGTTGCGGAGTGTACGGCCAAAGAAAAGACATCAACAACAAAAAACGTAATTCTAAATGTTTTTTTTTTTTTTTTCTGATGCGAGACTTTTTTTAAAAGACGTGCATGGAAGCTGTTAACACTTCTGTCAGATGCAGTAATAATTCCTGAGAAAAACGTGCTCTCCAGGTTCAGTAGCTGCAGTCAGATGAGATGTAGACAGATTTATTGTCAGTGGCATTATTCTATCGTTATTTTCATAACTTGCTATGAAAAAAAAAAAAAAGACTCTCACCTCAGAAAAACGAACTATCCTGTCCTGTCAGATGTTATACAGTGTTCGTAGCGCTCACTCTTCTATAGCACGCGCGAACGCGGCACCGCGCTGTATATCACTTCACTAAAGCGCAGAAACTACGAACATGCAACGCGTGAAATAAAAGTACAGTACCGATAAATCACATAACAGGTACTGCGTGTGTTAGCTGGGATGGATTTCCATGAAGGTATGATATTCATTCTATTCAGGAGCAGTTTTCACGTGTTATTAACAGTTCATGTTATTCATGGAAACGGTTGTTTCCATAACCCAAAAATATCATGTTATTTCCACTTTGTGTTATTTTGTATGTGCTTAAATGACTGTGGTGTCTCATACTGTTACGGAAGCAGGCTCACACAACAGGTTAGATGTAAATACCAGTATAATTTATTGAACAGCAGAGTAAATGAGGCTGATTGCAGGTGAGTAGAAACTTCAATGGTTATAGTCATAGAGGATGAGAACTGAAGAAATGTCTTTTGCCTTGCCAGGAACTCGTGGAAGCTGGGGAAACACACACCTCACTGTAAGAGTGGAGAATCTGGTCAGAAATCACTGGAGGAGACAGAAGCTGGAAAGATGGAGACAAGACGCTGGAGTGTACACAGGAGGTAAGTAAACAAGCAGGTAAGTCAGTGGGATAGCTTTAGGAGTCCACTTCGTAGAAACGAGACCGGACGTTTGAGTGCAGTGAGGTGTGTGTTTTTATAGTGCTTGGTTGATGATGATCTAATGGCGTACAGGTGTGCTCAATCAATATTCAGGTGAGGGTGTGCGTTGTGATTGGCTGGCGTGGGAGCCTGGCCGATCTGTGACATTACCCCCCTCTCCACGGCCCACTCCAGAGGGCCGAGGACCCCGACGTCGTGGTGGTCTACCTCTTCCTCTGGGAGCTGGTCGATCTGGGTAGGTGGAATGGAACTCGTCGAGCAGTGTTGGATCTAGAATGTCATCTTTGGGGACCCATGACCTCTCCTCTGGACCATAGCCCTCCTAGTCTACGAGATATTCCAGCTGACCACCACGGTGCCGGGAATCCAGGATCTTCTTCACCTCATAGATGGCACCGTCCTCCAGTATCAGCGGGAGAGGGGGTTCTTCACTCGGACCAGGCTCTGTCAAGTCAAGTCACCTTTATTTATATAGCGCTTTTAACAATACAGATTGTGTCAAAGCACTTAACAGTATCAAATTGGAGGATAGAGTGTCAGTAATGTATAATAAGATTAAACACTCAATTTTCAGTTAAAAGCATTTCATTATTGAATTCAGAGATGTCATTGTCTAGCTCAGTTTAAATAGTATCTATGAAATCAAGTTGACGATAATCGTTAGAAATTAAGTGTCCCCAACTGAGCAAGCCAGAGGCGACAGCGGCAAGGAACCAAAACTCCCTCTGTGACAGAATGGAGAAAAAAACCTTGGGAGAAACCATGGAGTCCACTTTCTCTGGAGGGAGAGACAGGAGAATGATAAGGTTTTAGTAGGGAGACATGGAAAGTGGAATTAATTCTGTATTGTGGAGGGAGTTGGAGTTGATAGGTGACCGGATTGATTTGTTTCAAGATGGTGAAGGGGCCAACATATCTGGGACTAAGTTTCTTACAGGGCAGGCGTATCTTGATGTCTCTTGTTGACAGCCAGACCTTCTGTCCTGGTTGGTACTGGGGAGCTTCGGATCTTCGAAGGTCTGCTGTCATTTTGCGCCTGCGTACTGCTCGCTGGAGATGATGGTGAGCATTGTCCCAGACCCTCTCGCTCTCTCGGAACCAGTAGTCGATCGCTGGCACTTCTGATGGTTCCCCAGACCAGGGGAATAGAGGTGGCTGGTAGCCGAGTACGCACTGGAAGGGAGTGAGTCCAGTCGTAGGTTGACGCAGGTACTGCAGGTTCTTGTGATCGGTGAGAACAGAGAAAGGGTGTTGTGCACCCTCCAACCAATGCCTCCATTCCTCTAGGGCTAACTTGATGGCCAGAAGTTCCCTGTTGCTGATGTCGTAATTCCTTTCTGCTGGGCTGAGTTTCCTGGAAAAGAAGGCACATGGATGGAGTTGGGCTGGAGTCCCCTGCTGCTGAGATAACACCGCTCCAACACCCGTGGTAGAGGCATCAACCTCCACGATGAATGGCTTCTTGGGGTCTGGGTGAACGAGGATTGGAGCATGGGTAAAGGCTTCCTTCAATCTCTCAAAGGCTTCAGTAGCAGCAGGTGTCCAGGACAGAGACTTGGGCTTGTTGCGTAACAGGTTGGTGAGTGGACTGGTAATGACACTATAATTCTGGATGAATCTCCTATAGAAATTGGAAAAACACAGGAATCATTGGAGTTCCTTAATGTTGGAAGGTATGGGCCAGGTCTTGATGGCCTCCACCTTCCCCTCATCCATCCGGATGCCACCACTATCAATGTTGTATCCAAGGAACTGCATGGAGGGTTGATGGAAAGAACACTTTTCTGCCTTGAGGAACAGGTTGAACTCTCTCAGACGTTGCAGGACCTCCGCAACGTGGTGGCGATGTTCGGCCATGCTCCGAGAGTAGATGAGGATGTCATCGATGTAGACCAGGACGAACCGATGAAGATACTCTGAGCACCTCATGCATAAAATCCTGGAATACGGAAGGGGCATTGACAAGGCCATATGGCATAACAAGATATTCATAGTGGCCGGTAGGTGTCACAAAGGCTGTCTTCCACTCGTCCCCCTCACGTATCCGGATGAGGTTGTACGCACTGCGGAGGTCCAACTTGGTGAAGATGGTGGCTCCCCAAAAGATGTTCTAAGGCCGCTGGGACGAGATGAAGAGGGTAACGGAATTTCACAGTGATCTGGTTGAGTGCCCGGTAATCTATGCAAGGCCGCAAGCCTCCGTCCTTCTTGACTACAAAGAAGCTCGAAGCAGCAGGGGACGTTGAAGGGCGGATGTAACCTTGCTTGAGTGCCTCCTCGATATACTCCTCCATGGCCTTCTGTTTGGGTAGTGACAGTGGGTAGATCTTTCCCCCGGGGCACTGGCTCACCTGAAATCAGATCGATTGCGCAGTCCCATGGACGATGAGGAGGTAATTGGGAGGCCCTCTTCAGGCAGAATACGTCTCTGAAGGGGGCATAGCAGGCGGGTATATCGATGGACTGCTTGTCCACAGGACTCTCAATGGAGGTGGAATTTAGCGATAGAAACTTGGTATGACGCGGAGATGGTTGAGGAATGTGTGGAAAACAATCGGGGAAAACACTGGTTGCCCCACTTCAGGACTTCTCCCGTGCGCCAGAATATTTGGGGTTCATTTTGTGCTAACCATGGTATTCCGAGGATGATATCTGTTGTAGCTCCCTCCAGAACCAGTAGGTGGATGTTCTCTTCATGTAGCTGACCAATCTTCAGCTGAACGGGACCCGCAAGGAACTTCACGCTACGGCGACTAATGGGTTTTCCGGTAAATTGTTTGGTTGGTAGTGGTTGGGAGCTTGAGCTGGCGGCAGAGGGTTCCTGATATGAAGTTCCCGGCGGACCCTGAGTCAAGGAGGGCATGGACTGGAAGAGAGATATCGGAGGCAGTAAGCATTACAACAGTTGAGAGTGGTTTCATATTTTGACTGACAGGGTTAATGGCACTCACCAGAAGTCGAGGAGGGCGAACTGGGCATGAAGATATTACATGCCCACCGGTTCCACAATATAAACACAATCTCAGATTTATTCTCCTCTGCCGCTCAGCATATGATAGGTGTGTGGTGTCCGTTTGCCTGGGTTCAAGAACTGGTTCTGGAGGGAGGTTTGCATCTGAGTGGCGAAGGAAGGGAGTACAACGGGTTAACTGAGGTTGTTCCTCAAAGCAAGATTGCATACGAGTGGAACATCGAATGGACAGTTGAATGAGGTTTTCCAAGCCGCAGGAATCATCATAGCTGGCAAGCTGCAACTGCAGTCTGGGTTCTAACCCCTGACGGTAAGAGGTGAGGAGAGATCGCTCATTCCATCCACTAGCTGCTGCTAGAATCCTGAATTGGAGGGCATACTCATTAATGGATCTGGAGCCTTGGCGGCGGTGATACAGCTGGTCACTGATGGTGGAATCTCCCGTGGATCAGCCAAAAACCTCACGGAAGTGAGCGATGAAGTTATTGAGTGACTGGGTGACGGGGCCTGCTTGTGACCAAATCGTCTCAGCCCATTGTAGTGCCTTACCTGTCAGGAGGGATATAATAAAGGCGATTTTAGACCTTTCGGTGGGGTACAGGTGCGGTTGCATCTCCAGGGCTAGAGAACATTGCAGGATAAACCCGTTGCACTCCTCCGCCACACCAGAGAATGGCGCTGGTTTGGCCATGGGACTGGTGATGACGGGAGGTGAAGAAGTGGTGGTGCTGGTTGCTGAGGTGATCGGTGGGGCCGGTGTTAGGACTCGTCGGAGGTTATCCACGAGTTCCTGGAAGGGATCGGGATTACTCATGCTGTCTTTGGTGCTGGTCCGGTCTTCTGTTACGGAAGCAGGCTCACACAACAGGTTAGATGTAAATACCAGTATAATTTATTGAACAGCAGAGTAAATGAGGCTGATTGCAGGTGAGTAGAAACTTCAATGGTTATAGTCATAGAGGATGAGAACTGAAGAAATGTCTTTTGCCTTGCCAGGAACTCGTGGAAGCTGGGGAAACACACACCTCACTGTAAGAGTGGAGAATCTGGTCAGGAATCACTGGAGGAGACAGAAGCTGGAAAGATGGAGACAAGACGCTGGAGTGTACACAGGAGGTAAGTAAACAAGCAGGTAAGTCACTGGGATAGCTTTAGGAGTCCACTTCGTAGAAACGAGACCGGACGTTTGAGTGCAGTGAGGTGTGTGTTTTTATAGTGCTTGGTTGATGATGATCTAATGGCGTACAGGTGTGCTCAATCAATATTCAGGTGAGGGTGTGCGTTGTGATTGGCTGGCATGGGAGCCTGGCCGATCTGTGACACATACCAACTTAATTGTATTAACAAAAACTAGTTTGGGACAGCTATTTAATAGCCTTTCTTTATAGGCTGTTTATTCAGTATTAGTAAAATTCTTAACAGTCTTAACTTAATTTTTGTTAAATAAATTTGCTTTGTTTTTACTTTTTAACAAATTTATATATATATATATATATATATATATATATATATATATATATATATATATATATATGTATATATAATGTTTGTATAATATATATATATATATATATATATATATATATATATATATATATATATATATATATATATATGTGTGTGTGTGTGTGTGTGTGTGTGTGTGTGTGTGTGTGTGTGTGGGTCGCGGCTTTATGACCATGGGAAAACATGTGTCCCAAGGCCAAACCACTTCAGAACCACTGCTCTAAACTACAAAGATTACTGATACAGATGCTAATACAGCTTTAGAACGATAGCAAATCAGAGCAACATGAAAAGCCAACAACGTAGGCTAGCATTAGCTACATGATAATAACTGTAACAGCGTACCTAAACAAACCAACTAAAGTACCGTATCCAGACACAATATTTTAAACTAACCATTCGGAGACGTCCTGCTGTAGCCGCTGAGTTGCAACTTCCTCATCCGGTGCTTCTCCATCTGGATCAGATTCTGGGTCAAACTGAAAAGCTTGAACGCCTGCATGTCTTCGAGCCATTGCGATACATCCACTGTCAACATTAGCGCATGGTACCGTGGCTTAATCTTAATAACACCATATTGAGCAACTATAGACCAATATCAAATCTTCCTTTTAAAGGCAAGATTATTGAAAAAGGTCGTTTTTAAACAGCTGAACAACTACTTAAACTCAAATGTATATCTGGACAATTTTCAATCTGGTTTCCAACCGCATCACAGCACAGAGACAGCGCTCATTAAGATAATAAATGATATTCGCTTTAATTCTGATTCTGGCAAAATATCAGTGCTGGTACTACTAGACCTTAGTGCTGCGTTTGACACTGTCGATCATAACATACTTCTAGAGAGACTGGAAAACTGGGTTGGACTTTCTGGGATGGTTCTCAAATGGTTCAGGTCATAATTAGAAAGGAGAGGATATTATGTGAGTATAGGAGAGCATAAGCAGAGGTGTAAAGAGTACCTGAAAACCATACTTGAGTAAAAATACAGATATCTTCCACAGAAAATTACTCCACTACAATTTACAAGTCACCAATTCCAAAACAACTTGAGTAAATTCTTAGAGTATCTGATTATAACAGTAGTATTTTATTTATACTAAATATAAGCTCAAAGATGCACTCGTCAAAGAGACATGCCAGTTAAAAACTGTAATGTTTTGGAGAAGCTAGGGAAAACAGGCAGAGGCAAGGACCTATCTGCAGGCATTTCATGGAAAAACTAGAACAAACAATAAGCCAAAAACTAAAGGAAACAAAGAACTGAATGACGGGCAAACAGACAACCATTACATTCAACAACTCACAAAGAAATAAAGAAACTCTGGGGTCACATATATATATATATATATATATATATATATATATATATATATATATATATATATATATATATATATGACCCCAGTGTTTCTTTATTTCTTTGTGAGTTGTTGAATGTAATGGTTGTCTGACTACAAACACCACAGGAGACAAGAAGTGACATAAATGTCTAAGACAAGGCACAGAGAACATGCAACACAAACAAGAAAAGCTGATTTGTGAGGAGAGCAATCACATTTATTTTCTAAGACCAAAATAATACTGAACACCTCAAAATTGCAAAATGAATAAATAAATAATAATAATAATAATAAATTGTGAAAAAAAGTGAGTAAGTGCAAAATGCACAAGAATACTTTCAGTGCTCTGTAGTTGGCAATATCACATCATTTGTAGCAGAAATAAACTGCTGCAGAAAAGATAGGTCCATGCAAAATGTAATTTGAAACTGCAACACTCATTACAAATGTAATGGAGTAAAGAGTACAGATACTCAAAAATGTAGTGAAGTAAAGAGTAAAAGTTGCTAATATATATTTGATACTCAGTAAAACTACAAAGTATCTGAAAAGATACTCAAGTACAGTAATTAGTTACATTTACTCCAATACTTTACACCTCTGAGCATAAGTCTAAGTGGACGTCCATGACATGTGGAGTCCCACAAGTCTCAATTCTTGCACCGCTCTTGTTTAGCCTGTATATACTCCCACTAAGTCAAATAATGAAAAAGAACCAAATTGCCTATCACAGCTATGCAGATGATACCCAGATTTATCTAGCCTTATCGTGAAATGACTACAGCCCCATTTGACTCCCTCTGCCAATGCACAGATGAAATTAATAGTTGGATGTGCCAGAACTTTCTTCAGTTAAACAAGGAGAAAACTGAAATCATTGCATTTGGAAACAAAGATGAAGTTCTCAAGGTGAAAGCATACCTTGACTCTAGGGGGCAAACAACTAAAAATCAAGTCAAGAATCTTGGTGTGATTCTGGAGACAGACCTTAGTTTCAGTAGTCATGTCAAAGCAGTAACTAAATCAGCATACTATCATCTCAAAAACTTTGCAAGAATTATGTGTTTTGTTTCCAGTCAAGACTTGGAGAAACTTGTTCATGCCTTTATCACAAGCAGGGTGGATTATTGTTATAGTCTCCTCACCGGCCTTCCAAAGAAGACCATTAGACAGCTACAGCTCATCCAGAACGCTGCTGCCAGGATTCTAACTAGAACCAGAAAATCTGAGCATATCACACCAGTCCTCAGGTCCTTACACTGGCTTCCAGTTACATTTAGGATTGATTTTAAAGTACTTTGACTCGTTTTTAAATCACTCAATGGCCTAGGACCTAAATATATTGCAGATATGCTCACTGAATATAAACCTAACAGACCACTCAGCTCATTAGGATCAAGTCAGTTAGAAATACCAAGGGATCACACAAAACAAGGGGAGTCCGCTTTTAGCTATTATGCCGCCCGCAGTTAGAATCAGCTTCCAGAAGAGATCAGATGTGCTAAAACATTAGCCACATTTAAATCCAGACTGAAAACTCATCTGTTTAGCTGTGCATTTGTTGAATTAGCACTGTGCTACGTCCGAACTGACTGCACTGTATTTTATGTATAATCATTTAAATCATCTAAATTCATTTTAAATCAATTTTTAATCATTTTAAACGTTTTTAAATTCCTTGTTTTATTCTTGTGATTATTTTTTTTTCATGATTATTTTACTTCCTTCTATGTAAAGCACTTTGAATTACCATTGTGTATGAAATGTGCTATATAAATAAACTCGCCTTGCCTTGCCTAATGATATATTTTTGTTAAAGGAATAATTAGTAATTCTGTCATCATTTATTCATCCATATGTAGTTCAAAGTCTGTATGACTTTCTTCTGTGGAATATTTAATTTTTTTATTCAATTTTTTTTTTTTTTTTGTCCATATATTGAAAGCCAGTGGGGAACAAAATGGAGCAGGGACGTGCACAGACATTTTGAGGGGCAGGGGCTCAAGTGGAAAAAAGGGCACTTCTCATATTTATTTTTATTTTTTTTCTAAACAAAACGTTAAATATATTAGGGTTGTGTGATATTGACAAAAAACAATATATTCTGGGATTTTACCGATAACGATAATTAGACGATATTTTGCTGAGTGTGTTATTGTGCTGATATCTTAAGGACTACCATGGACAGCTGACTCCTAAAGTTTTTGATATTTTTCATATTCTGTGTGGTGGTCAGTTCAAAGCAGTGATAGAAATTAATCTTTTCCAATAAGTTTATTTATTTATTTTTTATTATTATTTTACCTTTTATGGACATGTTTACCTTTATAATGCCCTTTTTTCTAAAAGTGTGCATCATCTTTTCAGTCAAATTCTTAAATTGAATCAGTCAATTAGAATAATAAGTCATCTGGGCTGTTACCAAGCAAATGAAATCAGTATTGACAAAATTAATCTTTGTAATGCAGAGAAAACACAGAAGTTGCATTGGAAGTGGCATTTAGATTAACCCTCTGGTTGTGTTCGGTTCAAATTGACCCGGAGAAGATTTTCTTTATCCCGAAAATACTAGTTAACGTTATCGCATTGGACTCAAACTTACTGACTTTGTTCACACAGGGTATAAATACTTCTCATAATTTTTTTTTTTAGAATTTTATTTCACCTAGTCACACTTGTGGTGTTCCCAGTCAAAAAAGACCGGACTCCAAACAATTGCTTATAAATCTCTCATTATGCAATATTATCACCAAATATTGGGTTCATTCTTTTGTCAACTTGTTTTCTTTCATTTAGGACTGGTTTTATGTTTCTATTTGCATCTGATTAATCGTAGGCCTCATTTATCCGAAAGTAGGTGCCTAATTTTTTGAGTGAAAAAAAACATTTTTTAAGAATAATTTTCACAATATGAGATGAAAATTATAAAAAACTGTTTATCACACTAGTGTGCTTTAATGTTTAATCAGGAAGTTTGCTTTTAAATGCTTTTATTTTGTACAAAATTGCAAAAAGTCACACTTGTGGTGTTCCTGGTCAAAAATGACCGGACTTCAAACTTTCTATTTGCATCTGATTTATCCTAGGCCTCATTTATCTGAGAGTAGGTACCTCATTTTTTGAGTGATTTTTTATTTTTATTTTTTATGAATATAATTTTCACAATATCAAACAAAAAATTATATAAATTTGCACTGTTTATCACACTAGTGTGCTTTAATGTGTAATCAGGAAGTTTGCTTTTAAATGCTTTTATTTTGTACAAAATTGCAAAAAGTCACACTTGTCAAAAATGGCCGGCCATTGAAAGTGAATGGGGAAGATCACAAAAAAAAAACAGCACCAGTACTCTGTGAGAACACGAAAGTCTCAAAACCTATTGTCATAATGTTTTGTCTAGAATATGTGATGAAAGAAAAGATTCTTTTGAAGTCAATGCAAGCTAAAGACAAGGCCGCTTGAGCATGTGTGTGTGTATGTGTGTATGTGTGTGTGTGTGTGTGTGTGAGAGAGAGAGAGAGAGAGAGAGAGAGAGAGAGAGTTATCATAAAAGCATATTGCATGCAATTCAGGGTAGGATGAAGTAGGTGTAATACTCACAATAGTTTGTATGCATGGATGTGTGTGTGTGTGTGTGTGTGTGTGTGTGTGTGTGTCTGTGTGTGTGTGTGTGTGTGTGTGTGATAGCGTGAGTATACATGCATCCACACATGCACAGGTCCAAGGCCTTTATGTTTGCAAGCACAACATGCTCCTGAACACTAGTTATTTCTCTTACTTTAATTTTTCCCCATTCACTTTCAATGGCCGGCCATTTTTGACAAGTGTGACTTTGTGCAATTTTGTACAAAATTACAGCATTTAAAAGCACAGTTCCTGATTAAACATTAAAGCACACTAGTGTGAGAAACAGTGTAAATTTTCATAATTTTTTTTATCTCATATTGTGAAAATTATTCATAAAAAATGCTTTTTTCACTCAAAAAATGAGGTGCCTACTTTCGGATAAATGTGGCCTACTTTCAGATAAATGAGGCCTACAATTAATCAGATGCAAATAGAAACAAAATCAGTCCTAAATGAAAGAAAATCATTTGGCAAAAAAGATTGAATCTAATATTTGGTGATAATATAGCATAATGAAAGATTTATAAGCAATTGTTTGAAGTCCGGTCATTTTTGACCAGGAACACCACAAGTGTGACTTTTTGCAATTTTGTACAAAATAAAAGCATTTAAAAGCAAACTTCCTGATTAAACATTAAAGCACACTAGTGTGATAAACAGTGCAAATTTTTATAATTTTCATCTCATATTGTGAAAATTATTCTTAAAAAATGCTTTTTTTCACTCAAAATATTAGGTACCTACTTTCGGATAAATGAGGCCTACGATTAATCAGATGCAAATAGAAACATAAAACCAGTCCTAAATGAAAGAAAACAAGTTGACAAAAAGAATGAATCCAATATTTGGTGGTAATATAGCAAATTGAGAGATTTATAAGCAATTGTTTGGAGTCCGGTCATTTCTGACTGGTAACACCACAAGTGTGACAGGAATCCGAACACAACCAGAGGGTTAATGCAGGACATGAATGCATTTAACCTGCAGTTCCAAATGCAAAAATACTGTTTTGATATTTTAAACATAAAACATTGAATAGTGATATTTGAAATTATTAAGAAAAAAAAAAATGAAAAGATACTTTAAATGTGAAATTAAAACTGCCAGTAGGTGGCAGCAAGTCACTGTTAATAAGTGAGTCATTGCGACTGAACCAAATCATTTAAACGGATGATTCATTCATGAACAAATCAGCGTCATGTTGCTCAGAGAGGCAAATTGGAATTATATTTGTTGGAGAAACAGAGCAAAAACAATCAATATTGTGTCTAAAACATAAAATTAATATTAAATTCTTGTTTATTGAACTGGTGTTGAAAATCAATATCACATTTGTAATCATGCTACTTTTTGGAGTAAAAAAAACATCAGTCTTCGTGTGATACTGATTAACTATATGAAATTATGTAAATATATACACTTCTGCCCCCATATCTTGAATTTTGTGATCATTCTAAATGCATTTTAATAAACTGAATCATGCAGTGAAAGAACGCGCACTGGTCTAACCTACTAGACTTCCTAATATTAGTGATGGGAAGTTCGGATCATTTTACTGACTCGGACCTTTGAGTCTCGTTCAGCAAAATAAACAAATCTTTTTTCGAGTTATTTAGTTCATTTTAGCAAAATATAATTAAAATGTTACATGTTACTTCCCTAACATGACTACTACTTACGCAAACGTTGATCACACTACAAACAATACAAAACTATAATGCCATAAGAAACAGAAAAGATTAATTCATTGTTTACCTGGGTCTTCAGTCTATGATTAGCTCATCACCTCTTATCTGACATGTCTTCGGGTTTGAGTCATTCGTTCATCACGTGACAGCCCCATAAACTTAACCGCTGCAGTCTGAGCCGGAAAGAGAATTGATTAGTTAATCTCTCGAGTCTTCGGGTTTTTCGAGTCGTTCATTCATCACGTGACAGCTCCATAAGCTTAAACAATGCAGTCTGAGCCGGAAAGATAATTGATTAGTTCATCTCTCGAGTTTTTCGTGTCGTTCGTTCTTTTGTCACGTGACGTTATGGCATTGGAAAGAGAAATTATAATTTACAAGCTTCCTTACAAACGGGTGCGTAGTTATTATTATTATCCTTATTATTATCCTTATTATAATTATTATTTACTCTTACAGTTACGAGATGCATTTCTGTTCTCAAATTGTAGCTTTTTATTCCTTACAGTTTATAAATGTGTGAATTTCTGTCATGATGGTTCTTTTCCATGTGGTAACAAAGGTAATAAAGAGTTGGTTATTATTATTAAGTCTCTTTTCGGCTCAGACTGCATAGCTTATGGGGCTGTCACGTGATGAACGAACGACTCGAAAAACCTGAAGACTCGAGAGATGAACTAATCAATTCTTTTTCCGGCTCAGACTGCATTGGTTAAGCTTATGGGGCTGTCACGTGATGAACGAACAACTCGAAAAACCCGAAGACTCGAAACAGGTGAACTAATTCCAGTATAGAACCTATAGGATGTTGCGCATGAGCGACTGAACGAATCACTCCCGGAGACAACTCGTTCTTCCCGAGTCACGTTAAAGTTTCGTTAAAAATGAACGAATCATTCAAGAATGACCCATCACTACTTCCTATTGCCTTAGCTAAACTTTAGCTAACTTACATGGTAGCTGTCATGAGTCATGGATGTTAGCAAGACAAATTAACTATATCTGCCTTTTGTCTTTTGGATAATTAGCTGTAAATTCGAGGCACATGTAGCTTAGTCTTTTGTTCATCACCACTCACTTCCACACCAAGACAAACACACTGGAAAGTGAGGGAGGGCTTCACTTCTGCGGCTCTCGGCATCAGAACTCGACAGAGTCTCAACATTTCCTGACCCGACATGATATTTAGATTTTTTATTTGTTTGACAGGGAAAGCTGTGTGCAAACAGAAACACACACACACACACACATATATACACATATTCATTTATTAAACAACAACAACAACAAAAAAAAAACTCCCCAGAAAAAGGGCACTTTCTCTCGAGGAAGAAAAAGGGCATGTGCTCAAGCCCCCTTTGATGTCTGTGTGCACATGCCTGAAATGGAGTCCATTTCCATTCGTTATATGGCCACAATTTAATCAAATTCAGTTTTATGTTCCACAGAAGAAATAATGTTCATTTGGGGGCAAACCATCCCTTTAATATAAACATAATGTAATGAAATTTGTTTTTCATAGAGAGTTGCAGTTCAGATTAGGAGAGTATTGAAGAGATTCAAGGGAAAGCAGTTGAGACAAGTGAGAAAGATGAAGGAGAGGTTAGAGCCAATGAGGAAAAAAGTGAGATAAGTAAGGAAATACAATGAGACATTAGGCCCAGTGAGGAAGAGGACGAGATGAAAATTCAGGTACAAGGAGAGATGATTCAAGAAAAGGATAAAGAGATAACAGAGGAAGGAGCTGCAGAAGCAGATATTGAATACCAAGTTCAGGGTACAAATGAACAAGACATTTACCCATCCTTGATGGCCTTACAGTTTCCAACAGACCCAGTTCATGTTGATTAGCTTAAAATAAAGGTTAATAGCAACTATATACAGTTCTGCTGCTCTCTTGGGCCATGTCAACCAGTAGTTGGCTTTCCAAAAATTCCACAAGGACAATCTTTTCAGAGCCAGTGGTATACTGGTGACAACTGGCTGTAGTATTCTGTGGAAAAAGATGCCATGTATTGCTTTAGTTGTCATCTCTTCTTGACAGAAGAAAAGTTTAAAGCCAGGACTGTGTAAAGAACAACTGGAGTTGTCAACTGGAGGAAGTCTGTTGAAAAGATCCATGAGCATGCAGCCACTGAAGCCCATATTATCAGTATGGTGAGGTGGGCCAGTCAGTAGTTAAGTTGTATCTACAAGACTGTTCCTGAACAGTTCAACCCAAATATTAGAGTGTGTGCAGCACATTTTACGGAGGAGAATAGCCTACAATGAACCTGGGAGAGTAGCCTACAATGCCAGCTGTGCACAAAGGCTGTTTCTATAAAGTGGGGCAATTCCAACTTTGCAAGGACAGTCTGGTGCTTCTGACTCACAGCCTGTAAGTATGTTTTCATATTTAAAGAATTTGCCACTGACTATTCAAACGCAAGTTTTGAGCTGTGTAGAGTAGCGCTTGTTGTTTGTCGTTTCTCTGATCACAAATGCAGACATGGTAATGTTTATGTGGCGCGATGCAACACGACACGTTAAAAGACAGTATAAAGCCGTGGTCACACTAGACTTTGAGCATGCAAAACTGTTTCGCATGCTGCAACAGTCGTGATATGACGTCACACTGTGCAGCGTCTTTTTAAAAACTTAAATTCAACACGTAACAAATTATAATACATCTAAAATGTAAAAACATACAATGTACTATACTTTTCTGCAGCGTTGCAGTTTTAAATTTATGTTCTTTTAATTCAGATAGGAGGTTATGCTGTGATGTATCGATCTGCCATTGGTCACATGGTATCACGTGATGCGAATTCGCAGGCCAGAGTTCACCAAGCTTGAACTTTGGAATGCAGCAAAATGCGAAATATCTTCGCACGGGCTTGCGTTTCCGGTCTGACCCATTCGCATGCGTATGAATGGAAGTCAATGGAACGAAAAGTGCAATGTGACCGTGGCTTAAGTCATTATAATCAGTAATTATGTCTCCACTGGATGCAACAAATGCCTCGTTTATAATGGGTTTTATTGTTTTTGTCTCAGTGCGCCGGGACACGGCATCACAATTTATAGTTTTCACGTGATGTCACACCCTTATAGGAACTCCCACCTGGCAGGCAAAAGGAAGCTTTGCTCCACTGACCGCCAGTAGTTTTCATGCAGATTGCATCAAGTAATAATGTAGTAAAAAGCAGATATTAAAAGGCGAAATTCAGTAAACATCTTATTGATGATGTATATTTTGTACAGGCAAGAAGAAGAAGCCAGAATATAAACACAATGTGCAAAGTTTCACATTAAATGGCTTCCCATAGAAAACCATTAGAAGGAAAACACTGAACCGGTTAAGCAGATTGCGTTCATGCTCCGGGTGTATGTTCACGGTGTGTGTATGTGTTCACTGCTGTGTGTGTGCACTTGGATGGATTAAATGCAGAGCACAAATTCTTAGTATGGGTCACCATACTTGGCCATACATACCCCCTGTTTAAACTTGGTGTTAGTGGAGACTGATAAATCAAGCCCCCATTTTGTGCATTTTTTTAATTTGGTAGAGAGGCTCTACACTTTCTTGTCGTCTTCTAGCAAGCATCGTGCTGCAATCATTGTTACAAACCCTGTGGTTGTTCTGTTTTCTCTGCTGTGTTGGGGCTGTCTGTATTTCTGCTCTCCCTAGGGAAAGCCATCCGATTGGCTCCTGCAGGCTGATTGTTGCTGTCTCCTGATTGGTCTACATAACTTTAAAAGTCACAACATCACTTCCTCAAAAACAATATTTTGCCATTTTGTGGTCTGAGCAGTTTGTTTTGTATAGTGCAGAGTTTTCGTGTGAGAGGTTGTGAGTACTGTTTGTTTTGTGTTTGGTTGCAAGTGTTGTATCAAAGACATACTGGTTTATCTGCCCCATTTGCCTGTTTGACACTGATTTTTGGATTGCCCTCTAAACTTGGTTTTTGCTTGGCTCTGTAAATAGTTTTGTAAATATTGTAAATACTAAATTGGGATAGTAGGGAGTCTGACGCCATTTTTGTTTGTGAATCATTTTGTTCTCTGTTTTAGTGTTAGGAAGTTAGGGCAGTGAATTTTATTTTATTTTGGGTAGGCAAGGTAGAGGTTTGAAAACAATAACTTTTTTTTATTTTTATTTTGGCCTTGTCGGGTCCTGAACTTAAACTCCCAATAAACGTATTGTTGTTGAAAATCTGTTGTTCGTGCTAGTCCTTTCATGTTGCACTTCTTCCCTAGATGGGGCATAACATCACAGAAATGCAAAATTGTTGTATGCTGGAGAGGAAAACCTGGGAATTAAAACAGCTGAGTGACACACGCTGGGCCTGTCGAGAAAATGCCTTAAAAGCACTGCAGAAAATCTTTTCTGCAGTTATGCAGCTGTTGAAAAAAATCTCAGACCGCAATCCACCTGATCCAGTTGCAGGTGATGCTCTAATGTTGTTTCGCAGCATAAATTGAGTTTATTCTTTGTTTGGAGGTGGCCACCCCAGTGTTTCAGGAGACTGCTGTTGCATCAGCTGCTCTTCAGCGTAAAGATGTGGATCTAGCAGTGTCATACACACTGGTGGAAGGAGTGCTAAAAGGAGTGCTAAAAGGCTGCTGGAATTGAGTTTCCTGACAAAATACCTGGTGAGTCAAGACCCAGAAAAATACCTGCAAGTTATAAGTACAGTTCCAAGTTAACAGGAGAAGACCATCACCCTGAGAATCTGGAGGAGTTCTACCGAACAAGGGTGTACTACACCTTTTTGGATCCCATTACTCAAGAGATGCTCAGACGATTCAAAGGAAAGGATAATAGTTTAACTTGCATTATCCTCAAAGGCTTAAACAGTCTGACAGTAGCATCCAAATGGTCAAAAGGAGTAGAACCTGGTGATGCTGAACTTATCAGAACAGTTAGTAAGTTCTACGGGATTGAGGAAGAAAAGGTGAAACTTAATGTTTCATGCATCCTACTCCTTCACCAAAAGTAATGTCCAGGAAATGCTAAAGTGCTTAAAAGACAATTAGACTGAGTCTGTTTTCCCCTCTCTTTCTGAACTCCTCAATTTATGCAACATTACCTGTCTCCACTTCTACAGTTGAGAGGTCATTTTCTAAGTTAAAACTTGGGAAATCCAGTCAAGAGATACTTTCTGACCTACTGCTGCTCTCCATTGAGCGAGATATTCCAATGAATCTTGAAAGAAGTCATTCAAATATTTAAAAAGACAGCAGAAAGACAAATGCTAATTTAAATACAGGTAATTTCATAAATAAGTTTAAAATCTGTACAAAAAAATAAATTTGGCTATGTTTATTGAAGTGTGTGGGTTGTTTTTTTTTTTTTTTTTTTTTTGTGCCTTTTTGGTCCTTCCACCCCTGCTAGGAGGTCTGTGCATGCCACTGTTCATGGCCATTGTCACTCCCTCGCATGCAGCCTTTCTAACACAAAACATGTCTTACAAAAGCAAAAACTCTAGTATACCACATCCATTTCTCAAAAGTCTTGTGAACAAATGTTCTGTATGTGTTTTATGGTCTTATTTCAGTGACCAGTGAAAATTTTAGTTCTTCACTAACCATGCATAAACATTGTTTTCTCAAAAACACAAACATGTATATTCATGCTGCTCACATGTAATTGTAGCCCAGTTTGTGTTGATTACAGTGTAATCAAACTTTAGCCATTAATATATTTTTAAGATAATGGAAAAAAAAAAAAAAAAAAAAAAAAAAAAGACCAGGCATGTCAAAACTTCTTTCTGCAGGGCCCCAAAACCCCCTCAGACCCCAGAGGGTTAATTGTCATTATTTTGTGTTTAGTTGTGCTATTTAGCTGCATTGCACTGCATTGAGCTACAGTACTCAGCATTGCTGAGTACACCCCATCTGAAATGTAACAAATGCAGCTATTATTATTTAATTAGAAGACCTATTACAGTTCTTAATAGTCCAGCAAGTCTGTTGATCAATTACGGAAGAAGCATGTTAAAATCTTTCAGCAAAATAATATTTTCTTTTAAAAGTCAAACAATTTTGCATTGCAAAAAAAAAAAGCTATGAAAAATGTGACTTTGTTATCTCACACAGTAAGATACAACATGCATGGTTGTTGTCCACACTGTAACTATCAAAGCACAATAAATTCATTTATCCTTTTCCAAGGCCCATATTTACAAAATATAGACTTCTAGGAATCAATACGGACATTTCGGATATGACAGCATCTAAAATGGCATGGCATTACAGTGAGAAGTGCCTGGTTCCCACAGTGAAGTTTAGTGGTAGTACAGCTCTTCTATAGGGATATATGAGTGCTGAAGTTGCAAGGGAGTCGGGCTATATTAATGGTGTCATGAATTCACACACCGTTGTGTACAATGGTACATTCTGCGCACAGGTATTTCACCCAACCTAAATACTCTAGAGCACCTGTGGGGCATTTTGCAGAGACAAGTTGAGCAACACTCCCCATTAAAGTTCAGGGCATTTAAGGAGTTCTTCCTCCAGGAGTTAAATAGGATAGATATGACAATTACTCATGAACTTGTACACTCGATGCCAAGAAGAGTCAGAGTAGTATACTTAAAGTTATGGAGGACATATGAAGTACTAAAATGAATGAATAGACTTTTGTATTTGTTCAGAGGGGTTGTATTCTTTTATGCTAAGTTGAGTTTCATTGAGTTGTGTTAATGGTGCCATTTTGTGTTTCCAGGGCTCATGGGAATGGTGTAATGGAGTGGGTCTGTCTGCAGGATTAGGGAAATCTTGATCATTCCCAGAAGATTTTTTGGCCTTCCAGCTATCCATAATGCAACCAATGTGGAGACAGTCAGGATATGTGCATGTAGTTGGAGTTTTTTTTATTTTTTTATCAGGCTTGAGTATAAAAATCCCAATTGTAAGATGACATTCAGATGACATTCAGGATTAGTGTCCATGTTCTGCTCTTCTCATTTTACATCTAAAAACTGCCAACTGCAGATTTAACCCGATTTTCTCACTCATACACTATTACTTTTGCTGTGTAAATACAAAGACATTTTTGGTATCTCTGACTTTCTCTAGCTCTTCAGCATCAGCGTGATCCGGTCATGAACAAACATAGTGGGCTGAGCCACTGTCCATTTTTCCTCAGATGCTGAGATGCCCCTGTTGGTAAAATAAAAACTGTACATACAGATTTATTAATGCATCTCAATTCAACTCAAAGCAGAGGAACACAGTGTGGAAGTAAAATTCACAACAGTGTTGTGTTTAGAAATCTTCCAGAGAATCGGAATCAGACTCGTTTAAATATTAAATATTTAAATTCATATTAAATTCATACCTACACCCTTAATACACACATGTACACAGCTTTTGTTCTTGCTACCTGTTTGTATGTGTGCTCTGGAATCAGAGTGAGGTGTTTTTTGTGAGGTGTGAGGTGACTTTTGCATGTCTAAAAAAAGGAAGCTCTGAAAAGAAATGAAAGCCCCTCTAATCTCCTCACACACACACACACACACACACGGCGAGAAAGAGGTGTTCACTTCCTCCTCTATTGACTAAAAGCACAGGTCACAACATGACAGTTTTATACTGCTGAAGTGCAGGGGCATTTTCTAACAGAAGGCAAGGGAGGCAGTGATTTCTCAAAGACATTCAGCAGTGAAAAATAAACAACAATACAAAAATAAAATAAAATGACTGTAATGAAATTTGCTATCAAATAATGTGCCAAGCATTAACTTTATCAACACACCAGTGGATACAGTTTCAGAGAGGGACAACATGCTGCTCCTCTAAGCTCACTTTGTTCTGACTGAGATCCTTAAATGTTGCGTGAATGTAAATGGAACAGTAAGTTGGAGGCAAGGCATTGCCATGAGACATAGCATTTTTTTTTCTTGTAGAAAGTGTAAAGGTGTCACTGGATATGGTTTAAACATCAAATGGAAAAAGCATGAATTTACAGTGGGGAGAAAAAGAGAGGGCACTTTGCCTCCTCATTTCACTACACAACACCGCTGCAGAGTGCAGCATCTATAATGGACTTGTTTTATCAATAACAGTTTTAATTAGGAGCTGAAAAATGACAAGGCCTCTCAAATTACTTTATACTGCTGTAAACCTTTAGCACAGACAAAGAAAGCATGTCAAACTGAAATTCCCTGAGGCAGAACAGCTTTAGTTTAGTGTTCTTTAATATGAATTAGATGTATTTGAGTTGAATGATAATGGTCTGAGTAACTGAAAATAAAGTGAAAGATAAACAGCAAGATAATGTGGATAATCACTATGGACAGTTGTTCTACAAATGTGTGTGCAAAATATTGAGTCAGTGCATACTCACCCACACACACACACTCACAAACACACACACACACACACACACACACACACACACACACACATTTTGAAGTAAATGTCACTAATAGATGAATAGCACAGTATGAATGTTTAGTACAGCTGTATCTCCACTTTCTCACAGCTAAAAGACAAAAGAGTATTTTATAGCTTCAAACTTTATCAATTTATTTATTTATTTTAAAGGTTGCTTTTAGACTGTTGTTACTGGCAACACTTTTACTTTTATCTTCATGCCAGTGTGATCTTGCAAGACAGTATGACACGCCACCACAAAAAAACAAAAAAAAAATATGACAATAAATACTTTATTTCACACAGGGGGACTACAAGAGACAGGTTGATTGAAGCCATAAAAGATGTATAGTCATTACTTACTGGCAAAACATATACCTTATAGTGTTTCCCAATTCTGTTCCTAGAGGCACACCAACAGTACACATTCTCCCTCATCTAACCCATCTATTTCTGGTCTTGAAATCCTTACTAACAGGCTGATGAGTTGAATTAGGTTTGTTTAATTAGGAACAGTTGGGAAAAACCTTACCATTTACCAAAACATATAGCTGCTGTCATACCACCCCAGACCACAACTCTCCCCCATACTCCCGTTAATTAATGACTCTAATTAATGACACCTAATATAAAGTGGGACCATGTGTTTGTTCACCAGAACAGATTTCGAGATACATGTAAATGGGTTGTCAGAAGAGTGCAGACAGCTGATAAAAACATCATAATAATCTACAAATAATTCATACAATTCCAGTCCATTTATTAACATTATAAAACCAAATAAACAAAATTCCTTGTGGATTTTTTGGGCACCCATTCACTGCAGTGGATCCACACATGAGCAAGTTATGGAATGCTACATTTCTCTGAATCTCTTCCAATGAAGAAACAAACTCGTCTACAGCTTGGATGGCCTGAGGGTGAGCACATTTTCATGTTTGGGCAAACTACCCCTTTAAATGGATAGGCTTATGAAAAGCAAAGACAATTAAACTTCAAAACACTTAACAGTACATTAAACTGGGGGTCCGTGCGAGGCACTGCATAATCTACACTCAATGTGCCTCAAAGAAGCTCAGTCCCATCAAAGCATTTAGTTAAAGCCCGCTATCCACGAGCAGAGAATGGTGCACCAGTGTGCTCAACATTCTTCAGTCCAGCATGGAGAGTTCACTGCAGTAACTGCACATACATCACTAGACTAGATGGCAAGGATGATGACAGCTCTGGAGACAGCCCTCTTCTCCCCCTGCTGATCTAGAGGCTCTTGTGTGTTCAGGTACACACCTCTCAGAAGCTACTGATAAACTTAGCTAGCACTTAAGGAGGCCTCCAATTGGTTTTATGGCTGGTCAATCCCTATAAAGCATGCGTTCATTGTCTCTGCTCCATCTTCCACCTGGGATGTCCCGGTTTCTAACTGGAAATAGACAAAGGATAATTGTAAGTTTATTGTAGTTTGTTGTAATACACAGCAGTCTCAGTCAGGTGCATAGGATTAGAAGAGACATGAGACTTAGCTCCTCTTGTGAGTGGAACTACTTTTTTTTCACTACAGACTAAGGCCCATATTTACCAAACAGGCCATCTAAGAGTGCGATCACAATCCCATAAAGCACAGATGGGAGTGGAAAGTTCTGCAGGTGATGTACTGACGATGTACAAATAAAACACAGATGCAGCCAGATCATTTCCATAATGACCAACACAATATACTGTACCAAGAGAGGTGCAAACAAGCAGAGTGGATGATAATCAGGTGCAGGCAATCTACTAACAACACAGGCGCAAAATGTGCTAAAGGGATAGTTCACGTAAACATGAAAGTTCTGTTGTCATTTACTCTCCCTTATGTCATTTCAAGCCTGTATGATATTCTTTTTTTTTTTTTTTTCTGCTAAACACAGAAGAAGATATTTTGAAGAATGTTGGTAACCAAACATTTGCTGGTAGCCACTGAATTCTATAGTAAAGTTGAAAATACTGTGGAACTCAATGGCTACCATCAACTGTTTGGTTCTCAAAATCTTCAAAACATCTTCTTCTGTGCTCAGCAGAAAATAGAAATTCACTCAAGTCTAACTAAAAATAGGCAAGACAGAGAACACTAATTTTATATTTCTCAAAGTAGGTGTAATGTTGAAAGTTTACTTTCTGTATAGCCATATACAGTACCTTGGCTACAATAAATAAATAAAATAAATAACTAAATAAAAAACACCCAAAATGTTAATATACAATGTGCATGAAACACCAAAAATCAGTGCCTTCCCAATGCCTGTTTAATGCCAAATGTGATCTTCTTTGTGTAATCTTGCAAGGTGGTTCTGAGTGTTATGCTGTGTGATTGTGAAAGTCTCTTTATTTAAAATTGACCTTAATTACTTATCAATTGAAAACCGGCATTCTGAAAACCCATATGAAATTGATGTAACAGAATGTTACTATTCAACCCAAATAACAATCTGCTAACTGATATTCTGAAAAGATTTAACATCATAGCTCTGAATATTGGCAGAATATATGGATGTAACGATCTCCTGGATTTGGCCATTGCTTTGCAGTTGATAGCCAGAAGACTTTATGGTTTATGGTCACACCTAGGAGGGTGAAGAATGATCGCCAGACACGGGAGATGAGTTGTGGACCTCTGTCCGAGACAATATCCTCCGGGAGGCTGAAGTTGCAGCAGACATAATTAAACAGTACTTCTGTGGTTTCCATAGCAGTTGGGAGACCCTTGAGGAGAACCAGTCGAGAGGCCTAAAGAATCTGTCTACCACAACCAGAATGCAGGTGAATCCTTCAGATGAGGGCAAATCTGACACAAAATCCACTCTTAGATGTGACCAGGGACGCTGAGAAATGGGAAGAGGAAGAAACTTGGTGGCTGGTACATGGCATGGAGTTTTTGCCGTGGCACACTCCTGGCATCCTTTCACATCCTTTCTGACATCCTGAGCCATTCCGGGCCACCAGAAGCAATCTTGTAGCAGCAAGAGGGTTTGATTGGTCCCAGGGTGACAAGTGGGTTACACTTTATATTGATAGTCCACTTTAAACATTCTATTAACTATAAGTAACTTTATAACTACATGTCAACTACATGTCAACTAATTCTCATTAATTTGCAACTACATATCTACTAACTCTCAGAGTAGACTGTTAGGGTAGGTTCAGGGTTAGCAGAATAAGTTGACATATACTTGCAAAGTTTCTCATAGACAGTATGTTGTATGTTGTGGACCCATCAAAATAAAGTGTTAGAAGTTACTAGGCAGACAGTCTACTAATACTCTAATGACTGCTAGTTGACATCTAGTTGAAAAGTTACTTACTGTTAGTAGAATGTCTGAAGTGGACTATCGAAATACCGACAAGTGCCCAGGGAAATATGTGTAGAATGGATGAGCTGGTTTCATTGGAGTCTGGGTATATAAGTGCGGTTAGGGGGGCACCCCGGCCGAGCAGGATCGGAGACACTGGCAGCTGCAATGTCCTCGTCCAGAGATCACTGAATGGGATTGACTATCAACTCTGGAGATAGGATTGATTCAGGTTCTTCAGGAAGTTCTTCAGGGCATGAAGATTAGAGAGAGGATCAGCTTTCTTGTTCTTGGTACCTGGACGATGGGAGATGGTGAAGTGGAAGAGCGTGAAGCGCTGTTACTGAACGTGAAGTGCTGTTACTGTTACTGAAGAGCGTGTTACTGTTATCTTGTTGAGTGCCTATGCAATCTATGCAAGTTCGCAGGCCTCCATCCTTTTTGGCAACAAAGAAAAAGCTGAAACCAGCAAGGGAAGTAGATGGATGGATATAGCCTTGTTGCAATGCCTCCTCGATATACTCCTCCATGGCCTTCTGTTTGGGATGGAGAGAGGATAAACTTTGCCTCTGGGCACTGGTTCACCAAGCAGGATGTCAATGGCACAGTCACATGGTCTATGAGGTGGTAGCTGAAAGGCTGGAGAAACAATTCTTGCCCCAATTCAGGACTTCGCCGGTGGTCCACGAGATGGTAGGATCTTGCAAAACGAGTCAGGGGTGATATGTTAACCCAACAGGTGTGTTTATTGACAGTTTTGGAGCAATGGATAATGGCAGGTGAGTTCAGGCAAATAGACAGTCTTAGAGTAATCAAATGGCTGGGTGATGAGGTGATCCGTGACAGGTGTGACTGATTAGAATTGCAGTGATTGAGTGCGCTGAGTGGTGGATGAGCCTGGTGTGGCCGTGACACCATGATCAGGACAATTTTTTTAATATGTCAGCTGATACATATTATGTCAAAACCATTATATTGTGATTTTGTTAACTGTATGGATTTTACAGATTAAACTTTTATAATGCTTTTATAATCCATCTTCTGTGTTTGCTTTTAGCACGACATAGACCACTTATCCTTTATCTATGGTGCAGACATGTGACAGCCAAAGTGTTTGTCTGTGTGGGGGACTGTGTGCTGTGTCAACCCAGAGAACACCACCACCATAGACTGATATTAGACAGACAGACCAGATATTTGGTTTATTTCCAGTAGTTCATTTGCAGCTATGGAGAAGTAAGCAATTTGAGACAATCAGAGGAAAAACAGTAGTCATAAAACTCTGCATAACTTACCATTCAGTGGAGTTTCTGTTTTGTCATGCCCATATGCCATCCTCATCATCCTGAAATAAACACAATGCATTACTATAAACAGTTCCTCACTCAAGTTGTTGTATGAATTCTCTATGGACCTCACTTTATGCACAATAGTATTGACAGAAACAGCTGCAACAAAGCACAGAATTCTCCAAAATTCTTTAAAATGATTTTCTACAGCATAGATTTAAGAGCTGTTTTTTACTGGAATTGTTGTAGTAAACGTCTGTTAGAAGGGATTGTCCACATAATTTTTGTCATAAAGTGTTTGTGATTTAAAATCATCTATTATGTCACAACAGAACTTTTTGAGCTAATCACTGTTTCTCGAAAACTATTAGAAGTCTATTAGAAGTTTTGTAATGGGGTCACTATAAACTGACAAGAAAATACATTATTTAAAAATGTGTGTGTGTGTGTGTGTGTGTGTACACAAGTATATCTTGTGAGTAGGTTTGAGTGAGTGTGTGTTTGTTTAGGTCAGTGACCTGCTCTGGTGGGGGGGAGATCAGTTCACGCTGCTGTCCATGATGAGAATGATGGGAATACTGTGGATGAATGTGTCCATCTTCATAATGTTCTGCCATGTGCTTCATCATGCTGTGTGCCTGATGGCAATATACAAATATCATATTAACACCCTTGTCTCTATAAACACTGGTAAAAGTGAGAACAAAAGACAATTTTACCCAATTCTTTTACCCATTTTTTTAATGAAGTAATACAAAATAGAGCACAGATCACATTTTAACATCTCACACACTCTGTTTGTCCTAAATTCTAATTGACTGGAGTATAAAGTGAATGATGTCCACCAGTTTGTGCATTTATGTGCATGTTTTCCAGTGAGCAATATTTAAAAACCCACAAATGTTTCCTGCAATGCACAATGTAGGAGATCCACAAATTGGAGTGTAAAAGTGGCTTACACAGAATTTGGTTCTGCAGTCAGAGAATCCCACTTCCATATACACATATCTTTATTGGAAATGGTTTAAACAATATTTTTCAAACTTGTTCAATGAACCATAAACAGTTATTGCACATGCACTTGTGGGTGTTCTGACACACCACCCCAGGAGGAAGGATTGAATCCAGATGCAGGAGTTTATTAATGTAGAGGCTGAGTTTAGAGGTATGCAAAGGTGAGAATGCAGAGAATGCAGTTGTAAAAATGAGTAAGCCTTTGATTAAATTTAATAATGTAAAATATTCTAGTACTTAATATATCCTCCATTACTTTAAGTATATTACTCTGACTCTTCTTGACATTAAGTGTACAAGTTCATGACAAATTGTCATATCTATCCTGTTTAACTTCTGGAGGAAGACAACCTTAAATATCCTGATCGTTAATGGGGAGTACTTTACTGGAGATTTTACTACCACTGAATTTTACTGTGGGAACCAGGAACTTCTCACTGAATTCCTTCTGTTGCGAAGCACCAGACTGAGTTGGATCCATTTGCAGCTTTATTTAGAATGGTCAAACAGGCAGAGTAAAACACCAGCAAACAGAGCGATGGAGGCGAGGCAGAGACAGAGTCGAGAGTCAGGCAGTGAATCGAGGCAGGTGGCTAGAATCAGAGTTCAATAAACAATCCGGGTCGGGGCAGGCAGAGAACAATCAGAAAGAGGAGAACAGTCCAAGATCAAGGTACAAAAGCAAACACGGGTAATAATGCTCAGAAATGATAGCCGGGGCAAATCAAGACTTCGCAGAGAAGTGGTGTGTGTGAGTAGCTTTTATGTGTGTGTGTAAATGAGGTGCAGGTGTGACGTGCAATCAGTCCCAGGTAAGAGGCATGATGGGAGTCTGAGACCGACTGGAAAGGACTAATATTCGGGAGACGGATCCCTCTGGTGGTGCAGAGGAGGCGGTATGGGAGCCTCCTCTGTAACAGAGACCTCCCCCTGTGACCGGCTCTTGACGTGAGGAGGCAAGCGACGCCGGGGTCTTCCACGAGGTCGAGGGGCCGGTTTCTCTGGATGCATCCGGTGAAATTCCCCAGTGAGTGTGGGGTCAAGGATATCCCCATAGTTAACCCAGCATTGCTCCTCTGGACTGAATCCCTCCCAGTCGACCAGGTACTGGAGTGTACCGCCCCCACATTTGGAGTCTAGCAGCTCGTGCACACGATACGCCTCCTCGCCGTCAACCAGGATGGGCAGAGGGGTCTGGGATGTGGCTCCCTCCTCCATCACTCCTCTTGGACCACCGGCGAGTTTCAGGAGGGAAACATGGAATGTGGGAGAAATAAGGTAATTAGAGGGCACATCTAATCGAAATGATACCGGAGAAATTTGTCTAGTAATTTTGAATGGACCAACATACCTGGGACTGAGTTTTCTGCATGGAAGTCTGAGTCGTAAATCCCTTGTGGAGAGCCAAACCCATTGTCCGGGGGTATACTCTGGAAATGGATGATGGTGACGGTTGGCTTGCTGCTCTTCACACCTGACTGCATGAAGTAGATGAGTATGAGCACGATCCCAAACCTCCTCACTGCTTTGCAGCCACTCCATTACTGAGGATAGGTCAGTGGGTTCGCCAGACCAGGGGAATAATGGTGGTTGAAAACCCAGAAGACATTTGAAGGGGGTCATACCTGTGGCGGATTTCATAAGTGAATTCTGTGCATATTCGGCCCAAAACAAGTACCTGCTCCACTCTGATGGCTGCTGTTGACAGAATGAGCGAAGGAATCGTATTACCTCCTAATTCAAACATTCCGTCTGCCCAATGGATTGGGGATGATACCCAGATGTGAGACTTATACTAACATTGAGGTGTTTGAAGAAAGCAGTCCACACCCTGGAAGTGAACTGTGGTCCCCGGTCTGACATGATATCTTCGGGTAAGCCGTAGAAACGAAACACATGATTACAGAGCAGTTCGGCAATCTCAAAAGACGTGGGGAGCTTGGGTAGAGGAATCAGACGGCAGGCTTTGGAGAATCGGTCGATAATGGTGAGTATGGTGGTGTTACCTTGTGAATTGGGCAGGTCAGTGATGAAGTCGATGGTGATGTGAGACCAAGGTCGGCGTGGTGTGGGTAATGGGGTTATTAGGCCAGCAGGTAATTGTCTGGGGGACTTGGAGGTGTTACAGTTGATGCAGTTCTGAATAAACTTGGTTGTGTCGGTCAGCAGAGTAGGCCACCAGAAGTGGTTTCTGAGAAGATGTGTCGTGGCAGCGATTCCGGGATGACCTGAGCCGGGCGTTGTGTGTACCTGAGTGAGGAGTCGTTGACGAAGCGGTTCAGGAACATAAGTGAGATCGGCTGGACATTCAGAGGGAGGTGGTTCTTGGAGATTCAACTGTTCAATCTCGGTCATGACATCCCACTGCACCAGGGCCACAAGCAGGTTCTCAGGGCTAATGTTATCGTTGGTAGATGTCTGAATTGCCTCCTCTGTCTGGCGAGAGAGAACGTCAGCTTTAGTGTTCCTGGAGCCCGGTCGGTATGTTACAGTGAAGCGAAATCTCGTGAAGAACAATGCCCACCTGGCCTGACGGGGATTTAAACATTTGGCGGAACGGAGATACTCAAGATTCTTGTGGTCTGTGAGGATAATGAATGGATGAGTTGCTCCCTCCAGCCAGTGTCGCCATTCCTCTAGTGCCAGCTTCATGGCTAGAAGTTCGTGGTTGCCTACGTCATAGTTACGTTCGGCAGCTGTCAGTTTGCAGGAGAAGAATGCACATGGAAACATTTTGGCTGGATTACCATGACGTTGTGACAATATAGCGCCTACCCCTGTGTTGGAGGTGTCAACCTCCACGATGAATTGCCGTTCGGGGTCTGGGTGTCATAGGATGGGAGCCGATGTGAATCGTGTCCTCAGCTCGTCGAATGCTTGATGTGATTCCGTGGACCAACTCAGACGGGCCGTGTGACGTCTAGTCATGACGGTTAAGGGGGCGGCAATGACACTGAAGTTTCTGATGAAACGCCTGTTAAAGTTTGCAAATCCCAGGACACGCTAAAGATCCTTGACTGTTTGGGGTAATGGCCAATCCAAGACCGCTTTGACCTTCCTCTCATCCATGGCTACCCCCTCCTGACTGATCACATATCCCAGAAACGAAGTGCTTGCTTGATGGAACTCACATTTTTCGGCTTTGGCATAAAGTTGGTACTGGATGAGACATTTCAAAACAGACCTGACGTGATGAACATGTTCCTCCATGGTGTCAGAGTAGATCAGGATATCGTCGATGTACACGATCACCAATCTTTCAAGCATGTACCGGAAGATGTCGTTCATGAAAGATTGGAACACGGACGGACTGTTGGCTAGGCCAAAGGGCATAACCAAGTACTCATAGTGCCCACTAGTGGTGGAGAATGCAGTCTTCCAATCGTCGTCCTCACGAATGTGAATCAGGTTATAGGCGTTGCGCAGGTCTAACTTAGTGTAATACTTGGCCCAGCGAAGCTGTTCTAAAGTGGCTGGAACTAGGGGCAATGGGTACTGAAACTTCATAATGATGTCATTACGTCCACGATAATCGATGCATGGTCGCAATCCTCCATCCTTCTTCTTCACAAAGAAGAAACCGGCTGACACAGGTGAAGTTGAGGGTCTGATGAATCCCTTGGCTAGTTCCTCCTCAATGTAGTGCTTCATGGTTTCGGATTCGGGTTGGGACAGAGGGAAGATTCTTCCCTTGGGAGGCGTGGTACCGGGCATAAGATCTATGGCGCAATCGACTGAACGGTGTGTGGGAAGCTGAGATGCCTTTTTCTTGCTGAAGGCTTCGGCGAGATCAGTGTACTCAGGAGGCAAGTTTAGTTTGTCAGGATCTGGAACAGAGGAGTCAGGGGCGTTCCTATGAATTCGGGAGATTTTCGATAAACAGTGATCTTGACAAGTGACATCCCATTGGATGATTTGACCCTCTCTCCAAGAGATGTGGGGGTTGTGGGTACGCAGCCAGGGTAGACCGAGAATGAGTGAGTGATTAGGTGAGTGGATGACATAAAATCAGATGGTCTTCGAATGCAGGGTTCCGATGTGCAGTTTGACTTCTTCGGTTAGTCAGAGAACTTTTCTCTCTCCGAGGGGACGGCCATCTAGTGCCTCCACTGCCAAGGGGGAGTTACAGGGAGTTAGTTTCAGTTTGCATTGTGAAGCAAATTCGTATGAGATAAAGTTTCCGGCTGCCCCAGAATCTAGCAATGCAGTGGTAGTTACTTCTTTATCCTGGATAATTAGCTGAACAGGCAGTTTAAAACTGGATGCAAAGGTTATATATTTGGCATTGACACTCACCGATTGAGAGTTAGGCGAAGGTCGAACCGGGCAGGAAGTCTTCATGTGCCCTGATTGACTGCAATAGAGGCACAGATGATTCTGCATGCGACATTCGCGTTCCTCCGGAGTGAGGTGAGTGAATCCCAGCTGCATGGGTTCGCTTGCGGTGGTGGATTCATGGGAATAGTGGGGTGTGGCTCGAGTCGAGCTTCTTGAGTGGATTAAATTGTCGATTTGAATAGCGAGGTCAATGAACTCACTCAGGCTTTTTCCCTCATCCCAGCAGGCCAGTTCGGACTGTAATTCTGAAGTCAATCCTTTTCTGAACAGAAGTTTTAGTGTGTCCTCAACCCAGGTGGTTTGAGCCATGAGAGTACGGAAAGAAAGAGCATACTTGGCAGCCGATCTTTTCCCCTGAGAAAGGGTTAACAGTTGCTCGCCAGCATTTCCTTTTTCGGTAGGATGTTCGAAAACCTTGTGAAATTGCTGGAGGAAAGCCTTGAAGGTGGGAAATGTGGACCCATCCGTCCTCCAGACTGCTGTTGCCCACTCCAACGCTATCCTGGTGAGTAATGAACAAACGAAAGCTATACGGCTTGATTCAATGGGATATTGCGACGGCTGTTGGCTAACGAAGAGCAAACATTGTAGGAGAAAACCCTTGCATTTGGTTGGGATTCCGTCGAACTTTTCTGGGAACACGAGTCGAGGGCTGACTGAGGGAGTTGCAGCAGGTGGAGGGTTACTCTGAACTTGTGGTTGATCGACAGTGGCGTTGGTCGACGACAAACGGAGGCCCTGCAGTGCTTGAACAAGCTCCTCGGTTAGGGTTGTGAGTCGATTCAGCTGATGTTAATGCAACGCCAACTGCGAGGCTTGGGCAGATAATTCGGAGGACAGTTGCATGAGAGCTGCTGGATCACTGGTTGGCAAAGTCTTCTGTTGCGAAGCACCAGACTGAGTTGGATCCATTTGCAGCTTTATTTAGAATGGTCAAACAGGCAGAGTAAAACACCAGCAAACAGAGCAATGGAGGTGAGGCAGAGACAGAGTCGAGAGTCAGGCAGTGAATCGAGGCAGGCAGTTAGTATCAGAGTTCAATAAACAATCCGGGTCGGGGCAGGCAGAGAACAATCAGAAAGAGGAGAACAGTCCAAGATCAAGGTACAAAAGCAAACACGGGTAATAGCGCTCAGAAATGATAGCCGGGGCAAATCAAGACTTCGCAGAGAAGTGGTGTGTGTGAGTGGCTTTTATGTGTGTGTGTAAATGAGGTGCAGGTGTGACGTGCAATCAGTCCCAGGTAAGAGGTATGATGGGAGTTTGAGTCCGACTGGAAAGAACTAATATTCGGGAGACAGATCCCTCTGGTGGTGCGGATGAGGCAGTATGGGAGCCTCCTCTGTAACACCTTCTCTATCAACCCCATACTTTTTGGATGCTGCTAGATCCCAAAAGTTTCCCCTTGGTCTCATGAGACCAGAGTATGATTTCCCAAAAGTCTATATTTTGTAATTATGGGCCTTGGAAAAGGTTTAATGAGTATATAATGACAATGTATACTCAGTATGTAAGTTTAATTAATTATTACATAATGAGAATATAATGAAAATAAATTAGATTATTTTGCTTTGGCTACAGTAGTTTGCTCCAGTGTGGATAACAACCATGCATTTCACTTCTGGAGATGGCATTGCCTGCTGCAGAGAAGAGGAAGATAGATGCTGTTTTCATAGATGGACCCATCACCCTTGTTTTTGTAAATTATAACAATACTGGTAACACTTTAGTATAGGCAAATCCACGTTCATTATCAGCGAGGTTTTGGGCAGCTTGTCAGTGAACAATGGCTCCATGTGAAATCACGCACGTGATGGAAATTACTGCTGATTACAGAACCGGCTTTACTGACAAGATGCGCATTAAATATCGCATGCGATATATCGTGCAGCCCTAATATGTGAGGTTTTCCAGTCAGGATTTAGACCGTATCATAGTACTGAGACTTCTCTCATCAGAGTTACAAATGACCTGCTTTTATCATCCGATTGTGGTTGTATCTCTCTATTAGTGCTATTGGATCTTAGTGCTGTGTTCGACACTATCGACCACAACATTCTTTTGTATAGACTAGAAAATTATGTTGGCATTAGAGGAAGAGCATTGGCATGATTCAAATCGTACTTATCTGACCACCACCAATGTGTGGCAGTGAATGAAGAGGTATCATACCGATCTCAAGTGCAGTATGGAGTACCTCAAGGCTCAGTACTAGGACCATTACTTTTCACACTTTACATGTTACCCTTGGGAGATATCATCAGGAAACATGGTATTAGCTTTCACTGTTATGCTGATGATACTCTATATTTTTTTGCGGCCTGATGAAACATACCAATTTGCAAAACTAATGGAATGCATAACTGATATAAACAAACTGGATGACTAGTAATTTCTTACTGCTAAATTCTGAAAAAACAAAGGTGTTAATTATCGGACCAAAAACCTCCACATGTAATAACCTAGAACACTGTCTAACACTTGATTGCTGCTTTGTTAATTCTTTGTTATCAGTTAGGAACCTAGGTGTGCTATTTGATAGCAATAATTTCTCCGAAAGCCACGTTTCTAGCATTTGTAAAACCACATTTTCCATCTCAAACATGTATCTAAATTACGACCTATGCTCTCAATGTCAAATGCAGAAATGTTAATTCATGCGTTCATGACCTCAAGGTTAGATTACTGTAATTCTTTATTGGGTGGTTGCACTGCGCGTTTAATAAACAAACTCCAGCTGGTCCAAAATGCAGCAGCTAGAGTTCTTATGCCATTATACTCCTTCAGGTCTGCTTCAATCTCAAAACTCTTGCCATTTGATAATACCTAGAATATCAAAATCGACTGCAGGCGGCAGACCCTTTTCCTATTTAGTGCCCAAACTCTGGAAAAATCTACCTAACACTGTTCGGGAGGCAGACACACTCTGTCAGTTTAAATCTTGATTAAAGACCCATCTCTTTATCCTGACTTACACATAACACACTATTCCATTTCTACAATTCAAATACATTAAAAGATTGTTAAGCTGCATTAATTAGGTCAACCGGACCCGGGAACACTTTTACACTCAAGAGTGTTAAAAGTAATACTGAAGAGTGTCAAATTAACACTGAAGCCAAGTTAGAGTGAATGAGATAATTAGGTGGTTAATTAAGTGATGATTGATCATTATTGAATCATCGAAGAAGAACATCTAAATTTTTAAGTCACCATTATAGTGGTCAGTGTTTTTATTAAAGGGATCTTGACCCTTAAATTTTTAACATTAGATTTTGTTTGGCTGCTGTAACCATATTCTAAATCCCTAATCTTACCCAATACCTAAATTTAACAACCACCTTACTAAATATTTATAAGTAGAAAATTAGAAGTTTATTGAGGCAAAAGTTGTAGTTAATTGTTTGTTAATGGTGAGAATTGGTGTGACCACAATACTTGCTTATCTCTATTGTTGGAGGACACTTTCTTGTTGCCTCACAAGGCTGATGAACTGGATAATTTATTTTTCTTCCAGAATCTCAGCAGGGCTCTTGTATATATGTATCTCTTGGATATCCACCATTGATTCTGCAGCTCTCGTAGAGTCTATTGGATTTCTTCCCTGTGTTCTTGCCAGTTCTTTTTAAGGCATACAAATTATGGATTTTATTTTTTTTTTATTTTTATTTTTTTTAGTGTAGGCTTGCGTATAGTTGAGGAGGGCAGAGATGTGCGTGAAATTTTCACTGAACTAATTAACAGTGTTGATATTTGTTCTGTCTTTTCTTCCTGAAGTCTTGCACCTATTCTTGCATTCCAATCACCAAGCAGTAAGATTTTGTCATTTTCATGAACCTTCCTTAGGGTCTTATCCAATGTCTCTGTGAAGATATCCTTCACCTCTTCTACTGACAAAAGCGTTGGTGCATAAGCACTAAAAAGTGTGGCAGGCTGTTTTCTAGCAGTGAGAAGACAGAATGGCGTTAACCTTTCACTGATGCCAGTTGATGTCTCAGTGAGCTTGGGATGATGCTGTTTTTGACAGCCCATCTGACATCCGATCCAATTATGAATGTCTTATAGCACTCACCTTCTTCCTTGAGTTTCTAGATCCTTCCCCAAATGAGGTGAGCAGTAAGAATCCTTTATAGGTCTGCTCAGGCACAGGGGTCATTGGCGACCACCTACCACTCAAGTGGCTTCCAGATCATTCAGTTCTGCCCATCATCAAACACTCCATTGCCAGTGGTCTTTGATGCAAAGAATCTAAGGAACTCCACAAATGGTGACAGATATCCATGCACAGATATACAGAACCACTGCGTCATCCGATTGCAGGATTGCCAATTGCAGGAGTTACGTTTTTTTAGAGGACTGCCTCGAGGTGCGCCTACCTACACCTGCTTTTCTTGTGTTTGGTCTAAGTTCCCTTGCCTCTGCCACAGAAGCAGTCCTTAGTTCTCTCGTCCCAGCAATGAAGGCCAACCCTAGCTCCCTTATCCCTTATCCTAGCTCTGCCGATCCTTTAAATGCTACCAACTTCAGCTCTTCAGCTCAGTCTTCTCTGCCATGGGGACATTTGGTCTCATCTGCTTTGCTGTGGTAGTCTTCTGCTCCGCCTTGGGGGTCTTCAGTCCTGTCTGCTCTGCTGTGGTGGTCTTCTTCTCTGCCATTGTGTAATTCAGCTCCAGCTGTGCCACCCCTGGCTTCCTGCCTTGCTGATATCATTCTATTCTATTTATGTTGGATTCATTTCTTTTAATTGGTTTAATAAAGGTATTGTGCTATTTATTAGCTAATCTCATTCTCATCTTCTTCATGGGCTTACATCCATAACAATTTCCTTATCCACTGTGGTATTTACTTCATGGTTATATTACCTGTTACTTGTCTATTTCTTTCTTTTTTTCTTTTTTTTTTTTTACTTCACTTTAATTTTTTTTTTTTTTTACTTCACTTTAAATTTTGTTTGTTCATGTTAGTTCACAGTGCATTAACTAATGCTAACAAACACAACTTGTGGTTTTAATAATGCATTAGTGAATACTGAAATTAGCATTAACTAAGATTAATAAATGTTGTGGTTGTTCATTCTTATTTCATGTTAACTAATGTAGTTAACTAATGTTAACTAATGAACCTTATTGTAAAGTGTTACCGAAAATCTTGGCATATAATTAATGGTATCTTTTAACTCTTTCCCCACCAGCGTTTTTGAAGAAAAAAAAAAAAAAAAAAAGAACTTGCCAGCCATTTCCAGCATTTTTAATGATATTCACTAAAATTTAATGGCCCCCAGAATGTTTTGTTTTAAGAATATCTGAACATGAAATACATCAAAATAAAGAACAGAGCCTCTGTGGTTTTTTTTTTTTCAATATTGTTTTTTATTAGTTTTATAACAACAACAGTAAACAACAACATAACAAAAACAAAAACAAAATACATAAAAAAAATAAATAAAAAAACAGACTACATTACAAATGACATAAGTGCCTAAAATAATTGCAAAGGAGAAAGATAAAACACACAAGAAAGAAGAGGTGAAAACAGCATGGAAATCACGGTATCACAAATATGTCAAAAACCATTAAGTACTACTGTTATTTAGCTGTTGGAGGAAGGGATCCCAGACCTTAGAAAACTTATTAAGAGACTTAGTTTCATTAAACCGTATTTTCTCAAGGTGTATGACAGAGGCCATCTCAGCAAGCCATCTCTGAAAACATGGGGGAGCAGTGCATTTCCGCTCCCTCTATATAATTCTCTTGGCCACCACCATGCCCAACATTAATGCCAACTGCAAATAATAAGGCAAAGATGAAACTGTATCAGAGTAGCCAAAGATGGCCAGTTCCACTTCAGGCAAGAAAGCCTGGTCATATGCCGCAGAGTACAAAGAAAATATATCCTGCCAATACCTATGGAGTTTTGGGCAGAACCAGAAAGAATGAGATAAAGTTCCCTCTGCACCCTGACATCAATCACAAACTGGAGACACTGCTGGGTACATCTTGTGGAGTTTGACTTTAGAGTAGTGCAGCCTGTGTACAATTTTAAACTGAATTAATTGACGTCTTGCATTGATAGAACAGCTATGTATTCTCTGCAGGATTTCAGACCAGAGGTCGTCAAATAGGTTGATGCTAGCATCCTTTTCCCAAGCTACCTTAAGATAATCAGAAGAAATGTTTAACTGCGAAGAGAAGAGGAAACCAAATTGTGAAACCATATGCCTAGAATCAGGTGCTTTTCGCACTAGATCATAGAACCGGTGTTCTTCCTGCTGGATCCTGTAATCAGAAAAAGCTTGCTGAACATAACGCCGTGTCTGCAAGTAGCTATAAAAATGAGAGTGAGAAAGATCATATTTACTAAGAAATAAAAATAAAATGCTATTTTAGGCATTTTTTTTATTAAGATGATGAAATTGGGAGACTTGTTAATGTTTAATGCTCTTTTATATTTGTATTTAAAAGACTTTCTGGTATGTTAGTGTTTTTGGGGGTTACCGTTGTGGTAAAGTGTAGAGCATGTGCTTGGGTTGAGGACCTGCTAACATTAATCAAAGTTGTTTTAATAATAAAAAAAATAACTACTTTGGGCATGTCATGGATGCATCAAAACCATCTTATGCTATGCCTAACAAGTTGGCCAATGCCTAAAGTTAACTAAATCCAAGGTTTTTTTTTTTTTTTTTTTGAGTGTAGAAGGATGTCTGCCTAATAATTTATTTCCCAGTTTAATGCTTTAGTTTGAGTTCAACAAGCATACAAAAAAATCACTTCATCAATTTATCAATTTCATTTAAACTCTTTTTGATCAAATTGAGTTGGCCCAACTCAATTGCATTTCATTGCATGAATTTGTTTTTTATGAGTTGGGACTACATATTTATTGGATGGAAATCCAATCCAAAGTTCTTCCAATGAATTTATTTTTTTTTTTTTTTTGAGTGTAAAGGTCTCCCAAAGAATGGAATCAGACACATCACCTTTATCATTGAATTCAAGAAACTGTTTAATATGAGAGGAGATGTATGTGTGAAATTGCTCCTTTAAGAATAAACAAGCGTTTAAACACCAATTGTAATTAGACTGAGACATAGAAAGTTTAAACACCATAGTAAGCGGACTATGATCAGAAATTATAATATTATTACACTTGGTCTGTATACGTCTGTATTCTGTTACGTTCGAAATAAGTTTAGAATCAATAAGAAAATAATCGATTCTAGAATATGATTTGTGCACAAGAGAAAAGAATGAGTAGTCTCTGTCGGATGGCTGTTGCAATCTCCAAATATCAACTAAATTAAAAGACTTACATAAATTATTTAAAGTACTAACTGAACATAAAATGTGAGGGACCTGTGTGGACGAGCGGTCCAAATAATCGTCAAGATAGCAGTTAAAATCACCACCGGTTATTAAATTTGTAGAACTGGGGTCAGGAAGCAAGTCAAAAATTTTCCTGAAGAAGTTAGGATCATCAAAATTTGGACCATATATATTTACACATGTAATTGGGAATGAATTTATATGACCAGATACTAAAATATATCTTCCAGAAGGATCAGACATGACAGTAGACAAACAAAATCGGACAGTTTTCCGAAAAAGGATGGCAACACCTCTGGCCTTTGAGGAAAAAGAAGACTGACAAGACTAACATTAGGCAGTTTTATACTTGCGAGATCCAGTTAGATCTCAGGCGTCTCTGCTCTGTTGGTCTAATGTGAGTCTCTTGCAAAAAAATAATATCGGTAGAGAGAGACTTAAGATGAGCAAATACTTTGCCTCTTTTAATCTGGTGTCCCATACCTCTAACATTCCAAGATACAAATGTGACATTGGTCCCCCCAATATAAGCATCAACCTTTGTCATTGAACTTAAATATCACCAGTAACAGATCAAAGAAAGCAGTAAAGACTGTAATAAAAATAGCCCGGTACACCCCATCATAACATCATAACCCCCCACCCACAACCGTTTCCCCTAATGAAACGGCAAAACTCACCCATCACCAGGAAGGTAGCTGAGCAAAGGGTGAAAAAAACAAAACAAAACAACTAATTCAGTAAGCTGTAGAAAAAAAAAAGTCTCAATCACTCTCCCCTGCTGCTGACAAAATACCAAACATAGAAAAATGTACTGTCAAACTCTGATAGAATCGAGGATGAACTTGAATTAATAACTTAACTATCCACCCGAATCAGACCAATGCAACAGTACAATAAATCAGAATCACTAAAGAGTAGTCATTTGTTAGATAGAGTCCGCATATTTTCGTGCTTCTTCTGGTGAATCGAAAACTGATATCGAGTCCTTGTATTTAACCCGCAATCTTGCAGGAAAGCGAAGAGAACAAGACACACCTGCTTCCTTCAAAACTTTCAGGACTGATCCGAATTTGTGATGTTTGGAGGCCACCTCCGCCATATAGTCCGGAAAGATGTGCACCTGTTTCCTCTTGTAATACAGCGGAGCGTTGTCACAGCTCAGACGGAGGATCAGGTCTTTGTCGCAGTCGTGATGCAGCTTTGCAATAATCGCACGTGGCCTCTCATCTTCTGTAGGCTTCGGTTGTAGCGACCTGTGGGCGCAATCCACCTTGACGGGTTTCGGGAACTTTTCTTGGCCGAACAGCGTAGAGATCAGCCTGGTAACAAACTCCGTGGGATGACCCTGCTCCGCTCCTTCTTTTATCCCCATAAATTTAAAATTAAGGTCATTTACTTTAGCACGAAGAAATCTGTTATCCGAACGCAGTTCCTCACAAATTTTCTCTACTTCGTCCAGGCGTGAATCAACAAATGGCCTCAACTTTTTTCTTAATACCCGATTGTTCGGACTAGATTCGCCAGCACGGCATCTAACGCATCAAGGAGAGTGTTGATAGACAACATAGTGTCCTCAATGTGCTGCTTTAAATCGTTGCCTTGCATCTCGATGGCTGCAAGTATAGTACTGGCGGTGGCTGAGGAGAGGGAATCACTCATGGCCTCGCCATCTTTGCCCTGCTGCGCAGCCTTCGAGAGCTTCTTGGAAGTCATTATTATGTTAAATGTAGAGAAAATGACAACACACTGCTGCAATCGGCAACAATTAAGGAAGAAGCAGTGACACCAAACTTTGGGCGAACTAGTATATTGATGGATATATTAAATAAAAACAGAAGTCAACTTCGAGGAGACTTAAAAAGTGTGTCTACTCCATTCGCCGTGCAAATGTATGTATATATATATATATATATATATATATATATATATATATATATATATATACACACACACACACACACACACACATATATATATATATATATATATATTTGTTTTTTTTGTTTTTGATTTATTTATTTATTTTTTATTAGAATTGTATTCTAGCTTCAAGCATTCTTTTTTTTTTCCATCAACACTTGAACAAAAAGCATTTTTTATCAAATACTACATCTGAATCATATTCAGTACGATGATCAAAGCAAAGATGCAGTAGATGGCTTCCATCAGCACTCCCTAAGCTTGCACAGGCCTTTACCACTTTCTGGATTGACATTTCACTCGGTAACATTAGGCAGTTTTAATTTATATGCTGTTTATTGTTGATGCTCTAGTTATTTTCCATATGCATATGCATACATACGAGATCACTTGTTACTGCGTCTTCCTCGCCTGTGTTTTTGATCTAGTGATTCTGAACTCATTCAGGAGATGCATCCGCGAGTGTATAACAGTGAAGACACGGAAACCCAGAAAATTCTGTGTTTGGCAGGGAAGCGTTGTATCATGAATAATGGAAAATTCTATGTTTGTCGGGGAAAGAGTTAAATGTTCAATAGTTATTTTTATTTAATTTTTTAATGAGCATTATAACTGAACATTTTCAATTAGCAATAGTTTTATTGCATCCATCCATCAGGCAATGATGCATGTGCATGTGTGTAAATGTGTGTTCCCTGACGATATTTTCACTCGTACTGCGTCGTAAGACGCTTGTATGGGAAAAACTCCTTTTTTCCTCTTCAACTGAAGACTTTTCAATCACGCAGTGAAACTGCACGTCCATTGGTTCATGCAGTGCTATATAAACGAACCAATGGCTCGGCGGCGGCGGCGACGAGCGAGCCTATGGCTGAGCAGCCCGCCATAGCCCGCCAAAACGGGCGGGGACTGTGGCTATATAAACGGCCGCTTTGCCGCCGCATCTCAGATTTCTTCTCTTCAACGTCGAAGCTTCTTCCTCACTGACTCTTCGCTGAAACCGAGATTCGCTGTTGAAACGCCTCAGCAGACGGATTGGACATTTTGCAGCGCTCAGCTCGCAGATTCCGGTCTATCCCCTGCCGCCATCCGGCGACTATCTAAAAGAACCTCACAAAAGAGCAAATTTTGACAGCGTTGTTTCAAATGCCGCACCATCATTGTAAGACATGCAGGACTCCCCTGCACACTGATGATGGTCACGCTGAGTGTGTGTCATGCTTGGGGAAATCCCACGCTGACGCTGCGCTCAGCGGGACTGATTGCTCTCATTGCGAGAGTTTCAGTCTTGCCTCTCTGCGCTTGCGGATAGCTTTCTTTTCAGAAAGCGACTCTGCCCCTCGCGCCCTCCCGTCTTCTTCCTCCCAGGGACCTGCAAGGAAAACACAGCGGGGCAGAGGATTGGAGCGGCCAGAGACGAGCGAGCTCACGTTGGATCAGTGCCTGCGTGCCTTGCCGTCACCGCAGAGAGACGATTCGTCGGCCCTCTTGACTCAACCTGATCAGCGTCCCTCCGCGGCTGCGAGCAACATGATCTCGTTCAGTGGGAGTGATGATGAGATAGATGACAGCCTTTCTCTGGCGGCTTCAGACGCGGAGGAGTTATCGGGCTCGGTGTCTGACCCTGCCCTCTTGCCACCATCCTCTTCACGCAGCGCCAGACCCAGAACGGATGAGGAGCTCGTCCTTGTTATGACTAAGGCTGTCAGTGAGCTCGGGCTTGAGTGGTCTCCGCCTGAGGAGCGGTCTCGCAGCAGGCTGGACGAGTGGTTCTCCCGGGGCGCCAGCAAGCCCCCTGCCAACGCTCGTCCCCTTTCTTCCCCGAAGTCCACGACGAGCTCACTAAATTGTGGCGTGCCCCCTACTCGTCTCGCATCCGTCCTTCTGCTTCCTCTGCCCTCACCTCCGTTGATGGCGCTGAAGAGAAGGGATACGAGCAGCAGCCCCCTCTGGATGAGGCCGTGGCCGTGCATCTCTGGCTGCCCACGGCTATCGGATGGAAAGCGAGGGCGAGCCATCCGTCCAAGCCGTGCAGAGCCACGTCTGCACTCGCTGGACGTGCCTACTCGGCAGCTGGACAAGCGGCTTCGGCGCTGAACTCTATGGTTGTGCTTCAGGTCTTCCAGGCCAAGATGCTCACCAGTGAGGAGACCGGTCTCGATGCAGCTCCACTCAGGGACCTGAGGAGCGTGACGGACCTGGCCCTGCGTGCCACCAGGCTATCGGGCAGTCGATGTCCAGCCTGGTAGTGTTGGAACACCACCTTTGGCTCACGTTGACGGAGATGAAAGAGGCGGATAAAGTTCCCTTCCTTGACGCTCCGGTCTCGTCGAACAGCCTGTTCGGACCAGCTGTGGAGGGCTTTGCGGAGCATTTTACAGAGGCTCAGAAGTCGTCTCAAGCAATGCAACACTTCCTCCCGAAACGCACCAGCTCTTCTGCTGCTTCTAGTCGCCCCAATCCTGCGCCGACTCAGCAGCCTGCCAAGCCAACGCCGGCCACTCCCGAGTCCCGACCTCCTAAGGATCAGCAGGATAGAGGGCGTTCCCACTCGGCAAGACACTACCCCTTCCCGAAGTGCCAAGGACCCCGGCCCAAAATCGCCTTGGATCCGGCGCCTCAGAAGTTCTCCTGATCAGCCAGGCAGAAAGAGGAGGGTCCCGAGTCTCGCTACCGCCGGACCACCCCTGCGACAGATGGGAATCCGCATCCTCAACTACCTCGACGACTGGCTCATTCTAGCCCAGTCAGAGGCAGTTTCAACATCGCACAAGACCCTCCTCCTCTGCCACTTAGATTGCCTGGGGCTCAGGGTCAACTTTGCCAAGAGCGTACTGTCACCCAGCCAACGAGTGTCGTTCCTGGGGACAGTTATCGACTCAGTGCAGATGACAGCAACTGTCTTAGCGGAACAAGCCATGATGATTCAGTGCCACGCGGCCTCCTTCAAGGAAGGGACCGCTCAGGGTGTGATCTTAGACAAGGCGCACAGAAGGAAGGTTGTCACGACAGACACTTCCAACAAGGGTAGGGGAGCGCTGTACGAAGGCAAACCAACCTTCGGTCTTTGGTCCAAAGAAGAGTCGGGTCTGTACATCAACTGCCTAGAGATGCTAGCAGTGTGCTGTGCCTGTCAATTCTTCCTGCCGGAAATAAGGGGATACCATGTGCTAATACGCTCAGACAGCAGGTCCGTGGTGTAATACATAAATCACCAGGGCGGCCTCGTCTCGAAGCGCCTCTGCACGCTGGCGAACGACCTTCTTGTTTGGGCTCAGACCAATCTGCGCTCACTGAAGGCGACGCATGTGCCGGGCAAAATGAACCAAGGAGCGGACATGTTGTCGAGGAACAACGTCTCCTTGGAAGAATGGACGCTCCACCCACTCGCGGTTCAGAAAATCTGAGAAGTCTTTGGCAGAGCTCGAGTAGACCTCTTCGCCTCCGAAGACAACTCTCATTGCCCAACCTTTTTCACGAAGAGCACGGATGCCCTGGCCCACGAGTGGCCCAGCCTCCCGCTCTATGCGTTCCCTTCAATCACTCTGCTACTGCAGGTACTCAGACGAGTCAGGGAACAACAGCACAAGCTTCTTCTAATCGCCCCCTCTGGAGGAACCAGCCGTGGGTGTTGGAGTTATTCCAGCTGCTCGAAGCAGCCCCGTGGCCCATTCCCTTGAGACGGGACCTCCTCTCTCAAGCAAAAGGCATGCTGTGGCATCCACGGCCCGAGTTATGGGACCTGCATGTGTGGCCGCTAAACGGGAGCCTTTCGACCTCCCAGAGCGTGTCTTAAACACTATGGCAGAAGCTAGAGCCCCGTCTACCAGACGCCTCTATGCTCTGAAATGGTCCATTTTCTCAGCTTGGTGTCAAGACCGTGACTTAGATCCGGTTACCTCTGATGTATCAGTGGTTCTTTAGTTTCTGCAGAAGATGCTGGATAAACAGCGTTCCTCATCCACCATCAAAGTTTATGCGGCAGCCATAGCGGCTTTCCATGCCCCTATTGCTGCCCGATCGGTGGGCAGGAATAGTGCGGTGGTCCAGTTTATACGAGGCGCCAGGAGAATTAACCCACCGCGTCCTTGTACAGTTCCACCTTGGGACTTACCAACCGTACTAAGGGCCTTGAAGCGGTTAAGCGAGTAGGAGACCTACAGGCCCTTTCCATCAACCCTGCTTGCCTGGAATTTGGGCCTAACAACTCCAAGGTCGTCCTGAAACCAAGGCTGGGTTATGTACCTAAGGTGCGCTCCACTCCGTTCAGAGCCCAGGTCATAGCGCTTTCCGCGCTTTCCCCTTCGACGGATGACCAGGCATTATCCCTGCTCTGCCCCGTCAGGGCCCTGAGGGTGTACATTCAGCATTCTGCCTCATACAGGAGATCATAACAGCTTTTTGTCAGCTTCGATAACCGCGCTAAAGGTAGCCCTGTTATAAAGCAAAGAATTTCCAGGTGGTTAGTGGATGCTATCACCCTAGCATACTCCTCCTTGGGCTTGCAGTGCCCCTTTGGAGTCAGAGCCCATTCCACCAGATGCATCGCCTCTTCCTGGGCATGTTCCAGCGGGGTGTCCATTTCAGAAATTTGTGAGGCGGCCGGCTGGTCCTCGCCGTCCACATTTGTAAGGTTTTACAACCTGGACGTCCCTGCTTTACAGGCCAGAGTCCTTTCTGGTTAGTTTGCAGCCTCCGGCTAGTTTAGCAGTCTTATGGGTTCACTTGACCAGCATTTTTCAAGTCCCTCCTTGACTTGGACGGTCCATATTATATGGATACCAGGTATAAACTATAGGGGACGACACCCAGGCCATGGATGACCCTGATGGCTCAGCCTGTGCTTGGTGTATTCCATTGACTCCCCTGGGTCTTCTCCCATGGGAGTCTTGGTTTTGAGTCGTTCCCCATCATAGCATGGTGTGATTGTACTGGTTCCCATACAAGCGTCTTACGATGCAGTACGAGTGAAAATATCGTCAGGAAACGTACTCGGTTACTTTCATAACCTCGGTTCCCTTAGATATGGGAACGAGTACTGCGTTCCTGGCCGTGCTATGAGCTGCACGCCTCAGTTGCTTCATTTGAAGAAATCTGAGATGCGGTGGTGAAGCGGCCACTTATATAGCCACAGTCCCCGCCCGTTTTGGCGGGCTATGGCGGGCTGCTCAGCCATAGGCTCGCTCGTCGCTGCCGCCGAGCCATTGGTTCGTTTTTATAGCACTGCACGATCCAATGGACGTGCAGTTTCACTGCGTGATTGAAAAGGCTTCAGCTGAAGAGGAAAAAATGAGTTTTTCCCATACAAGCATCTTACGACGCAGTACTCGTTCCCATATCTAAGTGAACCGAGGTTACGAAAGTAACCGAGTACGTTTTTGACCATTTCTAGTTGTTGTGTAATATTGATAAAGACTCCTCTTTAACTCTGCATGTGTATATGATACTGACAGTACAATTGTTGGACAACATTTATACAATAATGAGATGGGTCCACAACAGCTCTCATCTGTGTCTTTTTCTCACTGAAGAATTATTGACTTATGGGGAGTGTTAAACAGATAATGACTACTTCCCTGAAATTCCTTCCCTCTTTCCTAGTTGTTTACAAGTCACCTGTTAGTCACGGCCTGGAGACAACATTCCCCAAAAGCTTGCTCAGTCTTGGTTTCTAAAAGCTTAGTACATGATGTTAGTTACTGTTAATGTTGGTTACGGGCACTGTTTATTATTAAAGCTTTATTAAACTTTTATGATTAATACAATGAGGTAATGTGATGTAACTCTCTGAATTCCAGATGGAAAGTGCTCTCAAACACTGTGTCCTAACCATGCACAGTTTCTAGCCCAACCAACCATGACAGTGCCAATCAAGTGATGTGTGTCCTGCACAAATTTCAAAGTCATTCAACCAAAACTCTATTAAGAACTAAACATCAAACATGCATTATGTTGTGAGTCTAAGTAAGCACTGTTACACACACTGATTGGATTTACATTGAAAGCACAAAACTACATGGAGAAAAACACTAACTGACCTGCTGTTTTTGGTAATTCATAAACCTTTCCTTGTCTCTCCTCAAGGTCATTATATCCTCAGGGGTCGAAATGTTTCTCATGGAAGAAAGTTCTAGTAGATTGATGCAGCCATCTTTTTCACTGACAGCAGCCAGCAAAGCCTGTTTTCTGGTTGGAAGGTAAGAGGAGGGGGTTGGTTACGATGTACGGTAAGTCATTAGTTAGTCATTACTTAAACAGAAGCAGACACAAGCACAAAATACAGTAAACACACATGCACACATAATGATGGGCACAGCAGGAGGACATACTTAGCTATCAAGACCGTTTCGATGATAACTCACAGTCTCCTGCTCTTTTCCTGTGATCAGAAGAATTTAGGCCATATGGGGAACAATTTTGCCCAAAAGGTCAGACAGGGAATCTTAACAAACAGCTGCCTAATCATTAGACTCCTCAAAAAGAAAAAAAAAAAAGAGAGAGAAAAAAAAGTAAAATCCTCTCTCTTACACAAACTATTGTTTGATGCACCCACAATCCATAAAAAACAATGAGTAAAGTAAAATAAACCATGGTGGAGCAAAGCTTATACTGTAGGTGTAATACAGGGGTGTCCAAACCTCTTCCTGGAGGGCCACTGTCCTGCAGAGTTTAGCTCTAATCCTAATTGAGTACAGGTCTTCAGACTCACTTGAAATTTCCAGGAAAGTGTGTTGAAGCTTAATGGAACTAAACTCTGCAGGATGTTGGCCCTCCAAGAGAAGGATTGGTTAACCCCTGGTGTAGTGCATTGTTCCCTCCACATTATCTGCCTTTTAATTTGGTAAGATATTGGTAATTATTAGTTTATCTTATATTTGTTCACATTGTATAGTTTTGCCATATCTTCCTATTATAGTGCATTTTCAGTAGACTGGGGATTACCCAGCATGCAATAACTAACTGCAATAACTTTATTTATTAGACCAGGTTGCTTTTTGTGATATATGGACAACAACCACCAGTTTTAATAAGGAGACGTGTTCAAAAGAGATTGGATTTCAGATGCTGTGCAACGAGATTGGTCCACTTGTTAGTCAAGCTATGCCATGGCCCATTATTCACAATATTGTCACAATATCACATTATCTCCCATTATTAAAATTAACTCTTTTTCATACAAGCCAAAAACCACCTCAGTATACGTAAAAACGTTTCTGCAAATTAAGGGATTTTTTTAAAATTTTTTTATTTTTTTTAATTTGCTGTTTCCATCACTCGTTTTTGATGCGATACATCAAAATGTGCATAAAAACAGGGTGATGGAAACTTAGCAATTTCAATTGTCAATTTGACATCGTCACCACTGCTTAGCTTTTCATATTCAATTTCATAATTAAAATTTAACCTGCAATTTGAGAGACCCTGTATAGCAGCAAAGGGAGTGATTATTGGCTGGTTCCATGGTCTGGATCAGTGGCCATTTGTTTGGATCATTCCAAGAACACACCTATGAAAAAGTTTTTTGCATCCATAAATGACCTCAATTGCATTTAACCCTTCGGGCATCTTCATTTTTGGGTTACACTTAGTCCCTTCTCAGTAAGAAGTGACTGAAACCATGAAATGCATTTTTTTTTTTTTTTAGGAAAATCAATGTAGTATATTTTTGTTCAATAATATTTAAATATTTCTTGATTATCACTTAGAACTTTGAGGTGATTTTATGATACTATGCAATATATATAACATTTTTATGAGCTTTTTTTTCCCCCTAGTCATTTTTGACCAAGAAGGTACAAAGTGTTACTTTTTTTTTTTTGACCCTTTAACATATGCAAATCATCTTCATTATTATTATTATTTTTTTCTTGTGTGTGTGTGTGTTTACATAACTAATGTGACAAAAGTCACCAGGTGTTATCCCATTCTGATGAAGCAAAAAAAAAAAGTAAATAAAAACTCAAAACTTAAAATTTTTCAGTCAGTTCCAACCAAAGAGGCCCAGAGGGTTTAGTTACCCATATCTACATAACAATGTTTATAAAATAGATAGTTTTACTTCTAAATTATGTCCAATTTACACATGCCACTGTGTGAATATTTCCAAATTCTTCTGACCGCACATCAATTTAATTCTGTCAAAGAACCAATGTAGTACAAACTGTTAAAACATTGCAAATTTTGGTCACACTTTTAAGGTCCAACTCTCATTATTAACAAACCATTAACTACAAATTTTGTCTTTTGTTTTTCTAATTTGATGCTTATTAATAGTTAATAAGGTAGCTGTTAAGTTTAGGTATTGATTAGGATTAGGGATGTAGAAAATGCTCATGCAGAATATATCCTTTATAAGTACTAATAAACAGCCAGTATGTTAACAATAGGCATGCTAATAAGCAACTAGTTGATAGTGAAAACTGGTCCCTATACTAAAGTGTTACCCAGTTTTTGTATTTATTTTGTTATTCATTCATAAGCATTGTAAACTATGATTATTATCAAAAGATTGTATTATTTAATTTTTACACAGTAAATACTTAATTTAATTTTTTTCACTGAAGCGAGCGCCGCCACCTCTGGCAATCGGACAGAAGCCCACAGACCAGATTCGTGACACACACAGGGCAGGCAGGGTAACACTGATGGGTAATTTCATTAGACATTATTTTGATTTGCTTCTCCATAAAAATCACATCGGGAATTGCTAATTAGTCGATTAGTCACCGATTAGTTAGTTAATTAGTCCAATCCGATTAGTCACCAGAAGAGACGGACGGCAGCACGCAAGTGTTGTAATACTTGTTCGTAGATCTGTTGTTTAAATTATTTACTTGCCGCTAGGAAGGAATACTTCGTTTCTGTCACGAATCCTGTCTATGCACTTCCGTTTGCTCATCACCAGATGTCGCCTTCTCACTACATTGACTCTCACACTTCACAGACTGTCACATGTCACCCCAGACTACATTTCCCATGTTCCATCTCACAAATTAAACTCACACCTGATATCAATCACACTGCCTATATAACAGCCATACACATGCCCTTCCGTGCCGAGTATTGTATAGCGTATATCTCTCTCCAAGCGATAGCTACTCTATGGAGCCAATTTAGTAATCATAGTCTTGCCTTGCCTGTTTTCTCGTGTTTCCTGATCCTTGCCTGGTTTATCTCGTCTCATTTGTCAGCAGCCTGCCCTGGATTTATCATCTGTTTGGATTAACCCTTGCCTTGCCATTTCGGACTCTGTTCGTGCCTTGCCTGGATTATTGCTCACGTTTTTCTGGATTACCTCTCTTGTCAAGCCCCTTTGGATATTGTTTGCTGTCGACTGACTCACGCCCGTTTTGGATGACTCTTTGCCTTGCCTGCAATATACCTGTTTGCTGTTTACTGAACTTTGCCTGTTTGTGACTACGCCTTTGAATAAAACGCTGCAAATTTTTTTTTCACTTTCACTTTAAATGGATCCGCATGCCTCTCGTCTCGTAGGCTCCGTAACAGAATACTCGGCCACACGAGGATCCAGCGGCTTTTCAAGTGGACATTGGCCAGGTATGAACACTGCAAAACTGGTATTAACCCTTGAGCAGGGCATGCGAGCGCTCGAGGACTATGTACAAGAATACTTAGACCTCGCTTATTTTTCTGATCTACCAGACTGTGTCCTGATAGACTTTTTCTGTGAGGGCATTAACCAGCCGCTCAAATCGCGACTAATTCGTGAGGGTCCCTGTTCATCTTTAAGTGATTTTATGGACTTTGCCTTACTGTCTGTTGGCTCTTTGTTTACTGTGGGTGTCGCGGAAGAGGAACGCGACTCACTCATGAAATGACGGCCGCACTAGAGCATGCTCACAAAATGGTGGCGACAACAGAGCCTGGTCACAAAATGGCAGACACACCAGCGCCCCGTTATGTCACAGCTCAAGTCACTGTTGATCGTCACGAGCCAAGTCAAGTCACAACTGAACTTAAAGAGCTAAGTAAAGTCACAGTCAATGTTAAAGAGCCAAGTAAAGTCACAGTTGATGTTAAAAAGCCAAGTCAAGTTATAGTTGATCTTCGTGAATCCAGTCATATCATAGTTGGTCATCCAGAGTCAAGCCCAGTCACGGTTAATCTTCACGAGTCAAGTCATGTCTCAACTGATCGTCACAAGGCAAGTCACGTCTCCGCTGGCCTTCCAGAGTCTCTTCACGTCTCCGCTGACCTTCTAGAGTCTCTTCACGTCTCCACTGACCTTCCAGAGTCTCTTCACGCCTCTGCTGACCTACCAGAGTCTCTTCACGTCTCAGCGGATCTTCCAGAGCCTCTTCACGTCACCACTGACCCTCCAGAACCACGTCACGTCACCGCTGATCATCCAGAGTTTTGTGACGTCCTGTCCATCACACCCAGATATTCAAGGTCTCAGTCTCTGCCATGGTCTTCTGTCCCACTCTGGTGGTCTTCTGCTCTGCCGTGGTGGTCTTCTGCTTTGTCTGCTCTGCCCTGGTGGGCTCTGGTTTCGTCTGCTCCACCCTGGTGGGCTTCAGTCCTGTCTGCTCCGCCCTGGTGGGCTCCAGTCCCATCTGCTCCACCCTGGTGGGCTCCAGTCCTGTCTGCTCCGCCCTGGTGGGCTCCAGTTTCGTCTGCTCCACCCTGGTGGGCTCCAGTCCCCTCTGGTCTGCCCTGGTGAGCTCCAGTCCCGTCTGCTCCACCCTGGTGGGCTCCTGCTCGGTCTGCTCTGCCATGGTGGTTCCCTGCTCCGCCCTGGCTTCCTACTTCGCCGGCATCATCCTGGTTCTCTGCTCCGCCCTGGCTTCCTGCCTCGCCGGTTCCACCTGGGTACCCTGCTCTGCCCCAGTCTCCGGTCTCTCCACTTCTATGTGGACCTGGCCCTCCATCCCTCCCCCTGTTCCGCCTCCGCTCCACCGCCCTCCTGGATTTTTATTTAGGAGCTTCTGGAAGCCGCTCATCACCAGATGTCACCTTCTCACTACATTGACTCTCACACTTCACAGACTGTCACATGTCACCCCAGACTACATTTCCCATGTTCCATCTCACAAATTAAACTCACACCTGATATCAATCACACTGCCTATATAACAGTCATTCACATGCCCTTCCATGCCGAGTATTGTATAGCGTATATCTTTCTCCAAGCGATAGCTACTCTATGGAGCCAACTTAGTAATCATAATCTTGCCTTGCCTGTTTTCTCGTGTTTCCTGATCCTTGCCTGGTTTTTCTCATCTCGTCTGTCAGCAGCCTGCCCTGGATTTATCGTCTGTTTGGATTAACCCTTGCCTTGCCGTTTTGGACTCTGTTCATGCCTTGCCTGGATTATTGCTCACGTTTTTTCGGATTACCTCTCTTGTCAAGCCCCTTTGGATATTGTTCGCTGTCGACTGACTCACGTCCATTTTGGATGACTCTTTGCCTTGCCTGTGATATACCTGTTTGCTGTTTACTGAACTTTGCCTGTTTGTGACCATGCCTTTGAATAAAACGCTGCAAATGGATCCGCATGCCTCTCATCACGTAGGCTCCGTAACAGTTTCCTACCTATTTCTATTCTGCATTTTCGTTGAGGTTTATATTTTTGATTGCACTTACTGGTAATTATAATAATTTGCGCCTCGGCTAAGAAAGAACCTGTGTCATTTGCATTGCTCCTTGTGCTAAGTGTTAGTTTCGTCTTGAGCTATTTGCACTCCTTTTGGTTATTGGCTGGGCTAATCAGAAGCCGGCCACAGCGACTGTTAAAGTATTTAAACTGCTTGGACGCTGTTAGAACTTGGGAGAAGCCGATTAGTCACCAGAAGAGACGGACGGCAGCACGTTAAGTGTTGTAATACTTGTTCATAGATCTGTTGTTTAAATTATTTACTTGCTGCTAGGAAGAAATACTTCATTTCTTACCTATTTCTATTCTGCATTTTCGTTGAGGTTTATATTTTTGATTGCACTTACTGGTAATTATAATAATTTGCGCCTCGGGTAAGAAGGAGCCTGTGTCATTTGCATTGATCCTTGTGCTAAGTGTTAGTTTTGTCTAACCCAATCTATCTAGACCCTAGACCCAATCCCCTCACACCTTCTCAAAGTAATCTCTCCCACACTCTTACAAGCACTCACACACATCATCAACACATCCCTCCTCACAGGCATTTTCCCCACTGCATTCACGCAGGCTCAGGTAACCCCACTGCTCAAAAAACCTACATTAAACACTTCTCTTATAGAAAACTACAGACCTGTCTCTCTCCTTCCATTCATAGCGAAAACACTCAAACGAGTTGTCTTCAACCACGTCTCATTGTTTCTTTCACAGAACAACAAACTGGATGCTAAATAGTCAGGTTTCAGGAGTGGCCATTCAACTGAGACTGCGCTACTTTCAGTCACTGAAGCCCTGCGAATTGCAAAAGCAGACTCAAAATCATCAATCCTCATTCTGCTGGATCTATCTGCCGCTTTTGACACTGCTAATCATCAGATCCTCCTGTCTACCCTCTCATCTCTGGGAATCACTGGGACTCCACTTCGCTGGTTTGAATCCTATCTCACTGGTAGGTCTTTCAGGGTGGCCTGGGGAGGGGAGGTATCCAAAGCACATCAGCTGGTCACTGGTTCTTGGACCCCTCCTCTTCTCCACATACACTACATCACTGGGTCCCATCATACAGGCACATGGTTTCTCCTACCATTGCTACGCTGATGACACACAGCTCTATCTCTCTTTTCAACCAGATGATCCAATGGTAGCTGCACGGATCTCAGGCTGCCTGGCGGACATCTCGGCATGGATGAAAGAACATCATCTACAGCTCAACCTGGCAAAGACTGAGCTTCTTGTCTTCCCTGCCACTCCAACTCTACAGCAAGACTTCACGATTCAGTTAGGTTCATCAACAATTAACCCGTCAACTTCGGTCAGAAATCTTGGTGTAATCTTTGATGACCAGTTGACCTTCAAAGAGCACATTGCAAAGACTGCTCGATCTTGCAGGTTTGCACTACACAACATCAGAAAGATTAGGCCCTTTCTGACAGAGCATGCTGCACAACTTCTTGTCCAGGCCATTGTCATTTCTAGGCTGGACTACTGCAGTGCTCTTTTGGCTGGACTTCCATCAAACACAATCAAACCTCTACAAATGATTCAGAATGCAGCGGCATGGCTGGTCTTCAATGAGCCCAAAAGAGCCCATGTTACACCTCTCTTTATCTCCTTGCACTGGCTACCAGTTGCAGCTCGCATCAAGTTCAAGACACTGATGCTTGCATATAGAACAACCACAGGCTCAGCACCCGCCTACTTCCACTCACTATTACGAATCTACACCCCCTCCAGAAGTCTGAGATCTGCTAGTGAGCGATGCCTTGTGGTACCATCACAGAGAGGCTCAAAATCATTCTCCAGAACATTCTCATTCACCATTCCTGGCTGGTGGAATGATCTTCCCACCCCTATCCGGAATGCTGGATCCCTATCAATCTTCAAGCAACAACTGAAAACTCATCTCTTTCAACACTACTTGACTTCATCCTAAACTTAAAAAAAAAAAAAAAAACTTTCTCTTGATTTATTACATCCCTTGCTAGCTTGTACTTATTTGAACAATGCCTGAGACTTGTTGTTACGAGCACTTCCTCTGTCTGATTGCCTCTTCAAGATGAATTGCTTTATGTATTCCCCAATTGTAAGTCGCTTTGGATAAAAGCGTCTGCAAAATGACTAAATGTAAATGTAAATGTTATAGAGCCTACAACATCACAGTTGTAGTCATTTGTCTGGGCCTACAAAAACCACCTAAAACAGTAGGTTTTCAAAGAAATAGCAGCCATAACAAGACAGTGTTCTCAAATTTGCATTATCACACATCAGAAAAAAATCATCAAGAATTGTCAAAAAAAAAAAAAAAAAATGCTGAACTGTGAATTTATAAAGACTTCTGCAAGTCTTTTAAATAGTTATGAACATAGCGTAAAGTTTTAGTTTTCCTACAACTTAAAACTTGATATTAATATTATTTTCCGCAAGAACTGATTGTGGCGCTTAAGACCTGAAAAGATAGAATGGTAGTACAAAGACTCTGAATAGCCATTAGGGGGTGCATTATTTAAAGCAAATGTGCTTTTGGGCTTCTCAAATTAAATTTTACAGGACAGTGGCCCTCCAGGACTAGAGCTTCATCTTCCTGTGTAAAATAATCTGCTACGGTCAATCTGTAGCATGTGCATCTCTGAAAGATCCAGAATTACAATCTGCTGAACTGTTTGATCAGAACCTGATATATTAAAACAGTAGCTCACTAAACACATACCAACAAGTCAAGAACAAATGTGCAGTCTGTAGATACACAGTGTATGTTCCTGAAGAGCACAGGATCACTTATCTATAAAACTGTGAAGTAAAGTGAAGTGAAGTGAAATGAGTGTTTTAGAGAGAGAAAAAAAAAAAAAAATAATAATAATAAAATGTGCAGTACTGTCGGTCCCCAGGAGCAGGATTGAAAACCACTGGTGTAGTGTGCAGTATGCAATGCTTGTGTACCAATAAACATAATAAATGCCATGTGAGACTAATTCCTGCATTCCTGTTTCCCCATGTCATTTTGTAAAATGCCAGAGAAACAGATTACAGATTACACAGATAAAGAGAGAGTGTGTGTGTCTTGTCATTATGGTGAATGACTGTGCATGATGCTTTGTGTGTGTGTGTGTGTGTGTGTGTGTGTGTGTGTGTGTGTGTGTGTGTGTGTGTGTGTGGTGTGGTGTGGTGTGGTGTGTGTCTGTGTGTCTCTGTGTGTGTGTGTGTGTGTGTGTGTGTGTGTGTGTGTGTGTTTGTGTGTACACCTGGTATTACCTACGTTATGGGGACAAGTCCCTACAAGTATAGTAAGTATACCAGTAAATTTTGAAATTGTGGAGACATTTGTTTGGTTCCCATGAGGAAACAAGGTTGTAAATCATACAGAAGTGTTTTGAAAATCTAAAGATGCCTGTAGTTTTGTGTGAAGGGTAGGTATAGGGTAAAGAGATACAGTTTGTACAGTATAAAAACCATTATGCCTATGGAATATCTACATAATGATATGAATATCAGTGATAGAGAATATATATATATATATATATATATATATATATATATATATATATATATATATATATATATATATATATATATATATATATGTACTGTACAACCCGAATTCCGGAAATGTTGGGACGTTTTTTTTTAATTTGAATAAAATGAAAACTAAAAGAATTTCAAATCACATGAGCCAATATTTTATTCACAATAGAACATTTGGCGCATCATTAAACTAAAAATATGTCAAAGATGACCACAAACTCTTCAGCAGCTGGAAACCTATATCAGGCAAGAATGGGACCAAATTCCAACACCAAAACTCCAGAAACTCATAACCTTGATGCCCAGACATCTTCAAACTGTTTTGAAAAGAAGAGGATATGCTACACCATGGTAAACATGCCACCGTCCCAACTATTTTAAAACCTGTAGCAGGCATCAAACTTGAAATGAGCCCATTTTGAGCATAAAATTGAAAAATTTCTCAGTTTAAACGTTATGTTAAACTGAGAAATTTTTCAATTTCATGCTCAAAATTGGCTCATTTCAAGTTGTTGAGTTTCTGGAGTTGTTTCAAGTTATGAGTTTCTGGAGTTTTGGTGCTGGAATTTGGTTCCATTCTTGCCTGATATAGGTTTCCAGCTGCTGAAGAGTCTGTGGTCATCTTTGACATATTTTTAGTTTAATGATGCGCCAAATGTTCTCTATAGGTGAAAGATCTGGACTGCAGGCACTCTTCTACTACGAAGCCATGCTGTTGTAATAGCTGCAGTATGTGGTTTCACATTGTTAGGGTTAGGCCTTCCCTGAAATAGATGTCATCTGGAGGGGAGCATATGTTGCTCTAAAACCTTTATATACCTTTCAGCATTCATAGTGCCTTCCAAAACATGCAAGCTGCCCATACCGTATGCACTTATGCACCCCCATACCATCAGAGATGCTGGCTTTTGAACTGAACACTGATAACACGCTGGAAGGTCTCCCTCCTCTTTAGCCCGGAGGACACAGCGTCCGTGATTTCCAACAAGAATGTCAAATTTGGACTTGTCTGACCATAGAACACTTTTCCACTTTGAAACAGTCCATTTTAAATGAGCCTTGGCCCACAGGACATGACGGCGCTTCTAGACCATGTTCACATATGGCTTTCTTTCTGCATGATAGAGCTTCAGTTGGCATCTGCAGATGGCACGGCAGATTGTGTTTACTGACAGTGGTTTCTGGAAGTATTCCTGGGCCCATTTAGCAATTTCAATGACAGAATCATGCCGATGAGTGATGCAGTGTTGTCTGAGGGCCTGAAGACCACGGGAATCCAACAAAGGTCTTCGGCCTTGTCCCTTTTGCACAGAGATTTCTCCAGTTTTTCTGAAACTTTTGATGTTGTTATGCACTGTAGATGATTAGATTTGCAAGGCCTTTGCAATTTGATGTTGAATTAAATTTTGATGATTTTCACAGATTGGAGAGCCTCTGCCCATCTTTACTTCTGAGAGACTCTGCCTCTCTAAGACATCCCTTTTATAGCTAATCATGTTACAGACCTGATGTCAAATAACTTAATTAGTTGCTAGATGTTCTCCCAGCTGAATCTTTTCAAAATTTCTTGATTTTTCAGCCCTTTGTTGCCCCGTGCCAACTTTTTTGAGACCTGTAGGAAGCATCAAATTTGAAATGAGCTCAATTAGTGGATAAGTGTACAATTTCTCCGTTTAAGCATTTGTTATGTTATCTATGTTATATTGTGAATAAATTATATATACTGTATATATATATATATATATATATATATATATATATATATATATATATATATATATATAAAGAAGGGTTCTGATAAAAAGAAAACAAGTAGATGGAATAGAAAAAGAATAGAGTACACTAGTGTTAGAGGGTTCTTTTTTTAATAAAAAAGTAAGCAAGTAGTAGAACAGAAATAGAATAGAGAATGTGAAGCTGATGTCACGCTGCGTTGAGTTCTTGGAAACTGCTTTGTTTATACGCCATACTGGGAGCACATCGCTTCCTTTCTGCTACTGCGTTTAGGGCAGTTTTTGATTTTCTGTCGTGATTGTGAAAAATGTCACCATTGTATATAATTTTTGCTGCATCAAGAAATACAATAGTAACTCACTGCAAGATCATCATTCTGAGAGAAAACTGGACAATGCAGTTTGTTTTTTTTGCCTTTTCTATGTGAAAAAACACTAAGGGAAGCAGGTCGCGGAGATGACGAGAAGACGCCGGATAGTAAATCTAGTAATAATGTCACCGATTAAACCCACTGCCTGTCACTCAATAAACTAATCATATTGCTGTGTGTTTTTGAAAGTTTTGAGTATGTTTGGTTTAATCATTAACATCACCTTTGCGAGTATGACTCTTACTTGTGAATTAACAGAACTTGAACAGGGACATTAAAATGCTTAACACAAATAATGTGTAATGTTGCTTAAGGTACAAAGACAAAATTGTAAAGCATACTACTGTATGTGCAGATACGCACATAAACCCAAAATGTGAACACAACGCATTTATTTACACGTGGAACGCTTATGCACCGAGACAGTGATATTAAAAGACTACATTCTGTACACACCTTACTAATAAAGCATACTATGTGCAGAAAAACTGATGAACCCAAAATCTGAATTTTAAATACTGTCTTAATGCATAAGAATTTTCTTCATTTTTCTAAAGGGAGGAAAATGCTTTGTGTGCATTTAAACAAGTTGCGTAAATATTCTGGGCTCATCTGCATGTCTTTATATCATCACTGTCTTACTACATTAAACCAGCATTTTAAAATGCTACAAACTGTTCACAAGCGTCCAGGGATTTAATTTATTGTCATTTGTTGAAATAAATATAAACATACAGTGTGCTTGTGTCTGTCTGCTGATGTGACCCACAATCTCTGATTGTCCTCCGTGGCCACCGAAAAAATGAATATTTACAATGACAACAATTATACTTAGTCATTAAAATGTTTCCAACAAAGAAATGGCGACACTGTTTTTGTGGTAATCAGATCAACATTTTAAACCAAATTCTACAAAACTTAAGAGAAAAAAATCTAATTATCATGAGAAGCGATAAACTAGCTTCTCTTTCTTGCAAATGATTCAATGAAGAATGTGAATATTTAACTTCAAGGCAAAAAAAAAAAAAAAAAGATAAGCAGATATCCGTATTAATTTCAGCATTTGTAGCAGAGGGTGATCCTCCAAGAATGGCGGTGTCACACAATACCTACTGTGAGGAAGCGTGGAACGCAAAGACGTAATCTCAAACAACAGTCTTTAATAAACATCCAAAGGGTAACACAGGCAGGCAGGAGATACACATAGCACATCTAGACCTTTAACACCAGACAAAGGAATCAAGGGGCAGACAACACTATAAATACAGGGCTTAATGAGAGGTAATGAAAGGGATGCAGGGAGGGATGAGGGAGCCCAGCGGAGCCAGTGGACTGATGGGCTATGGCGGAGAGTAGGGAGCTAGGAGCCATGGTGAAGCCGCTGGGTTGACGGTGCGAGGCGAAGTCCGGGACTCAGAGGCTGGAGGCTGGAGTTTCTCTAGCCACGCCGACGATGGAGATTGGCAGACCCGCAGTGCTCGCACAGAACAGATGGTGCGCTGAGGGTCAGCAAAGGGGGTGCCAGACAACAGCGGTGGAGGAGGCAGAAGTGGGAGGGTGGGTGGGTATTTTTGAGCCGCCGGGCTCTCAGGGCTGCAAACAGGAGCAGAAGCCCTCCCTGGGCCGAACTTGGGAATGGAAGCCCTCTCTGTGTTGCACTCGTAGACACAATCCCTCTCGGGTCTAGACTTGGGAACAGGAGCCCTCTCTGGGTCAAATTTGGGTACAGGAGCCCTCTCTGGGCCTAATTCAGGAACAGGAGCCCTCTCTGGGCCGATCTTGGGAACGGAAGCCCTCTCTGGGCTGATCTTGGAAACAGAAGCCCTCTCTGGGCCAATCTCGGGAACGGAAGCACTCTCTCAGCCAATCTCAGGAACAGGAGCCCACTCTGGGCTAAACTCGTGAACAGGAGCCCTCTCTGGGCTTGATGTGGTAACAAGAGCCCTCTCTGGGCTGGACGAGGAAACAGGAGCCCTCTCTGGGCTAAACTTGGGAACAGGATCCCTCTCTCGACTCTGGTCTGGGGCAGGAGCCCTCTCTCGTCTGTTCTGGGGCTAAAGCCATCTCTCGACTCTGTTCTGGGGCTAGAGCCATCTCTCGACTCTGGTCAGAGACTAGAGCCAACAGCCTTTTCCTCCTCATTCTCCTCTTTTGGGTTGAGGTGAAGGAGATTGCTGCTGTCATCATAGGGCTGGGGAGTGAATCAGCCGGCGGGCTTGACAGTGGAGCGGCCGGCAAGCTTGACTCGGGAACAGAGTGTCTTACTGGGCTGGACAGGGAAACAGGACTGAGAGAGGGCTCCAACGAAGGGGGGAGGAGAGGGGGTAGGTCTGCATATAAGTCCGAGTCGGGATCCCCTTCTGTGTTCCATAGACCCAGTTCGGGTGTTGTAGCCGGTTCTCGCACCTGGTCTGACGTCACAAGCAGCATCGGCTTACGTACGTAGCACATCTAGACCTTTAACACCGGACAAAGGAATCAAGGGGCAGACAACAGTATAAGTACAGGGCTTAATGAACGGGTAATGAACGGGACGCAGGTGAATCAAATGACTGATCAAACGAGAGGGAGAAACTGGGTCACGGGGAGCACATGAGAGGAGAAAAACACACACAGACAGTCCATGGGTGTGACAGGCGTCAGCACCCCAGCATGCAAAATTTCTTTAAAATTGACAAAATTTGAAAGCTGAGAGTCCTGAGACCTTGTTTCATACCAGAAGTAACCTACTCTGTCTTGTCTGTTGGCGTGTTGTCAGTTTCCTCTTTTCTCTGCGATGTATTTTTCACTGCGTGAGAACATAATTTGTAGTGTGAGAGTGGCATTGTTTGTCAGAGATGGCAACAGTAACTAAGGAGGGTGGGTCTTTGCGAACGGTCAGTTGAGGTAAAGGGGTGCAGAGCCAGTGATTGTTTTGTAGGCAAACATCAATGCCTTGAATTTTATGCAAACAGCTGCATTCTGGATTAATTGTAAAGGTTTGATAGAACTGGCTGAAAGACCTGCCAAGAGAGCATTGCAATAGTCCAGCCTGGGCAAAACAAAAGCTTGAACAAGGAGTTGTGTAGCATGTTCAGAAAGAAAGGGCCTGATATTCCTAATGTTGTATAGAGCAAATTTGCAGGATTGGGGAGTTTCAGATGATCATCAATCACAACTCCAAGGTTTCTGGCTGGGCTGTCCTTACATTCATGGTTGATGCACCTAGCACAAGCAGCTCTATCTTGGCAAAGGCTGAGTTGAAGGTCATGGTCCTTCATCCAGCAAGAAATGTCTGTTAGACATTTATATATATATATATATATATATATATAGTTTATATATATTTATATTCATATATTGTTATGTATATATATTGTGGCGGGGTGGAAGGATCACACGACAAGGAGAGCTCAAACAAATGCCCCGGAGGGTGGATTTATTACAAATAAAGAGTGGGGAAGTGAAGGTAGGCTCGCTGAGGTGCTCTGGTGCTCTCCAAGGGAGATTCCGGTGCGTGGTGGATCGGTGCCGTGCTTGACAGGGTTGGATCGGTTACACGCTTGTCTCTGGAAATAAAGGAGAGATCGCACATTAGTTCTCAGCATGCAGGAGATACGTCTCTCCCCATTACCCGGTCTCACGCGGCTTATCTGGCCGCGGGCAAACGAGCGTCAGGTGTGGCCGATCCAGCCGTGATGAGCGGGTGCAGGTGATTCGTGTCCGTCTCCAGGGCAACGCTGATGAGTGCTCGGGATGCTCGTCACACTATATATTGTTTATATATATATACAGTTAACACTCTTTTTTATCTCAAGAGAGTGTTAACTATGGCTACTCACAAATCAGGCAACCAACTGGACCTTATTTACACACGACACTGCTCTACTGATCATCTACTGGTTACTCCACTGCACACCTCGGATCACTTCCTCCTCACTCTTAACCTCAACATGGCTCTTGACACAACACATACCCCTCCACATGTCGTCTTTCGACGTAACCTACGCTCACTCTCACCCTCCCGGCTATCTGCTATGGTTTCATCTTCGCTTCCTCCCCCTAAACAGTTAGCATCTCTTGATGCTAACAGTGCTACTGATACTTTCTGCTCCACTCTTAGATCTCGTTTAGACATTGTCTGCCCCTTGTCTTCCAGGCCAGCCCATACCACCCCTTCTGCCCCTTGGCTGTCTGATGTTCTCTGCGAACATCGCTCTAAGCTCAGGACTACTGAAAGGGTATGGTGCAAATCAAAAAATCCTACTGACCTTAATGTGTATCAGTCACTCCTCTCTTCCTTCTCTGCTAATGTTTCCACTGCTAAAAAGACATACTATCATAATAAAACGAACAATTCATCTAACACTTGCATGCTCTTTAAAACAGTTTCCTCCCTCCTTTGTCCTCCTCCTCCCCCTCCTTCATCAACTCTAACAGCTGACAACTTTGCCATTTTCTTCATTAATAAAATTAAAACCATCAGTGCACAATTTTCCACACCACAATCTGTCAAGCACATCTTACCAGCAAACATATACTCATTTACATCCTTCTCTTCACTCTCTGAGGCAGAAGTATCCAAACTCATCCTTTCTAATCAGCATACTACTTGTCTGCTTGATCCTATTCCATCTCATCTCCTTCAAGCCATTTTTCCTGCAGGCATACCTGCACTCATTCACATCATTAAGACTTCCCTTCACACTGGTGTTTTTCCCTTAGCATTTAGACAAGCTTGCATAACCCCACTACTTAAGAAACCCACCCTTAACCCATCTCCTTTAGAGAACTACAGACCAGTTTCCCTTCTTCCTTTCATTGCAAAAACACTTGAAAGAGCTGTGTTCAACCAAGTCTCTGCCTTTCTCACACAGAACAACCTCCTGGACAGCAACCAGTCTGGCTTCAGAAGTTGACATTCAACCGAGACTGCCTTGCTCTCACCTGTTGAAGCCCTAAGACTAGCAAGAGCAGATTCCAAATCTTTAATAATTATCTTGCTAGATCTGTCCACTGCTTTTGACATGGTTAACCACCAGATCCTCCTGTCAACCCTATTGGCAAAGGGCATCTCAGATAGGTCCTTCAAGGTATCTTGGAGAGGTGAGGTGTCCAAGTCGCAACATCTAACTACTGGGGTGCCTTAGGGCTCAGTTCTTGGACCACCTCTCTTCTCTGTCTACATGGAATCACTATGTTCTGTCATTCAGAAACATTGCTTTTCATATCACTGCTATGCTGATGACAACTTTATGTCTCATTCCATCCTGATGATCCGACGATAGTTGTTTGCATCTCAGCTTGTCTAACAGACATTTCTTGCTGGATGAAGGACCATCACCTTCAACTCAGCCTTGCCGAGACAGAACTGCTTGTGGTTTCATCAAACCCATCGTTTCATCACAGTTTCACCAACCATTTAGGCACATCAACCATAACTCCTTCAGAAACAGCCAGAAACCTTGGAGATATGATTGATGATCAGCTGACTTTCTCAGACCACATTGCTAAAACTGCCCAGTCCTGCAGATTTGCTTTATTCAACATAACGAAGATCAGCCCCTTTCTTTCAGAACATGGTTCACAACATCTTGTTCAAGCTCTTGTTCTGTCCCAGGCTGGACTTTTGCAATGCTCTCTTGGCAGGTCTTCCAGCCAGTTCTATCAAACCTCTAAAATTAATCCAAAATGCCGCTGCAAGATTAATCTTTAATGAGCCGAAAAGAATGCACGTCACACCTCTGTTTATCAATTTGCACTGGCTACCAATAGCTGCTTGCATAAAATTCAAGGCATTTATGTTTGCCTACAAAACCACCACTGGCTCTGCACCCTTTACCTAAATTCATTACTTCAGACTTATGTGCCCTCTAGAAGCTTGCGTTCTGCAAGTGAACGGCACATTATTGTGCCATCCCAAAAAGGCACAAAATCACTTTCACTGACTTTTACATTAAAAATTCCCTCCTGGTGGAATGACCTGCCCAACTCAATCCGAGCAGCTGAGTCCTTAGCCATCTTCAAGAATCGTCTAAAACACATCTCTTCCATCTGACCCTCTAACCCTTTAGCACTCTCTATTCTAATTCTATTCTTTAAAAAAAAAAAAAAAACTTGTCCCTTTTAGACTTGCACTCTATTCATTTACTAACCGCTTGTTTTTTCTTAAAAAAAGTAACACTAGCTTCTCTATTCTTTTTATTCTTTTTGTATTCTATTTAAAGTCGTGACGTATTGTCAAGTATGGTGACCCATACTCGAAATTGGTGCTCTGCATTTAACCCATCCAAGTGCACACACACAGCAGTGAATAGTGAACACACACCCGGAGCAGTGGGCAGCCATTGCTCCAGCGCCCGGGGAGCAATTGGGGGTTCGGTGCCTTGCTCAGGGGCACCTCAGTCATGGTATCAAAGGCAGAGAGAGTGCTGTTCATTCACAATCCCCACCTTCAATGAACAGCACTCTCTCTGCCTTCGATATATATTTTATATTTCTATTTATATTTGTATCTATTTTTATATTTTATATTTCTATTTATATTTGTATCTATTTGTATTCATTTGTAAGTCGCTTTGGATAAAAGTGTATGCTAAATACTAAATGTAAATTTAAATGTAAATGTAATTCAGAATCCACAGAAGGTAAGGCCACATTGCTTAGATGGAAATAGTATCTTGCAGGTGGAGAAGGCGACAGAAGACGACGGATAGGGCAACACTGTCCAATAAGGTGATTAGTTGGGTGGAAATGCAGGGTAACATTGACAAGACCAGATAGTGAGTGCTTGTGAAGTGGTTTATATGGAAGTCCATGATTAGTGATTGCAGGTCCGTGCAATTAGAATTCCGGTGACTGTGATGGGATCTGGTACTATGGTGTTGGCTGATTCTGTGATAGATACAAACGGTGAAACGCTTGCTTTAATCTGCTCTAGACATTTTTGTTGTTTTGTGTAAAATGGCTTGATAGTATAAATGTGTGTACTGTAACAACGTTTAGGTGGCAAGCGTGCCAAACTCTGACATGCCTCTGCATGAATGTAATGTTTGTGATGCTACAGTTTGTCATTTAAGTACACAGGAGTTTATAAATATGTTTGATTTGTGTTCTTCTGACACCTCAGCTGTGCCCACAACTGCACAATACATGTCTTTTCATGAGAATGAACAATCAGAGGGAGTCTCCTCCCTGTATCTAACATACACATAACACACACACACATACACACAGCCGTTGTCTCTTCACACGTCTAACTCAACCGTGGTAAGCCCAAAATGTCACTCATTCAGAAACACACACCCCAGTACATATACACTCAGTACAGACACACAATATTTATTTATTTATTTTATTTATTGGTTTATTTAATAGGGACCATGCATATTCATGAACATTGGTATATATATATATATATATATATATATACATATATATATATATATATATATATATATATATATATATATATATATATATATATAAAAAATACACCATGTAAATATGCCAGAATTAGTAACAATAACTACTTTTCATCTGCAGTCCCTAGGCAGGTAACATAAAACTAACATAAAGACAACCAACAATAACACAACATTCATTCAAGTACACATAGTGAAAACATATACATTGACAACAAACAACAACAAAACAAAACAAAAATACATAATGGAAGTAACATTGTTCATCCACCTCTATACTGCATTCAATTTAACAGTGAAAGTGTATAAGTGATAAATGTGTGACAGTTTAAAAATGATTACATCTCTGGTTTTCTAGAAACCACTGTTTTAAGTGAGTTTTAAAGGTGTTGAATGTAGGACACTCTCTTATTGGGAGGGGCAAACTATTCCAGAGTTTACCACCTATTATTGACAATACATTTTGTCCGAAAGTTGTACGCCTAAATGGTATCAGACAGTCCCCATTTACAGAGGCCCGTGTACTAACTCCGCTTTCAAGTCTTTGGAAAAAGCCATGCAGCGACAATATGACGTAAAAAGTGTTATGAGAGACAAAAACACCTGCACGCAAACCTTTGATGTCCACAGATCTACACTTTGAGGTTTGGATTCTATTCTGTGTATATGAATTACTCTTGTATGCAGATGAAAGAGTAGTCATTTTACACATTTCTAGCATATTTATAACATATTCTAACATATTTACCGAAATGTTTAAAGCATTGTTTTATTTTATTTATTTATTTTTTTGTTATTTTGTCACATATTCAGATACATACACTCTATATAGACAAACTATACTAAAATGAAAAAAGCATGTGTTTCCTTGACATTGCTATAAAAGTACACATTCCTTCAGCCTCTGATTTCTGTCTGCTCATGCAATTTAATCCCCCTCACACAAAATGTGAAAAGTTAAGTCAGTTAGTCTTCATTTACACTCCAAGACTTCATGGAGAGATTGTTTTGTCAAATCAGACTTTTTCGTCTCATATGTTGCTACAATTATGAATGTGTTAAAAATTAACCATTTATTCAAATTGTGTATGGGGTACACAATTTGAACTCTGTTTATAATCACTGCAGCTGTCAGTCACTTTGCTTTACCGCAAGCTGACTGAGCACTACACTTTTGCAAAAACTCCCATTATATTAAAAAAGCTGTCCTCACTGCATAATAAATCTCTCATTTACATCATGTCTACATTCTGTTGGTTATAGTGAGAGGATTTGTGAGTGTGCAGAACTCAGTGACCTCATGCAGAATAAAAAAAAAAAAAAACAATGGATTATGACTAATTTATGGTGCCATCATGTCATTTGGAGCTGTTCACATCCTCGAACTCGGAATTATGTGTCTATGGATACACTGCTAATGCCAAAATTAATGTGTTTGAGTAATCAACAGACAAAATGCTAGTTAGTTAACTGTGGTTTTGTGAATTCCAATTGACTGCCAGAGGCAGTGCTTAATTTCTGTGTATTCTTGTGTATTCAAAGTGACAAATAGCACTGGCAGTCATCTGGAATTTACAGAACCACAGTTACCTACATAACTAGCATTCTGTTTCATTCTTTCTGACTGCCAGATGGCAGTGCTTAAGCACTAGTGGATGACTTCTACCAACATAGTCATGAGGAATATCACTCACTTGAAAAAGTCAAGGGAAAAAATAAAAACTGCTCCTTAAGACCTATCAAACTCACAGCATGCGGTAGCAGCACTGACTGTGGAGAGGTGAGCAAAAGTACATGAAGAAGCCCAGGTAGCATCTGCACAGATATCTGCCATGGACACACCTCTAAAAGTAGCCCAAGATTCAGACACAGCCCTAGTAGAATAACAAGAGATATGCTCCTCCTGGCAGGGGCTTTTGGGCCTTTTTTATATTGTAGTGATCACCTCCACTATCCAATTCAATAATTCCTGCTTTGCAGAGATATAGCAGCACCTTTCCTGATGCCACCATTGCAAACAAATAGCTGATATGTTTGTCTAAGATGAAGGTAGAATCCACATAACACAGGACAAGACAAGTGATCCTTGACTCATCTAACTGGCATGAACACAAAAATGCAGCCTGTTTCACAAACTGAGAAAACAAAACTTTAGGAAGAAAAGATGAATTTGGTAGAAGCACAATGCCAGAATCATCCGGCAACTAACATAAGTGTGACTCACTAACAGACAACGAATGCTGCTAAGTGACTTGCTTAGTGGAAGAAGTGGTCAAGAGTAAAGCAGTTTTCACAGACACTGAAGTTCTGAGTTTACAAGCTGTAATGAATTCAAGTTGTAATGGTATGAATTCACTTTTATACACTTCTGATTGGCCACAGGGTGTTCACAAAAATACCCATAGTGGTTTTTGAAAGCAGCTGTCTATCAAATGTATCTCTAGTATTTAGAAGTAAGATTAAAGAAAAAATGAAATAATATCAAAAACAGGTCAGTGAAAGTTTGTGTTCATACTCACTTTAACTGCAGGATCTCTGTTAGCTGTTTACTGTGATCAGCTCGTGTCCTGCTCAGCTCATTGTCACGTTCAGACAGAGCATTCTGCGTAGACGACAACTGTTGTCTTGTAGCGTCTAACTCTTTTCTGGTTTTGTCTAGAGCCGACATCAATTCGTCCAACTATGAGTAAAAATTGAGTTTTAACTATAAGTAAAATTATATAAACACAGTGTACTTATGAAATATTCATGTATTTCCTTTTTATCTTCCATTTTCTCTTTATATTCTAAATTACAAACACAGTCTGAACTATTAACACATAAACAACTGTACTTTTCACATTTTTATTCAAGACATTGAGTAATCAGGATAGGCTGGAAAATGTAAGTGAACCATTGTGCTACGACTTCTCCAAAAGTTTATTGGAGTAAGTTAAGGAGATGGGATTTGGAAGTGCCCCTTAAATAAAGGCACACAAAGCTTAGTTACTAACAAATCTGGTTTTCTGAAAAAAGACTGGTCAGTGTGAACAATGCTTCAATCCAAAAAGATTAAATTGCAATACAGAAATTCACAAAGTTGGAAAATGCTTGTCTTACCTGTTTTGAAGTATTGGGACTCATTTCTACAGCGTGGCCTGGATTCACAGACTGCTTTTGGTTCTGTTCCTTCACTTGTCTGCAACGCAGAATATTTGAATGATTGCACAGAAAGGTGTTCGGCATCACATTATAAGTCTTCTTTGGCATAGCGCTTAAGTGAACAGTTATAACTGATGTTGTGTGGGTCTGACCATTCATGTCTTTCACTTCAACTACAAGTACACTTGGTTTACAGATTTCAGGTGCCCAAAAAATCTGATAAAGAACTATTAGTTTATACGATTCCAGAGAAAGGTGCAGCTGATTATGCATAGATCAACTGTGCAGTCAATCTTTAATACACATTTTAGCCACAAATTTCTTAATACATTTTGAGAAATCTGAATATATGTAATATTGATTATTGATGCCCCTTGACAGCAAAGGTTTCTCATTGAAAGCAATGGGCAACAGTGGGTGATATCGGTAAACAGAAACAGATGCTTTTGTCATCTGTATATTAACATGCGGAGCTGTTGAACATGTGACAGTAGTGGATGCTTTGGGAGTGAGAATGGCATGGAAGCTAAGTGACCTTCTCACTCTGTTCACTTTCTGTTTTGTTGCTTTGGTGTATGTATGTATGCATATACTATATATTTGTTTGAATTATGTCTTTTCAGAAATCCAAAAGGAAAGAAAGCCAGGGATAGTAACACTTAGTAACGCTAGTGATATATAATGCTACAGTATGTAACATTTATTTCCCCTGCTGATGTCACAATGTACCCAACTATGGGGGTGAGTTATAACACCTTAAGAAAACACGGACATGGATATATTTTGTTATTTTCTCAGTCACATACTAAATGATAATCTAGGAATAAAAATGCAAATTTTATACTTTACTTTTGTAAATCTTTTAGATTTTTACTGTTATACTTCATCACTGTTACTTCACGTAACATGTACCCTGTGTACCTAAAAACTAGGCTCATACTAGGCGCCTTTCATAAGAAGTTAATTTAATTAATTTAATTTGTGCATTATATTCCAACTTTCTATGATTCTCTTTCTCATTAATTATATTGTCTTGTTATTTTTGGAGCTTGTTATAATAATAATAATAAAATAATAATAATAATAATAATAATAATAATAATAATAATAATAATAATTATTATTATTATTATTATTATTATTATTATTATTATTATTATTATTATTATTAATGATAATAATAATAAATGTGTACAACTGAAGAAAGACTGTCATATGCATTTAGAATGACAAGAGGATGAGTAAATGACATTTTGACTCACAGTTTAGCCTTGGGTAGAAGACTAATGATATTCTCAAAAACTTGCTGAATATGTGCTAGAGTGAAATTACCCTATGAAAGATTATTTAATAGTTGGCATATACCTCTCCAGCTCAATGATTCTCTTGTCCTGCTCAAGACATTCAGACTGCAGCTCCCGCAAAAGAGCCAGCAATCTCTGGACTTCAGCATTAGACTTCTCCACTCCCTCTTTATGACGGACAGCTTCTGTTTGGACAACCTGAAGTTGCTCTGACAGCTCAGGGTTCCAGCGAGCAACATGTTCAGCTTCACACACCTTCACTCAGAAAAAAACAAGAACAAAAAAAAAAAAACACAGGGTCAAGTTTTATATACTTATATCATGGTAAATCTATACATGCGTTCTAAAAACCATCACATTTAAGAATCTGTGCACGTAAACTTCACACTTGTAGTATCCTCACAATTATATTCCTTCTTAGGGAAAAATGGTATCTGTGAGGATTTCCAGTCAGGATTTAAACCGTTTCATAGTACTGAGACTGCTCTCATTGGAGTTACAAATGACCTGCTCTTATCATCTGATCGTGGTTGTATCTCTCTATTAGTGCTACTGGATCTTAGCGCTGCGTTCGACACTATCGACCACAACATTCTTTTGAATAGACTAGAAAACTTTGTTGACATTAGTGGAAGTGCATTAGCATGATTCAAATTGTACTTATCTGACCGCCATCAATTCGTAGCAGTGAATGAAGAGGTATCATATCGATCACAAGTGCACCTCAAGGCTCAGTACTAGGGCCTTTACTTTTCACGCTTTACATGTTACCCTTGGGAAATATCATCAGGAAACACGGTGTTAGCTTTCACTTTTATGCTGATGATACTCAGCTGTATATTTCTTCGCGGCCCAGTGAAACACACCAAATTGAGAAACTAATGGAAGGCACAGTCGATATAAAAAACTGGATGAAGAGTAATTTCATACTGCTAAATTCTGAAAAAACAGAGGTGTTAATTATCGGACCTAAAACCCCCACATGTAATAACTTAGAACTCTGTCTAACACTTGATGGCTGCTCTGTAAATTCTTCGTCATCAGTTAGGAACATAGGTGTGCTATTTTATAGCAATCTTTCCTTTGACAACCACGTTTCTAGCATTTGTAAAACTGCATTTTTTCATCTTAAAAATATATCTAAACTGAGACCTATGCTCTCAAAGTCAAATGCAGAAATGTTAATTCATGCATTTATTTCCTCAAGGTTAGATTATTGTAATGCTTTATTGGGTGGTTGTTCTGCACACTTAATAAACAAACTCCAGATGATTTGTTAAATGTGTTTCCAAAAATGGATTATAATGTTGCAACCTTCTCAAAGATAGGGGAAGAAATATTCTGAATATTACAATGTCCAGAGGGTCAATGAAGCATGACATTTCAATCCAGCCAAAGCCAAGACACACCATGCATGAATTTTTTAATCCCGATTTAGAGTACCCGAAAGTTCTCTTTAAAAAAAAAAAAAAAAAAAAACAAATCGCTCAGTATGTCACTATGGGAAACACTTCAAGCATGATAGTGTCACGTTGTGCTACAGAGAGCAAGGAGTGAGGAGACGAGGAGTAGAATGAAAACACAGTCTTTAATGAAAATCCAAAACCAAGGAACATGGAGAACACTGGAGACACGAAATGACGTTTAACAACGGACACAGAGGGAGGGAAGCATAGGACTTAAAAAGGGAAGGAGATAACAAGATAATTAAACAAACACGGCTGGAAATTAATTAACTAATAATGAGAACAAGACGAGGAAAGGAAACAGACCAAAAAAGGGCACGAGAGGAAGCGAACACCACATCTTACCAAAGAGGAAACCAATCACAGCTCATTACCAGGAGCCCGCCCCTTCCCTTTACATATCGCTGTGATTTCTGAAACGGCATTCTTGATCTCTTCCCCGTAAACTTTTCTTCAGTACGTAAGCTCTGCTGTACCATTAAGGTTGATGTTGCCGAATGCAGAGCAGCTAGAATCAATTGTGGATTTATCTGTTTGTCACTGAGTTTTTCTACTTTGCTTTTAAATCCGTGGTCTACTAACATAGCTAACGTGTCAAGGCGAGCTACATTTCTGGCCAGCTCACCATGTCGGTGTCTAAGATGCCCCTCTCGCTCATATCTTGCAACATGTGGATTCATGATCTCCAGTAGGGATTCGCATCCGATGTGTATTGCATGCATGGCAAACATGATCAGACTCCACTGGTGGACGCAGAAAGTTGTGCACATGTAACCCCCTGGGTCCTCCTCGCACCCGCTCCGAGTGGGACTCGAAATTGGGTCACCGGCATGGGAGGCAGGCGCACTGACAAGGAGGCTCCTTCTCCCTCTCTCCTCAGGTCCTTTCTTTGTTGAGGGACATTATGGATGCTTATGGATTCCTTCATCTGTTAGCAGAAGGCAACGAGGTGGAGGGAGATGATATGAGGAGGTGTTAGCTTGCCTTCTCAGTGATGAACTGGATAATGAGGAGGATGACGCTATCCTGTCTGCAGCCCAAACATCCAGGCCCATGAGCATGCAGAGTGGCGACTTGGCACCCCGCAAAAAAAGAGAATGTGGTGTATGAATGAAAAGTTGGTTCCAAATTGTGTTCAGGCCAGTTCTGCTTCCCCTCATCACATGTTCAGTGTACCACAAGTTCAAGTGCAAAAACCTCAGCCACCAGAAGGATGTGGTCTGATAAGTTCAAGCACAAGTTCTCAAGAGTGTTGTTACAAAGCACTTCAGCCCCTGGGTTTAAAGCAAATAATAAAGAATCTCTGTCGCATCCAGGCTCAATGGCGAGGGCGCAGGGAGACTAAATCAAAATATCAGTGAAATAAGGGTTACAGGCTTCAGTTTGCTGTTAACCCCCCCTCTATGAATCCCCACAATGGGTTCATAGCATCTGTGGTGATAGGGGATTCAGCTCAGGTAGAAGCAGAAATATCCTCCCTTTTAAAGAAAAGAGCTATAAGACGAGTTCCAGTGGGGGAAACTCAGAAAGGCTTTTACTCCCGTTATTTTTTATTTTTTTTAATTTCAAAGAAAGACGGGGTTTAAGCCTGATAATGGACTTGTGTGCTCTAAACAAGTATATAAGGAAGTACAAATTCAGAATGCTCACATTCTGAGCGTTGCAGAGAGCGTGCATTGCAGGACACTTAATTTCCAGCGATATCGTCGACTTGATTGCACAGATGCTATTTAAACTGAACTGAGCTGGATGATGACATCACTGAATTCAATAATGAAATACCTTTAACTGAAAACTGAGTGTTTAATCTTGTCATTTTATATAATTGACACACTATTTTCCTATTTTGATATTGGAAAGTTGCTTTGACACAATCTGTATTGTTAAAAGCGCTATATAAATAAAGGTGACTTGACTTGACACAGAGATTAGGGTTGCCAACCGTCCCGTATTAGCCGGGATGTCCCATATATTAGGATTAATTTATGTGTCCCATACGTTACCTCCCTTGTCCAATTTTACGACTGCTAACCACTGACTGATACAACAGCAGCAGTGCTGATCACTTAAGAATGATCACCGACACCTGTCATCAGCCAATCACAGCTGCCCTCACACAGTATACATTAAGTACATTTACATTTACATTTAGTCATTTAGCAGACGCTTTTATCCAAAGCGACTTACAATTGGGGAATACATAAAGCGATTCGTCTTGAAGAGGCAATCAGACAGAGGAAGTGCTCGTAACAACAAGTCTCAGGCATTGTTCAAATAAGTACAAGCTAGAAAGGAAAGGAATAAATAAAGAGAAAGAAAGTTTTTTTTTTTTTTTTTTTTAAAGTTTAGGATGAAGTCAGGTAGTGCTGAAAGAGATGAGTTTTCAGTTGTTGCTTGAAGATTGATAGGGATCCAGCATTCCGGATAGGGGTGGGAAGATCATTCCACCAGCCAGGAATGGTGAATGAGAATGTTCTGGAGAGTGATTTTGAGCCTCTCTGTGATGGTACCACGAGGCGTCGCTCACTAGCAGATCTCAGACTTCTGGAGGGGGTGTAGATTCGTAATAGTGAGTGGAAGTAGGCGTGTGCTGAGCCTGTGGTTGTTCTATATGCAAGCATCAGTGTCTTGAACTTGATCCGAGCTGCAACTGGTAGCCAGTGCAAGGAGATAAAGAGAGGTGTAACATGGGCTCTTTTGGGCTCATTGAAGACCAGACGTGCCGCTGCATTCTGAATCATTTGTAGAGGTTTGATTGTGTTTGATGGAAGTCCAGCCAGAAGAGCATTGCAGTAGTCCAGCCTAGAAATGACAAGGGCCTGGACAAGAAGTTGTGCACCATGCTCTGTCAGAAAGGGCCTGATCTTTCTGATGTTGTGTAGTGCAAACCTGCAAGATCGAGCGGTCTTTGCAATGTGCTCTTTGAAGGTCAACTGGTCATCAAAGATTACACCGAGATTTCTGACCGAAGTTGATGGGGCAATTGTTGATGAACCTAACTGAATCGTGAAGTCATGCTGTAGGGTTGGAGTAGCAGGGAAGACAAGAAGCTCAGTCTTTGCCAGGTTGAGCTGTAGGTGATGTTCTTTCTGACATTAAGTAAATCAGAAATCGTGAACATAACTGTTCGAGGAAGACTGCAGAATCCTCTGCCGGCTGGTCGCTCATGCCTCACTTTAACGCCAATTCTGTCCGTGTTTTGACTTTAGTTGACTTTTCATGAGTCCAACATCCAGCCGCACAATAAAAAAAACAACCTATCTGAGACGTGAACAGTAAGGGAAGTCATCTTTCACTATTGTACTGTTGTAAAATAGAGGAAAAAAAAAAAAACATTTTTAAATTTAATTAATAGCTTATTCTTAAGCGTGGACCTTATTCTTGAAACAAAAAATGACAAGCACCAAAAACAGCCAATATCAAATCTATAAGTTGTCTTTAAATTGAAAATTACGCATTTTCAAGTATACTAATGTATACGTGTCCTGTATTTTCCTTTTCTGAAGTTTGGCAACCCTAACAGAGATGCTCATGTCTCCTGTCATGAATCTGATGATTCCATCTCAGGAGATACAGTAGGGCATCATCTGTAGATCTTTGCCTCATAAGCAAATGCAAAGTGTCCACAATATTTCTCTCACAAGGACGAAAATGTGCCTTTGGGTGTGGATGCGCTAACGCACCCATGGCCAACATGTTGCTTTTTGCATTGCCACCGCTTGGTCTAACTTTACTGATCCTAAACAGAGTAAGAGAAAATGAGTTATCTCTCCTTCTGATAGCTCCTCACTGGCCGGGAAGGCTGTGGCTAGCAGAGATTGATCAGCTCCTTCAGGGAGAGCCCTAGCCACTCCCATGGTCGCTGTCACAAGTGAATGGGAACATATTTCACCCCCACCCAGAGCAGACCCCGTCTGAAACTATGGAGAGTGTTCATATTAAAAGGTTAGTTCACCCAAAAAGGAAAATTAACCTGTGTTTTACTCATCCTCAAAGCATCCTAGGTGTATGTGATTTTCTTCTTTCAGGCAAATCCAATCGGAGTTATCTTAAAAATTGTCTTGGCCCCTCCAAGCCATTCAATGGGGGTAAGCAGGTGTTTGTTGTCAACAGTTCAGAAGATGTGAAATAAAGTGCGCGCATCTGTAATAAAAAGTGCCTCACATGGCTCCGGGGGGTGAATAAAGGCCTCCTGTAGTGAATCCATGCATTTTTGTAAAATAAATATGCATATTTCAAATGTAATAAACACTTTTTTCTCACTTCCGCTGACTGTGGTATTCGGAAGTCCTGCAGGCGGATACGTGGTATGTGGAAGCCGTGCAGGCGGATGATGCAGAACATGAACGATGAACGTGGAGAGAGAACAAAACAAAACACCGGTCACGAATTAGAAGCACAAAACGAGGATTTGTAAAGAAAAATGTCAGAGGATTTCAATATAAGCTAAGAGGAGACTGGTTTTCCTTTGCTAAAGTAAGGAAACTGTTTCCTTTGCTCCTGCATATTTCAGAGGTGCGCGCGATGCTTTGTTCCTTCACAACAAGAAAAAAAAAAAAAAACACTCTCCAAAACCTTCGCCCTCTCTGTTCCTCATTGGTGGAATGAGCTGTCAACCTCCACCTCAACTGATAAAAGCATCACACATCAGCAGCTGAAGACATACCTCTTTTGCAAGCACTTAAGCACTCCACACTCTAAAAATAATGCACTTACACACAAAAAAAATCCTCTCTGCATTTCTCCTCTTATCTAGCTTGGTTTCTAATCGTGTTGTCTAATAAACCTAGCATTGTGTATTACGACTGTTGTTGACTCTTTGACAAATTGCTTTGTTCCTCTTTTGTACATTGCTTTGGATAAAAGTGTCTGCCAAATAGATAAATGTAAAATGGAAATGGAAATACTACATTTTTTATCTAATGACTTATTTTTTTTAACATGATCTTACTCATAACTGTGACAAAACAAATGCCAGCACAGTAAATATGCAGAGGCCCGTGGGCTATAGCAGATTATTTTCATTGGATTTTGTTAATCAGTGCTTCTAGCATCCTGATACTGCTATTAACGCTGTAAAGTCTCAGGATTGTTTATGGCTGCTTCTCTTGGGAAAGCACCACTATACGTGGCACCATGTCAAAAGCAAGAAGGTATAATTTTCCTAGATTGATGTATGTATGCTCAAGAGAACATAAAAGAAAACATTCTAATAAACTTTGATTGCCTAACAGATTGTCACAGCATGATAAACAATAAGGATTGTGCACAGATTGTGCAAAAGGAAGATGAGGACATCTATAAAGTGTATTTATTCTCTCTCCCTCTTTCACTCTGTCTTTCAAAGACTATTGGAATTGAGTATTACTAAAGCAAGGCTAAGAACTACTGAAGGTAATATTAAGCGCACCAAGGGACTGTGATACTGAGGAGTCCCTAAGGATGAATTGCACCCACAGAGAGTATTATTTAAATACCAAGTTCTGTCATGAAACTCTAGATGGTGCAGGCTGATGGGTCGTTAACGCAAACTGATGATATTCACAGCGTTAAACTACTTGGCACAAGCTGATTGGTTAATGTTACATACACAGCCAATGAGCTTAGGTTAGCATCAGGGGCGGTTCTAGACCCTTTTAGGTGGGCTTCAGCCCCCCTAAAACTATAATCAGCTATCTGAACGATCAGGCCAGTGCTGCTTCCTCAAGAAAGTTTATCATTCTCGCTCGTTTATCGATCTCAATGTGGTACTCACGTGCTGTGATAGATCGTTAATGTGCACGCACACATTTGAATGAAGCGCGCATGCACTGAGAGGCACTTCACGGACAGCACGCCTGGTCTCATGAAAGTGCGTTTCAATGCACAATTTTCTGTTTCTATTTGGTGTGCTTATGATACGCACCTTCCCCACACCCCTAAACCTAACCATTGCGTCTCATAGGCATGCCAAAGTCAGTTTTTGCATATAAATAGCACACCAAATAGAAACAGAAAATCGTTCCATTGAAACGCACTTGCATGAGATCGCGTCATTCACTTTTGCATCTTCTCGAGCAAATAAGCAAATACACTAAATAATATTATGTCACAATTGCTGTCTTGATGAGTATCCAAGTAAATGCAGTCGGTTACGTCTTAAATAAACATAAACAGTTACAAAAATATTGGATGTGTGTCATTATAACGGATCCATGCATTTCTTATATTAGGCTAATAATGTTGATCAAACAACAAAAGAAAAACATGAGAATCACTCACTAACTAACTTCTGTAACTTTAATAGGTAATTGTAATACAGTTTTCATAAGCACAGTAAAATACTATTTATTTAGTTAATTTGTATCGTTGTATCTAATGGTCTCTCTGAGGGTTAAGCCCCCTAAAGATGAAATCCTAGAACTGCCCCTGGTTAGCATTCACTAGAGCACTTCACAGCGCACTTTCAGAGTTCCTCTGAAAGCCTCCACCTTCCCCAGCTTCATCTGTATATAACTGCTACGGGTTATTCTATATGCTATTTGTGCAGCAGAAGTATGTCTTAAATCAGGGGTCACCAAACTTGTGTCAGAGTTTTTGCTTGTAATGTCTTATTTTGGCCACTAGAGGTCCCTACAGTACTCTCATGTCAGTCTTGTGCCTCTTGTAATCGGTGCTTTTGTTTTCACATGTGCCTCGTTCTGGGCTGTGTATTTTAAGCTGATCACTTCCGTTGTATCTTTGCTTGGATATTGTTACTGCCGTAAATCTGCTCTAGTTCTAAGACCTTTATCTTGAAAGCCTTTTGGATTGTTTTCCTCTGTGTGTGTGTGTGTGTGTGTGTGTGTGTGTGTATATATATATATATTTATATTTGTTTGTTTGTTTTGGAGTCTTTTTCCTGAGTTTTTGTTTTGGAGATGATTTTTCTCCTTTTGGACCCTTTGTGGACTGAAGATTTTTTCCGTGTAGTGGCTTTCATTCTGTTAAATAAACTCCTCTGAGTTAATTTAAGAACTTGGGTTCAACTGCCTTCTGTGGCTCAGTGGTGGAAATTAAGACTCTTGTGTCAGAGACCCAAGTTCAAACCCTGACTCTGACAACTTGTTCCTGCAGGACTGGTGCCAGCTAATCAAGGTCTTGCTTGGTATACTTGAAACGTCAAGGCAAGTTGGAGATAAACTTTGCAGGACACCGGCCCTCCAGGACCGAGTGTGGTGACCCCTGTCTTAAATACTCACAGCACCGTATTGGCAGTAGCAAGTACTTGCTTCGCAGCAGCAACATTCTAACACAGCAAAAAACAATAGCAGAGACAGCATAGCAGATCCGTTCCACCAAAGATAAAATACATTAACATTGTCTCATCTATTACCATGCTAAAATCTTCAGAGAGTTGTCATGATAGAAATGCACATGATTGACTGAGCTGTTGCACTTACAGTTGCCATTGGATTATATTACCTGCTGAATTTCTTTCATATCTATAATAAACAGGCTGTGGTTAGATCCTCACCTTCTCTCTCTCTCTCGCTCTCTATGACTTAACATTAAAACTTGAGCCACTGTGCAATTTACCTGAGTTAGTGTTAAATAGAAAAGTGTAAGAGAATATCTATTTTTATTTGTATTTTGATTCCATCTCACAAGTTCTATAAAATCAGTGGAAATGTAAATATTCAATGTTCATGTTATATGTAATTGTTATCACAACTGCACTGTTTAACTTGGGGTTATAAAACATACCAATGTAGGTCTTTGGACTGAAATTCTGAGTAAAAGTGGTGCATATTTTTAATCAAGTTGCCCCTGATGGTGTCTGTGTCACACGAAATGGCCAACACCAACACAACTACAACCATGACCTGAAGAGCCCAGTCTCATGAAAATGCGTATAAATAGTACGCCAAATAAAAACGAAAACTCGTGGTACCGATACACAACAAATGGACTTTGGCACTCATATGATACGCACGTGTTTGGCGTACATTAGGGATGTGCCGAACGAGGCTTTTGAAGCAGTGAGGCTTTTACAACAAACTGCGTTGATGCATACTCCGCCATCTGGTGGTCAATAAAAATACTTACTCCAACTGTATCATTTAGATGTTTTGTTCATTGGGATGTCATTGTAAGGTTTAATTGTCTATTTTAATATGCATATGTGTCATCAGCAAGGCGACATGTGTGTGTACAGCGATAAAGTTTCCAGAATTTATTGTATTTAGCACAATACAATGACAAAGACTTTATGTTCTTCATTTTTACTTGCATCAAACTTGTCTTTTCACATTCTAAATAGAACGTTTAATACCACAATAAAACAATAAATTAGGCCTATGCCATTTTTCATTGCACCATTTGTGTGTCTTCCTTACAAAAGAACACAAACATGCTCATTGTTAAAAAACACAAATACACAAATACAAATGCAATTATTGCATTTAATATATCTTGCAATAATATATTTTTCTCGCCAGTGTGAGCTGTTGACAACTGAGGACAGCGTTTACAAGCAGCAAAAAATGTTAGTGATTAAGGAAGGACTTTCATCCTTTTTAGGAAGAGTGGTTGAGCCCGCAATATGATTTAATTTTCATTCAGTCAACAGACATTCACATGTCATTGTTTTTAATAGTAGTACTATAATTAACAACGATACCCCACATAAAAACACTATGTACATATGGGCATGCTGACTGATATAACTATAACATTGGACTAAATGGAACGTGGGTATGGGACAGCGCAATTGACGCGCTTTGTATTTGAGATTAACGTGACGCGTCAGTGACGTAACGAAGATTCGTTTTCACAGGTCACGTGACAGCCTCATTTCAAGCAAAGCTCCGGAACACTGTTTCGAACCACTAGTGTGTCAAAAACTCGAAACGTGTGTCGACACAAGGTGTCAATCTACCCATCCCTAGCGTGATTATGATATGCAGTTTTCACGTACATATGATACGCATCTACCCCACAACCCTAATCCCACACATCGTGTAGCATATACACGCCATTTTTGCAAATCAATACAAGTTTTTGTTTTTATTTGGCGTACTATTTATACGCACTTTCATGAGATCGGGTTGATCTGAACAACATGTTTGTGAGTGTCTGGATGTGTCAAACACAAACATTCTAACAATGACATTTAGAAAGCTGCAAATGAGCCTGCTGTGAAGTTTAATAACCATAAGGTTTAGGTGTCCTCTGACATTTCTACTCACATACTTCTTTCTCTGAGAGACGCTCTTGTAGGGAGGCAAGCTGGCTTTTCAGTTCCTTATTTTCATTCTTATACATTTCTGCTTCTTCTGTCTGTTACAGAAGAGAAAGTAGTGGTTAGTCATTTATATACTGTAAATATTGTTTTGTTTTGTTTTTTGATCCACTTTTGGTTAAGAACAAAGATGGCAGCAGTTGAGAATGGTGCTCCATTCCTAGATTGTGGTAGTTTGAAATCTAGAACTGTCTAAATTAAAGCTATATCTACAATGATGTACTAAAAACCAAAAAGTTTTTTTCTTTGTGTTTTTGAAAGGTTTTGCAAGCAGATAACAACTTTGTGAAAACAATCAGCATACTGTATTACAAAAAAAATCTGTTTTTGTAATGGTAATGGTATCATTTTCAGGTCATCAAAATGCTGTTGTCATGTAAATACCAAAACACATTAAAAGCTGTCCGTTATTAGTTGAAAACGTCTCGGAGATATTACGTCAGAGTGACTGACGCAAATGGGAACTCGCCCGAGAGCCCAATCACCATCGAGTGTTAACAAAACAAGCCAAAGATAGTTGGTGTGCGTGCTTTGCATCGCGCACCCCACCCCATAGCGTGGGTATAAAAGGAAAGCGCGTGCAGACGCACATCAGTTTTTCACTGAGAAGCCGAGATGGTGTGCCTCAGCCATACAGTGGTGGTACAGCAACTGTGGCGACGGGACGTAACATCTCCGTTCCCTCCTTCAGGGAACAAGGGTTACATACCTAACCAAGACATTCCCTATCAGTCAGTCATGTTCGACGTTACGTCAGAGTGACTCACACAATTAGGATCCCTATGAAAATGCCACTATTGCTGACCCCCTCCATTGCCCTGCGGAAGCCGGCAAGTCCCCCCGCACCAGCTGGGACGGAAGATAGGATAGGGCTTAGACAGAGATGCAGCCACTGCTGTTCCGAACAGTGGGTATGGATAACACTGGGAAGCGTACCTAAGTAAGGGATTGCTACGGAAGCCAAACCCTGAACGTATGAGGTATCATGTGGAAATTACACATATGGACTGGCCATCGGCAGTACTATATATGGAAGTCCCTGCGGTAGACTCAGCCAGCCTGGGGTGAGATCAATACACAGCAGAGACGGCAGAAGGTCTCTGCCAGGGTAAGACACGAGCTCACTGTGAGGGGAGCCGTACCGTGGAAGAATACACATGTGGGATCACCCGAAGGGGGAATCACTACACACGGGCACCTAGCCCAACACAAGGGCTGACCTTGGGCAGACACACGAGTGCTGGGCCTGGCGCCTGGCGTTCCGCCACGCCTGGCCGCCGATGTCAAGTCAAGTCAAGTCACCTTTATTTATATAGCGCTTTTAACAATACAGATTGTGTCAAAGCACTTAACAGTATCAAATTGGAGGATAGAGTGTCAGTAATGTATAATAATAAAATTAAACACTCAATTTTCAGTTAAAGGCATTTCATTAATGAATTCAGAGATGTCATTGTCTAGCTCAGTTTAGTTTAAATAGTATCTATGAAATCAAATTGACGATAATCGTTAGAAATTATGTGTCCCCAACTGAGCAAGCCAGAGGCGACGATGGTGTGGTAGGAACTTCAACAGAGTTCACCAAGGGGAACTGAACTGAGAAGCAATAAGGCGCACGTATCCGGTCCGTAGAGGGGACTGGCACAGCAAGCTTGATTGACACCGAGCAGGTCTGGTGTTACTGCCCACCTGAGGCAAGTACACGGGAGGACACGGGCTCTACACGGAGATTATAGAATCTCGCAAACATGTTAGATGTCGCCCAGCCGGCAGCTCTACAGATGTCTGCTATCGAGGCACCCTGCGCCAATGCCCAAGAAGAAGTAACACCTCTCGTAGAGTGTGTTCTTACTCCGAGGGAGCACGGCAACCGTTGGGCCTGCTAAGCTAGGACTATAGCCTCCTCTATCCAGTGGGCAAGTCTTTGTTTAGAGACAGCCTTTCCCTTCTGCTGTCCTCCAAAGCAGACAAAGAGCTGGTCTGAGGTCCTGAAGCTCTGTGTGCGGTCCACGTAAATGTGTAAAGCACGGACGGGACAGAGCAGAGCAATGGCTGGGTCTGCCTCCTCCTGGGGCAGCGCATGCAAGTTCACCATCTGATCCCTGAAAGGCGTGGTGGGAACTTTGGCCACATATCTGGGCCAGGGTCTCAGGACAACCTGAGAGTCGGCCGGTCTGAATTCTTGGCACAAATCGTCGGCCGAAAAGGCCTGCAGGTCCCCTACCCTCTTGACTTAGGCCAAAGCAGTGAGGAGTACTGTCTTTAAAGACAGAAACTTTAGCTCTACTGACTGCAGAGGCTCGAATGGCTCCTCCTTCAAGGCCGTCAGGACCGAGGGGAGATCCCAAGAGGGTAATAGGTGAGGGTGCGGAGGATTTAACCTCCTCGCCCCCCTGAGGAACCTGATGACCAAGACTTATCGTCTACTGCATCGTGATGTGCAGCAATAGCAGCAACATACACTTTGAGAGTGGAGGGAGACAGTCTTCGCTCCAGCCCTTCTTGTAGAAAAGAGAGCACGACCGCGATCGGCATCTACGGGGTCTTCCCGGTGGGAAGAACACCAATCGACGAACAGGTTCCACTTCAGCCTGTAAGCGTGTCTTGTAGACGGAGCCCTGGCTGAAGTGATAGTGTTCACTACTGCTGGAGGTAGCCCACCTAGAACCTCCGCGTCCCATCCAGTGACCATATGTGGAGATTCCACAGGTCTGGATGCAGGTGCTAGAGGGTGCCCCCTCTCTGAGAAAGGAGATCCGTCCTCAGAGGAATTTGCCAAGGTTCTGGGAACCAAGTCCGATTGGGCCAGTATGGTGCCACTAAGAGGACCTGCTCCTCGTCCTCCCTGACCTTGCACAGAGTCTGTGCGAGAAAGCTCACTGGGGGAAACGCATATTTGTGTGCCAGCGCCTCCGTGCCGACGGTCCCCTCGGACAGGGAGAAAAACAGCTGGCAGTGAGACATGTCTGGGGAGGCAAACAGGTCTACCTGAGCGTCCCCGAAGCATCTCCAAATCAGCTGGACTGTCTAGGGGTGGAGTTGCCATTCTCCCGGAAGGGCAGGCTGATGTGGGAGCTCGTCGGCTGCACGATTAAGCTCGCCTGGGACATGAACGGCACGAAGCGACTTCAGATGCTTCTGACTCCACAGGAGGAGATGGCGGGCGAGTTGCGACATGCGACGGGAGCGTAGACTGCCTTAGTGGTTGATGTACGCAACAGTTGCAGTGTTGTCTGTATGGACCAGTACATGCTTGTCGTGTAGCAGCGATTTGAAGCGGCGCAGAGTAAGCCATACTGCTAGCAACTCGAGGCAGTTGATATGTCACTGCAGTTGGGGCCCTGTCCAGAGCCCCGATGCTGCATGCCCGTTGCACATGGCTGAAGTGGTCTCATATGAAGCAACCCGAGCAGCGTGACAGCGGCTGCGGATGCCATACGCCCCAAGAGCCTCTGAAATAGTTTCAGTTGAACTGCCAGGCAAAGACTCCAGGCAATTCAGCATCGACTGAGCACGTTCTATTGAGAGATGTGCTGTGAGGTTGACCGAGTCCAACTCCATACCGAGAAAAGAGATCCTCTGCACAGGGGAGAGTTTGCTCTTTTCCCAGTTGACCCAAAGCCCCTACTGGCTGAGGTAGCTGAGCACTGTGTCCCTGTGTTGGTGAAGACACAAGGTGACAGGGAGAGCCCGAAGGGGAGGTCCTTGTACTGATATGCTCGCCCTTCGAGCGCAAAGCGGAGAAATGGCCTGTGTCGAGGGAGGATCGAGACATGAAAGTACTCGTCCTTCAGGTCGATCGCTGCGAACTAATTAAGAGGACGGATGCATTGAAAAATGCATCTCTGCGTCAACATCCTGAAGGGGAGCTTGTGAAAGGCCCGGTTCAGAACACGCAGGTCCAAGATTGGTCGTAACCCATCGCCTTTCTTGGGTACGATGAAGTAAGGACTGTAAAACCCCAATTTCATCTCGGCTGGAAGGACCGGCTCTATCGCGTCCTTCGCCAGCAGGACCGCGATTTCTGTACGAAAAACAGGAGCATCTTTGTTCAGCACAGAGGTGAACTGAATGCCCCTGAACTTGGGAGGGCGCCAGGCGAACTGAATAGCATAGCCGAGTCTGATGGTTCTCATGAGCCAGCGAGACGGTCTGGGGAGCTCTAACCAGGCCCCCAGTGACCGAAGGCTGCTGCTGAGGACGAGCTGGAGCGGAGGTGGAGGCAGCAGGAGAGCACCCTCGGCGACACGCAGGTGGAGGGACTGCAGCCGGTGGTGGGGTGGAGACAGGAGCAGACCGCCGGGGCAGGATGTGTTGGAACGCCTCCATCTGCTTCTGTGCGGTGGAGAACTGCTTGGTAAAGCTCTTCACCGCTTCGCTGAATAGGCCGGCCTGGGAGATAGGGGAGTCCAAGAAGCGATGCTTGACGGCCTCTCTCATATCCGCCAGGATTAGCCATAGGTGGCGGTCTTGGACCACTAAAGTGGACATTGTCTGACCCAGGGACCGCTCTGTGACTTTCATTGCCCTCAGGGCAAGGTCCGTCGCTGTGCGCAGCTCCTGCAACACACCTGGGTCACCACCACCCTCGTTCAGCTGCTTTAACGCCTTGGCCTGGACCCGGCCACCTCATCCGAGAATACCAGAGGGCGCAATGTGCTAGAGGAGTGAGAGGCCCGAAGAGACGCACTCGGCGGGGAAGCTCTCACTGTTATCCTCAGATCACCCTGACCACAAGCTGAAGTAGTCCTCCGCTGCTGAGAGACGGAGGAACTAGAACGGGGCATGGCAAGGGGGACACCCCCTCGTTTGATGAGGAGGTATCCGGATCGCAAGATCGCGATGGTCATATTCCCGCAATGAGAACATGACTCATCCACGAGCACTGCTTCGAGACACAGCGTTCGTGACCGTTAGACGGAGCCAGGAAGCGACCACATCCAGAAACGCATGAGCGGAAGGCCATCTTTAAAAAGCCGCCGCATCGCTCGTGGAGCTCTTTTAGATTGCTCTTTTAGAAAAGGTGCTGAAGCGCCCAGGGGAGGTAGCGGCGCGACCGCAGTTTGATGAGCTGCAGCATGCCGTCCGAGAAGAAAAGCAGCAGCACTGGATCAGCAACCCCCGCTGATGCGCTGTAACACCAACACACTCACTGTCTGTAGACACTCTCTTCAGAGACTGCACAAGCAGGAAGGCTCAGCTCCGAAGCGAAAAGCTGATGTGCATCTGCACGCGCTCTCCTTTTATACCCGTGCTGCGGGGCGGACTGTGCGATGCAAAGCACACACGCCAACTGTCATTGGCTTGTTTTGTTAACACTCGAAGGTGATTGGGCTCTCGGGCGAGATCCCAATTGTGTCAGTCATTCTGATGTAAAGTCGAACGTGACTGACTGATAGGGAACTGTGTTGTGTAGACAGCCCCTCAATGTGTCTCAATCTAAATGGTCAGTTTTTCGAGTAGGCATTGTAGCAGCTCTAGAGTCAGTAGATAATCAGGGCTTTGTGGAGACAACTTTTGAATAAATATACTTCAAAATGTTTAAATGTTACATCAGAAAGGTTTGTTTATTTATGTATGTATGTATGAATGACTATTACTGGAAATAAAATTGAAATGGTCCCAGTTTCTTAGCCTCATACATGCTCAATGATTACATAAAAGAATATTTATATAAGAATATAACATTGCGTCTTAAGAGTTTTGCAAGAACCACAGGTGGTCAGGCTGATGTCTTATAAAGTGCAAGTGTGTTTTCTTTTTTTCTGTGATATATTCAGTGGATGGAGTGCAACTCTTAGGAAAAGTCAACAAATCCTCTAGTTTCTTAATAATGTTTGATTTAAATGTCAGATTGCAGCTCTGATTTATTTAAATTGTGGGGAAAATGACCTGACATCAAAACCTAGTGAGAAAAAAGGCACAAAAAAAAGCACTTAAGTCCTGGATGCCCAAATCCTGCAGCACCACTGACAGGGCTTTTTTTAAATGACTTGCAGGTGAGTAATGCTCTGGGTTCAGGATCTGAACCCCTGCCTTATGGTGTCTGCTTTATTTGTATGATGTAACAACTGACAGTAAATAAATGAGCACACTGATGCTCTTTCTTGTTCTCTCATATATATTCAGCACCTTCTCAGAGAGAGCCTCTTCCAGTGTAATGAGAGCTGTGTCCGTGTTGCTGGAGTCGGCTTGCAGAGATGTCATTCTGTCCCCAAAACTGTCCAACTGTTTGTCTTTGTCTTTTAACTGCTCCTGCAGGTTCTCAACCTGAGAGACATGGAGAAAAATATTTACTGTTAACAATAAATAGCTAAATATATGAAATCAATATTACAGTACCATGCAGGGCTGAATTAAAAACAAAAATTAAAAAAAAAATGTAAAAAAACTAATGCTATCAATGCTACAAAAATTGAAACATAGCTGACAGACATGGAATAATTGCACTGTCTCAAAACTGTCTCACTTTGAACATACTGCTGCAAAATATATATAAAATAGATATAAATATTAATTCTCTCTTACCTGGCCTGCATTCCAGTCATTAACCCATAATACATTACCAAAAAGCTACAAAAGCCATTTAGAAGAGCAGGGTTAACTCCCTGTGATGGTGTGATGTCGTCAGAGAGTCCATGTTCCCCCAAACAGTTAGCCGCATCTATATTATGCTTATTTTAGATCTAATTGACTACAAAAAAATTATTACAGATAATAGTTTTATTTTATTTGTTGATATTTTCTCATCTGTATCTGGTTTGGGTTTAAATATTAAAAAAAAAATGTTATTCCCTTTGAAAATATGTAATTATAATAACATACTTGGTATTCCAGTAAAGGAGATTGTAGACTATTTAGGTATTAAGATTTGTAAAGATCAAAAGGAGAGAAATAATTTGTATCTTATACCAATTATTACGAAAATTAAACAAAAAATAAATTCTTCGTTAATGAGAGATCTGTCAATAAAAGGAAGCATATTATTAGCAAAAACTGAAGGGTTGTCAGGTTTAGTGTATACGGCTCTTGCATTAGACATTCCACAATCGGTCATAAAAGAGGTGGATACTTTTTTGTTCAATTTCATCTGGAAAAACATCCGTTCATCTGAATGGATGCGCAGTGTAGCTGTATTTGACGTACCGTAAACTCTAGTGTGAAGGCGCACAACTCGCTGTCGCTTTGTCTCACGCGCAAAGAAAGATACAGAGCAAGAGAGTCTTTCATAACATGCAGAATTGACGCGCTACACGTAAACAATATTATTTGTTGTGTTTTCCTGTCAAAATAACGGAGTTCCTTTGGAATTCCTCAGCTTTTAATAACTGCCAGGTTCTCTGATAGTGGACGGAACGAATGCGCAAACGACAATCTATTATCACCTATTACCGTCCCTGTTTTGATTTCAGCAAATCAATTCGAGCTAACGCAGACTACGTGATTAATACTCATGAACCCAGCAGCTTATTAATCCTTAGTGCGTTTTATAATGTTATTAGTAGTAGAATTCGTAGTAGTTTTGTTATCTTATAAATCCCCCCTCCCCCCTTTTTTTTTATAGAAACCCTAAATGACAAACAACTTCTTAAGCACCACCACCATCAGTTCAGTCAACATGACAAATATGCATTCATACTTGGTTATACTAATTACTAAAGTTCTATTATCATATAATGATAAATTATCATAATATCATGTTATAATGCTTGACTGACTGATGCTAAGTGTCTGGATAAATAGTGTAGATTAATGTACAATGTTTTATAATAATAATGTATTCTATTTAGAGTCAATTTCAATAATTTAACATTTAATATTGGGGGCATCCAAGTTATTTGACATTTGAACATTTTTTTTAAAAAGTAATGCAATAGTTACTTTCCCTGGTAATTAGTTACTTTTATAATGATGTAACTCAGTTACTAACTCAGTTACTATTTGTGAGAAGTAACTAGTAAATATAATTAATTACTTTTTTAAAGTAATGTGCCCAACACTGGGCTTGTGTAAGGTGTGTCCTATCCATCTCCAACGCCGTTTCTTGATTTCATCCTCTGCCGGCAGCTGGTTTGTTTTCTGCCATAGTTCGCTGTTACTGATGGTCTCTGGCCAATGGATATGTAAGATCTTGCGTAGGCAGTTATTGATGAAAACCAGTACTTTCTTGTTTATGGCAGCTGTAGTTCTCCAGGTTTCGGCTCCATACAAAAGAACTGCCTTGACGTTGGTATTGAAGATCCTGACTTTGGTTTTGACTGACAGTTTCTTGGATCTCCAAATGTTCCGCAGTTATATAAATGCTGTCCGTGCTTTCCCTATCCGTGACTTGACATCTGCATCTGAGCCCCTTGTTTATCGATGACACTGCCCAGGTAAATAAAGGCATCCACCTCCTCCAGAGCTTCTCTGTCAAGCATGATTGGGTTGGTGCTGGCTGTGTTAGTCTTGATGACCTTACTCTTGCCCTTATGGATCTTGAGGCCTATTAGTGTGGAAGCAGATGCTACACTGCTCATCATCTCCTGCATCTGTTACTGGGTGTGTGATAGTAGTGCCAAGTCATCTGCAAAATCCAGGTCAGTTAGCTGTGTCCAAGGTGTCCACTGGATTCCGTGCCTACTCTGAGCTATGGAGGTCTTCATCATCCAGTCAATCGCCAGTAGAAAGAGAAATGGCGAGAGTAGACATCCTTGTCTGACGCCGGCCCTCACTTGAAATGCCTCAGTGAGCTGCCCTCTATGTACCACTTTGCAATTTAGTCCCTCGTATGAGTTCCTGATAATGGTGACGATTTTGTCAGGTATTCCATAGTGCCGGAGCAGCTTCCACAAGGTCTCTCTATCCATGCTGTCAAATGCTTTCTCATAATCCAGGAAGTTAATGTACAGGGGTGAGTTCTACTCTAGTGACTGCTCAGCTATGATTCGCAGTGTCGCAATCTGGTCAATACAGGATCTATCCTTGTGAAAGCCAGCCTGTTGGTCTCTAAGTTGAGCGTCAACAGGATCTTTAATTCTGTTCAGCAGAATCCTGTTAAATACTTTCCCCGGCACTGATAACAGCGTGATCCCTCAGTAATTCGTGCATTCACTGATGTCTCCTTTCTTCGGGATCTTGATAAGATATCCCTCTTCCCATTCGGCTGGTATTTGTTCCTCCTCCCAGATCTTCTTGAAGAATGGGTAGAGCATCCCTACTTTTGTCTCTATGTCTGACTTCAGCGCCTCGGCTGGGATGCTGTCTGGTCCTGCTGTTTTTCCATTTCTGAGTTGCTTGATGGCCTTCCTAATTTCCTCTCTTGTGGGTGGGGTGCCATTTATAGGCAGATCTGTGTCAGCCGGTTCGATGTCTGGTGGGTTTTGTGGTGCTGGTCTATTCAAGAGCTCTTCGAAGTATTCTACCCATCTGTTCCTCTGTTCTTGATCCCCCATGACTGGTTTCCCTTTCTCGTCCTTAACTGGAAGTTCAGGTCTGCTATACTTCCCTGCTAGCTTTTTAGTGATATCATCACCTTTTCTTTCATGTTGCCCTCTCTTACTGCTTTTTCTGCTGTGGTTGCCAGGTCATCCATATACTTCTGCTTATCGGCTCTGATGCTCTTCTTCGCTCGCCTATTTGCTTCTGTATATTCTGCTTGTGCCATGGCTTTCTCTGCTCTTGTTCGACTGTTGTTGACGGCCATCTTCTTGTCCTTCCTCTCCTGAATCTTGGCCAGAGTGTCTACAGAGATCAACTCTTTGTGTTGGTGCTTCTTGGGGCCAAGCACTTCCTGGCATGTCGATGTAACTGCTTGTGTTATTGTGACAAAAACTTGAACAGATTTACGAGTTGGGTTGTTCACAAACTACAATATGATGAATGCTAGCATCTAAGAATGTTTAGACCAAGATTATTATTAACAATCTGTTCACAAATATAATATAAACAAAAATAATTAGTTTTTCAGATATAAAATATCCTTTTATAGAACAAAGTACATCCTTTTATAGTACAAACCATGCGTGAGTCTATGGCTACAGAATCATATCATAGGCTACTATAAAATCATACATACTAGGCTATATGACTACAAAATCATAGTTGGGTTTTTCCCAAACTATAATTCCTGACTACAGTGTTTGAAATCGAGTAAAACATTTTGAATATGATAGGCAATTCATTTTATTTAAATTTCTTATGGCGCGATGATGTTTTCATGCTCTATATAAAACAATAAAAGTAATATGAGTGTATACTGTAACATGATCAATGCTACGAGTCTAAGTATGTTTAGAACATGTTTATTATTAATAGCCTACTCTGTTCAAAAATAGATTTTAATAACATGCTAAACAATAATAATTATTTTCTCAGATATAAAATGTCTTTTTTTAATGATAGTACAAAGTATGCGTAAGTCTATGGCTACAAAACCTACAGATGCTCCTGATATTAACATGCTCACAATTTTTTTTTTTTTTTTGGGTTGTTTGTGTTTTATTGAATCAGATACCTGCACCACAGATCAATCCTGATGTCCCTTCAAACGGTTTTCCTCTGAGAGCGCTGTACCAACATCAGATGTTCAACTACACTGATATTCTATGGTAAAACAAGCTCCTTGACTACGGATTATGTTTTTTTCTTCTTGAACCCATGGAAAGAAACACATGGAACGACATGGGGGTAAGTGATTAATGACAAAATTTTCATTTTGGGGTGGAGTAATCCTTTAATTATTATAAGATCCCTATAACTGCTAAAGAGCTTGCAGTAGTATTTTATGCCGTTTCTAGTGGCCTTATTAAGCTTTTGTCTGGAAATATATTTTCTGAGTCTATCCCCTTGTATGCTAATCAGTTAAGTATTTATGGTATGAAAATTATAGATAGTAAATTTAATAACTTCTTATGAAAAAAAATATGTAGAACCACATTATGCCTAAATGCAAACCTTATTGGAATTTGTTATATGCTCAGATTGAGTGGAAACAGGTCTGGAATTTACCCAGTAAATACTGTCTCAAATACTGTTATCTAGTAAATACTGTCTCATAGTTATTCATTTGATTTACCCAGTGAGACAAGTAGTTGCAAAAAAATTTTGAGACATGGAGACTACATGCATCTTTTGTAACTTAGAGGAAAAATCCATAAAACACTTATTTTATGACTATATATTTACCCAAATGTTCTGGATTGATATTGAATGTTAAATATTTAAATTTATAAAATTAAAGAATTTATAAAATTAATTCTCTGGTAAAGATATATTTTTGTTGTATAAAAATAAGAGTTTGGAGCAAAATTTGGTGATAAATTTAATAATTATGTATGGGAAATACCATATACACAAACAAAAATGATCTAATAATAAACCTAGCATTACATTATTAAAAAATAAATAAATAAATAATCCTAATCCTAAATAATCCTTTTTTCTGTTTTAATAATATCCACTCTAATAAGTAACTAGTTGTTGCTGAAGCACCCCCAGATCATCACTGATCCTCCACCAAAATTCACAGTGGGTGTGAGACACTTTGGCATGTAGGCCTCTCCAGGTCTCCATCTAACCATTAGATGACCAGGTGTTGGGCAAAGCTGAAAATTGGACTCATCAGAGAAGATGACCTTACTCCAGTCCTTAGCCTGGCTCTTCTTTGCCTCTCATAGATTTTTTTATTTTTAATTTGTATTATTATTATTATTATTTTTTTTTTTTTCAGCTTTGCACAACTTGGTGGTCATCCCAGTCAGTGGAGTCGTTTTCGCCCTCTGCTGGTCTATAGCTTTGTTATCCCCAGCTTGACCTTGCTTTTATTTTAAGGATAAAAGCAACCTGACCCTCACTGCATCTCTCTGCCAGTAAAGCCAGAATTGAACCCTTCTTTTCCTCACTCAAAACTTTTCTTTCCAACTCTTTTGGCATGGTCAATAGTTACTACTAGCACTGTTTTGCCATCCAGCTGGTTTTATTGCAAAAGAACCAGCAGTGATTTTTTTTTTTCCTTTGATACTATTATGAATGTAATTGATAATAGTTTATAATAGCTGAACACTGTGATCCTCTATATATGTATGTTGTGTTATTGTTCTTGTTATGCAATAATAAAAAATAAAAAAATAAAAACCAGTTAGCGCCTCTAGTGGCTATTCTTGAAAGTTTCAAAACTGCCAACCCACAACAAAAGCCGTCTCATCTGTGTTTCCACATGAAAAGTGACTGATATATAGTTTCAGTTGGAAAAGGTGGAAGCACTTTGTTGACCTAGAACAACAACCCAGGTGTGTGTCATTTATTTCAGGAAATTTTAGTTGGAAAGATGCATCACACTTACCAACATACCCTAAACGTACCTTACTCATAATTGATTCCAAAAAACACAGCTAGGAGTAAGTTCAGTCAACTCAGAATATGTTCACAATGAAGGCACAAAGATATTCTCAGCAGAGTGCCAAATCCAGGAGTCACCATGGAAATGGACACTAAGAAAAATATATTCCGGTTTTGTTTAATGGCAAGTCACATTCTTAGTGCATACTGCCACCTACTGTGAAGTTGTGCAATCATTTTTAAAGCTTATCTTTTAATCTTTAATATTTTTTTATTAATGATTGAACAATTGACCATTATTACTGCAAACAACATTTTTTTTTATTTATTTTATTTTATTAGTGATAAATTCATAATATAATATAATATAATATAATATAATATAATATAATATAAAACTGTCTGTGCTTGCAAAGATGATATGGCTGTATAAGTTAATTTAGTTTGTTTGTTTGGGCTTTATTTTAAGGTCCAATTCGGTGTTAACTATTAACTACAACTTTTGCCTCAATAAACTCCTAATCTGCTGCTTATTAATATTTAGCAAGGTAGTTGTTAAATTTAGTTATGTGATAGGATTATTAAGGGATCTAAAATACGGTCATGCAGAAAAAGACATTAATATGTGCTTGATAAGTACTAATAATCAGCCAATATGCTAATAATATCCACTCTAATAAGTAACTAGTTGTTGCTGAAGCACCCCCAGATCATCACTGATCCTCCACCAAAATTCACAGTGGGTGTGAGACACTTTGGCATGTAGGCCTCTCCAGGTCTCCATCTAACCATTAGATGACCAGGTGTTGGGCAAAGCTGAAAATTGGACTCATCAGAGAAGATGACCTTACTCCAGTCCTTAGCCTGGCCCTTCTTTGCCTCTCATAGATTTTTTTATTTTTAATTTGTATTATTATTATTATTATTTTTTTTTTTTCAGCTTTGCACAACTTGGTGGTCATCCCAGTCAGTGGAGTCGTTTTCGCCCTCTGCTGGTCTATAGCTTTGTTATCCCCAGCTTGACCTTGCTTTTATTTTAAGGATAAAAGCAACCTGACCCTCACTGCATCTCTCTGCCAGTAAAGCCAGAATTGAACCCTTCTTTTCCTCACTCAAAACTTTTCTTTCCAACTCTTTTGGCATGGTCAATAGTTACTACTAGCACTGTTTTGCCATCCAGCTGGTTTTATTGCAAAAGAACCAGCAGTGATTTTTTTTTTTTTTTTTTTTTTTTTTTTTACTTTTCCTTGTTAAATAAGATTTGGTTGAGGTCATCACCTAATCAGTACTTTATTAAGCAGAATGAAGTGTGCCTGTGTGGTTTCTTTTTTTCCAGAGCTGTATGTCTTGGCAGTGGATCTGCTTAATGCTGTCCCCATTACATTACTGTCATCTCATGCTTTTTTCTCCTTCTTTGTTGTAGGATAATCAGCTTGTCTGTGAATGTACTAGCAGTAGGAAGTCTCTGGCTACGTCTACATTAATCTGGATACATTTGAAAATGGGGTTTTCGTTTCAAAACGCTCTCCGTCCACATTAGCGTTTTCCAAAAGTTTCTCATCCACAATGAAACTCGCCTTACTGCGCATGTGTAAAACCCTCTTTAAAGTTCACTGAGTTGATATAGACGCAACAGAAAGACATAAGTTTTCATGCAATTTTTCTGGCAGGACTTTATTTACTAAAATATCTCATTATTCACTGATGCGTCCAGTAGCTATCTATTGGTACAATATGCTTTACATGACTAAAAATGCATCGTCAAAAGCCTCCGTTTCCACAGCCCACACTACAAAACGAAAATGCCATTTTCAAATTTATCCACTTTGGAGAGCGTTTTCAAAAAGCTCTGTTTTCCTTGACAAAAACAATGTCTCAGTGTGGACGCAAGGCCAAAACGAAGAGAAAAAGAAAACATATTAGTATGGACAAGGCCTCTGTCCTTGCTCTGTAGCAGCAGCAGCAGTGTCGCAGATCTATTCTGGCAAGACTAAATGCATTAGCATTGTCATATTCATTACCATTCTAAACTATTCTGAGAGTTGTCTTTTTAGATTACTATAAGGGAAGAGCATTGGAAAACAAAAAGTGTGTGATGGCGGATAACTGAGGTGTTCCCAGCTTAGAAAGCATTTCACTTACCATGCCCAGATAATCTTACAGCTCTTTGTATAATGTATTCAGATCAAACATTCTTCAAGTTTTGCCTTACATGTGTCAACTGGATAAGATCTAATCCAAATTTACATGTGAATTTGGTAGTAATTGAGAGAGTCTGTGGGACTGGGAGTGTTTAGTTGCATTTGTGTGTGTGTAAACACAGGCCTTTCTCTGCGGGGCTCTAAACTGAAAGCATTTTTTGTTCTAAATTGAGATTGTTTGGCTCCAATTATATATGCACATTTACCACTGAAACAGCCAAAGAAGTCAAGATTATGACCGGTCTAAGCTGCCCCAATTTGTACCACATCCTCTTGAAATCACATTCAGAAATGTGCGTTATTGAGATCACTCTACAAATGAAAGGCAGTGAGAGCAATTTTTAGCAACAAAACAACTGGATATCATTAATTTTAAAAGAGAATTGGGAATTTCTGGCGATCTGTGTGACAGAGATTGTTGCCAGTCAACTTTATGCAAATGAGAAGCAACATGTTGTCTTCATTTACATAACATTAATGCTTTTGGGAGATCCTTGTATACAAACTTACAGTGCATGCATTGTATACATTAGCATACAAGTATGACCATTCTTTGGGAATCCATGACCTTGGTGTTGTAATTGTCATGCTCTAGTTAAGCTGCAGTAACCCTTTTGAATTTGATAGGCTTGAAACCTATTTTAAATAAAGATATTTGTTTTACCAAGTTTAGGATTAAATTTGAGGATGATTCTCACAAATCTGTATTTTCCTATCTCTGGCTAGGTGTGACCCTTGGGTCATGGGATTCTGACCAACCCAAAGGCCTTCTGTGTTTTACAACTTAGACTTGAAGATTTATTTGTTGTGGTCTGAGTATTTATGAGGCAAAATAGTCATTGGGATTCTGTAACCAGAAAACCCCTGCACAGTGTGTGTGAAATCTCTGGATCTCTGCACCCGGAACACTCACACACTGCTGTGTGTCTCTTTGTTGTCAGGTATGCATCTCTCACTCTTAGAGTCTGTTATGCATTTATTGTTTCTGAATTGGATTCGTATTGTTTAATTATGTAATTGCCATGGTACATTCTTACCTGACAAATAAAATGTCTTGTTTGATTTATTTTGGATTCTCATGAAACCATTATGAATAGCAGATAACGTGGAGGCTGATGTTACCACAAATCTATGGCCAGGATAGAGCAAACTGAAGACTCATGAATGAATGGAGCAGTAGGCATGGGGTTGAGACCTTCTGACATATGTCTATCGCTGATTTAGAATCAGAATCAGAATCAGAATGAGCTTTATTGGCCAGGTATGCTTACACATACGAGGAATTTGTTTTTGTGACAGAAGCTCTACAGTGCAACAGAAAGACAGCAACAGGACAGGACACAGATAATAAAAGAATAATATACAAATAGGCAATGTACAAATAGCAAAAACACAATATATAATATAGACAATTATGGTGTACAGGTCTAATATGTGCAAATCTGAAATGAAAAAATAAGTATGTGTGTTGAATAAATAATTTATAATAGTGTTGTGTGTTCCACTTTTAATGTCAAGTGTTCATGAGATGGATTGCCTGAGGGAAGAAACCGTTCCTGTGTCTGGTTGTTCTGGTGCTCAGAGCTCTGTAGCGTCGACCAGACGGTAGCAGTTCAAAGAGGGAGTGTGCTGGATGTGAGGGGTCCAGAGTGATTTTGCCAGCCCTTTTGCTCACTCTGGATGAGTACAGTTCTTGGAGAGTGGGGAGGGTTGTACCAATGATTCGCTCAGCAGTCCGGACTACCCTCTGTAGTCTTCTGAGGTCAGATTTGGTAGCTGAGCTGAACCAGAAAGTTATTGAAGTGCAGAGGACGGATTCAATGATGGCAGAGTAGAACTGTTTCAGCAGCTCTTGTGGCAGGTTGAACTTCTTCAGCTGGCGAAGGAAGTACAACCTTTGTTGGGCCTTTTTGACAATAGAGTCTATGTGAATGTTCCACTTCAGGTCCTGGGAGATGGTGGTGCCCAGGAATCTGAATGACTCCACTGCAGTCACAGTGCTGTTCATGATGGTGAGTGAGGGGAGTGCAGAGGGGTTCCTCCTGAAGTCCACGATCATCTCCACAGTTTTGAGCGTGTTGAGCTCCAGGTTGTTAAGACTGCACCAGACAGCCAGCTCCTTAACCTCCTGTCTGTAGGCAGACTCGTCACCGTCCTGGATGAGGCCAATCAGTGTGGTGTCGTCTGCAAACTTCAGGAGCTTGACAGAGGGGTCTTTAGAGGTGCAGTCGTTAGTGTACAGGGAGAAGAGCAGTGGGGAGAGAACACAGCCCTGAGGAGCTCCAGTGCTGATCGTACGAGTGCTGGATGTGTATTTTCCCAGCCTCACTAGCTGCTGCCTGTCTGTCAGGAAGCTGTTGATCCACTGACAGACGGAGGTGGGGACGGAGAGCTGAGTTAGTTTGTTCTGAAGAGTGTCCGGGATGATGGTGTTAAAAGCGGAGCTGAAGTCTACAAACAGGATCCTCACATAAGTCCCTGGTCTGTCCAGATGCTGTAGGATGAAGTGCAGTCCCATGTTGACTGCATCATCCACAGACCTGTTTGCTCTGTAGGCAAACTGCAGGGGGTCCAGTAAGGGTCCAGTGGAGGACTTCAGATAAGCCAAAACCAGTCTTTCAAATGACTTCATGACCACAGATGTTAGAGCCACAGGTCTGTAGTCATTAAGTCCAGTAATTTTGGGTTTCTTTGGGACGGGGATGATTTAGCAAGTTGTATGAAAGAGACTAACTAAACTATACTTTTTGTAAAGGTATTGGTCAACTTACACCCTCTGACTGGTGGAAAATTAAGATTTTACAGCAGTAAACATGCATCAACATTACAGAATAACCTGCTACTCAGTAATTCCTTGCGAGCCAACGATGACCTCAGCACTTGGACAATTTGCACTCATAAATTTATTAACTTAATTAGAATCCTCATTTGTGTTCCCTCGAATTGCCAATCCCTGGCATGCAAAAAAAAAAAAAAAAAATGGATGGATGATAAACCAAGCAATGAAGCAATTCTTGTGTCTTCCATCTGCTTGTGTCTGTCTGAATGTGTCTGAATGGCAGTGCTAGCAATACTAACCGCAGCATGGTGTCGATGTGATCTTTCATGACACCTGAATCTATAAAGATGACGTGTCTGGGTTGCTGTTCCCCTCCTGATCAGAGCCTTGAGCCCTCAATGCCATGCTCCCTCCAGGCCTGCAGGTAGCCTGACATCTTGGCAAATTTAAAAGTGCTGGCTAATGCTAAATGTAAATTCAGTAAGATTGTTATCCACGTCGGCGCTAATGATATTCGACTTCGCCAGTCGGAGATCACTAAAAATAATGTTAAAGAGGTGTGTGAACTTGCAAGTATGATGTCAGATACTGTAATATGCTCTGGCCCCCTCCCTGCTTACCGGGGTGATGAGATTCATAGCAGACTGTCGTCACTCAATGGCTGTATGTCTAAGTGGTGCCCGCAGAATAACATAGACTTTATAGACAATTGGACGAGTTTTTGGGGCAGACCTAACCTGTTGAAAAGAGATGGTCTTCATCCCTCCTGGGGTGGTGCCGCAATTCTCTCTAGAAATATGGCACATAGTCTTAGAGCTCGTACTTGACTAACTGGGGCCCAGGTCAGGAAGCAGACTGACTGGCTAAACCGACCATCTGCTAGCCGCCTCACGTCATAGAAGTCAGTTAATTTTCAGCACATAGAGACTCCTTCACCTAGATATCACACTATAGAGACTGTGTCTGTTCCCCGTACTAGAAAATACAGAAAACGTCCAAACCAAAGTAATAGTAACAATTTAATTGATGTTCAACAAATAAAAAATGTTTACAATACAGAGAAACAATTGATAAAAACTTGGCTTACTGAATATCAGGTCCCTTTCTACAAAAGCACTATTTGTAATTGATTTGATCAATGATCATAACCTAGATTTGCTCTGTTTGCCAGAAACATGGCTAAAACCAGATGAATACATTACTTTAAATGAGTCTACCCCCCAAGATTACTGCTATAAAAATGAGCCACATCCAAAAGGTAAAGGAGGAGGTGTTGCTACAATTTATAGCAATATTCTCAGTATTTCTCAGAGGGCAGGCTTTAAGTATAACTCGTTTGAAGTTATGGTGCTGTGTATAACATTATCTAGAGAAACACGTGTTAGTGATAAATCCCCTGTGATGTTTGTACTGGCTACTGTGTACAGGCCACCAGGGCACCACACAGACTTTATTAACAAATTTTCTGATTTTCTATCTGAGTTAGAACTGGCTGCAGATAAAGTCTTAATTGTTGGTGATTTTAATATCCATGTCGATAATGAAAAAGATGCATTAGGATCAGCATTCATTGACATTCTGAACTCTATTGGGGTTAGACAACATGTTTCAGGACCTACTCATTGTCTAAATCATACTCTAGATTAAATACTGTCACATGGAATTGATGTTAGTGGTGTTGAAATTCTGCAGCAAAGCGATGATATCCCAGATCATTATCTAGTCTTGTGTAAACTCCATATACTGTAGCTAAAACTGTAAATTCTACTCCTTGTTACAAGTATGGTAGAACCATCACTTCTACCACAAAAGACTGCTTTGTAAGTAATCTTCCTGATTTATCTCAATTCCTCAGCATATCCAACAGCGATCTCAATTCCTCAGCATATCCAACAGCGCAGAAAAACTTGATGATGTAACAGAAACTATGGACTCTCTCTTTTCTAGCACTTTAGATACAGTTGCTCCTTCACGCTTCAGGAAGATCAAAGAAAACAGTCTGACTCCATGGTATAATGAGCACACTCGCACCCTAAAAAGAGCAGCCTGGAAAATGGAGCGCAGCTGGAGGAAAACAAAACTAGAGGTATTTCGTATAGCTTGGCGGGAAAGTACCCTATCCTAGAGAAAAGCATTAAAAACTGCTAGATCTGATTACTTTTCGTCTCTTCTAGAAGAAAACAAACATAACCCCCGGTATTTATTCTATACAGTCACTAAATTAAGGAAAAATAAAGCATCAACAGGTGTTGGCATTTCCCAAGAGCACAGCTTTAATGACTTTATGAACTACTTTACTTCCAAGATTGATACTATCAGAGATAAAACTGTAACCATGCAGCCGTCAGCTACAGTATCGCATCAGATAGTGCACTATAGATAGCCTGAGGAACAATTCCACTCATTCTCTATTATAGGAGAGGAAGAATTGTATAAACTTGTTAAATCACCTAAACCAACAACATGTATGTTAGACCCTATTCCATCTAAACTACTAAAAGTGCTGCTTCCAGAAGTCATAGATCCTCTTTTGGCTATTATTAATTCATCATTGTCATTAGGATATGTCCCCAAAACCTTCAAATTGGCTGTTATTAAGCCTCGCATTAAAAAAACACAACTTGACCCCAAAGATCTAGTTAATTACAGACCGATCTCAAATCTCCCTTTTCTGTCAAAGATACTAGAAAAGGTAGTATCCTCACAATTATATTCCTTCTTAGAGAAAAATGGTATCTGTGAGGAATTCCAGTCAGGATTTAGACCGTATCATAGTACTGAGACTGCTCTCATTAGAGTTACAAATGACCTGCTTCTATCATCTGATCGTGGTTGTATATCTTTATTAGTTCTACTGGATCTTAGCGCTGCATTTGACACTATCGACCACAACATTCTTTTGAATAGACTAGAAAACTTTGTTGGCATTAGTGGAAGTGCCCTAGCATGGTTCAAATCGTACTTATCTGACCGACATCAGTTCTTAGCAGTAAATGAAGAGGTATCATATCGATCACTAGTGCAGTATGGAGTACCTCAAAGCTCAGTACTAGGGCCGTTACTTTTCACGCTTCACATGTTACCCTTAGGAGATATTATCAGGAGACATTGTGTTAGCTTTCACTGTTATGCTGATGATACTCAGCTCTATATTTCTTCACGGCCCGGTGAAACACACCAAACTGAGAAACTAACGGAATGCATATTCGATATAAAAAACTGGATGACGAGTAACTTCTTACTGATAAATTCTGAAAAAACAGTGTTAATTATCAGACCTAAAAACCCCACATGTAATAACCTAGAACACTATCTAACACTTGACAGCTGCTCTGTCAATTCTTCTTCATCAGTTAGGAACCTAGGTGTGCTGTTTGATAGCAATCTTTCATTTGAAAGCCATGTTTCTAAATTGCGACCTATGCTCTCAACGTCAAATGCAGAAATGCTAATTCATCCGTTTATGACCTCAAGGTTAGACTATTGTAATGCTTTACTGGGTGGTTGTTCTGCACGCTTGATCTATAAACTACAGTTGGTCCAAAATGCACCAGCTAGAGTCCTGACCATATTAGCTGACCATATTAGCCCGGTTCTGTCAAAACTGCACTGGCTCCCTATCAAACATTGTATAGATTTTAAAATCTTGTTAATTACTTATAAAGCCCTGAATGACTTAGCTCCTCAGTACTGGGGCGAGCTCTTATCACATTACGCGTCCACTGCGTTCTCAAAACTCTGGCCGTTTGATAATACCTAGAATATCAAAATCGACTGCGAGCGGCAGATCCTTTTCCTATTTAGCACCCAAACTCTGGAACAATCTACCTAACACTGTTTGGGAGGCAAACACACTCTGTCAGTTTAAATCTAGATTAAAAACACATTTATTTAACCTGGTTTACACATAACACACTAATACACTTCTATTATTCAAATCCGTTAAAGGATTGTTAGGCTGCATTAATTAGATCAACTGGAACCGGGAACACTCCTCATAACACACGATGTACTCGTTACATCATAACAAGAATGGCATCTACACTAATATTTGTCTATTTCTTTCTTATTCTGTTTCTCAGTCCGTGTCCGGATCAGATGGTGGATCGGCGCCGGGAGATGATGTCTGCGACCCTGATCGTCGGCGGAGGCCGGGACACCTGGATGAGCCCCGGGGACATATCCCCAGTGAAGACCTCGACTTAAATACAATAAAACTAAAAATAAAACAAATTAACTAAAAATATAATAAAATACCTAACTACAAAATACTATTATTGTTAGAAATTGCAACAATATAAAAATAGAAATATAATACATTTATACATTTAAAATTTAATTAAAACAATAAGTAAAAAATAAATTAATAATAATATCCTGGCCAGAGGAGAACTGGCCCCCCGACTGAGCCTGGTTTCTCCCAAGGTTTTTTTCTCCATTCTGTCACAGAGGGAGTTTTGGTTCCTTGCCGCTGTAGCCTCTGGCTTGCTCAGTTGGGGACACTTAATTTCTAACGATTATCATCTATTTGATTTCATAGATACTATTTAAACTAAACTTAGCTAGACAATGACATCTCTGAATTCAATAATGAAAAGCCTTTAACTGAAAATTGAGTGTTTAATCTTATTATTATACATTACTGACACTCTATCCTCCAATTTGATACTGTTAAGTACTTTGACACAATCTGTATTGTTAAAAGCGCAATATAAATAAAGGTGACTTGACTTGACTCTATACTCAGTTTTCCTGCAGATGATGCCAATGCCTCAAACCCTGCTCAGTGCCCTGTTTGTTAGCCTTGACTCCATTCTCCTGTGTTTATGTCTGTATGTTCCCTACCTTTGTGTTCAGTCTTTGGCCTATGTTCATCCAGTGACCAGCTCTTAAGAGAAGTCTGTACTGTGATTTTTTTTTTTTTTTTTTTTTTTTTTTTTTTTTTTCTTCTCTCTGTTTTGTGGAAGCTTGGCTCTCCTAGTTGTGTATCTTTTACAAAGGCTTTACAAGATTTTTGCTTGTGTGTGGTAGATGAGAGTGGAGCAGAGTTCACAAAATAGCTTGCTTTTGGTGGCATCATGTGATATCCAGGGGAATGTTTTTTTTTTGTTTGTTTTTTTTCAGTTATCTCTATATTTCCTAGAGCTTTTTTAACTGTGTCAACAACTGGTCATTTAAAGAAGTAGCATTTGAAGTTGTAGTTTTAATTACAAACCGCTCCATGGTAAAAAAAAAAAAAAAAAAAAAAAAAAAAATGATCTTACAATAATGGATAGATAACCATGCACAATTCTTTACATAGTGGTCACTCTATCTATTTCAGTCAAACAAGTGCCGGTGTACCTTTTTCTTCAGGATGTTGATCTTCTTCTCCTTGACCTCCAACATGTCCTTCAGGTCAGATATCTCACTATTTAGTGTTCCCCTCTCTTCTATGAGTTCCTGGGTCTGTTTGATCTTCTTGTTTAGGAATGACTCTCTCTCTTCCAAACGTAGACGTAGAGCATCCACCTAATGGCAAACAGTCCTTTAGAGAAAATTCAAACCTAACAATGGTAATCTTCAAAGTGATATATAATTATTATTTATTTATTTATTTTTATTATTATTATTATTTTTTTTTTCACCAAACTTGGAATCACTCAAAGGTCTCATTATTTTTCTGACACAGCTGTCAGAACAGTCTGTCATTCAGGGCATGGTATTTTATTTTAATTCGTATAATTTATGTTGGTCTTCCTAGAGAAACCTCCTGGTACACATGCTTCTCTTTGAGGGCCTGAAAGAACGGACGCTCCTTGTCAGGTGGCAGGTGTCTGGGTTTAGTTAGTTTTGGCTTTAGTGTGTGTCTGGATGCTAGTCACTTAGACTCTGGATGATTTCATTACCAAAACGGACAGAAACAGTGTCATTGCTGTGGAAACAACACACAATCTTGTCTAATCACATTGATGTGAATTGGCAGATTTTAGTGATTTTAGATCATAGTGAAATTTATGGCCTTAAAACAAATGTCTCCAATGTTCTCTGAATGCCCCTGTTGACGCTAGTCCCCTTTGCCCTCTTTGTGACTTTGACCCTCCGAATTAGGATTCAGAAGGGACCTAGAAATTCACACACATCTGTTTTTCAGGTAAATAATTTAGTGATATAGTGCTGTTAATAACTATTGACTACATAATTTAGGATGTTTATTGCTAATTTTAAGAGACACATATATTCAAGTCCAATATATAGGCAGGGCATGCAGGTTTCAGCATTTCAGGCTATTAAAAATGCAGTGAGAACGTGAGAACTGAGGGTTAGGTTTCTCTTCACCTGAGAAGCACACCACTGAGTTATAGACTGTGTCTATGCACATAGCTGCTTCACTGTGATGTGGAAAAACAAAGCACATCAAAAATCTCATATTTCATATTATGGTACTTTGCCCTCAACCTCATTTTCAGACTCAATGTTCTTTCTTTATCTCAACAATATTGGTAACATTATCTTAACAATGTTTTCTCCTCTTTAACAAGAACACAGGCCCAAAAAATGTCCTTTTCTCTTTAGTCTACAGAGACTCCCCTCAGTCCTGTCAGAATTATAAAATTTTGCTCTAATTTATTTGATGTAAAAGCAGAAAATACTTTTAAACTCCATGTTCCATTCAAGTGGTCCATGTACTGTAGAGATGGTGTCCAGCTAAAGGGCAAGCTGAAGATTTTGATATCAAAATAACAACGACATCCCGGTCAAATGCTGTTATTTATGGAGGTGAAAAGTGTGACAGATGTGTGTAAATTTATGTTCTATGGAAATACTTGCCTCTGTCTGAAGGATATTAGCTCTGTGTTCTTTAGCTATGAGAGATTCCTTCAGGACTTCTATGTGCTGTTTGCAGTCAGAGTTTTGATTGTTCAGTGTGTCAAGCTTAGTTTGCAGCGCCATCGACTCAGAGTCTTTCTTCACTACTTCCTGTTTCAGCAGATCAATCTGAGACATAGAGACAGATAAACTGACAATTAACTATGATTAACATGTTAACACATGAGGGAAATAACGTAATATAGAACTAGGAAAACGTTTAAAACAAGGAAAACAAAAACTAATTTACTAGAGAGAATTTACTAGAAACTGTGACATTGATCCTTGATCTCTGCGAATAATATTATTTGGAATTTGTTATTTTAGTTTTATTTGTTAATTGTCACATTTTTATTTTTTAAAGAAATATAAATAACACATTTTCATGATCAGATTTTTAAACAATACATTCAGTTATTGAACACTGAACATATTCAACAATTACATTTAATGTATTTTCTCATTAACTTGTAAATGAACAGATTCTGAACAGTTTTAAGCAGCGTATTGGTAGTTTGTTAACATGCTACCTAACTGATCAACAAATATACAGTAGCTACAAGCTAATAACAAGTTATATCATAATAATGTCAACTCTGTCGAGAAAAAAAAAAAAAAAGTATATGCGGGTTAGGTATTTTTTGAAGCATAGTAGCTGGTTTGAGCTGGTTTGAGCTGGTGCTGAGCAAATAGCTCCTGCTCAGGACTAGCTTAGGACCATCTTAAAACCAGCTCATGACCAATTAAGGACCAGCTTAAAACTCAAACCAGCTACCATGCTTCAAAAAATACATAACCAGCATATGCTGGTTATACCAGCATATGGAAGTCAAGACACCTTTATGTTTATATTGATTTATAAAATAGAGATTGTTTCAGAATGGGACCAGTTTTCTTCTGACGCCATATATATATATATATATATATATATATATATATATATATATATATATATATATATATATATATATATATATATATACACTGTATGTATATATACACTATATTGCCAAAAGTATTGGGTCACCCCCTTCTAATGAACAGGTTTGACTACTTTAGTAATTTCCATGAGTACACATCTTAATGTTAAAGCATATAATGATATTCTAGGTAATTGTGTGCTTCTAATTTTAAAGCAACAGTTTGGACAGGACTCTTTTCTATTCTAACATGACAATGCCTCTGTGTATAAGGCAAAGTTCAAAAAGAAATGATTGATTTAGTCAGCGTGGAAGAACTTGACTGGTCTGCAGAAAGCCAAGTCCTAATCCAAGCTGAACACCTCTGGTGTGACTTTAAATGCAGATCTTGAGCCAAAAACTCTTTACCAAACACCAATGACTTGTACATACACTATATGGACAAACGTATTGGGACACCCCCTTCTTTAGAACAGAAAAATGCACTTCCAAAACTGTGGCAACAAAGATGGAAACATAATTCATGTATTTAAAAATTGTATTTCCATCTCTGTTGCAACAGTTTTGGAAGTGTCTAAAATGACTGTACCCATATGTACAAGTCATCGGTGTTTGGTAAAGAGTTTTTGGCTCAAGATCTGCATTTAAAGTCACACCAGAGGTGTTCAGCTTGGATTAGGACTTGGCTTTCTGCAGACCAGTCAAGTTCTTCCACACTGACTAAATCAATCATTTCTTTTTGAACCTTGCCTTAAACACAGAGGCATTGTCATGTTAGAATAGAAAAGGGTCCTGTCCAAACTGTTGCTTTAAAATTAGAAGCACACAGTTCCCTAGAATATCATTATATGCTTTAACATTAAGATTTGTACTCATGGAAATTACTAAAGTAGTCAAACCTGTTCATTAGAAGGGGGTGTCCCAATACTTTTGGCAATATAATGTATATATACAGTATAAATAAATAAATAAATAAATAAAATGGGTGTAAAGAAGGAGTTCTGTCCAGAAAGTTGTCCAGAAACATGAAGGTAGAACTGCTGTTTAGCCAGCCTGCTCAAATGCTACCTTACTGAACAACTGCAGGTTGCAACTTAACTCAAATATGATGTGCTAGGCAACCTGGCTCAAGCTCTTTAATAGTTGTACAATGTTTTCTGATAAATACTGGCACTTTTCTCATTGATACTGCAGTGCACAGTCCCACCATCAGCTTTGTGTTTTTGCCAGTTCCAGAAAGTCTACTGCATAAGTATGAAGAATCATAGGACTAATCTTTATCTGCACTGTCCAACTGCATTGTCTGGAACCAGCAAAAGAGGATGGAGTGGAATTTTGCTGTGATGCCAAAATGTTGCAGAAGTAGTTTGTGGTTGGTTTGTGGTAGTTTATGCTGGTAGCAGGTATCAGCAGTTAGCTTTGTGGAGCATGGAGTTGAGAGTGTGGAGTAACATTCTGTTTCTTAACTTTGAATTTGAGTGTGGCAGGGAGAGGGCAGAAATGTAGCTTTGTAGAGCAAATGGAATTTACAGTATACAGAAGAGGGTTTGTTTGTTTTTTTTGTTTTTTTTTAATCAAAATTGTAATTTTGTCATTTCTTTGCATTTGATGTAGTCCCAAACAATTATCTTTATCCTCTGGAGTAAGACCTGGGACACTGGGCTCTCAAAAAGGTACACAAGGTATGGTGATGAACTGACATGTGCATCAATGTTATCCTTCTGGACATCCATTTTTGCCATAGGGTTGACTACTCTGGACAATATAATTTTCCTCTCATCAGTTTGCATCAAAGGCTTTAAGGAATCAGTTTGGTCTCCCTTGGACTTTCCTGCAACTTGAATGTTAAATTGATTTCAAGAAATTCAGGTTTAGACACAGTTTTTACATGATTGGTCTTATGTCATGGAGCACATGTAACAATGCTCACTGGCCTTGATCAACTCAAAGTGGAGTTGCTGCTCATGATGTTGCTCAAAATGAGTTACCACAGGCTCAATCAATAATCAACATTTGACACACTGTGGTCATCTGCAGAGGGTTCTGACCACAATTAATGGTGGTTAAAACTGCTTTCTACTACATACCTAGGTCAGATGATGATGACGAAATGACAGATGTACAGTACAGACAACAGTACGGACAGTACTTGAGACTTGCTTGTGACTTGAAAGGAATGACTTGGTTCCTCCTCTGGTGAAATCAGCTGCTGAGTTCATGGGTGGAATAAACATATGGCAGGACTTTTACTTTCTGACCCCTGGACTTTCCACCTCTGCATGACTGTGAATTTCACTTGCATTCATGTAGAACAGGGGTGTCAAACTCAGTTCCTGGAGGGCCACAGCCCTGCAGAGTTTTGTTCCAAACCTGCTCCAACACACAAAGCATGTAGTTTTCAAATAAGCCTGAAGGACTTGATTAGTTGGATCAGGTGTGTTTAATTAGGGTTGCATCTAAACTCTGCAGGGCTCGGGCCCTCCAGGAACTGAGTTTGAGACCCCTTATGTAGAACATTATATTATGCTGTTGACCATTCTGAGTGAGCTGAGTGAAGGGAAGGAAGTGGGTGAAAAGGAACAAATGTATAGGTGAGAAAGAAGATTTCCCACATTCTCTCTCAGTGAGATGTGGAAACAGATGCCTGCACATATGTTAATATCCTGTATTTGTATTGTCTGTATCTTAGAAGATCAAAGTGTCTGAAGTTTTATCCAGTCTTACAGGTCAGTTGTGGCCTAATGGTTATAGAGTCGGACTTGTAACCCAAAGTTATTAGTTTTGATACTGGTATCTAAGTTTGGTTACCATACTTGGCCTACACATCACGTCACACCACTTTTATCCTTGGTGTTGCTAGTGCGATGCTATACTGTTTGAGTAATAGGAATCATTTTTGGAGTATGCATTTTTGGATGCAGTCACAGTGTATATTGGCTTGTTTGTAGAATCAAATCTGAATGAATCTGAGACTGTATCCAGAATCCTCATTTACTATTTTCTATGTTACTCCACTAATATAGTCCACTCATTGAGTGAATAAAATTGAGCGAGCAAATTCAGACACTAAGTGTGCATAAAGTATGGCAGGCGACATCTTTTAGAAAACATGGCAATTAATTCAGCATGACGTTCGCAGAGGAGTGAGTATTCTCTAGCAGCAAATCATTCAGCAAGCCATACATCAGTTGTACACTCATTATTGAGATGCATTATGGGATTGAATGAGTGCACTTGATGAAGTCCAGTGTGGTTTCAAATACCACAACAATTGGCTGCCCCCTCAAATAGTGCAATATATAAGGATAAAGGGGGTGATTTTAGACATAGCCCATCTTTGTGCTACAAATGACAAAGGATATTTTAGGACATGTTTATTGATTACCACAGTTTGCTTAGCTCCAAAGTCCATGCTTACCTTGTTCTTCATGAACTTTGAGTGGTTCTTATAGACTTCCATCTGTCTGAAGTCTTCACCCCGGCCATCTGTGTGGCAAAGGCCATTTGTCTTCATCGTTTGGATCTCGTCCTCCAGGTCTCGAATATTCCGCTCCAGCGATGCAATGTTGGTGTCCTGTGTGGGATATGTGATTTACAAAAAGCCAAGTGTATGATGTTATGGAGAAAGAAGGTCAAAAAGAACTTTTAAACAAACAGATGATTGTTAACCTAATCTATTTATCTATCTGGGTCTGTAAGGCCTTGAATCTTCCAACTTGAAGACTTTATCTATTATCATTATCATCATCATCATCATCATCATCATCATCATCATTATCATCATCATCATCATCATCACATAAAGCCAACATTGAAAGTTTGTCTTGACAAATTTTCCTTAAATTCTGTATTTCCTTAATTTTGAATTGTAGTTCTGCATACCACTTCAAATAAAATTTAGGTTTTGGACTGGAATTTTAAAGGAATTCTTTGAAGTTAGAAAAAATACAATATGTTTTCAGATAAAGAGAAATTCTGAACTTCAAATGTAAATGATTTTCAGGTGTACAAATACTAGGCCAGATGTCAAGCTTATGGGTTCCACAGCAAGCAGTAGATGTTATCTATGTATATATAATTTTAACCAGTCACAAAGCTACTACAATTCTCTAGCACAGTTTAGGTCACAAGATTGAATATGGTTACTTTTTCTACAAATTCTTTTTGTTCCACCAAAACAATTCTCACTATTAACTAGTTGCTTACAAGCACAATTTCTGGCAATATTGTTGATTTGATTGCACAGACACTATTGGAAGAGAACTGAACTGAGCTGGATGATGACATCACTGAATCTATCATGAACTGACTTGTTTTCAATTGCCCTTTTGCATTATCAGAACACATTTTTCCTGTTTAACACTGTAAAGCTGCTTTGACACAATCTTTATTGTATAAAGAGCTATATAAATAAAGGTGACTTGACATGCCTAATAATAACATATTGGCTGTTTATTAGTGCTTATAAAGCACATATTGTGCATTACTATATTCTACATCCCTAATCCTACCCAATACCTAAACTTAACAACTACCTTACTAACTATTCATAAGCAGCAAATTAGTAGTTTATTGAGGCAAAAGACACAGTTAATGGTTTGTTAATAGCAAGAATTAGACCTCGCTAAATAAAGTGTGATAAGCCATCTATAGTTTTTTTTTAGTCAAATCAATAAAATGACAAAAAAAAAAAAAAAAAACAGTTTTTTATAAATGTCACATATAGAATTCAAATTATAAGTTTACTTGTTTATATATACAGATGAGCCATTGCATTATGACCTCCCCCAGCCTACAGCAATGAGCGCACCTGGCAACAGGGCAGTCTATATACCACCGGAGGACCGACTTTCAGTCAGTAGCACGTTTTGTGTCAGAATGGGAAAAGCTGCTGATTTATCAGAGTTTGATAAAAGACAAATTGTGATGGCACAGCACCTCCGAACTTCATTCTCGGAAATGCTGCTGTAGTGAGTACGAATCAAAAGTGGTGCACGGATGGCAAAACAATGGACCGTCGTCTAGCCGTGTGTCGTCCACAGTGCACTGATTCCACTTTAGGCCACATTATCCCAATAGCACAATCCCTGACAGCTGTCTGGAAGTGCACTCATTCATGGCAACTGTGTTCCTTGCTGGTGATGGCCATTACTAACAGGATAACGCACCATGCCACGCTGCCAGAATCATTGAATCATCAAGGAGTGGTTTGAGGAAGATGATGGTGAATTTCTGTTAATGTCTTGGGCTCCAAATTCACCCAACACGAACCCAATCGAAAAGCGGGTTTGCCCTATCACCACCACCCGCAATGCATTGGAACTGGAGGACCTGGCTCATTGGTGTTTTTAACTATAAAATCAGCTTACCAAAAAAAATAAAAAAATAAAAAAATAAAAATCTATTTTGTAAATGCAAATTCAGTAGGTGATGCTTATGGAAAATAAGAAATAGTGGTACACAAAAAAAGAAATGTTCTGTTTCTGGCAACCTCTGACACTATTCACTGGCTCTTAGCAAAATTGTTTGTTTGTTTGTGCAAGCTGTAGTTTTATACTACAGCAGTGGCATCAGGCACATGACCAAAAGCACAAACCTTTTTTTTTTTTTTTGTGGCATGTTAGAAATTATATTAAAATGTGGGTTTGCAGCACATTATTTGTGTTGTCTTTTTTTACATGTTGTTTTTAACATGTTCTTTCAGTTTTATAAAGACCTTAAACTTTGAAGCATGATTTGGATCATTGTTTTTGGAGAAATCAGTCACATTACTGATGGCATAAGAATGTTTGTGGTGGTTCAATCAGACACATTTACAATGCTTCATTCAAATAAAGTGTTTATCACATTTGTCTTTGTGTGTGAACAGACCATAAAAAATAATATTTAAAAAAATTCTAATGTTTGTAATATTTCAAGCTCTATAGAATTCAGAATTTAATTTATAATGCTGTACAACCCTGTTAGGAAGTGGCAGGGGGAAAAAGTGCATTAAATGCATTAAAATTGCATTATGCTGTTATAAACATAAATACAATGAAATACATGAAAAGATTGTTTGATAAGTTCACAACATTAATGTGAAATTTCACTTAGATACAATATAATCTTATTTGGGTTGACAAAAGTTAATTGTATGACTAATTGCAATATGTATTACACTTGCTTATTAGTTAATATTGAAGAAAGAGCCTCTCTAATTATGTATTTATTTATTTTATTTAGTTCTCTTGGAACTGAATGCATTAATGCATTAACTACAAACAAAATGTGTGTTATTACAGTTTAACATTTAAATTGACAACTTTTTTATTGCCATCCAGACATCCAGAGCCATTGGAATTGTTTTTCTGTTACTTTCTTGTGATGTCCTGAGAGAATCGTGCTATGAACTTATTACAGGGACAATCCTTTGAAATACCCTGGTATTAAAAAAAAATGTTCTGGGTTCAGTGTTACTTAAGCTCTATCCACAAAATGCTGTTGTTTACCACAGACAATATATTCAGTTCATCCCTCACAAATCCTAAAAAAAAAAAAAAAATTGCTTTACTAAAGGTACAATAGGATAAGTGTACAGAAGGGATTAAAAGAAACACGCAGCTCATAATTTTATTTTTTTTTGCTAATTCTTCAGTAAATGTGTAGAGGATGAGTGTTACATGAGCTGTTCAGTTGTCTAAATTGTTTATATCAGGTGGGACTATTTTTCAAGGTGAATGAACTTCTGATTCTGATGTAAATCCTGTGATTAGTTAGTGCCTTTCTAGTATCCTAGCATGTCTGTTTGCGAAAGTGACTGTTTTTACATGGCTATGGCAGGAGATGGATCAAATTTTTTCACATACATAGTAAGTTTTTTTTTTCCTTAACACACATAAAGTCTTGCAGCTGCTTTGAAAATGGTATGAATTTTTATGTTTGTATTTTTATGTTTAAAAACAGCTAAAGAAACATCTCTTCCATCTTTATTTGACCCTCTAACTCTAGCACTCTCTATTCTAATTATATTCTTTTAAAAAACAACAACAAAAAACTTGCCCCTTTTAGACTTGCACTCTATTAATTTACTAACTGCTTGTTTTCTTTAAATAAATAAAAAAAACTAACACTAGCTTCTCTATTCTTTTTGTATTATATCTATTTTTTTTATTATACAATTAACAAAAAGCAAAAAAAAAAAAGAAGAAGAAGAAGCCGCTAACACTAGCTTGCTCTATTCTTTTTCTATTCTGTCTGTTTTCTTTTTATTTATTATACAATTTAAAAAAAAAAAAAAAACCTTGCTACGTGTACTGCGTTAGGCTAACTGAGACTTGTTATAGCACTTGCACATCATTGCTCTTTTGTTGATTTTGATTGCTTCCATTGTCCTCATTTGTAAGTCGCTTTGGATAAAAGTGTCTGCTAAATGACTAAATGTAAATGTTTCACTTACTGCCATGCCCCTCGTTCTTCCATTGTAATTTCATTGCTATGAACTTAGGGTCATTGCCACAAAGAGACAAATGACATATGTGACGCTGGACCACAAAACCATTCTTAAGTCACTCGGGTATATTTATAGCAATAGCCAAAAATACATTGTATGAGTCAAAATTATTGATTTTTCTTTTATGCCAAAAATCATTAGGACATTAAGTAAAGATCATGTTCCATGAAGATATTTTGTAAATTTCCTACTGTAAATATATCAAAACTTAATTTTTGATTAGTAATATGCATTGCTAAGAACTTCATTTGGAACTTCATTCTCAGCATTTTGATTTTTTTGCACCCTCAGATTCCAGATTTTCAAATAGTTGTATCTTGGCCAAATATTGTCCTATCCTAACATCCTAACCATACATCAATGGAAAGCTTATTTATTCAGCTTTCAGATGATGTATAAATTGATCCTTATTGACCCTTATGACTGGTTTTGTGGCCCAGTGTCACATATTTTCTGTGATAATCACACACATCTTGCTCAGCAAGATTTCTTATCAGACTGTAAGAGAAAACTACAAGCAGACCATTTAGGAACCTTCCATCTTCTGACAACCAGCCTTAACCATTCAAATTATAAAAGCCCCCAAATCTAAATTAAAATAATTCCATGAATTACAAATACAACTTCATTATTATTATTATTATTATTATTATTATTATTATTATTGAAATTACATGAAATCCAAAAAGTTAATTATATAAAATAATTCTTCCATTAGAATTACTTAATGAAATTATGTGTAAACATGTTTTTAAACAGCTGGTCCACAAGTCAGCCATCCCACAGGAAAAATGCCACCGTCATCTCTATGGCCTGTCCAAACTATATCTGTTATTACACAATGTTCTGTACAAGAAAATTAAATGAGAAATGAAAGTGTTTAGCATATGTAAGTGCTTCTGTAAATATATGCCGAGCAATTCTATACACTCAACAAGAAGAGTTATGTGTGTACTGTACCTTCCATATGAAATCAGGCTCGTAACACAAAGCTGGTGATGTTCTCTGAAACACATGACATGACGTATATATCAGCACGCTTTAACTGCATAAGAATGCATACAAAATACATCGAATTACATCCACAGGGATAATCATAAAAAGATGCTTCTTACCCACACAAATACAGCATAAAACTCACCGTTTGCCATGAAAGCAGTGTGTTAGAAAGCAGTTCAGCTGCAGAAATAATGAGCCAAGAGATTTACAGATCAGTGTCATGACTGATCCGTGTTATCTCTGCACACACAGATCTCACAGAGCTCTCCCTCCCAGAGTGTTTAGACGTTTTGTGTGTGTGTGTGTTTGTCACAAACAGCTGTGGAGTCACTAATACATACAATCTCCCAATAGATGTCACCAGTATAACTAACTAAAGATAAAACTAACATAAAACTGAGTCAAAACTAGCATTAAAGGTGGGGTAAGCGATTTCTGGAAGCCAATGTTGATATTTGAAATCACCAAAACAAACACGCCCCTACCCCCAAAAGTGTTTTGCCCCTATTTTGATAGCTCCGCCACACACATACGTAGCCTACGCAACCCAGGCAACGATTAGTTCTGTGAAACAAAGCAAAACCCACCGTGTCTACACCGGATGCAAGCGGCTCGACAAAATACTATAGAAGTCATTATAATCAGTGATGCTGTCTACACTGGATGCTGTGCGGCACGACAAATCCCCGAAAGAAAACTGCTGCTGCGCTCTATTTATGATGTGCTGACACAAATTTCAAATGATTTTCAACGGTTGCTTTATCACATCCAGTGTAGGCAGACTTTAGCGGCGCGTCCGGTGTAGACACGGTGTTACTCACCTATCGAGAAGAAACAAAGCAACCGTGGAGTCCGATCGCAGGCCTTCCGCTCCTTGAGTTCTTTCCAGCGCTGGAAAGCTGATCCGATATTTACATGGGTCCTATTTCTTGCCTTATCGTTCTGCAGACGTTTCCTTTTGTTTTTTTATCCACCATCTCTATCTTTCTGTCACTTGGCTCGGCTAATGTCTGTCCTGTGCACTGAATGATCTCTCCCCCACATCATGAGTGGACACGCCCCTTACTGCTGATTGGCTAAAAGTTTGTTTTGGTACTCGGCCCCGACTCCCTATATGGAATCGGGGTGCTGCAGGAGCGACTGGAAAGCAGACGGCTCTTTATGCATTTGGATCACTCTCATGGTGCTTTAGTGTGTTGTGTACTGCGGCCACGCAAATGAAACGAAAGATGAAATGTATTCAGTGATGGAAGACCTGGCTCTGTATTGGCTCTCTAGCCTGTGGAAAAGCAAACGGTTCTTAAAGGGCTCGCCAGTTGAACCAACTAAGAACCGGCAATAGCACTGGCTCTGAACTAGTGCTTGGTTCCTGCTGGTGGAAAGGGGGTAAATGATGACTCAGACACATTACAACATACTCACATTGCAATATGTCACCACTGTTGCTTATCAACAACAGCAGCAAGGCTATCTCTCCAACATTATTTTTTATTGGCGTTTAAAAGGACGTTATGAAAAATACTTTGTTACATATCCCTGCAACATTTCAGCTATAAATTAATTATAAAAGTTAGCTAGATTGTGTTCACTTCCTCTCTAGCGATGTGTGTTTGTGCTGATATGTAATTGAATGACAACTGGTCTTTTCAAAACTTCTATCGCATGTCATGATGTGAATTGAGTTGGCTCATGTGATTTATGTTTCACACTTCAGAAAAAGTGACATTTTTTGGAAAGATTATCACAATGAGTGATCACAAAGAGTAACACAATGAGTATCAATGCACTCTTGTTTTTATGGTGTTTTGTGGGATTTTTTTTTAGGAAGCAAACGTTCCAATTCATTCAAAGGATTTTGTGATTGAGACCATCCTTAAAAGGGTCAAGAACTGAATTCTTGTGATACTGAATTCTTGGGCTCAGTTCTTAGACCACTTCTCTTCTCTGTCTACATGGCATCACTAGGTTCTGTCATTCATAAGCATGGCTTTTCATATCACTGCTATGCTGATGACACTCAACTCTACTTCTCATTCCATCCTGATGATCCGACGATAGCTGCTCGCATCTCAGCATGTCTAACAGACATTTCTTGAAGGACCATCACCTTCAACTCAACCTAGCTAAGATAGAACTGCTTGTAGTTTCAGCAAACCCATCACTTCATCACAATTTCACCTTCCAGTTAGACTCATCAACCATAACTCCTTCAAAAACAGCCAGAAACCTTGGAGTTGTGATTGATGATAAGCTGAATTTCTCAGACCACATTGCTAAAACTGCCCGGTCCTGCAGATTTGCTTTATACAATATTAGGAAGATCAGGCCTTTTCTTTCGGAACATGAAACACAACTCCTTGTTCAAGCTCTTGTTCTGTCCAGATTTGACTATTGCAGTGCTCTCTTGGCAGGTCTTCCAGCCAATTCCATCAAACCTCTACAATTAATCCAAAATGCAGCTGCAAGTTTAATCTTTAATGAGCTGAAAAGAAAGCACGTTATACCTCTGTTCATCAATTTGCACTGGCTACCAGTAGCTGCTCGCATAAAATTCAAGCCATTAATGTTTGTCTACAAAACCACCTCTGGCTCTGCAACCCTTTACCTAAATTCAGTAATTCAGACCTACGGTATGTGCCCTCTAGAAGCTTGCGTTCTGCAAGTGAACGACGCATTATTGCCATCCCAAAGAGGCACAAAATCACTATCACTGACTTTTTCATTAACTGTTCCCACCTGGTGGAATGACCTGCCCAACTCAATCCGAGCAACTGAATCCTTAACCATCTTCAAGAAACAGCTAAACACATCTCTTCCATCTTTATTTAAAGAGATAAATTGCTCATCTAAGATATATTCTACTTCATCTAAGTGAACATGGAATAGCAATTAATGACAAGTTTGATGTCGATGAAGACCATGTTTTGCAAATGGACTCATCTGAATAATTCTCTCTGTCAGCCCTGTTTAGGAGCGGTTTGGGGTTATCCTGATGGGAACTAGTGGCCCGGTTTCTGCCTTCCCCATCACAGCGTTTTTGGCGTCCCCTAATGGTCACTACTAGATTCTCTGCAGCAGACATTCCTTTACTGAATCCATTTTTATTTTCTTGTGAGTTCTTTTTGGATTGAATTTTGTTGTGTATCAACTCCTGGCAAGTTCCTGGATTGGATCAGCACTTTCTTTACAATTTAAAGATACTCTTTTAAGATATATTGTGTACAAAGAAATGTAAACTAAAATGCATTATAATCACTGGTTAAAAGCATGAATAGCAAAAGTGACATTTGAGAGTCAAAACACACACACACACACACACACACACAAAAGGTATTTGGGTATTTTGCATGCTATAAACAAAATGGCAATTTATGTACATTGCATCTTTGTACGATCTGACATAAGTTTATGTGTTTGTAGGATCAGAATTAAAGATCTCACCTTCACACAGATGATGGTGTTGAGGACTTTAGTCTGGGTGGCTTCTGTTAGCTGGTTTCTCCTGTGTAACTCCTGTGGAGGAACTCGATAGAAACAGGGATGTCGACTCGTCATTCTCACATGTCAGCGCAGTATCTCTCTGTCTTTCTTATGCTTTCTTACACTGACTTAAAGAAGACGTCCTCTTGTGTTCATTTTAAGCAGCTGCTCTTTCTATAACAGTATTTGATTCCTTTTTGTGATGTTTTGACAGCTAAGCTACATGTAAACGTTTGTTCTTCCTTTCTCTCTGCCTAGGTTTTCTTCTATACATTTCATCTCTGAACAATTGTGCTACAGGTCTCTGTCTCTATCTATTATTCATTTCATTTTGCTTTTTAACTGTATGGCTTCCTTCGTCTAAAATGTGATCTCTCTCATAATGACACAGCAGGCTGGTAAACATGCCCTCAGGCAGCCATTATCAATAATTCATGTGAGGTTTTCCCCACAGCAAGAAGATCTCTCAGCTAGCCCTTACCTTCAGACCTGTATACTTTGCATTGGCCAGTGAGACATTACAGAATAGCATAAAAGAAACAATGAATAAAATTGATTTTGCATCCAAATTGTCAACAGGTTCTACAGAGTCTCAATATACTGTGCTCCTGTTTTTTTTTTTCTTCTTCTTTTTTTTCTTATCTTCTTCTTCTTTTGCACACAGTCATCAAGTTATTCAACATATAAATCAGCTATGATATGAAGAAAATCATCTAGTCTTGAGACAGGCTTCACGGGTGAAAGGGAGGGGGGTGGTCAGGGGCATGTCCCTGGGAAGGAAATGTTTAGTCAGAAAACACTTCTAATTTTTAATGGATGCCAATAGAGAAACATGTTTTTATTGATTGATTGATTGATTGATTGATTGATTGCCATTGGGTGATGTAGTTCCAGCATCTAGCACCATGGGACCTACTCCCAGTCAATTCCTGACCCCTTTGCTGTGATGAGACACAAAGTACACACTGTTGAAAACCTTGAGGTAATTAACAGGTGTGAGAATAGCCTCTGGGCTTTGCAAAGCTTTGATTAGCTATTACTAATAGGATATCAAGCAAAAAAGGAACAGTGATCAAATAGCGTTTTATATTTCAACCGTACCCTCATTAGCTGCTAAGTCCGCCTAAGATTGAACTCTAAGAATGGTCCCTTCTTGTCTAGATAAGTGCAGAAATATATATAAATGTACTGACATTGTATTGAGGGGATCGATCATCACATAAATATATTGATGACAAACGTTATAACTAGTCATTTATTATTATGAAAAAGAATGTGAAAAAAAAATCAAACATAGCTGTTTATGTGAATATTGTGTTAAAGGGCACCTATTAAAATTAAATTTCACATGTTGTCTGAACAATGTGTGTTGGCAGTGTGTGTACACAACCACCCTATAATGATCCACCCTCTCCATTTTTAATCCCCATAAATCATAAGCAATGTCTCAGAAAATGTCATTCGCAGAATCCGTAAAATGTGACGTCTGTCACACTACTCGGGGGAGCAAGGAGCGAGGAGACGAGGAGTACTTCAAAAACAGTCTTTAATAATCCAAACACGTAATAGACACAGGAACACCTGGAAAGATGTACAAATGACGTTTAAGGACCGACAAACATGAACTGAATGGACTGGGGCTTTTAAGGACAGGACAATCAGGGGAGGAAGACGAGACACACCTGGAATCAAATTAACAATTAACACGAGGGAGAAACACACACAGACAGGTCCATAGTCCTGAAAAAACGCCCCCTCCCGGAAGGTGCGTCCTCACACCGTAGTAACATCCAAAGGGGAGGGGTGGGCGGGAACTAAGGAGGAGGCTAAGGCGGAGGACGAACCCCCGGGAGGGAGCCGGCTGACAGAAACCAGGGAGGCAACAAAGGAGGGAGGAGCCAGGGAAGAGACAGGAGGGATCCGGAGCAGGAGGAGTCCAGCAGGACCCAGACCACAGCCATGATGTCGACCCACGGTGGAGCCGACGGAGGGAGGAGCCATGGAGGAGGATTGGCTGCCGACTCCAGGGGGCCGACCAATGGTGGCGGAGCAGGTGGTGGAGGAGCCCGAGGTGGAGACGGAGAGCCAACGAGCCAGGGGGATGCCGAGGATCCGGAGGGCCAGGGTGGAGCCGAGGGCTCTGATGACCGAGGCGGAGACGGAGCTCCGGAGATCCACGGTGGAGCCGGAGCGACTGAGGACCAAGGTGGAGCTGGCGGGAGGAAGGAGCCCAACGGAGCCGGTGGGACGGAGCGACAAGGTGCAGCCGTAGGAGCGGAGTCCTGAGGCGATGGCGAGTTGACGCCCGACCAAGGCAGAGCCGGAGGGACGAGGGAGCCCGGTGGAGCTGGTGGATCGATGGATGACGGTGGAGGCGAGGGAGCTAGAAGCCGAGGTGGAGCCGCTGGGTCCAAAGGCCGAGGCGGAGTCCGGGCCTCGGAGGCTGGAGGTGGAGGTGAGGGGTTCTCCAGCCACGGCGATGGAGGATGGCAGACCAGCGGAGCTCGCACCGCATTGATGGAGGGCTGAGGGTGAGCAGAGGGGCTCCCAGACGACAGCGGTGGAGGAGGCAGGAGCGGGTGGGAGGGTGGGGATTTACGAGGAGCGGGCACTGGAGGGCGCTCTGGAGGCGCAGGCTCTGGAGGACGCTTTCGGGGAGCGGGCACTGGAGTGCACTTCCGAGGAGCAGGCACTGGAGGGCACTCTGGAGGCGCGGGCTCTGGAGGACGCTTTCGGGGAGCGGGCACTGGAGGGCGCTCTGGAGGAGCGGAGCTGGACGGGACCCTCGGAGACAAAGGAGGGCTGGACGGGACCAGTCAGGATGAAGGAGAGAGGAGAGGTGGAATGTCGGCCTCCAGATCCGTGTCCCAGTCTATCAAATCCCCCTCCATGTCCAGCAGTCCCAGATGTATAATCAGCTCACCCTCAGCCACAGTGCAGGGGCCAGAGCTCCACTCCGCGCTCACACTGTCCACGGCTGGCTCCCTCGTGGTGGGCACTGTCACCTGCTCTCGCACCTGGCCTGACGGGTGGGGCTCAACGTCCGGGGCGATCCGTTGCTCAGTCGCTCGGCTTGGCGCTGGCTCATCGATCGCAGCGGGAAATGGCTCTCCGTCATCGGTGGGCTCGGGCTGGTGATCCATTTCTCGCCAGAGTCCACTCCACGAATGCGGCGAATTCCTCTCGAGGACCATCTTCGGACGACAGCGCTCTGCTCGCGGTGTTCAGGCTTGCGTCATAGAAAGCACAGAGCGCGTCGTCCGGGTAGCTGGTGGCGTTAGCTAACATCAGGAACAGTCTTGTATGGTCCTCGAGAGATCTGTCCCCCTGCTCCAGCAGGAGGAGGAGGAGGAGGAATTCGAGCCGGACGAGGGGATCCATAGACACACAATGGAAACAAAAAACACTGAGAGAAAACGGTAAACAAAGCGGAGCGTAAAACACGGAGGTTACTGTTTTGGTCGGTCCTTCTGTCACACTACTCGGGGGAGCAAGGAGCGAGGAGACGAGGAGTACTTCAAAAACAGTCTTTAATAATCCAAACACGTAATAGACACAGGAACACCTGGAAAGACGTACAAATGACGTTTAAGGACCGACAAACAAGAACTGAATGGACTGGGGCATTTAAGGACAGGACAATCAGGGGAGGAAGACGAGACACACCTGGAATCAAATTAACAATTAACACGAGGGGGAAACACACACAGACAGGTCCATAGTCCTGACAACGTCACTTTGCACAGGCCCCACCCACAACTGTTGACGGACACTGCTGTATTAGCAGAGACCCCACCCTGAGTGAGCCGCACACAATCCACCGTATTACGCTAGAGCATTTAAGTAAGAAATGTCCTCTTATTAGAGCTACAGAAATTATTCATTATTCAATAGCAGTGATTTTTAATTTTTTTTTATTTTATTGTTTAGGTCATATTAACAACGTAGACAGCACTATAGGTACTGTATATTAAGCTGCTGTCACTTAACACACAGATCTAATAGAAGCATGTGATTCTTTCCAGTTGTTTAACTTCACAGATATAACGTCTCGGGTTACGACTGTAACCCTTGTTCCCCGAGAAAGGGAATGAGACACTGCGTCGGTAACGACACTTTGGAGAATCCCCTAAGCGTAGCGCATCTGAAGCATGAATGAAACTATTACAATCCTGATTGGTGTTGCATCATGATGTAACATGTGACGGCATACTCGGAAGATACAAAGGGACGCCAGCACACAACAGAGTCAGCTTTTGCGATGAAGCAAGCCGCTCCCAGGCATGGAGAGGTGTGGCAAAGAGACGCAGTGTCTCGTTTCCTTTCTTGGGGAACAAGGGTTACAGTCGTAACCCGAGACCCGATAGGTTCAGGCTATAAAACCTGATGAAAGTATGCGGGGTGGACCACCCAGCCGCCTCGCAGATCTCCTGCAACAGGACTCCTGAAAGGAGTAGGAGGAGAGGACATTCATACCAGCCAATGACTCTGGATAAGCACAGTGAACCTTTGTGGTGAGGTGTGGGATATCCAAACTAGTTTCTCTGAGAAATTTAGCAAACCCAGAGAAAACACAACTACAAGCAAAAGGATTGGCATGCAGCAACAGTTTGCAGGAGGACTTATTTTTATGCGGCCCAGCAGGACAGAAAGTATAACCTTTATGGAATGACAAAGGAAGAGCCTGCACATCAAGGATCTTCAGCTGGTTGTTGTTAAGCATTAGGTTTTCAAGGTTTATTGCCTGAATAAGGAAAGCCTTTGGGATCACAACTAGTCAATTGTGACTTACGTCCAGGCTTACAAGACGGAGCTCAAAATGCATATTAGGTAAGAATGAAAGCATGTTTGAACTAAGGTTCAGGTGGCAGAGCTGCTCGAGAACTGAGATGTTGCCCCAAGGGAAATAATTCAGCACATTGGAGTCCATTCTCAGCATCTGGAGGCTCAGAGGCAAGTTTACGATTACCTCTGGGGGGAATGATTTGAGTTGATTTTCAGAAATGTCTAAATGTGTAAGGTTAGTAAGACCCTGAAAGAAATGTAGGTATTGGTTACGCCTAGAGTCCCATATTATGTCCAAACGATTTCCAGAGAAATCAAGAGACTTCAAAAAAGTACTAGTAATAATGTTAGAGATTCTGAGACCAACGTGATTGTTCGCTAGACTCAGTATTTTAAGAGATGATAAGTGTGGAAGGAATGTGAAGCGATGTCCCATACCCTTCATTACAAAGTGGAATTCATTGTTGCTGAGGTCAAGAGCTTTTAGTGTGCCACTTATCTCCTCGAAGGCCTTGTCAGAGTACAGGCCAATGTGATTGTGAGCCACATTAAGGTAGGCTAATTTGCTTAGATGTGTGAACTGCCGGCCATTTAAAGTTTGACTTATGTAGTTGTAGGACAGATCTATGCATTCCACTTTTTCCATGCCTGTGAAAGTACTTGCATTCAGCCATGGGATGTTGTTTTGAGAAAGGTCAAAAAACAGGATTTTAGAGCATATCTGCTTTTTGAAATGCCACATAAAAAAAATAAAAAGGACAGTGAGCTTCTCCAGAGTCCTACATAGTGTTCAGCTCTGAGCTCGGTAGGGAGACTTTTTGAGTTTGCAAGTTGAGCTGTCCATTGTCACGTTTTTCAAGGGTTTGGTAGTTGTTTGGTTTGGCTTCAGCAGTGCAGGTTGAAAAGCATGAACTGAAAGCAAGCATGTTTTGGGAAAGGCCCACCCACCTTAATGTTCTCAGCTGGCTTATAGCATCCATGCTAACAGAACAGATGAAGTTCATGCATAGCTCTAGGTACTCAAGTCTTGGCAGTTTGACCAGAAGTGCAAGGCTGTGGTTTGACAGTACTCTGAAGAATAATCCACTCAGGTGCAACTCTCGTAGAGCCGTCATCTACTCTATGGATGGTGACAGATCAATTCAGAAAAGGATTTCTGAGGTTCATAGTTATAAAGAAGACTGAGGGACACAACACTCTGGAGCTCTTCATAAAAGGTGCCGTTCTGGATGGCGTAGGCTAAAAAGTTGTCAGATAGATCTAACTCTTGGAGCTTATGGAGTTGTATGAAGAGATGCTGAGGAAGTGTATGCAGTGAATTGCCTCATAGGCTTAGACTAATTAGAGAGTCGCTTTGATCCAAAAATGCATCCTGGTGCAGATTCAGAGACTGGTTGTTTGGACATGGGAAACAGGGCTCAGAAGCATGGTCACACCTTTGGCAATTCCACCCTAGGTTAAGGTGTCACAGATTTTTAAGATTTGCAAAGGACTCTTTATTGACATGCATAATCTTGTTCTCTCCGAAGTCTAGGCTTTCTAGTGAATGCAGAAAGTCATTTAGTGCATATCCCAGAAAGTAACCATATTACAAAAGCAGAAGACCATCAGAAAATCAAAGTAGCTACACTGAAATTGTAGCACGGTAAACAGTTTGGCACAAAATACAATTTGCCAAAAACTGAAAACTAAAACCATTAGTAGAGTAAAAACAGTAAGAAGTCTTTTCAGATGCCGTTTAGTGTAATTCCATTTCATTAAATATCACATTAACTTCTTTAGATATCACACAATATGCTTGTGAACCTCTTCAAGTGCTTTTTGCATCAGTATATCACACAGACAGATTTTGACTAAGTTTCCCTTCGTGGTCTGAAGGGAAAGCACCAAGCTAATGCCTCAATATGACAATCACAAAGCTGGTATCTATGAAAGAAATGCTAAAATCACTTTAATAAAGTATAATAAAAGCTGGTTATGATTTATGGAGAGGAGGTGATATCACAGAGAAAGATAATCCAGAGAGCAGCGTTCATGAACCCATCCGATTCTGCGTCAACTTTGGACAAAGAGTGATTATTGCCTGGGTACCACAACAATCTGTGGACATACGGATACACTAATGAACCAGTTTTCCAGAGCAGAGAAATGTTTCATAGAAGAAAGCCCATCTAGAAAGTTTCTGTGTCACTGTATTTACCTCACAGGTCCCTGCAATGCCTTAAGGGCTCTGTAGTATTTAATACCCTGCTTGCTGGGAACACGCTTTTCATCTTCCCCCAACATCAGAAGTACTGGAGTTTTTACCTGAGGAACAAACACAACCATGTGTGTTACAAGCTGAGCAGTTAAGAAATTAAACATGAAAGAATAAATAATGCACCGGAACAGCATCTGCTCACCTTGCTGACGTGTTTTAAGGGTGCCTTGTTTAACATCTGTTCCAGAATAGCAGGTTCAAGATGGATATCTGTTATATTCATATCCAGCTTCCACCATGCACCTGAACACAAACACACTTAAAGCCATTAGCTATCACAAATGTCTACAGGTAAATATCACAATACATTAATCATATTTGACCCACAAATGAAAAGAAAGAAGTTACATATTAATCAATTCTTTGTAGATTTTTTGCATATTACATCAAGCACATCCCTCAAAAAAGTATTGTACTGAAAAAAAAAAATATTTATACAACATCATACTATTCGCTCTTATCTCTTTAATTTATGCTTATTTACTTTTTTTTTTTTTTTAATTGGTTACACTTTATTTGATAGTCCAATTTAGACATTCTACTAACTATAAGTAACTTTGCAACTACATGTCAACTAATTCTCATTAATTTCCAACTACATGTCTACTAACTCTCAGAGTATACTGTTAGGTTAGGTTTAGGGTTATTAGAATAAGTTGACATATACTTGCAAAGTTTCTCATAGACAGTATGTTGTATGTTGTGGACCCATCAAAATAAAGTGTTAGAAGATATTAAGCAGACGGTCTACTAATACTCTAATGAATGCTAGTTGACATGTAGTTGCAAAGTTACTTACTGTTAGTAGAATGTCTAAAGTGGACCATCAAAATAAAGTGTTACCAAAAAATATTACATTCATTTTTCACTGAATTGCAAACAAACATACAAAAAAAAAAAAAAAAAAAAAACTAATGTGAAATTTCACCACTCAGAAACTATTTGAAATCAAGTAATTCAGTATGATGTCCACTGGATGTGAAGGTTAATGTCGCATTACCAGTCTAGAATATCTGTGCCTATGCATTTGAGTCGATACGGCGATGGGACCGAGCAGTATTAGGGGTTGGAGAAGTCGTGAACCTGCTGGTTTGGGGTAAAGTGCGGATCGGATTCCCTGATCACTGACTTAAGATTTATTCAAGTGATTCATGCCCAATATGGCCCTAACACTATGATATTAGCCTAGTACTTTGGCTCAAAAAGGTAGTTCATCCCAAAATTAATGTTCTGCCATTTACTCAGCCTCCTGTCATTCCAAACCCATAAAACATACTTTGTTCCACCAAACAATATTAGTGTTGCATGCTCTTTGGTTCTTGTGTAATTGCAGTGACAGACGTTTTTAAGGTCAAAAAAAAAAAAAAAAAAAGAGAGAGAGACAGCAAAAGCACTGTACAGTATGGTTCTCATGAGAGCACCTGGAGATTTGGTTTGGAGCTCACACTGCACATAGTATGACCAATTAAATGTTTAGCTTATTTTTTTATTTTTTTTTTTTTAAATAAAATAATAAACTAAATAGTAAAATGTGTGATGATAATTTTATATTTTTAAATAAAAATGAGCATTAAAAAAAATATATAATTATTTTATAGTGCACTTAAAAATACAATGCTAATATTTACATTTTCATTTTCTTTTTGACTTTTTTATTTTTATATGAATTTTCAACATTTTCAAACCTAAAGTCAGTAAGCTTTTATTTTGGCAGGTTGCTGGGAAGTAAGTAAATGTACTGTTGGGTTTGTCGCTGCCAGGTGAAGTGCGTCAGTGAATATCACAGTTTTGTGTTTTGCTCGGAAAACTGGAAGCGGATAGATTAGATTAATGCTTTCAGTTTTAATGGAAATCTTATACAGTACTATAGTTAGTCGATCTAAAATGGTCATTGCATTAACAGTTGTTCACCATGTCGATACGCAAATGAGTAACCAGAACTCTTGTACCCAGTGCATTTTTTTTTTTTTTTTTTTTTTGGTCGCACATATGCGCACCACTTATGTGCACCCCTGATCATAAAAGAGCTCCATACGGCTTATGCCGCTATATGTGCCCCTATATATAAGTTACACACAAACTGGACACAGCTACTACTCTCATGAACTTGCAAAGTTGAGCTAGAGTGGATATGATTTTCACAGAATAATCACTTGAATTTTTTTTTTAAAGACCTGAAATACAGCAAAATCAATGCTTAAGAAGTCTTAAGTCAAGTCAAGTCACCTTTATTTATATTGCGCTTTTAACAATACAGATTGTGTCAAAGCACTTAACAGTATCAAATTGGAGGATAGAGTGTCAGTAATGTATAATAATAAGATTAAACACTCAATTTTCAGTTAAAGGCATTTCATTATTGAATTCAGAGATGTCATTGTCTAGCTCAGTTTAGTTTAAATAGTATCTATGAAATAAAATTGACGTTAATCGTAAAAACTTAAGTGTCCCCAACTGAGCAAGCCAGAGGCGACAGCGGCAAGGAACCAAAACTCCCTCTGTGACAGAATGGAGAAAAAAACCTTGGGAGAAACCAGGCTCAGTCGGGGGGCCAGTTCTCCTCTGGCCAGGATATTATTATTTATTTTTTTACTTATTGTTTTAATTAAATTTTAAATGTATAAATGTATTATATTTCTATTTTTATATTGTTGCAATTTCTAACAATAATAGTATTATGTAGTTAGGTATTTTATTATATTATAGCTATTTTGTTTAATTTTTAGTTTTATTGTATTTAAGTCGAGGTCTTCACTGGGGATATGTCCCCGGGGCTCATCCAGGTGTCTGGCCTCCGCCGACGATCAGGGTCGCAGACATCATCTCCCGGCGCCGATCCACCATCTGATCCGGACACGGACTAAGAAACAGAATAATAAAGAAACAGACAAATATTAGCGTAGATGCCATTCTTCTTACGATGTAACGAGTACATCGTGTGTTATGAGGAGTGTTCCCGGTTCCAGTTGATCTAATTAATGCAGCCTAACAATCCTTTAACGGATTTGAATAATAGAAGTGTATTAGTGTGTTATGTGTAAGCCAGGTTAAAGAAATGTGTCTTTAATCTAGATTTAAACTGACAGAGTGTGTCTGCCTCCCGAACAGTGTTAGGTAGATTGTTCCAGAGTTTGGGCGCTAAATAGGAAAAGGATCTGCCGCCCGCAGTCGATTTTGATATTCTAGGTATTATCAAATGGCCAGAGTTTTGAGAATGCAGTGGACGTGGAGGACTATAATGTGATAAGAGCTCGCTCAAGTACTGAGGAGCTAAGCCATTCAGGGCTTTATAAGTAATTAACAAGATTTTAAAATCTATCCGATGTTTGATAGGGAGGCAGTGCAGTGTTGACACTTCTGTTCACAGTTCTTGGTGTGAACAGAAGTGTTCACACCAAGAACAATAATTTAATTAATAATCATTCTAATTGTGAATAGGAATGACCACACAAAAAAAAATAAATAAATAAATTTTAAAAATCCAGTTGCACACAAACAGTACATACAGTATCTCACAAAAGTGAGTTCACCCCTCGCATTTCAGCAACTATTTTATTATAACTTCTCAAGGGACAATACTATAAATATGAATCTTGGATTTATTTTAGAGTAGTCAATGTGCAACATGTATAGCAGTGTAGATTTACTGTCCTCTGAAAATAACTCAACATACGCCCATTATTGTCAAAATAGCTGGCAACAAAAGTGAGTACACCCTAAGTGAACATTTCAAAACTGTCCAAGTGTCAGTATTTTGTGTGAGCGCCGCTGTTATCTAGCTTTGCCTTAATCCTCCTGGGCTTGGAATTGACCAGAGCTGCACAGGTTGTTGCTGGGATCCTCTTCCACTCCTCCATAATGACATCACGGAGCTGCTGGATGTTAGACACATGACGCTTCTCCACCTTCAGCTTGAGGATGCCCCACATGTGGTTAATAGGGTTCAGGTCTGGAGACATACTTGGGTACTCCATCACCTTCACCTTCAGCTTCATCAGCAAGGCAGTTGTCATCTTGGCCGTGTGTTTGGGGTCATTATCATGTTGGAAAACCCAGTTTCTGAAGGGAGGGCATCATCTTCTGCTTCAGAATGTCACAGTACATGTTGGAATCCATGTTTCCCTCAATGAACCGCAGCTCCCCAGTACCAGCAGCACTCATGCAGCCCCAGACCATGATGCTACCACCACCATGCTTCACTGTAGGCAAGACACAACTTTCTTGGTACTCCTCACCAGGCTGTCATCACACATGCTGAACACCATCTGAGCCAAACAAGTTTATCTGAGTCTCATCAGACCACAGGACATGGTTCCAGTAATTCATGCTCTTGTCTTCAGCAAACTGTTTGCAGGCTTTCTTGTGAGCCAGCTTCAGAAGAGGCTTCCTTCTGGGATGACGGCCATGCAAACTGACTTGTTGCAGTGTGTGGCGTATGGTCTGAGCACTGACAAGCTGACCTTTCACTTCTGCAACCTCTAAAGCAATGCTGGCAGCACTCATGCGTCTGTTTTTTGAAGTCATCTTCTGCACCTGACACACACCACGAGGACTCAACTTCTTTGATCGATCCTTGCGAGGCCTGTTCTGAGTGGAACCCATCTTGGAAAACCTCTGTGTGACACTGGCCACTGTACTGTAACTCAGTTTCAGGGTGTTACTGATCTTCTTATAGCCTAGGCCATCTTTGTGGAGAGCAACAATTCTAATTCTCAAATCCTCAGAGAGTTCTTTGCCATGAGGTGCCATGTTGAACATCCAGTGGTCATTATGAGAGAATTGTACTCAAAGCACCAAATTTTAACTGCTCTAATACAAGATACACAAATCTGTATAGTCCTGTCAAGCAGACAAAAACATGAACATGATGAATAGGACATGTGACTTTGCATGGTTAAACGAAGTATAGCTGTTATCACTTAGGGTGTACTCACTATTGTTGCCAGCTTTTTTGACAATAATGGCCATATGTTGAGTTATTTTCAGAGCACAGTAAATCTACACTGCTATACATGTTGCACATTGACTACTCTAAAATATATCCAAGTTTCATTTCTATAGTATTGTCCGTTGAGAAGATATAATAAAATAGTTGCTGAAATGTGAGGGGTGTACTCACTTTTGTGAGATACTGTACATCATATACACAGTGGTGGGCCATCAGGGGCAGCAGGGTCTTCTCTGCTGGCCCTATAAAAAATAAAAGTGTGTGAAAAATGTTTTTATTCATTATTTAGGTATCATTTTCATTTGTGTAATGTCCACAAAATTGCCTATGATTAATTTAGTTGAGGTTGAACTGGAATATCCTACATCAAAAAAAGTCTGCGGCCAGCACTACAGATAGGGCTACTCTTTTGTTGAAAGACGTCACATCTGATTTGTTATGAGCATTAGTGACAGAATCATCAGCCAATCAAATTTTGACGTTCAATGACAGCCTGCCCTCTGGGTCTAGCTACGTGCCCAGTGCTACCCCCAGCGTTAGACCGCCCCTTCAGTCAGGGATCTCCGAGGTACGACAGTGAAAGTCAACGAGGAGAAAATGACAGCCGCAGTCATCGGCGCCTACACCAGATCTTGTTGCCGATCTACTAAAAACGTCTTTTGCAGAGAAAACAGAATAAATGAGAAAGGAAGACCTACACCCAAACTGAATTCGATAACAAAGGTCAGCAAAGTTTCTATGCGCCATTTCAAAGATTGCAACTATGAGTGCTATGAGTGGCTAACAGCTAGCACTGAGCACAAGTTATTTTGTTGACCGTATTTACTTTTTAATACGAGTAAAGGGACGGAATGACAGACCCGTGGACTTTATTTACAAGTGACAGGTGAGTGCTTTATTATTTGATGAGTATTGTATCATGCACATTGTTATGGAGGTGTAGGTGGTGTGTTGATAATACTGTGGTGTGGTGTGTGGATGTCCAGCGTTTGTACAGTTTTGCTGCTTTAGTGACCTCTACTGTTGAAATTGTTGATCAGCCGTCATTGTTGTGGAGAGCCTGTGTGCGGCATAATATGTGCATGCATATGGCTGCATTAGCTGTAACAGAGATGTGTAAGATGTAGTTTACAGTTGCTTACTGAAGGCCCTGACAGAAACCCCACGGTACACCACTGCATATACATCATTATCAAAATCACATGAGGAGTGAGCAAGAGAATTGTTTCAGTGCATAGCTGATTATGGAGGGAGCATGTATCAAGCTTTTATGGAAATTTTTTTTTATTGTCATAAGGTCATATTTTTAAACTGAGTGAAATGCCCCCAACTCCCTTGTCTCCAATGAGATGTTAATGTTCAGTCGTCTCTGTTGTGAATGTCGTCTACTGTCCCACTACACACCTAGATTCTGAGTCTTTTCCAAATTTCAAAAAACAACATACCAAATATCAATTTTCAAATCTAACAGATCTTCTCAGAACAGAATCTCCAGGAGTTTCCCAACAACAGCATTTCCTTTGGTTTCAGTAGAATTGTATTAAAGTCCAAACCAGCTAATGAAGAACAGAGAGTTATTTATTTATTTATTTTATGCAAAATGACAGATGTCCTCACTTTTGACACTTTATAACATACAGACACACTGTAAAGTGCAAAATGAGAACAAACACATACAACTGTGAATTTGACAACATGTACGGCAATCCAAGAGTGCTGATATTTAGTCTAGGTTTGTTGGGACAACCGATCAACTTTATTTTGGAAGCATTTTAGTTTGGAAGAACAAAAGTTACTTGCAACACTGTATCCGAAATGCAATAACACACAATTATGTTGTACTAAATATCAGCACATATATGCACTGTCACTCAGCTCTTACGTTATTGGCTGTTGTCCTCTTCAGGAGGTGGGCTAAAGTTTAACGTCTGCCAGCTGATATCCGCCTGAGGTTGAGTCTCCTCCACCGTGACCCATGACATCTTGCTTTCAGAACCCTTCGCTGGCAGGAACATTCCCGCTGCAGAACACATCATCTGATTACATGTACCTTATTATTATAACTGACGACCAAATCATACTGGAAATAACAATGTGGCTAACTACATGAGGAAATAAAAATCTTTCAGAGCCATTTACCAATAAATAAATAAATAAATAAAAGTATTGTTACCAATAAAATTGCAAAAATTTAATAACTTGCAGTGACGCGGGAGAGAACCCGTCCATCAGCCCGCAAGTGACGGTAAGACTTTTCGGGTTCCAAGCGCAGGATGATCCAGTTCACACTACTGTCAGGACGATTATGAATGTCATTTGGGCTCAGTCTGTGTTTTCAGTTGGTCTTCAAAGTTGTTTAGTGTGTGGTGTCTAAAGAATTTAAGACCAGCTCTTTGCCAGTCATCTTCACAAAGATTAGTTTTAGTGCTGTCAAATGATTAATCGCATCCAAAATAAATGTATGTATAAGTAAATATTTTCAAAATATATACTGTATGTGTGTGTTTATATATATATATATATATATATATATATACATAATAAATAAACAGTACACACATATAGTATGTAAACAAAAACTTTTATTTTAGATGCGATTAAATTGCGATTAATCGTTTGACGGCACTAATTATTTCTATAATATTTGCGACTGATGCCGGCGACTAACTGCACCTGTTTCCAAATATGTAGGCCTATTAATTTAAATAACAAATTAACAAATAAAAAAAAATAAATAAATAAAAATAAAAAATCACAAACATGACATTTCTGAATAAAATAATTTTATATACACTAATTATATCTAATATATTTGAAGAAATATGATGAGGGAATGCAGTAGGCTATCTTTGTACATTTACTGTAGAATGATGAAATGAAAACTAAAATATACAAATAAAATTATAAATGACTTCTGTTTCAGAATAAATAAAGCAGTATTTAAATTTCGTTCTAACTTCTCAGGTTTTACATGTGGACAGGCTATAGCTATAGCTACTTCTCTTATTTGTAGATGTTGTATGATTTAAGTGACAACTGATACAAGTTGATGTCTGTGTTTTGTATTGGTTTTAGTTGAGCAGATGTGGATTAGTGACCTGGCGTGAGAGATTCTTTCTACACAGCTTCTAACTGTATAGTTTGAGTGGCCTATTGTAATCTGCAAGATTATAGGGATTGGGGCTATTGTGAATGATTTTAGGTTGATGAATGATTTTTATGTTGACAATGGGCACATTCGTGACGGTGATGTGGTAGTTTTACTATGCGTGGTTTCCACTATGTTCTATGGTTTATTTTTCAATAGGATCAAAGAAAAGATGATTGAAAGACCTCAATATTGAATCCATTATTTATGAGTGCCCGCTCACTTTTGCTCCGGCCCTACCAAAAATTAAATTCTGCCTATACCACTGGCTGCAGGATTTCTCCTGGTCTTTTGCACTTTATTAAAATTATACCAAACAAAACGACAAATGATCACTTTCATGAGCTGTCGTATATTTGCGGGCTTGCAGTGGGAAGTTTAAAGCTAAAAGTTAAAAACTTAAAAGGCATCCATCCGCAGTGTCTTCTGGGATTTCTAATAGTTTGATTCTGCATTCAATGCATCCCTTGATGTCAAGAACACATCCAGGCACTTTTATACGTCCTCTGTACTAAGCCTGTGCGATATGGACAAAAAAAAAAAAAAAAAAAAACTATCGCGATTTCTTCAATCAATTTTGCGATTTCGATTTTGATCACGATTTTGATACACACAGACATGCTTTACAGTCATAAATGCATTCAGTGTGAATTTGAAATGTATTTCCAAATGAAAACCAATTAGAGCTTTATCAAAAAGCTATAACGTCTCTAGAACAGGCATAAGGGAAAATAATCACTAAGTAAAGGTGTAACAAAATGTCTCTAGAACAGACAAATGGCAAAAAAAAAAAAAAAAAAAAAAAAAAAAAAAAAAAAATCTGTGTCCAGGGAATTGTTTTTATTTGTATTATTATTATTAATTTTATTTATTTATTTATTTATTTTTGTTTATTTTTTCTTTTGGCCATGCATTGGTCATACAGCTCTTTGTGGCGCTGCCTCAGGTGTTGAAATAGATTTGTTGCGCCAGGTTCATACTCCGTCTGCAGTGCGTATACAGTATGTGTATGCGGTGAAGAAGCAGCACGGACTCATTTTGCTTTCGCACAGGATGCGTTTGCAGTCCGCTCCTGATCCACCGCTGTTTACCACAAACACAACATTTATCCATTATTTTGATTTCAAATCCAAACGCTGTTACTGAAAATGCTTTTTCATCATTGTGATTCTCTTTTATCAAAGTACACTAATACAATATTTCATAGACATTCACATTTAAACTCAATAAATATAACTTTGTTTTCCTACCTCCATGAGTGCCATATTGCCATGTTGCCTTGTTTATCTAAAAGTGCACTTTTCCTTGTTTTAAATCTAGCCAAAAAGCCATGTGTTGACTGTGAAACAGTAGACTTTAATTATATCAATTTATGGTGTAATTACTACATTTCCGTGTCAATCCATGTTCATTTTTTACCGTGAACAATGCGCTGTCACTTTAATTCAGCGCGTGCAGCACAGCAAAAATAGACTCCGTGCGGAAACGATCGCTGCATGACTGCTGCACGTGCACCACTGGAGAGCACTGCGGGACCGCAACTGTGTGCAATGTGAACGCTCTGATCCATTAACATGGGCGCGGAAAAAAATATGCACCGCATACGCACCACAGACGGAGTATGTGTGAACCTGGCGTTACGTCTGTATGCCCGGTCTGTTCTGTTCTCACACTTCATTTAGGTGCGCTGCATTCTGATTGAATCGGATAGCATATTGCGGGAGGTCGGAATCGTGAATCGTGCTATAAAGCGATTTAGAAATCGCGCACGCTCAAATCGTGATTTTATGACGATTTCGATTAATCGCACAGCCCTACTCTGTACATGCGTTGAGTAATGGAGTTGAACTTTGATGATAATGATGTAGTAGGAGAACACAAGGAGGCAAGATCGCATAAAAACTCATACTGCGACACAGCCTAGCAATCACTGAAGACCTTGATTTGCTGGATCAGGTGTGTTTAATGAGGACTGGAGCTAACGCTGCAGGACAGTGGGCCTTCAGGAGCAGAATGGACACCCCTGGGTTAAGGGTTAGTATTTGTTTCAGCATTGTGTAGGGTTGGTATTGGTTTTGGGAAAAAAGCAATGATCAAAATGTCATTTTGAAGCAATGTTTACTCAATTGAAAAAAAAAATGCTATTAAATGCATTCATTATATTTATATACTTTTTCTAATTAATATTTAACTTTAAATAGTTGAAAATACTTGAATAGGTAAAATAAGTGTGTTCAATAGCAAATTTGCTGTGGTATGGAAACAGATATGGAGAATCTGTGTGAGAATACCAGGTCTGGAGGGCAGTTTGGTGAAGAGCAGCTGACCACCATCAGATCTCTGTGAATATTCAGCAAACTCCAGCTTCCCTCCTCTGACTCTAGAGCAGCACAGAGTACTGTCAGATTACAGACATAAAGTACAGCACAGTAGTGTGTTATATGAGAAGATGAAGAGAGTGAGCTCTACATAAGGGAGGTGAGACGTGACTTCACCAGATGAAATATCAACAACCAACAAATCCTGTAATATAGGAAGGACAGAAAATTATTTACCAGCAAAGATAAAGAAACATACACTCACATCCCAAAATAGATACAATGAACAGATATGAAACAGAAGGGGAATTTCCCTGTAGATGACTCCTGCAGAGGGGATTTTTTTTTTTTTTTTTTTTTTTTTTCATTAAGAGGGGATGTTGTATTTTGGACTTATTTTTAATGTCAAAGAAAAATCAATTATCTCACCTAAATGTTTCCTCATTTCAGTGCCTAAATATGGTCTAGTGATTTTTACAATATTATTTTAAGCAGTTTTACAAAGAACCATATAAAAACTCTCATTTGTTCGAACATGATTAGTTTTTAATATTCATGTCTGTGAATTAAGTATTACTGCAGATGTGAATGGAAATGTTTATGGTCTTTTTTGGACAGGATATACAGTTGAAGTCGAAAGTTTACATACACCTTGCACAATCTGCAAAATATTAATTATTTTACCAAAAAAAAGAGGGATCATACAAAATGCACATTATTGTTTATTTAGTACTGACCTGAATAAGATATTTCACATAAAAGATGTTTACATATAGTCCACAGGAGAAAATATAGTTTAATTTATAAAAATGACCCCGTTCAAAAGTTTACATCCACTTGATTCTTAATACTGTGTTGTTACCTGAATGGTCCACAGCTGTATTTTTTTGTTTAGTGATAGTTGTTCATGAGTCCCTTGTTTGTCCTGAACAGTTAAATTGCCTGCTGTTCTTCAGAAAAATCCTTCAGGTCCCACAAATTCTTTGGTTTTCCAGCATTTTTGTGTATTTCACACCTTTCCAACAATGACTGTATGATTTTGAGATCCATCTTTTCATACTGAGGACATCTGAGGGACCCATACACAACTATTACAGAAGGTTCAAACGCTCACTGATGCTCCACAAGGAAAAACCATGCCTTAAGAGCCAAGGGGTGAAAACTTTTGAACAGAATGTTTTTTTTTTGTTTTTTTGTTTTTTTTTTTAAGTACTGCCCTTCAGAAGCTACAGAAGATAGTTACATGTTTCCCAGAAGACAAAATAAGTTAAATTTACCCCGATTTTCAAATTCAAAAAGTTTTTACCCCTCAGCTCTTAATGCATCGTTACCTTAGTAAAAAGGTCACTTCAGTAAAAAGCTTCACTTCATTTTATAGGCATTGTGCCACGTGTTTCAATGAGACGACTTTATAATTTTGGCATTTCAATGTATGTGGAATGAAACCATGATTATGAATGCAGCTCTAGTATGAGAGAGGTGTTACAGTACCTTGCGGCATCTCTGAGCACAGGAAATAAGCACACGCTGACTGTCAGCTGACCAGCAGTGGGGAGAAAGCATTGAGTTGTAGATCCCAGTAAAACCATCTGACAAACACACACAGAGTTGACAAACACAAAGATAGATTAAACAGGCCAGAGATCTTCATCTGAATAACAGCTTTTATCAATTCTTTACCAACAAATAAAAAAAAAATTAAAAAAACATGAATACATACACATACCCTCTCTGGCTCTCTGCACCACATCATCCACAACGCTTGTCTGCTTGGCGCACCAGTCATACTGCAACCAAACCACAACAATACACAGTCACTTGATTAAGTTACTTACATTTGATCACTCTGATAAATGTCAAATCACTTATACTATAAATACCACCTGTATCTCCAACTAAAGTTGCCTCTGAAATTGGGAAACATGACCAAAATCATACTAAAGTCTGTTTAAATAATTGGGCCGAAGGGTCTTTGCACTAAATATATTTTGAACGAGAAATCTTCTTGGTTATTAAAATATTAAGTAAATGAATTCTAAACTTACTGTGACTCTTTAAGAATTGGCCACAGACAAAATACACACCATGCATAAACGGCTGCACTGCTGGTGTGGACCGAAGACGCCACACTCCAGGCAAACAATACGGCAGTGGTCAGGACTCAGCCGAGGAGAGTTAGATGATAACTGTTCTGAGGTGAGAGCATAGATAAAATTCATTTAAAAAAATGCTGCTTTTGAAGTAGACTAACTAAATTCAGCTTCATTGTTTGTAGAGAGAGAGAGGCAGGTAATTCACACACGCTACTTTAAAGGCAGGGTAGATGATTTGGTTAAAAAACATTTTTTGTTATGCTGGTTGAAAGTCTCTTCACATTCTGATAGCAATCACTAAGTTAAGTGGTCTAAATATATTTATATGTATTTATATCATCTGTGGAAGGTGTAGGACTATAAAATGTTCATCCAATCAAAATGTTCGGTCCAAACTTTATGATAGGCTGTCCTGCCTGCCTGTAAAAAAATTGTATTTGCATACCTCGGGCACCCTGTTTGTGCAGACATGATACGTCATCAGCGCATTCCAGTGAGAATGAAAGGTGCTATTATTTTAATATTATGTGTTGTGTTCTGTAATGTTTTCTCACGGGAGAATGAGACGTGAGGTAATCTGACAGCGCTGCATTCAATCCTCCACCAATGCCGCCTCTTATTGTGCCGCAGGTTAGTCTCTGCTCTGACGGAGTGCGTTCATGTGTTTTGGAGGCATGGCTTTGCAAAGTGATTATTCAGTGATAGTGAATTGGTGGGTTTTTGTAAAATGTGAGCCAAAATCATCACAATTAAAAGAACCAAAGACTTAAACTACTTCAGTCTGTGTGCATTGAATTTATTTAATACACGAGTTTCACAATTTGAGATGAATTACTGAAATAAATGAACTGTTCCACGACATTCTAATTTATTGAGATGCACCTGTATGTAAATTATTAAATTCAGTAGCTTCTTTTACTTTTCTTACTGATATTTAGTGACAGTTTATCAAGAAGTGACAAATTTGTTCTCTTTGACTCGTTGGATGGAAACAGTGCTTTATTCGCAGATGTTAATGCAATATTAAAGTTTTGTGCATAAGTTAAATTCACATCTTTGGATGGAAACATAACTATTAACTAGCGCTGTTAGACAGCTGAGGCATCAATATGAAGTGCCTCGAATGCACAGCGGGTCGCGTGAATGATTTGCTGGAGCCATGTGCATCTGTAGATCAGCGCAGGTTAATTTTCACACTTTAATAGCATTTATAAATCCTAACCAGCTGTGTGACTATGAGGAATGATTACCTCGAAATGTATGTCGGTATGCAGTTTTCCCTATTTTGTTCGCATGCCAGTGATTATCCCTCTGAGTGCCATGGGTTGCCGACCCTTGCCATAGAGAGTCATGGTAATTCACTGGGAGCTGTGTTTAAGCTCTACTCCTCAGGTCTGGGTCTCAGCATGCAAACACAGCACCATTATATAAAGGTTTTCTACTGAACTGCAAAAATAAGCATCCACTGGCAACAAGAAAATACAGCAGTAAAACTAAAATCCATCAAGCACCAATATCCTGGAAAGCCAAATTTGAAATATCCATGCTATAGAGCCTAGCTAACAGTATGAGTCATTGCCCAGCCTGTAGCCACTCATAAGCAAGTGGGACTTTCTGAACTACTCAGTCAGACATTTTCATCGCGGAGACAGCCAAACCTTTTCTGTGGCAAATCTTCCTAACAACTGATCAGATCTATATCATTCATGTGGCACCAGCCTACAAGCCCCCTTCATAGACATTAAGCATGGCCTAATAAGAGACCTGGCCCAAATGTTTTTGGAGAAGCTGCAGTTAGCGGGGAAGCTGGTGCCTATTCCATCACAGACAAATAAAATAATTTTGTCAACATTTTAATTGCTTATGTGACTAGCAGAGCGACCGTCAATGCCAACTCAACATAAACTACTCCAGTTCAGCGGAAAGGCTAGGAGTTAGGTGCTGTCTTCTCAGAACAAGTGGCAAATGCAAAAAGCACAAAAGGATGTCTGTTGTGAACAAAAGGGGGAAAATAATCCTGTTTGTCCTTCTGAACTGTGTTTGAGATTCACCAGGTAACACTGAATCTGGTTCTAAGATTAAATCTATATCACTTCAGAGATTGCCATTCCTTGGCATATCCCCTATAGTGTCAGCTACTGACAAAATTTTGTGACTGCAATGAAAGTGCTTGATATGTGCTACAAAGGTACTGTGTGCTCGTCTCTTGTCATGTGAGAATTACACAGCAGCATTTTCTGTACAGAATAATTTGAGTTAGAAAAATGCACAAAAAAATGCATAGCTTACCACATTTACCACTGGCCAGATCTACATAAAATAGAGACGACATGCAGAAATTACATTGCTGTTAGCATGCAGGCAAACATTCCTCTCTCAAAACTGTGCATTTAAACAACAACAACAAAAAAAATTGATTTGGTTTTAAGTTTCTGCATCAGACGCATATTTCCCATCACCCATCTTCTGTTGGCACATTATTTGAGCTCCAGTCTGAATGGCTCGTGCCACCAGCCCACAAACACAAGCCCTGTGTCACTGGGAGACCAGAATGCCTGTGGAGAAGAGTTGAGCGTATTATTCATCTGCATTAATATTTTTTCTAAGAACAATAACTCTGAACTTACAATAAAGAGTCTGTTTTAAATTACCGTATTGACCCGAATATAGGACGATGTTTTTTTCTTGGAAATACATCTGAAAAAAACGCGGTCGTCTTATATTCAAGGTCTAGACTTTGACATGTCAATAATACACCCACAACAATACACATAAAACGAGTGTGCCATGAAATACGTGATGCAATGTGTGCAGTAATAATGTTAGAAGATCGCGAGTGAAAACAAAAGAAAAAGAAAAGCTTACATTTGTGACTGTCATGTTAGCCTGATGGGACCAAACTTCCTCTGTAAGTGATTTTAAAACGTAAGACAGTATGCAGATTTGAAGACTACAATAAGATTTCACTTCTACTGATAATAAAATTTTGGTAGGCTACTATGTGATGGATAGCCTAATTGTTATATAATTCAGATGGGCTACCTGTTATTTTTATGGTATATCAAAAAGTTAAATGTGATTGTTGGTACATTTTACCAGTAGCCTATTTACAATATTGTCAAAACAAAAATTAAGAATTTATTTTTTATTTATTTTTTTATTTATTTTATTATTATTATTTTTTATTTATTTTTTTTTCTCAGTAAAACACAAGACTTGGTTTTCAAAAAGCCTTTTTCCAAAAGGTAAATCTGGTAAAGGGCGCTTGTAATGTGATGCACAGATGTCTTGGACATGCAGATACAGTAATGTCGGTCTATACTAGTCTATAGTGCTGCTTTAAATGAGATTTATTAACAAACGAAACTCAGAGAGGGATTTACTACACTGACTGTTAGTAAACTCAAGTACAGCACTGTAAAATGTTCTAAAAAGTGGGCTTTCTATCTCCCATTTTTGCTAACATGACCCTATTAAGCCCAGAAACCAGCAGGTGGTGGACAAAAAAATGACTTAATTTGGAGACAAAACACAACAACACAGTTTGTAGTTTATACACATCCTGCTGAACATGAGTGATGTTGTTTCAGTGTAACTATGATTTTTTATTTTCATTTTTATTTCATTTTTTTGTCCTTTCAGCCTTAATATGAAGATGTTGAGATGTTAAAGCTTATTTACAGGGGAAATCAATATAAAATATCAAAATAACCACAGTATAATTTTCAGCAAATCTGTGTCACCTTACTTTGAACCCATGTCTAAAACACAAACACAGAGAGTGTACCTGTACTGGGGAGATGTTGGTGGGTATTCCTTCCAGAACAGTGATGGTACTGCCTTCGATGTCCTGCACACAGAGCACTGGGCTGCTTTTATTCACAAATGCTTCACCCCAGTCTTCATAATACTCAAACTGCTGACCCTGCACACACAGACATTCCCAACACAAATTAAACTGAAATTATTAACCAAACTACAGTAAAAGAAGACGGCACATTTGATGGCAAACTTGTAGCAGGACTGTTTCCTCCTTCTTGTCTGTCGTAATGGTCTCCTCTTCATCAGCGAGCAAACCCGTCTCAGGCCCCTGCAGTTTACGGGAACAGGAGGTCAGATGAAGAACATTTTCATAGAATAAATCATTAGAAAGCATGTGCGTTTTCTGTAATCACTTGCATTTGTGACCTGGAAGTACGACTCTGTCTTGGGTCGTTTCTTCTCAGCAACATATAGGAGGTGAGTCTCTGAATGAGACCAGACCATACATCCAAACTGATCTGAGAACAGAGAACACACAAGCCCTGATTATCAGGATTATCAGACTGTGTCTGCTTCTGATGCTGAATACAGTTACATTAACACACAAGAACATTACTTTAGGACACAAGCTATGCAAAAGAAACAGCTTTCAAGTTTCTTGGCCTGTAGGTGGCAATGTAAGCACACTCAGCAAGATTATGGTGCCAAACATTGAATGTCAATTTCATTTAAACAGACCAAAGCATAGTCCAGATCCAGCCTCACTTCCTGTTTAGGCACTACATTTCATAACTGTAGGGAAAAATCAAAAATATCTTCAGTCGTTTTTATGTGGCTCAGTTCAGCAATGTATTGTGCCAATTTTTTGTAAGAATTTTGTAAAATAAAATAATCAGAAATTAATTTGAAACGCAAGCCGTGATGAAGAAACAAGTAAAAACAAACAAACAAAAAATAAATAAATAAATACAGACTACAAACTTGGTCATGATCACCCAAATTGCAAAATTTCATAATTTTCTTAAAAATGGTTCTATGGGCTGCCATTGACGTATACAGTGTAAAATAGCCTTTATGTTCCCTGGCATCAACTAACAAAAGCAAAGAAGCTAAAGGCAATTCGCTATTTAAAAATTCATGTTTTGTTTGTCATTGTTTGACTTTCCTCATACTGTATCATACTCCATATGTCATTATCAGTAATTGTAATCATGTGTTAATGTATGTCGGGTGATCTGATGGGTGAATGAACACATTCAGAGCTCCACATGAATAAATGTGACCCTGGAGCACAAAAGCAGTCATAAGTAGCACAGGCATATTTGTAGCAATAGCCATTGCATGGGTCAAAATGATTGATTTTTCTTTTATGCCAAAAATCATTAGGACATTAAGTAAAGATCATGTTCCATGAAGATATTTTGCAAATTTCCTACCGTAAACATTTCAAAACTTTATTTTTTTAGTAATATGCATTGCTAAGAACTTAATTTGGACAACTTTAAATGTGATTTTCACAATATTTTGATTTTTTTTTTTGAACCCTCAGATTCCAGATTTTCAAATAGTTGTATCTCAGCCAAATATTGTCCTATCCTAACAAACCATACATCAATGGAAAGCATATTTATTCAGATGATGTATAAATCTCAATTTCAAAAAAATTGACCCTAATGACTGGTTTTGTGGTCCAGGGTCACAAATTAGAGTAGTGCAAGAGAAAACCTGTCAAATTTGAATGTTCAAAATGGCCTGAGTGGTAACGTTCGACACTGAAGCTTGCAATAGAAATACAAACAACAAAAACACTGAAACTGAGCATAATACCTTTTTGCCTAAAGCATGTGATCTATGCCATCCAAAGCTATATTCGGCTGAGAACCACACGACTACTCAGCTGCAGAACCAGATGTGAAATAAGTGTCTGTAGTGGGACAAAGCCATGTGGCAGAGTAGGTGCTATTGATTCTTTTGACCGCCACATGGCCACAATGCAGACAGTGCAGTAAAAGCTTTGAGTAATGACCCCTTTTGTGATACAGTTGAGAGGAAAGCCTTCTGTGTGTCACAAAGCTTCATTTCTACATCACCGTTGTGCTGCGCTATTGAGACTGTGCCACTATTTGCTGCACTCATGCTGTACAGTGTGACCATTAAGTCAGTCTAGAGCCCTGATATGCCATTTTTGGTAACAGGGTGTGGATGTTTTCCTCTTACCATCTTCATACACTTTGCCATGTTTGTTGAGTCGTCAGATTAAGACACTTCAGCTTCTTGTTCTTATGCCAGATCTAGACAGACAGACAGAGAGAGAGAGCGCAAACTGCTAAAAGAGAAATAACTGGAAAGTTTCTTCCTTGCAAATCCTGTAGTGCTTCTCAAACCTGTCCTGGAGAAGACAAACCACTGCATATTTTGGATGTCTTCCTCATCTTACATTCAACTCACCAGCTCATTAGAGATTGAAAGACTTGAACTGTGTGTGTCTGATGAGGGAAACATATCATCCTGCAATCATGCAGGATACACATGTACACTTCACAAGATCTCACAACTGGATTCTGAAGTCTGCAAAGTTTGTGAAATTAAATGTTCATTAGCCATTCAAAGATTTGTTTAAATGATATAAATGCGTATTTGCTAAATGCTGTCGGCAAACGAGAAAGTATTATAATGTTTGCCTTTCTATTACTAATAATATAAAAGCAATCGTTATAATACTTTTTTGTATACATTTTAATCCCTTTGTTTAAAAGTTCTATCTGATTATTAGACAGACTTCTATCTTCTATCTTCTTCTATATTTTAAAATCTCAGGGGTACTTCAAATAAAAATATATCAGGTGAAAGAGGATCAGATAACAAAAAAGTTGGTGAATTTGGGAATTTGTGCATTTTAATGTGTTTGAAAGCCTTCCAAAGTAAAGTGTGGTAAAATAAACGACTGATTGATAATTCAAATAAAAATTAATGTGTTCATCAGTAGTTGATGCAGTGTTGAAACATTTCTTGAACCTGGAATGATTTTTGTAAATCCAGCCATCAAATGCTGTGTAGCACCTGACTAGTGACCGATATGTGTGAATAACCTCAAAACTGGAAGACTTTCTGAGTGTATATAACCGGTAGGATATTTTAGATGAAAAAGAGGAATTAGGAAGAATCAATAAATTATGAATTAATTATTGCTATTGTGTAAATAATATGTAATCGTGTAATCCATAAAAAAACAAGTCTGATTACGAGTATTTTAAAATGTAATTTAATTATAATTACAAGTACTTAATTTTTGGAATCTGATTACGTAATCCAGACTACATGTAGTCACTTATTACCCAGCTCTGTCTGTTGATATGATAAGCTCAAAGTCATGTGAATATTTCCTATTAAACATTAGGCAGCGCCAAACAGTGTAGGACTATTCTAGTAGTTACTTTTGGAGTTTTATGCCTACGGTCCAGAACACATTTTAAAATACTATGCATCACATACCTGTGCATGTTAACAGAAAGTTGAGTGGAAGGAAAAAGTATGGAAGAAAAATATGCACAACCAACCGAGAGAACCGCAGCCTTATGAGGATTGTCAAGCAAAATCGATTCAAGAATTTGGGTGAACTTCACAAGGAATGGACTGAGGCTGGGGTCAAGGCATCAAGAGCCACCACACACAGACGTGTCAAGGAATTTGGCTACAGTTCTCGTATTCCTCTTGTTAAGCCATTCCTGAACCACAGACAACGTCAGAGGCGTCTTACCTGGGCTAAAGAGAAGAACTGGACTGTTGCCCAGTGGTCCAAAGTCCTCTTTTCAGATGAGAGCAAGTTTTGTATTTGGTCAATCTGCTTTGTCTCTCTAGGATGGAGACTCAGGACGTGCTGCATCTGTTGTTGTCTCACTGGACGAAGACTCTGAATGAAGTCTGAACGTAGATTATCTCTTTCCTCGCAGGCTGGAGGCTCAGAACGTGGTCGTATTTGTTGCTGCCTCAAAGCTGCAGACTCAGGACTTAGTATCTGTTATTGCCTCCTCCCTCACGGGCTAGAGGTTCAGAATGTGTTGATCTATTGGTGTCTCCTGGACGTGCCAGAGACTCAGAATGGAGGTTGATCTGTTGCAGTCTCACCCTTGCAGACCAGACACTCAGATCCAGAACAGAGTATCTGTTAACGACTTTTCCATTGCAGTACTCAGACTCAGAACGAATGTGTCTGCTACTGTCCCTTCCCTTATGGGACTCAGACTCAGAACAAGGAGTGTCTTTTGTGTAGGTACCTTTATCCCTTTCCGATGAGGAGAAGATTGCAATCTGGCGCTTCTCCATTTCCAGGCTGTGATTGGCTGTTTCCATCAGAGTGGGGGGACATGGTGTGGCCCACCCTTCTTTCCTCCTGTGGAACTTGGATAGTCCAAACACACATTTAGAAAAGTGTCACTAAAGTTTTACCAATGCATCATTCACTTACCAAACCACAACCAGAATACCTTTGGCAATGTTACAAACACATTAAGTCCAAACATGATGGAAGAAGACAGAACTGTCATGCATGCATTCATTTGTCCATTAACAGCTGAGTTTGTGTAAGATGTTGCACTACACATCGCTGTCACTGAGAATACTTATTTCTCTGAATAAGTATAAGATGTGTGTGTTGTAGTTTGCATCAGTTTAAGGTTTGAGAACATAGTTATGAATGGATTTGGATGGAACTCTGTGATCTCTCTTTGTTTCACCCACTGCTGCTGTGTCCAGAGGTCCTAAGGAATTTTTATGGCAGTCACAGGCCAAAACCTGAGTCGTTGGTGTACCTCCATTCTGAGGTATGGAGGTACCTCCATTCTGAGGTACACCAACGACTGCACCTCTAGAGACCCCTCTGTCAAGCTCCTGAAGTTTGCAGATGACACCACACTCATCGGCCTCATCCAGGATGGTGATGGGTCTGCTTACAGACAGGAGGTTGAGCAGCTGGCTGTCTGGTGCAGTCTAAACAACCTGGAGCTCAACACGCTCAAAACTGTAGAGATGATAGTGGACTTCAGGAGGAACCCCCCTGCTCTCTCCCCACTCACCATCATGAACAGCACTGTGGCAGCAGTGGAGACATTCAAGTTCCTAGGGTCCATCATCTCCCAGGACCTGAAGTGGGACACTCACATTGAATCCATTGTAAAAAAGGCCCAACAAAGGTTGTACTTCCTTCGCCAGCTGAGGAAGTTTAACCTGCCACAGGAGCTGCTGAAACGGTTCTACTCAGCCATCATCGAGTCTGTTCTGTGCACATCAATAACTATCTGGTTTGGCTCAGCTACAAAATCAGACACCAGAAGATTACAGAGAACGATTCGGACTGCCGAAAGGATTATTGGTGCTCCCCTGCCCACCCTTCAAGAACTGTACATCCAGAGTGAGGAAAAGAGCTCAGAAAATCACTCTGGATCCCTCACATCCAAGCCATCCCCTCTTTGAACTCTGAACCATCTGGTCGGCGCTACAGAGCACCGAATACCAGGACAGCCAGGCACAAGAACAGTTTCTTCCCCCAGGCAATCTATTTAATGAACATTTACATTTATGCATTTAGCAGACGCTTTTATCCAAAGCGACTTACAGTGCATTCAGGCTATACATTTTTTTTTATCAGTATGTGTGTTCCCTGGGAATTGAACCCATGACCTTTTACGCTGCTAACGCAATGCTCTACCACTGAGCCACAGGAACACCCTGGTAGTGAACAGTTAAATGTTCCCCCCATTATGCAATAACAATGTGCAATAACCTAATATTTGTTACCACCTCCATCATACCACATCCCTGCTTTTCATTCTATTCTATTCCATTTTATCATCTATAGCACAACTGTACATACCACTTATTTATCTCTCAATTTATTTTTTCAAATGTTTGTCTATTTATATTTACATGTGTAATTTTTTATTCTCATTATATTTTTATTGTCTGTGTGCTGTTGTTGTCTGTGTACTGGAAGTTTATGACACAAAAACAAATTCCTTGTATGCACAAGCATACTTGGCAATAAAGCTCTTTCTGATTTCTGATTCTGAAACCTGAGGAATCAGTCTGTTGGTGGGTGAAGGGCAAAAACTGCATTTTGACCAATAGGAAGTCCCGTCCTTCCTGGGCTTTGTACCAAAGGTCTTCTTCTTACCCTCTAAGAGGTGTCTGGCCGTTGTCCTGGCATCTTCATCTGATGTCGTTGGACAGTTTGCTAATGTTAGTCCACCAAGATCCAATCAAAATGTAGCAAACCTTTGTCCACTATTGTGGTCAGAGAGGGGCCCCACCATAAACTTGGCCCTGGAATGTGCGGTCCACTACACAACAAATAAACCAGATGAGATGAACAAGAAAATTACTGTGTAGCATAAAACCTTACAAAGCATTGCACTTACAAAGGTTTTGTTGCATGTATCATAAATAACACTTCAATCCAAACAAGATGTTGTGTTTGACTTGTGTATCACTGGTGAATCAGGGCAACACAAAATTAAAACAGAGCAATGAACTCAATCATATATTGAAAACACAAAATAGAGGTCATTTCTTAAATCAAATTTTAATTGGGATAATACAGTTTGAATATTCAATATAGATGAAAACATCTGCAGACTGTTGCAGTTAGGTCTGCATTTGACTGCATTCCTTCTGTGTATATTCAAAATAAATCCGTGTTTTGATAACCTTTGTGCTATCTGCCATTTCAATCACACAGCTAACGACTCTTACGTTTCTTGTTTTTGGCAGACCTGCTGCACCATTTACTATAGCGGTGTCTGGATCAATTCAGTCAGTCCATTGAATCGACTGGTGTCTAGAAGGAAGTCTTTAGCACAGCAAAGTAGCACAGGAGTCACATTTGCTGCTACTAAGGTTCAAGTTAAATGTAGTGCTGGGATTAATGTTAAGGGCATCTGTGCCTGTTCGTATAAAGACGTTTCGCAATTTGCTGCATATACTAGCTGAACTCTGATTAACTCTAACATGTGAATTTGAATGAGAAGAGGACTAGTGACCAATAGATGATCTAAACATCATTGAGCTCTTAGCTCAATACAAAGAAGACAACCTTCAAAGATGCAGGTTTGCAGTGATGTGAGAAAGTGGAGTAAATGGTGTATCTCACAATATTTATTATAATTTGTCAAATTATTGTATTATTTATTAAAACAAAAGCCCTGGAGTATAAAACATGTTCTGTGTTGTCTGAAGAATTTTTACATGTTCAAAGTGTGACCACAGACAACATCAGTTTCCCTTAAACTCAAAGAATATTTGTGACCCTGGAGCACAAAAGCAGTCATAAGTAGCATGGGTATATTTTTATGTCAAAAATCATTAGGATATTAAATACAGATCATGTTCCATGAAGATATTTTGTAATTTATGATTAGTAATATGCACTGCTAAGAACTTCATTTGGACAACTTTAAAGGTGATTTTCTCAATATTTTGATTTTTTTGCACCCTCAGATTCCAGATTTTCAAATAGTTGCATCTCAGCCAAATACTGTCCTATCCTAACAAACCATACATTAATGGAAAGCTGATTTATTAAGCTTTCAGATGATGTAGAAATCTCAATTTCAAAAAATTGACCCTGGTTTTGTGGTCCAGGGTCACATTTGTCTTGCACTTGGTGTAGAAAGCTTTCCATCTTACATTCTGCGCAAAAAAAAAAAAAAAGGCCTTATAATATCTATTCTCTTCTCAACTGCAATAACTACAAGCTAATGTATCAGATGTTCAAACAATGGTTTAAATCTGTGAGTTTTAACAGTTCATCAATGATGATTAGTTTAATCTGAGTGTTTCAATAGTTCATTTGGCATTCAGAGATGATGCTGAGTTTAAACCTGTACATATGTTGCAGTACTGTCCGCTGTATCGTGAGGTGATCACCACATCACCACATCAGCGCGACACAGTGCCGGGAACCAACTCTGATCCCGGTACAACTGCGCGATCTCCACTGGCTCCTGGAGCACCTGAAACACGCCATATTAACACACAACAGACATACAGCCAGACACTGAATACAGCAATAACAGATGAAGCCAGAGAATGTTTCAACTGATGTTATTTATATCAGATGGTACAATAATGGTATAAATCATAATTTGATGTATGCAAATCCAGAATATTCTTTATATCCTTATTTTTATGATTGTTTTTTATAGGATTATATTCATGTCTTGTTTCCCTGTTCTTGTGTTTCTACAAGTTTTGCAATAAAAAAATAATAAATTAATTTTAAAAAATAATGGTATAAACATATTTATTGATGTTATGTTGTATTGTATCTACATTTGGCATATCATTGGTAAAAAAATAAAAATAAATAAACAATGGTATAACCTTTGTGAGACAGTTATTCAAGAATAATGGACATCTCTTTAATTACTGTGAATTGCTTGATTATTTTAAGATCCCTATAACTGCTAAAGAGTTTGCAGTAGTTTTTGATGCAATTTCTAGTGGCTTTATTAAGCTTTTATCTGGCAATATATCTTCTGTGTCTGTCGCCTTCTTTGCTAATCAGTTAACTATAAATGGAATGAAAATTACAGACAATAAATTTAATAACTTTTATATTTTAAAATGATGTAGAACCACATTACTGCCTAAATGCAAAGTGTTTTGGAATTTGTTATATGCTCAGATTGAATGGAAAGAGGTCTGGAATTTACCCAGTAAAACTGTCTCACCAATAAAGGGAAAAAAAAAAAAAAAAAAAAAAAAAAAAAAAGTTACATATAAAGTTATTCATTTGATTTACCCAGTGAGACAAGTAGTTGCAAAAATGTTTTAGAGACATGGAGAATACATGCATCTTTTGTAACTTAGAGGACGAATCCATAAAATCCATAAAACAATTATTTTATGATTGTGTATTTACCCAAATGTTTTGGATTTATATTGAATATCTAATATGTAAATTTATAAAATTAAAGATTGAATTATCTAGTAAAGATCTATTTCTGTTGTATAAAAATAAGAGTTTGGATCAAAATGTGGTGATTAATTTAATAATTACATATGGGAAATACCATATACACAAATGGTCAAATAATAAACCTAACATTATATTATTTAAAATTGAACTTAAGCATTACATTGAAGCCTTAAAAGATATAAGAAATAAAAAAAGCACAAATGATTGTAACACCACACCAGCAGAGTGAGCTCTCTCCTGAATACTGACTGTGTTCCGCTCCCTCTGCTTCACAGGCCACTTCCTGTTTGTGAGCTATTTAGCAGGGCTTGGCTAACAGGCCGTTGCGGAGTATTGCCAGTCTACCTGCCTTACTGAGCGTTCTATCATCATTGTCTTGACTATCCTGAGTGTGACCATTGCCTTTCTTGTTCTGTTTACGTTTTCGGATTATCCCTTGCTCTGATGTTTGGATTGGACTGCCTTTCTGTTGGTGAACTTTGCCTGCCTCACGTTTTCGCTATCTGCCTACTGATTTGGATTTGTTTGCTTTGGATTTTAATAAACAACTGCATATAGATCCTAACTCGGCTTCTGCCTCGTTACATAATACTTCGCCACCGATGGATCCAGAGCGACACTCTCAAGGGATATCAGGAACAGCTGGGTAAACTGCAAGCTGCCAACGACTACCTTACGCAGTATATCCGATCGCAACCACCCGCAATGCCTAAGAAGGTAAGCTTTGCTTTACCCGATAAATTTGATGGTACAGCTGAGCAGTGTAAAGGATTCCTCCGGCAAGTAGAAATCTTTTTCAACCACCAAGGGGATGATTTCGAGTCTGATGAGAAGAAATGTGTGTTTCTCATGTCTCTGTTAACTGGTAAAGCGATTGTTTGGGCTGCGGTGGTCTGGGAAACAGACAGTTTATTTCAAAGATCATACCCATATTTCGTTCAACAACTCAGAGATGTGTTTGAGCATCCAGCAGGGGGCAGGGATGTCTCGACACAACTTCTACAACTGTCTCAAGGCCGCCGATCAGCCGCTGATTATGCCATAGAATTCAGAACTCTCGCAGCTCAGAGCAGTTGGAATGATATTGCACTCAAGGCCGCGTTCCAACGCAGTTTGAATGTAGAATTACAGGCAGAACTTGCATCCAAGGGAGAAAACCAGTCATTCTCGGAATATGTGGCACTTGCTATCAAAATTGATAACTTCATGCGCAGCAACCCCACTAAATCGAAGGACCACCGAAATTACCAGTCGGGTGAGTGTTGACAATCTTTCTCTCCCTATTATGAAATCTCTCACTGTCAGAGTCAAGATTACCACTGAAAATGATTCTATTGATTTCACAGTGTTGATTGACTCTGGGTCTGCATTGAACCTGATTCATCAAGACCTCGTCGAAAAATTCAACATCCCCACGCAACCCTGTGATCTGCCACTCAAAGTTAATGCTGTTGACAATAAACCCATTGGAGATGGAATCACCCAACAAACTCTACCCATGCAACTGCAAGTAGGATTATTTCATATGGAATCTCATTCTATGTGATTGATTCTCCACACAACAAAGTAATCCTGGGATACCCTTGGTTATCTGTTCACGACACAGTCATCTCTTGGTATCATGGTGAGATTACACAATGGTCACAGTTCTGCTATTCCTACTGTCTGAGATCCATAGTTACCAAGTCTTGTCTATCCACAAGTATTGAAAGCCCTGATTCCAAATCAGTTACCATTCGATCGTGCTGCCAAGAGTATCAAGAAGTCTTCAGCAAGACTAAAGCTACCCTGCTTCCACCCCATCGTTCCTGGAATTGTGCCATCGATCTCCTACCCAACGCGATGCCTCCCAAAAGCAAGATCTACCCCCTAACACACCCAGAAACCCAGGCAATGGAAGAATACATAGAGGAAGCTCTCAGTTCTGGTTTCATTCGCTTATCCGCTTCCCCAGCGGCGGCTGGCTTCTTTTTCGTGGAAAAGAAGGATGGAGGACTTCGGCCTTGCATTGACTACCGTGGTTTGAACAATATCACAATTAAATTCCGCTATCCACTACCATTAGTGCCTGCTGCCCTAGAGCAACTCCGAGAAGCAACAATTTACACCAAGCTAGACCTCCGGAGCGCCTACAAGCTCATCAGAATTAAAGAAGATGATGAATGGAAAACAGCCTTTTTGACCACTTGGGATCAAAAGGCTGTTTGATCTCTAGTGGTCACTATGAATGCCAGGTCATGCCATATGGGCAAGCTAATGCACCAGCAGTCTTTCTGTCTTTCATCAACGAGATCTTCAGAGACATCTTGAACAAGTACGTAATTGCATATATTGATGACATCCTTATCTACTCCAAGACAGAAAGTGAACACAAGGATCATGTCAAGACTGTGCTATCCAGACTGTTAGAGAACCAAACTCTATGTAAAAGCTGAGAAGTGTGAATTCCACGTCAAGCAAACTTCGTTCTTGGGGTATAACATCAGCCATCAGGGCGTAGAGATGGATAGTTCCAAGATTTCTGCAGTCACTGAATGGCCCCAGCCAACCACAGTCAGGGAACTTCAGCGCTTCCTAAGATTTGCCAACTTCTATCGACGCTTTATCCATAATTATAGCATGATTGCTGCACCACTGACATCCCTGTTGAAAGGTAAACCTTCAAAATTACAATGGTCTGAAAACGCCACACTTGCCTTCACCAAACTCAAGGACAGTTTCACGACCGCACCCATTCTCAAACATCGTGATCCCAACCTGCCGTTTGTCGTAGAAGTCGACGCTTCAGAAAGAGGAATTGGTGCTGTACTCTCTCAACGCCATGGACAGCCAGGGAAGCTCTACCCATGTGCCTACTTTTCAAGAAAACTCACTGATGCAGAACGCAACTATGATGTCGGCAATAAAGAACTCCTATCTATGAAAGCTGCCATAGAAGAATGGAGACATTGGCTGGAGGGTTCCACTCACCCATTCCAGGTAATCACAGACCATAAGAATCTTGAGTACATTAAGAGTGCCAAAAGATTAAACCCTCGTCAAGCACGCTGGTCGCTTTTCTTCACCAGATTCCATTTTATCGTCACATACCGACCTGGTAGTAAAAACAGCAAGGCCGATGCATTATCCAGGTGACATGATCATTCTCAAACAGAGTCCAAACCAGAACCCATCTTACCCCCATCAGTTATCATTGCGCCAGTTACATGGGATCTAATGGACGAGATTCAAAGAGAACAACAGAATGAGCCAGCACCACAAGGTTGTCCCCCCAACAAGCACTACGTACCTGGAAATCTTCATTTAAGAGTCATGCAATGGGTCCATACATCGCTTTGCTCAGGCCACCCAGGTATCTCAAGAACTCTCCATCTCACACAAAATTCATTCTGGTGGCCATCAATGATTAGGGATGTGGCTAACTATGTCAAGTCCTACTCAGTCTGTGCCCAGTCCAAAACACCCAAGGAATTACCCTTTTGTTTGCTACATCCTTTGCCCATTCCCCAACGCGCTTGGTCACACCTTTCAATAGACTTTATCACCAATCTACCTCTGTCTAATGAATTCACTACAATTCTAGTTGTCATTGACCGCTTCTCAAAAGCCTGCCGTCTCATACCTATGAAAGCCCTCCCCACTGCCATGGAAACTGCTCTAGCATTGTTTCATCATGTTTTCAGAGTTTATGGCATACCCAAAGACATTGTTTCAGACAGAGGAACACAGTTCACCTCACAAGTGTGGAAGGCCTTTTGCGGATAACTGGACATCAACGTCAGCCTAACATCTGGATATCATCCTCAGTCCAACGGACAAGTGGAGAGACTGAACCAAGAAATTGGCAGGTATTTACGGTCATACTGTGGTCGTGAACAGCATCGTTGGTCAGAGTTTCTACCATGGGCAGAGTACGCGCAGAACTCTTTAAGACATTCTTCAACTGGTCTCACCCCATTTCAATGTGTGCTTGGATACCAACCCCCTATGTTCTCGTGGTCAGGAGATCCATCTGTAGTACCTGCAGTCGATGACTGGATTCGTCGTAGTGAGAGGGTGTGGGACAGTGCTCATGTACGTCTGCAAAGAGCTTTCAGGAACCAGGAAATCCAGGTCAATAGGCGATGTCGCCCACACCCTCCCTACCAACCTGGACAAAGGGTCTGGCTTTCTACACGGGACCTCAAGCTGCGGCTACCAAGCAGGAAGCTCAGCCCAAGGTATGTAGGCACATTTAAAATCTTAAGACAGATTAATGAGGTTACATACCAGTTGGAGCTTCCTGCTAATTATCGTGTCTCTCCATCCTTCCATGTTTCCCTCCTCAAACCGGTCCACCCGAGTGCTGACCTCAACATTGAGAATCAGGAGCCACCTCCGCCGCTGGACATTGATGGATCTCCTGCCTATGCGGTAAGGGAGTTGTTGGACTCCAGACAGAGAGGGGGTTGGCTCCAATATTTAGTGGACTGGGAGGGGTACGGACCTTAGGAGAGATCTTGGGTAGCTGCTCACGACATCTTGGATCCATCGCTTATTGAGGACTTTCATCGAGCCAGACCCAATCGTCCAGCACCACGACCACGGGGACGTCCTCGTCGAGCGCCAGGAGTCGCTCCTGGGGGGATTCTGTAACACCACACCAGCAGAGGGAGCCCTCTCCTGAATATTGACTGCGTTCCGCTCTAACCCTAACCCTGCTTCACAGGCCACTTCCTGTTTGTGAGCTATTTAGCAGGGCTTGGCTAACAGGCCGTTATGAAGTATTGCCAGTCTACCTGCCTTACTGAGCGTTCTATCATCATTGTCTTGACTATCCTGAGTATGGCCATTGCCTTTCTTGTTCTGTTTACGTTTTCGGATTATCCCTTGCTCTGACGTTTGGATTGGACTGCCTTTCTGTTGAGGAACTTTGCCTGCCTCACGTTTTCACTATCTGCCTACTGATTTGGATTTGTTTGCTGTGAATTTTAATAAACAACTGCATATGGATCCTAACTCGGTTTCTGCCTCGTTACAATGATGTATGGAATTTTTTTAATCCTTTTCTTATGGAAATTTCTTGTAAGCTATCCCCTGTAGGTTTTTTTTTTTTTCTTCTTCTTCTTCTTCTTCTTCTCTGTTTGTTCCTTTGATACTATCATGAATATAATTCATAATAGTTGAAAACGTACTCGGTTACTATCGTGACCTCAGTTCCCTGAGATATGGGAACGAGTACTGCGTCTGTAAGATGCTTGTATGGGAAAAACTCTTTTTTCCTCTTCAACTGAAGCCTTTTCAATCACGCAGTGAAACTGTACGTCCATTGGTTCGTGCAGTGCTATAAAATCAAACCAATGGCTCGCCGGTGGCGCTGAGCAAGCCTATGGCTATGCAGCCCACCATAGCCCGCCAAAATGGGCAGGGTCTCTGGCTATATAAGCGGCCGCTTCGCCGCCGCATTTCAGATTTCTTCAAATGAAGCGACTGAGGCGTGCAGCTCATAGCATGGCCAGGAACGCAGTACTCGTTCCCATATCTCAGGGAACCGAGTTTACGATAGTAACCGAGTACGTTCCCTTTCGATATTTCCACTCGTACTGTGTCTGTAAGACACTTGTATGGGAACCAGTACAATCATGCCGTGCTATGACGGGGAACGACTCAAAACCATAACTCACATGGGAGTAAGACCCAGGGGAGTTAATAAAATACACCAAGCACAGGCTGAGCACTCAGGGTCATCCGTGGCCTGGGTGTCGTCCCGTATAGTTGATATTTGGTGTCCATATAATATGGACCATTCAAGTGAAGGAGGGACTTGAACAATGTTGGTCAAGTGAACCCATAAGACTGCTTAACTAGCCGGAGGCGGCGAACTAAGCAGAAAGGACTCTGGTCTGCAAGGCAGGAACGTCCAGGTTGTAAAACCTTACAAATGTGGACGGCGAGGACCAGCCGGCCGCCTCTCAAATTTCCGAAATGGACACCCCGCTGGTCCATGCCCAGGACGAGGCAATGCCTCTGGAATGGGCTCTGACTCCAATGGGGCACTGCAAGCCCAAGGAGGGGTATGCCAGGGTGATAGCCTCCACTAACTACCTGGAAATTCTTTGCTTCGTAACAGGGCGACCCTTAGCGCGGTTACCGAAGCTGACAAAAAGCTTTTATGATCACCTGTATGAGGCAGAACGCTAGATGTATACCCTCAGGGCCCTGACGGGGCAGAGCAGGGATAATTCCTGGTCATCCGTCAAAGGGGAAAGCGCGGAAAGCGCTTTGACCTGGGCTCTGAACGAGGTGGAGAGCACCTTAGGTACATAACCCAGCCTTGGTTTCAGGACAACCTTGGAGTCGTTAGGCCCGAATTCCAGGCAAGCAGGGTTGATGGAAAGGGCCTGTAGGTCCCCTACTCGCTTAACCAATGTCAGCGCTAACAGCAGGATGGTTTTAAACGAGAGTGATCTGAGGCTCGTGGATTGCAATGGCTCAAACGGGGGGCCTTTCAAGGCCCTTAGTACAGTTGGTAAGTCCCAAGGTGGAACTGTATGAGGATGCGGGGGTTAATTCTCCTGGCACCTCGTATAAACTGGACCACCGCACTATTCCTGCCCACCGATCGGCCACCAATAGGGGCATGGAAATCCGCTGCCGCGTAAACTTTGATGGTGGATGAGGAACGCTGATTATCCAGCCTCTCCTACAGAAATGAAAGAACCACTGATACATCAGAGGTAACCGGATCTAAGTCACGGTCTTGGCACCAAGCCGAGAAAATAGACCATTTCAGAGCATAGAGGCGCCTGGTAGACGGGGCTCTAGCTTCTGCCATAGTGTTCAAGACACGCTCTGGGAGGTCGAAAGGCTCCCGTTGAGCGGCCACACATGCAGGGCCCATAACTCAGGCCGTGTATGCCACAGTGTGCCGTTCGCTTGAGATAGGAGGTCCTGTCTCAAGGGAATGGGCCACGGGGCTGCTTCGAGCAGCTGGAATAACTCCGACATCGATGGCTGGTTCCTCCAGAGGGGGGCTATTAGAAGAAGTCTGTGCTATTGTTCCCTGACTCGTCTGAGTACCTGCAGTAGCAGAGCAATTGGAGGGAATGCATAGAGCGAGACGTTGTTCCTCAACAACATGTTCACTCCTTGGTTCATTTTGCCCGGCACATGCGTCGCCTTCAGTGAGCGCAGATTGGTCTGAGCCCCAACAAGAAGGTCGTTCGCCAGCGTGCAGAGGCACTTTGAGACGAGGCCGCCCTGGTGATTTATGTATGACACCACGGACCTGCTGTCTGAGCGTATTAGCACATGGTGTCCCCTTATGTCCGGCAGGAAGAATTGACAGGCACGGCACACTGCTAGCATCTCTAGGCAGTTGATGTGCAGACCCGACTCTTCTTCGGACCAAAGACCGAAGGTCGGTTTGCCTTCGCACAGCGCTCCCCAACCCTTGTTGGATGCGTCTGTCATGACAACCTTCCTTCTGTGCGCCGTGTCTAAGATCACACCCCACTTCAGCCAGAGGGGGTCCCTTCAACGGGCCAGGGCTGATACACAGGCCCGAGTCACCGTTATGCGATGGCGACCATGATGCCAAGCCACGGATGGAACCCTCTGCTTCAGCTAGAACTGGATGGTTCGCATGTGAAGCAGGCCCAACTGAAGTAGTGGCGAAGCTACTGCCATAAGGCCCAGCATTTTCTGGAAAGCCTTGAGCGGGTGGGCGGTCCCTTCCTTGAAGGAGGCCACGCGGCGCTGAATCGTCATGGCTCGTTCCACTGAGACAGCTGCTGTCATCTGAGTCAATAACTGTCCCCAGGAACGACACTCATTGGCTGGGTGACAGTATGCTCTTGGCAAAGTTGACCCTGAGCCCCAGGCAATCTAAGTGGCTGAGGAGGATGGTCTTGTGTGATGTTGAAACTGCCTCTGACTGGGCCAGAATGAGGCAGCCATCGATGTAGTTGAGGATGCGGATTCCCATCTGTCGCAGAGGGGAGAGAGCCGCATCCATGCATCGCGTAAAAGTGCGGGGAGCCAGGGACAGCCCAAACGGGAGGACCTTGTATTGATATGCCACCCCCTTGAAAACGAATCTCAATAATCGTCTGTGATGGGAGGCTACCTGGATGTGAAAGTATGCGTCTTTCAGATCCAGAGACATGTTTGCGAGAGGATCTGCTTCAATGTGATCATCCTGAACGACCTTTTTATCAGGGACGTGATTCAGGAGTCTGAGATCTAGAATAGGTCGCAGGCCACCGTCTTTTCTGGGGACGAGGAAGTAGCGGCTGTAGAAGCCTGACTCGCTCTGGGCTGGAGGAACGACTTCTATGGCTCCCTTTACCAGCAGATTCATCACCTCTGCGCGTAGGACTTGAGCGTCCTCACTGCACACTGTGGTGGTGACCACATCGCGGAAGCGTGGTGGTCTTCGAGCGAATTGGAGTGAATAACCTCGTCTTATCATAGCCATTACCCACTCTGACACACCTGGGATGGCCTGCCAGGCCTCGGCCCAGTGGCAAGAGGTTGAATAGGCTCTAAAGACTGGTTGCATAAGGGCAGGACACTTATGGTAGGCAGAAGAGGATATTTGCTCTCTTTTTGAAAATGTATGTGTTTTATTTTGTCCTCTATCACTGCGGTTGGTCACCCGGGCGCTAGAGTGGGCCCGTGGGGAACCAATAACACACTTCCCTCTGCACCCAGTGCTGAGCGGGGTGACAAGAGGCACATTAGAGGCTGCTTACGGGGTGGTCCGGCGGTAGTAAGACTCGGGCCCCTCCTCTTTCTGCCTGGCTGATCAGGAGGACTTCAGAAGCGCCGGATCCAAGGCGACCTTGGGTCGGGGTCCTTGGCGCTTCGGGAAAGGGTAGCGTCTTGCCAAGCAGGAACGCCTTCTATCCTGCCGATCCTTAGGTCGGGTCTCAGGAGTGGCCGGCGTTGGCTTTGTGGGCTGCTGAGTCGGCGCAGGTTTGGGGCGACTAGAAGCAGCAGAAGAGCTGGCGCATTTCGGGAGGAAGTGTCGCATCGCTTGAGACGATTTCTGAGCCTCCGTAAAACACTCCTCAAAGCCCTCCACAGCTGGTCCGAACAGGCTGTTCGATGAGACCAGAGCGTCGAGGAAGGGAACTTTATCCGCCTCTTTCATCTCCGTCAACGTGAGCCAAAGTTGGCGTTCCAACACTACTAGGCTGGACATCGACCGCCCGATGGCCTGGGCGGTGGCTTTGGTGGAGCGCAGGGCCAGGTCCATAGCATTTCTCAGGTCCCTGAGTGAAGCTGCATCGAGACCGGCCTCCTCACTGGCGAGCATCTTGATCTAGAAGACCTGGAGCACAGCCATAGTGTGTCCACCTGCCGAGTAGGCGCGTCCAGCGAGTGCAGACATGGCTCTGCACGGCTTGGACGGATAGCTCTCCCTCGCTTTTCATCCGATAGCTGTGGGCAGGCAGAGATACGCGGCCAAGGACTCATCCAGAGGGGGCAGGTGCTCGTATCCCTTCTCTTCAGTGCCATCAACGGAGGTGAGGGCAGAGAAAGCAGAAGGACAGATGCGAGATGAGTAGGGGGCATGCCACGATTTAGTGAGCTCATCGTGGACTTCGGGGAAGAAGGGGGACGAGCGTTGGCGGGGGGCTTGCTGGCGCCCCAGGAGAAACCACTCGTCCAGCCTGCTGCGAGACGGCTCCTCAGGCGGATACCACTCGAGCCCGAACTCACTGACAGCCTTAGTCATCAGGATATTTGCAACTATCATCTGACTAGTAAAAAAAATCATTTTGTGATATCTGTGAATATATTTTGACAAAGAAATGCTTATTATAGTGCCATCTGAGGCCGGTTAAATGAGTAAGTAAAAAAAAAAATAGGTAGACAGCCTCATAGTCACTCTCATGCTGGTGGTAAATGTTAACACTGAAGATTTCTTTAGTTATAGTGGCCATCAGGATCAGAAATTGTAATTTTGCATGCTTACTCTGAATGTCCTCTTGTCCTATGTGAATGTTTTGTCCATGTGTTGGCACATGTTTTGAATAATTTGATTTTGGTCCAACAGGTGAATGTGACACCAGATTGTAACCAGTATATAATCTGGCACCATTGTAACAGAACAAACATCTCCACAGCTTTTTGTTGTTGTTGTTGTTGTTGTTGTTGTTGTTTTTAACCTCTGAACATTTTTTGGCTCCAATTTGTTTATGTATTAAAATGGACCACATTTTCATCCAACCGAATTTATTAAAAGGACACTTTATTTTATTAATTTCACAATATACTTAAATCAAAATATTGACAATTCTTGCATTAAATATTTTTTTTTATTTTTATTTATTTTTTTCTGGCATTTAGGTTAGCAAATGAAATAAGTGCAATTATCCATGTATCTGTCATAGTAGTGAAAAGGACAAGTTAGATTCAGTTGTTTTTTTTAAAATCCTCTTTTATTTTTTCCTGATTGTATTGAAGAGTCATTATTACTTTCATCACACAACATGACGTTACATCAAGCCTACTACAGATATACACTGAAACAAACACAAAGTTTACAATGGATATATGGATATGCTCTCATAACAGTGAATGTAACATTAAGTGTGTTTTTCGAACACCTTCAAACTATTGTCTTTTGTTTTCTTTTTTTCTAAAGTACATTTGTCAATTTATATTTCCCCGCCCACAAATTATATGGAAGCCATATTCTCTTTTTAAAGAGTCTTTTATCTGCATTAACAATCACAAGTATAGACCAAAAATGTGTCTCAATACATTATTTTTTTACATTTCCAAACAGTCCACATGAGCCAACCACATACACAGTGTGATTTATTTGAATATTTATGTGTTTATTTGGTTTCTGTTTATGTCGTGATGCTCTTTTTTAAATGTCATTTACACAAAACAACAGGTCATTTTACACCTTGCTCTGAATGTTTCGTGTGCAGAAGTATAGTACAATTTACATGTTTTACAGATATATTCATGTCCTTTTAACTGTGAAAATGGTTGCCAGTGCAACTGAGCAGCAAAGGGGGGGCCCGTGCAATTATCATGTTATTTTAAATCAAATTTAGCTGATTGTTTCCTTTTTGACAGAGTGACAGAAGTCATTTTTTCCTCTGTCATTTATTTATTTCTTTGTGCCACATACTTACTCCTACAAGAGTAACTGTTTTCTAATCAAGTAAAAAGGATCACAATGCATGAATGAGTGAATAAATAAATAGCATAGATAATGGCAGGTGATCTGATTTCCCTGACATCACAGTCAACAGCCCTAATGAATCACAAACCTAGGGTGTTAGAATGAATGGCTTTCTTAGCATTGTAATTAAGCCCTTATAGCGATGCATATATCTCCCCTTGGTGCGTTAACTCTATGCTTTCCTGAGGTGAATAGGATCAAACACACACACACACACACACACACAGAAAAAAATAAATAAATAAATCTCTGAGACTCAAGACAGAATGATAGCTAATATTGTTCATATTGTAGGCAGTACAAACAGACTCCTCGATTTGTTTTCCGTTGAGTGTTTTAGGTGGTCTATTATAGGTGCTATACATTGCTATATAACTGATTGTTTGACACTCTCTTATATGCCATCCCATATACATTCTAATCCATTTACATAATATAGCGCTATTTATTTTATTTGTTTAATAAAATATGATTTATTCAATTTTGGTATAGTTATTTAAAACTATTATTTGAAAAAATAAATATATCCGAATATATATAAACCAATATAATTTGTGAAATAACTCAAATTTTAAGTAGCTATAGGCTGTGTCGTTGGGTTTCCTCTCAGTTCTAGAGATTTTCTGACCACACAGATATTACAGTGTGTGGTAATGCAGTGAGGGGTCCAAACGGGGTTTCCAAAGTCTTGAAACTGTATGATAACTCAAGATTTCCCACGGCCTGTGGAAGGACAACCACAGAGTCTAATTTAAGACCAGATAAATGGGCAACTCTTCAAACACTGCAACAACAAACTTGTTTTGTTTATTATTTCTCAAATACAACCTCCTTATATATATTTTTTTTTTATTTATTTATAATTTTTTTTTTTTTTTTTTTTTTTTGATGTCTGCTTTATTGTTATCATATTTGTAGTATGCTTTAGATCTGTAATTTCCTTTAAGTATTGCACCAATAGGCAACTAAGCATCATGAAGGATGGTGAACCCATCATATGCCGTTCATCTAGCAGCAACCATCCATGAATAGTGAGAAATGATTGATGTTTATGTTAATCGCTATGGCTAATTGGCTCCATTTCAAAACAGTGCAACAAAATGGGAAACATGCCACAAATATGGGAAACAAAATTTCAGTTCAGATTTATAGTATTTACATTAAGTTTCTCTTATACAAACAAATCAGCCCCCAAGTAACATTTTTTAAACTGCTATCTAGTTATTCTTGGATTTTTTTGTTTTATTTTGTTCCAATACTCTGACAACCATTTTTCTCAGCTTAGAAAATCATTGCATAGAAGGTCTGAAATTAAAAGTCCTCTGACCAAACATTTCTTTTCCTGTTGTTGATCAGATTTTTTTTTTTTTTTTTGAATGATAACAAATGTAGATGCATACATACACACACATCCAAAATCATTCACACATACCATTAGAACATGTAGCAATATCAAGATTTTTTTTTTTTCAGAACATGCAATCTCTACTTGCTTAAAAGTTCCAACATTCCACTAAGCAGTTCCCTTATTTCTCCGACTAGCTTTGTGTTTTTCTTAATTATTATAGTTATTTAATAAAAAATAGTTTTAAACAAATCATGGCTTTGACACCTAATGTGTTATTATAAGAGACTGGGCATCACTTTTTAATGACTTAATAGACAGTGATCCTGAACCTTACAGATATATTACAGGTTTACAGACAGATATCACTCTTCTGACCACTACTGTAAAAACATCTAACAATTGTGCTCTTTACTGACTGACGGCCATCCACTATTGCTTTTGATCTTTTTTTTTTTTAAACCGTCAAACATAAAATTTAAAAAAAAAAAAATATATATATATATATATATATATATATATATATATATATATATATATATATATAAAAAAAAGGCTGTAAACAAGTGACAGAGTAACAATGGATTTAAAACAGTAATAAACAAACAAAGGAACTCAATACAATAAATTAAAAATTAAAAACCCACTTGAATTAAAAAAATATAAATAAACTTCAGTCTATTTTTTTCTATATACAAACAATGTGGAAAAAATAAATAAATATTGTGAATAGAAAAATATGTTAAACACTCTACAAACATAGCAAGGCGACAATAGAACAACAAAACAAAAAGATAATGCACAAGATTCCAACTGGCCAATACCGTACAATGGTTGTAAAAACACCCCATCTGCAGCCTGAGGACAATTTCTTAATACTTTGGAAAGGACAATGAATAAAAAAGACCTGATTGGTCAGAACCTGACATTGTTTTCCAAGTGATTTCTTATGTGATGATCTTAGTCTTATGTTTGGGCTTGTTCAAGAATTTATTTTTGTCCTCTACTTCAGTGGTTCCCAACCATGTTCCTGGAGGCCCCCCAACACTGCATGTTTTCCATGTCACCTTAATCAAACACACCTGATTCAGATCATCAGCACATTAGTAGAGACTCCAAGACCTGAATTGGGTGTGTCAGAGAAAGGAGAGATGTCAAATGTGCAGTGTTGGGGGGCCTCCAGGAACGTGGTTGGGAACCACTGGTCTACTTCATATTCTCTCTGCTCGAGTATAAATGCACAAATCATCTTTGTCAATCTCTCATTGATATCGTGAACAGTGTAAGGTCTTGGATTACATGCATTCCTAGTCCACTTTACACTTTTATAGCACATAGCAAGAGAAAGAAGAAAAAAGACAAAAACAAATAAACAGGATTTTTTTTTTTTTTCATTCTGGAATGTTGAGTTAAAGGAATTAGCATAGAGATGTGTGTTATAGTTCCCATGTTCATGATTTTCCTTTTCTTTATTTTTAATTTTTTTTCCTTTTAGGAAAAACCTATGAAGTTTTTCTAAATGTCCTAACATTGCTATTTCTTCCATTCCTGAGAGGGGAGTGAAAAGCATTTCCCAAGTAAGAAGAGAAACACAGAATCACACTTTTCCGTAAGTCACTCGCTGTGCTGCTCTAATGAGAACATGTCAGCTTGTTTTCAGAGTAATGCACAAACAGATTTCAAGATTTACTGTAGGTATTATCAGGTTACACTGATTGACCTGTTTAGTTTGTTGATATTGTGCGACTGGAGTCATTGCTCTCCGCTGCCTTCACTGTGTTCTGTTGGCCAGGAGGAGGAAGTTGTTTGGAGCTGTCATGCTCAAAGTTGGCTGTTAATGTCTTTGGCCATGCTGTTCGGTTAGAACACAGATACAGAATTCCCAAATAATCTGTGAAGAACAATATGAGATACAAAGAAGGCATTACAATCCAATGAAAGACACAAAAGGATGATTTTTTTTTTTTTTTTAATCAATGAAACAGAATTTTTTTCAAGGTGAAGTGTATAATATCTGTTCCATTGGTATAAACAAATGGAATGACAAAAAATAATGACTATTTTCAAACCTAACACTTCCCCTCTTTACCATCTGACTCACCCAGTGTACAGTGAACATACTTTTCAGGGGTCAACATAAGGATGACTTACTTATGGTTAAATCTGTGTATTAGATTGGGATAAGAGCTGGGAAAAAATTAGACACTTCACCCTTAAATTTCTTCTATGTTCTGAACATGGACCCAAGGGTCAGTCTGCTGTTGATCTATAGTTTATATGAAGCATAAAGAGCCATTTTTGAGACATTGAATCATTTGTAACAATGCAAGAAGTGATGTAACAAAGTTAAGAATAGTTAAATTTTATTGCAACCCATACTGAATGTTTTAGCTCACGAGTCGTATCCTGTCAGGTCCTGTAGTAGAGTGCCAGCAAGATGTTAAGTTAATGTTACTGTCAGTAGCTGCATTTCCATTACCTTTCAAATTGCGCAAAGTGAAAATGCGAATTGAAAATACACCCAATGGAAACACGTCAATTTCGCAAAAACTCCCATATATCACAAAAACGATTTTACGCTCACATGAGGTGGTTTTTCAGGCAATTCGAAAAAGGGATGTTTCTTGTTTTTTTTGCTCTCATTTACAGGTCACCTGGCATGCGTAAAAGTCACAAAAGTCACTCCAAGAAACACCTAATATGTGGCCGCTCTCAAGTTTAAGGGCTATTCCTTGCCAATAATGCTTGGATGGATAATCCCTTATTTAGACTGCATAACGGCTCTGACACTGCCACCGGAGCTGATCGTAGCCACTCTAGTCAATACTTGTTGTTTATACCAGCCACACTGCGGCACATTTCAGAGGCGTCCCAGAAGTAGCTCTCTGCTTTTTCGCTAAGGATACACGCCTACGTCTTCCTCATTTAAAAATAATGGCTAGTGCGGTGGCTAAGATATACAGTACGAAAACCTACCAACATCCGTCGAGGAGTGAGAGGAAAAAATTACATTTTAGTTGCATAACATCGGTTGATGGAAACGGCGTCATTTCGCAGCAGGTTTTTTTGCGCAAATCTGTAATGGAAACACTGCTTGAGTTGATTTGTCTATGTCAAATGCATGGCAAAGGTGTTGAAAACAAAAGCAACAGTTCCCATTTAAATTTTAACAATAATGTATTTCTTACATGCAATTTTTTGTAGTTTTTTTCATGTACTTTCTTACAATACTCTATAATTTCAGGCATAAAGCAACTTCAACCTTACCGCCACATTAACCTGTTAAATTATATTATTCATTAATGCTATACAATGCTACAAAGGAGCTACCATAATTGTTTAATAATAACAGGTTAATTACTTCTTTGGCAGTTCAATAACGATTAAAATAAGGAAGACCAAGGTTTGTTCTAATGTTAAAAACTGGCCAGAAGCAAGAAATTCCTATCATTAATGATCACCGCACTCCTGAGCTGACAGTAGAAGTCGTATTTCTCTGTAGGAAACTATAAAAGATTTACAAGTCTTTTTCAAATTTTAGCATAGGAAAAAAAATTGTTGCAGATAGATGTAAAGAAGAACACTCCCAGGTTTCCACTAATAGCTGCTTCTCATTGTAAATAAACACAACACGTTCACAAATTTCAAAGCTTAGTATTCAAACATCTTTTCTAGCAGGGATGGTTGACCAGTTTTTTTCCATTGACTAGTGTAGGAAGCAATAGCTGTCTCATGCTCTCTCTCCTCAGATCCAGTGAATTTTATGGATGCCCATGAACCACCTCTGCTACGTTGGCCTACAAACACAGTTCAGGACATTCAGGCCTTATTAACAATTCCCTTTTCCTCCTACCAATTGGAATGTGAATGAGAGAATGTGAGTGTGTGCCTGCCTGCCTGCCTCTCCCTTGACCAGGTGCGAACCGGCATTCAGTTGTTCCAGTGAAGAACTGGATGCTTAGTCTTTGTTTACAAATGAGCAGGACCATTGTGCCCTTGAATGACACATTATCATCACATCCCCAGTCTCACCATTCTCAGCTCTCAACTCTGCGGCTAATCAGCATCAGCCCATTCATGGGAAGTCGTACATAGCTATCTCCATGTGAATAAACCATGTATTTTAAAATGGATGGACAGTGTGAAAAAGTTTAAGGCCCTGTTTACACTAGTGCGTTTTCGTTTTAAAATGCATAACTTTTGCTACGGTTATGCCTGTTGTTTACACTACTCCGGTGTTTTCGACCCTCGAAAACAGAGACTTTTGGAAACGCTGCAGACCCCGTTTTAGTTTGAAAACTCTGGGGTTGTGTTTCAGTGTAAACGGAGCAAAACAGAGACTTTTGAAAATTATGGCGTGGCTGCCCACATTCACTCTGCATATCCTTGATAACCGTGTAAACATTAGCATCATGCTCATTGTTGTCCCATAGATATGTATAGGTAGATAACTTGATTCAGTCTCGCTGCCAACCCCTGGATTAAGACTGTCATTTTTATATTTCAGAATTTCAAATTATAAAGTTACTTACTGTCTGGTTTTCAGAGCGAACAGTGTTGTCGCCTTTGATTTATGACCCAGACCTAAAGTCCTGTGATTCCAGTACTGGTTGGCTTTGAAAAACACACACACACACACACACACACACACACGCACAAACAATACAAATTCAATTGTTGTAAATGTTATAACAAATTGCAATATCGCGAACTATCGACCACAATAATGAATACTTTATAGTAATAGGGGAGTTTGTTTTCATGATATAAAATTACTCATATTGTCATGTATGTTTTTGTTTATCTTTCATAGGTTCACTTCAACGCTGTGTCAGTAGTTGGTGTGACGATTGGCTGAAGCCCTTATCCAATCACACCAATTTATTGGCAGATATTTCTAGAAACTGTCTCTTCTCCATGTTGCATGCTCTGCAGCTGCTGAGGCACAGGATGGCTGGCATTTCAACCTGAAGCTATGGAGCGCAAGCCTTCGGTTTTCTCTCTCTTGGTTTCTCCTGATTGCGTGCTTAATATGTGTCAGTGGAGTTTGCATATGAGGATTTGTGTCCGAGTTCATAAACTCGTAAAGTGATCTCTTTAAGATTTAATGTGCTATCTACCGCCACATCTGACTTTGAGGAGTTCAGGCTGCCTTTTTCCCTTCTTTAGCTTATACTGAGCTTTTGCATGTAATTTCTCATGCTGTAGACAGGCCTAAGCTGGACTGGAATGAGTCTGTCCAGCCAGGGGCTCACTCCAAGTTGGATGAGCGGTTGTTAGCAGGCACGCATTTGCTCTGCAAGCCGCTGCCGCGATTATAGGATCCATTGTGAGATCTCAGGGTCCTGGAACCAGGCCTTCCCTGTACGGATTACTAATTCGACTGCCTCTGTTTTCACAGACATTTTTAAGATGGCTGAACATTGGTATTCAGAGATTTTGGCAATGGAAGAGACATTAATGGCTCATCTCTCACCATCGTCAGCCCTCTTATGGAAATTGAGGCCTAATATACCGTTCAAACACTGTAGGACCACGTCTCCTTTGATCAGCAAGTCCTGTATAGCTGCTGGTCGAACAAGTGTGCCGCTGCACACCATGACGGTCCTGAAGGGGTCCCAGCTGAAGGTCCTTAAGGAGATGGAAGATGGTGACTGTTTGTCCCCTGAGGCAATCAAATCAATCAAGGCAATCTGAGAAATCGCTTTGTGATACTAAGCACATGGCTCATGCTATTGGTCTTTTGATGGTGGGTTTGGACTGAATGCTATCTCTGGCTAAGGATAAAAACATTCTGCTAGATGCTTTGATTTTGGAGATGCTTCCTGCTAGATGCCCTGATATTTTACTTGGGACTTCTCTACGGCACGGGAGCCTTTAACTGGACCTCCTTTTGTGCCTCTAGAATAAGTCTTGGATCAGATTTTGACTCTCAAGACAGTTCTCTTGCTGATCCTCACTTCTCTGAAGAGAACTAGTGAAATGTAAACTTTGACAGTGAGCCCTTTATGTTAGGATTTAGCTCCTGGTCAAGTTAACGCCTTGCTGAGGCCAAAACTTGCCAACCTTCCCAAGGTGTTTTCTTCTTCGCTTCGCTGGCAGGCTGTTGTTTTACAGTCTTTCACTCTATCTACTTTTGAGTTTCAGGAGAAGGAGAGATTGCACAGACTTTGTCTTTGAGGGTTTGAGCTTTGAGGATATGTGTTGACCATACAAGCCAGTGGCATAAATCTGGCTAGTTGTTTGCCTGCTTCAGTAGCCGTAGCAAAGGTTTTGCTCCATGAAGTGTTCATGCACACTCTACTAGGAGTGTTGCTTCTTTACAAGTTTTGGCTTGTAACTATCTTTGGAAGATATCTGCGTGTGGCAGGCTGGGCACATGTTATCACACTTTTATTAGCATTCCCATAGCATTAACAACTGATGCAGCATCAAAGGGAATCTATGAAAGTGAATGTCTTATATGTATGTTACTGTACGTATGTAACATTGATTCCCTGAGTAGAGAACGTGATGCTACATAGCCAGCCATGCTCATCTCAGCTTTGTTGGAATCTGTCTATAATAGCGAAAACACATCTTCATGAGGCATCAGTGAAGCGATGCTTCAGTGGGCAGTGCTAATGTTATGTGCTAGTAAACTGGTGCGATTTAAAGGCACAATATGTAAGTTTTTGCCACTAGAGAGTGCATATTCAAAACAAACAGAGAAACTAAGGCGTAGTTTGATGACGCCGTGATTGAGTGTGGAATCTTGGGAGTTGTTGTCTTCATCCCCACAGCTGATGCAATCATGTTCATGGATGCGCTAATGTATTAAAGACTTAAGGTCACTGTAGTATGAAGCAGGGTGGGGCTGAAAGTCGTGGAAGCAAAACGAGGCCGCTGGAGCGATTGCTAATGAAGGACGAGCGCAAAAGCAGGCTTTTATTATGCCACAGTCGACAGCTTCTGCTTCTTCCAGTCGTGTGTATGTGGTGTAAAACAGCGCAGTTTTATCATACTATTTACATTTGAGTGTGTTGAAAGTTCTGTTATAATGCTACTCTGTGCGTTCATCAACTGTCTAATAAAATGTATAACATATTAAAGTGTCTTTGGGGTTTCCATGTTTTCTACAAAATAAAACTGGAAAATCGAGGATGTATGATGTCATTGGTAGGTGACGCAAGGACACGGTCCATGTCACTAGTCAAAATTGCTTATTTCTCTGGATTTAAACATTCTTCGAAACATTTGGGATAATGTAAGTACACATGTCAGCAAAATACTGTCATAGTGGTTTTTGGATATTTTAATAAAAAATCTGACAGATTGTGGCTTTAATTCAGGTCTCAGTCAATAATCACACCAGAGGATGTGCACCTAATGTCAGCTACTGACACAGGGAAATAAGGTTACATATGGAACCAAGAGGTTACCAATGTAACCAAACCATCCAACTCTAATATGCTATATGAAATTTTGTCATATACTGTCACAATTCACGAGGAGACATGGAAGTCAGGAAAGGGGAGACGAGGAATTAACCAAAACTTGAGTCTTTAATGATCCAACAGTTAAGTACAGATAACAGGCAGGGAAGACATTCACGTAGGACAAGGGATGACGTTCAATACCGGACAGGAAACACGGGGGGGGTTGGGGGGGCGCTCTGGAGGCTTCCAGGAACAAGGACACAGAGACAGGACAGACGGCCTCCAGGGCGGCGCCCGTTCCGGGACCCACAGTGGAGCATGAAGCTCGGGAGGCCATGACGGGTCTGGAGACTGAGGAGGCCATGGCGGATCAGGGGACTCGGGAGGCCCTGCCGCATCCACCTCCGAGACCGCGGCCCCGGCCCCAGCCCCCGCCACTACGGCTGAAGCCATACTACACCCCCTCCAACTGAACTGGGGATCAGGAGCCCTCGCTGGGCTGAACTGGGGTTAGCTCAACACAGGAACTGAAGCCCTCCATGGGCTAAACACAGGAACTGGAGTCTTTTGTGGCTCATCCACTGGAACAGGAGCCCTCTCTGGGCTAGGCTCGGAATCTGAGGTCTCTATTGGGCTGGACATGGGACCCACAGCCCTCCCTGGGCTGAACATGGTGACCGGGGCCTTTTCAGGGGTGCACTCAGGAACCGCTTCCATTGCGGCAGCCGGAGAAGCAAGCGGCTTGGGAATGGCCTCCGTGGCCATGACAAGAGACGCAGCCCACTTCTCAGGAACCTTAACGAACACAATAAGACTTGACAAGACGGACAAGATTTGTTCCAGTGGACACAAGACTTCTGGGGACATGACTTGACTTAGGTAAGGGGCTAGAGCCATCTCTCGACTCTGCTCAGGGGCTAGAGCCATCACTGAACTCTGGTCAGGGGCTTGAGCCATCACTGGAGCGAACTTTCGAGGAGCGGGCACTGGAAGGAGCTCTGGAAGGCGCTTTCGAGGAGCAGGCACTGGAGGGTGCTCTGGAAGGCGCTTTCGAGGAGCGGGCACTGGAGGGCGCTCTGGCAGGCGCTGTCAAGGAGCAGGCACTGGAGGGCTCTCTGGCAGGTGCTTTTGAGGAGCCGGCACTGGAGGGCGCTTTGGCAGGCACTTACGAGGAGCCGCGACCGGTGGGCTTGACTTCGGGCTTGCCATAGGAACCGCTGGCGGGCTTGCCACAGGAACCGCCGATGGGCTTGCCGTAGGAACCGCCGGCGGGCTTGAGGGAACCGCGGACGGTGGCGGGCTTGGCAGCCGAACTTGACTGAAGAGTGGGACCAGCCACAGACGGCGGGCTTGAGCGAGCGGAGGCGGGCTTGAGTGAAATGCGGGGAAAGGGAGAAACCAGGAAAACAAAACTTTTCAAAAACAGGGAAAACAAAACGGGGAAACGGAGCGCCACTTACTTTGTATTGGTAGATGAGGAATTAACCAAAACTTGAGTCTTTAATGATCCAACAGGTAAGTACAGATAACAGGCAGGGAAGACATTCACTTAGGACAAGGGATGACGTTCAATACCGGACAAGAAACACAGGGCAGAACACACTATAAATACACAACGTAAACAAGATATTTAAATAAACACAGCTGGAAATGAATTAACTAATAACAACAGGAACAGGAACAGAACCAAATAAGGGCATACAAGAGGTAAGGAAACACAAGACACAAGACAATCCTGACATATACTTACTAGAACAACCAGACAGCTTCTCTCCCTCTCACTTTCTTTCTTGAGTTGTCTTCTCTTTAAATTAAAACATAATAGGGAAACTTCATAGGTTTTTCCAGTGCAAAAACATCCTCTGTCATTTTAGACACCCTAAAATAACATGGAAACAATAAGAATAATCACTGTGAAGCAAAAAATATGCCACCTTGATACAATGCACTCTACTCAGTCAGCTGCTCTCTTGCTCTTTTTTTCTCTTTCTTTCATTCTCTCTCTCTCTCTCTCTTTCTCTCTCTGGCACACACACATATGTATACAGGTGTTATTTTTTTGGTAAATTATATTAAAGCATGTTTATTTATTAGAGTTACAACATGGGCAATGGTAAGTGTCTAATAACTGAAAAGCAACTGCACCCACCTTTAATTGTACTACCTCACCACAAGGAGGTGAACTTTTTGCCAAATCCAGAGATGGCTGTGCAAATCACAAAGTAAAAGAGAAAATAGTGAGAATAACATTGGTTATAAAAAGCATTGTGTCTGTACAAATAATAAACATTTGTTTTTGTAAGAAAAAAAAAAAAAAAGAAAAGAACAATAGTTAATATTGACCCATGTCAGGCCCGGGTCATAAGCACCCTCAAAAAAAATCAATAGCACCCTCAGTTAAAGCTGTAATAATGACATTTCATTGCAGATTTGGCAAAATATCCAGTGCATTATGGTTTGCGCTCTGGAGATTGGTTTGTATTTCAACGTGTTTGTGCAGCATTGAGCAGTGTAGCCAAATGTTTATTTAGGTATTGTGTTCAGCACAAATCATGTCATTATAACAAAGTTTAGGCATGATGTAAATAAGAGATTCTTTGTGCATGTCATTGATTATAACGTAACTTTGTGAGATCACAATAAACTAAGATGAATGACAGCCTTTTAGTGATTATGAAGGAAGCGCTCTTTGCGCCACAGCTATAGACGGCATATATAAATAAATATCTTATTTTTGTATTTGTATTTGGAGCTGGGCCTGACCTGTGTACTATTTAAACTAGTCTCTTAATAATAACTGACCAAAAATGCAAGTTATACCTTGAAAACTCTCTGCTCACCTTCTCCTAATTTGCCAGCTTGCTCTGCAGCTCCTCCAGGCAAAATTTTAGACAGCATGCTCTCTCCATCTACACCTGGCTGACCTGTAGCTGCACTGCCAATTCCACCAGGCCTTGGAGCTGCTTTGGAGCCTAGAGAATTATGGAGAAGAGATTTAGGTTTACAAATGGAAGCACTGTCAACAGATACATATATCCCTCTTCAATTAAGTATATAGATAGCATGGAAAATTTGGATATTAATCCAAGAAAATATTAATCAGGCAGTGGCCACTTATTAATGCTAAAGGTCGAGTACAGAGCACATTTTACACGGCAAAATTCCACAGCCAAAAAAAGTTGGGACTGGATGTCAGTCGTGAGGCCTTTTTCTGCAACACGTTATATTCTTGAACAGTGCCAGTGCCGTTATAAAGAAGTGACTGAGTAGACACCACGTGAAGGATTGCCTCATTCATTATGAATGTTTAGCGCAACTTTAATGAAGCACCGCCTAACTGCCAACTTAAGAAACTTCTATTGGTCAGCACTGCAAGGTCAAAGTTCACCAAACTTGAACCCAAATATGTACAGAGGAATTTCTCTGCCACCAGAAGTCAATTAGGTGAACTTCATCATCATGGGGATTCTTACTGACATGACTTTATTGATGAAATTTTGCCATACAAAGAATTAAATTTATCCCCAACCATGTTTGCAAATGTTTCCTTTCACGCATATATGCTTTTTTATTGCTCTTACTAAATATCAAGACTTTCAAGTATAATTAGACTTAGACTTAGCTTTCTAAAGCATATTATTGTTATATTGTTATAAATTTATAATGTCATTATATGTCATTGTCATTATGTCATGATCTTGCTGGTACTTACATTCTGTGCCAAAACTCTGTTCACTAATTTTTTAATAATTAATTTGGTGTTCAATTTGTAGGAGCTTTTCATTGTGAATGTCTATATGATCTATCAGTGGCATGAGCACAATATTATTTTTGGCCGGACCTGAGCAAAAGTGAGTGGGCACTTTTACTCCAACAGCCTACATATTCTTATAGCCAAAAACAAACTGACTTAATATTCCAGCCATTTCAATCTTCTGTTCTCTTTGTTTAAAAACAGAATTCATAAAAAACACATTATGAATGTGCAAAAACTACCACTGTATATGCTTTTTCACTACAAAGTAGAGTTACTTACAAAATGTGTGAGTGACAGTACAGACGCCCTAAAAAGCCATGCATTGCTATTTTTCCCCTTGTTTTCTTGTGATCTCAACATAAAGTAGTTGTTTTCTTGGCATAAAGTCACCCAACAGCAATGTGAAAGACTAGTGGAGAGCATGCCAAGATGCATGAAAGCTGTGATTGAAAATCTGGGTTATTCCACCAAATATTGATTTCAGAACTCTTCCTAAGTTAAAACATTAGTATTGTGTTGTTTAAAAATGAATATGAACTTGCTTTCTTTGCATTATTTGATGTCTAAAAATACAGCATATTTTTTGTTATTTTGAACAGTTGTCATTTTCTGCAAATAAATGCTCTAAATGACAATATGTTTATTTGAAATTAGGGGGAAATGTGGTCATTAGTTTATAGAATGATACAAAAATGTTAATTTTACTCAAACACATACCTATAAATAGTAAAACCAGAGAAACTAATCATTTTGCAGTGGTCTCTTAATTTTTTTTTTATTTATTTTATTTTTTTCATAGCTGTATATAAATCCTGTAGCAGATGTAGACAAGTGAAGCTAGGGGAGGTGGGAGGCTTAAGAGGAGCTCTGATAGCGTACTGCATGACCAGCTTATAACAAACATTAAACCAGACTATTTAAAAGAGCAAGCAAGCTCATTCGCTGCCAGATCAACCGAGGCCAGTCAGCTTATTCATTTAGAAAATTATATGATTGCTAGTAGATTGCATGTAGTCATCTAGTTGCACGACTAAACTATTTAAGTGGCATTGTTCCTTATAGGTCTCTTTGTCATTGATGTTTTAGAAATTATCACACTTGTTTATTCCTGGTGTTTAGTGAGAGCCATTAATGAGCACCACGTCAAATATTTGGTACAATTACAACAAACTAAAGCCCTCTTTAACGCATGTTTCTGACCCATTTGCAAAGGTTAGATATATTTCCAATTCTAATTTTCCACAAAAAAAAACAAAAAAAAAAAAACAGCACAATACAACCATGAAGTGCATACATAATATTTTAGATTTCAGAAGCAAAAAATCTTACTGTCCTTTGATTGTGCTTTGAGTACATCTAGGCCATACTGAAGTCGTTTAAGCACAATTACCTATTACGGTAAGTGGAGATTGGGCTGTTTTGGCAGGTTGGCTGGGGACTGCTTTTGCTCCAATAGCAGTGGCAGGGGTGGGCTCTGGTTTAGTCTATTGGAGACAAGAGACACATGGTCATAAATCACACTTACTGTATTCATATCTTAAAACTGTTTCTTATATTTTTAGTTAAAATTTATTTAGAGTGATAGTTCACCCAAAAATGAAAATTCTGTCATTAATTATTCACTCTCATGTCATTCCAAACCCGTAAAACATTTGTTCATCTTTGGAACACAAATTAAGATATTTTTGATGAAATCCGAGAGCTTTCTGACCCTCCATAGACAGCAAAGGTCCTACCACATTTACGTGCAGATCAAAGCACGCAGATACATCGTGGTACTCTCCAAAATTGCGCTAGGGTGATGCAGAGGAGAACAATTCTTGAATAAAGTTGTTATTTTAGTTTTTTGTGTGCACAGAAAGTATTCTTGTAGCCTCATAAAATTACGGTTGAACCACTGATGTCACATGGACTATTTTGTCAATGTTCTTGGTACGTTTCTGGACTTTGAACATGGTAGGACCCTTGCTGTCTATGGAGGGTCAGAAAGCTCTTGGATTTCATCAAAAATATCTTAATTTGTGTTCCGAAGATGAACGAAGGTCTTACGGGTTTGGAACGACATGAGGGTGAGTAATTAATGACAATTTTTGAGTGAACTATCCCTTTAAATTTATACTTATGTTTCAGTGTGGAGTATGAGTGTGACTTATAAATGAGGAGCGCCATAGGGTTAAATACATGCAATAAAGTCAAGACCAATCACATTTCAATAAGATAACACATGTAAGAAATAAGACCAATCATAATTCAGTATGCAAAACATAATGTTGGCTTCATTGTTAATGCTGCACATTCTATCAATGTACATCATTGGGAGATTTCCAAACTTTAATGTTAAATTTCCCAGCTAAACCGGAAATTATCTACAAAACAAGTTTTAATGGCATTAATTGCAGAAATGTTATACTCCATAAAAACAAAGCCAAACCAGAATATCTGAGGACATTGTTGCCTTGCAAGACCTGTAATAAACCAGGTGCACAAATGGATGGAAAGAATAAGGTTTCTCTCATCTGGCCACAGTGATCTGAGTCTTCAGACTGCTTTACACTGGCTCCTAATGAACCCTAAAACTCTGAAAAGCTACGTTACTTACCAAAATGGCTCAACCTGACTAACTATAGACTTAAGAAATGCAGAGAAAAGGTTTAAATATTTAAATTGAAGAATATGTATGAAACAGATCAATTTTTTAAATATTCCACAAGATTAAATATTAAATACTTTAAAAGTCTGTGACACTTTCCTGCAAGCTTTAATAAATCTCAACCACAATGTTCATGCTCAGGAACATCTAGAATAGGAGAATCCACTTTTAAGAAAAGATCTGGCTTTTCAGTTAAATCACTTTACATCTTAAAATATTTACTTACAACAGCTGGGGATGTCTGTGCTGCTGAGGTGGGTTGTCGAGACGTTGGACCAGTCTGGCTAGGTTTAGCTTGCAGTTGCTGGGCTTGTACTAATTGTGGTTGTGTTGTGCCTGTGGCAGATGTCTGAGAGCCTGGCCTGGTAGATGATGTCTGTGCCTGCTGCTGAAGCTGTGTTCGCTGACCTTGCTGCCCATCAACAGGTGGCTGAGAGACAGCTTGCCTGCTTGAGCTTGAAGGTCCACTTGGTCCCTTCTGTCCAGGCCCAAGAGATCCTGGCTGTCTGGATGATGAGGGGTGGTCCTGTTGCTTCCTGCTGGAGGACCCTTGATGGTGGGAGGACTGTTTTCCAGAACGGGAGCTATGGTGGTGGCCTGAGGTGTCACGGGAATAATCTGATGAGTGGTAGCCCTGAGAACGAGATTCTCCCCTCCTCCCTGAAGATGACAAGGAGCGGGAGTCATGTCGCATAGATGGATCCTTTGAGGAACGTGATGATCGAGAGGAACGAGGCTCATCTGAGTGGCGTGAGGAGTGCCTACCAGTACTTCCACTACTGTGATGGCGGTGCTCTCTAGAGGAAATGTGGCGGGTGTGACCATAATCATCTTGTGGCCAAAGATCTTCTGGTGGCTCATCATAATCATGGTATGTGTGTTTGACATGGCCTCGCCTCCCAGAATGACCACTGCTGCCATAGTGACGGGAACCACGAACATCACGAGGCTTCTCAAACCAGTCTGTCTCCTCTTGACCAAGATGGTATGCTTTGGAAACCAAAAGTAGATCACAATCAATCTCCATGTCTGATGGCGAAAGAGGATTGCACACTGAGACCATGCAAAAGAAAAAGAAGAACAAAAATAGACAAACTTAAAGAAAAAGCATGCAATGCATTCAAACTCAATATTCAGCATATAAAAATTACCTCAAATAAGAATTTTTTTATTTTATTTTTTTTTCATTAAAGGTTTGGAAGTCAAAACTATTCAATATCATAGACTCAGTACACACACAATTGAAGCACCTTGGGGAAAAATAAAAATTAAAAAAATTTAAAAAAATAACAAAAAAACAAGAGTGGGGAAAAAATAATTAAGAGGCCACACAACAACTCATGCAGTTTTTGGAACTGAGCACAACATTGAGAGTCAGATTTATCGAAAGCTGCATGTTGCCTGAAGACAAAACATGGGCATGCACTTGGTTTTCATTTCTTTACTTCAGCTATTCACTTTCTTTCTCTGGGTGGGTGGGGGATGTTTAAAGTGGGCAGTAACGCTGGTATTCAGCTCCCAATTACCTTCGCTGTCAGAAACAGCACAATGTATATCGTCAACTATATACATATCATCTGGTTTGTAGACATGGGTCCGGGGCAGGTCTCGAATATGGTCCTGCACATCAGGTAGAGAGTGACTTGAACCATATGAATTTGATGGATAGCCGAAAGCCCTCCCAACACCCATGAGCTTCGTCATGAGGTGGGAGTTCTCCTTTTCTGAATATTGAGAATGCAAAGCAGGGCGCACACTGTGGCCATAGTTGCTGTGGTATGACCGGTCTATACGGTCCTGTTCATATGACCTGCTTCTGTAGGCCCTATCGCAGGGAGAGATTTTGTCCATGTCATAACCAGCTGAACGGGACCTGCCATAGCCATAGAGATGATCATCATTATAGTAGCCCCGTTGTGGACTGTAAGTACTCCGTAGCCCATAGATGCCATCCTGAAGTTTATGGTAATGGGAACCTGAGCCATAACCACTGGTTGTAGAGGTGCTCATGGTGTAAGAGGCCATATCAGCCTCCACATCATGAGCCTCCTCAATTGGGGAAAACTTGGATATCTTCTGCTCAATGCCTTGTTTACGATGTTTGCTCCTCCTGGAGGACATGACGGCTGAAGGGCACAGGTTCTTTGAGGAGTGCCTCTGGGCTGCCCATGTAGGTGTTGAGCGACTGCAGTCATCATAGTAATATGATGATCCCCCACCCATGCTACTGCTTCCCACTACCCGGCCATGCGTATGTGCCCCTTGTGCTTGGTAGTTGCAGGTGCTCTTACCCCTGCCATGATGCTGGTCGTACAGATCTGCATCACGTTCATCCTCTGGTCTGCCAAAGGAGCTCCCCCCTCGAGTGTGAAGTCCGTCACTCCCGTACCGTCCATGACCCTCATTGCGATGTGAGTCTGAACTAGTGCCCATGCCTTCCTTGGTGAGTTCACATATGTCATCAATCATTACGTAGTTCCTTGGGACATTCTGCTCGAGGCTGGATGATCCATATAGGCCTTCACTGGTGTACATAGAGGGGCTCTCCATTGAGTGTATATGGTCAGATAGTGTTGTCTGCCCATATGTATTTGTAACACTGGTATTATATTGCCCATAGGGACTAGCTGTAGTTACTGTATATCCATAAGTATTTGCAATAGTTGTTGTGTATTGCCCATAACTACTGGATGAGATTGTTGTGTATGGCCCATAACCAGAGGCTGCAGAGGTTGATAAAGACCCACCATATGTATTTGATACAGATGAGGAGTAGGGGCCATAAGTGCTTGCCATAGTTGTACTGTATTGGCCATAAGATGGACCCAAACCAGACTGGCGGTAAGTGATATCTTGGGCAGTGGTTGTTACTACAACTGTAGGATTGCTTATAACCTCATAATTTGTGGGCATCTTGTGTTCAAGATCAGCAAGCGATGTTTGTCGTGGCTTTTGGTGAAAAGTGAGAGTGTCTGTCTGTGGCTGATAAGTGCTTGCTTGACTGATCGGATAGGGGGGTGCCTGGCTTGGGTATGGTGTGCTGTGGGTTGGATAAGGGACTGGACCAGTAGGTGGTAGGGTATGCTGAAACCCTGGTTGGCTTGGCTGTGCTGGAGGTGGCACTGAAGTGTCTGCTGGATATGGAGGCTGGTTCTGTGGGAAGACTTGGGAAGGAAATGTCCCTTGGACCTGATAAGATAGGGTTGGATAAGTCTGCAAGGGGGTGGGTTGCGGGAGAGCTTGAGCTTGGGTTACTGATGGATAGGGAGGTTGGTTGAAACCTGTGCTCTGCAGTGTAGAGGCTTGTGGGGTAGGTGTCGTTTGAAGATTTTGGGGGTACTGGTACGACATAAAAGATGATGTGGGGGGAAACTGGGCAGCAGTATTTAGCTCACAGGTAAACTGGCTGAGTGGTGCCGTGCTAGGTCTTGCCATTAGCCCATTGCTTTCAAAGGATGTGGCCGCAGCTGTCAGGCGAAGATTGTTGAGCTCAGAGTCTGACATATAGTCTCGCGAATCACCCATGCAGCGCAGGTATGCTAGCTCCCTCCTGTCTCTTTCCTTTGCCAATGTTTCTTTTCTCTGTGTGATGCCCAACTCCAGGTATCTAAGCTTGGCATCAATTTCCTTTTCCTCCTCCTCCAACTCAGCCTGCTGCTTACGTAGCTTTGTAGATTCCTGTTCAACAGCCTTCAGCTCATGGGTCAAGTCCTTAAGTAGACTGGCCTTTGCAGCTAAACGAGAACTCCCTTTCAGAGATGGCAGAGAGGGCACAAACATGTGGGATAGGTTAGGGGTGACCATAGGCAGGTGAGTCTCCTCTGGTGGGGGGCTGGGCAAGGTCCTCTTCACCTTCCTTAGGAGGGAGCTCTGCTGCAGGGCTGCCAGCTGCAGAGACACAAGGTCCAGGAAGAGTGAAAGTGCCAGGACCATGAAATACAGAGGACAACACAATGTTGTATATTAGAGTTCCACAGATAACTACTAGCATTGCTCAGACTACTGGTTTATTGTTATAGAAAACTGTAAGGGCATGCATTTATAAAGATTCTTATCTAAATCGATGTGATTCTGACCAAGCATATTATCTTGCCTTGATGGCCATATATACGACAAGTCAATACATTTTCTCTCAAAACAAGAGGAAACCGTCTGTGACACAAACAGACAAAAAATAATTTATTCCTCACAAGACATGTGAAAACATTTTGAATGTACTTTCTGAATACTGTACAACATCAAAACAATCAACAACACAAATTAAATTGAAACAAGGGAATAAAAGGATATACAAACTGGCCATTTCTTAGCATCCCAGGCTTGCAAACACAGACAGAATACTTCATATCACATTGCAACCTCATAGTCAAGAAATAATTCAACTGTCTGTATATGCAATACTGTATATAAACTGTGGAAACAACACCACCTGAGTCATACTGTCCTAATCCAAGAAATACTGTTCTAACAAGTTCATATTGTCCTTTGTAGCAAGCCAGCGCAAGTTTAAAATCAAAGAGATACTGAATTACACATACCTGACTCTGAAGGGCTTGCTGTTGATAAAGTGAAATCCTAGCCTTGGTATTTTCATCTGTAGTTGGGCTGAGAGGCTTAGGGTCTGACATAGATCTCTGAATATTCTTCATTGGGCGGGGAAGGCCCTGATGTCTCTGTGATGGCTCAGCAATACAGGACTTCTGCTGCGGGGTGACATGTGCTTTATTCAGCCTCTCACTAGAAGAGAATGATGTTTCTATGATGCTTTGTGGAGAAGAAAGAGGAGAAACAGGAGAATACAGCACCTGTGGAGATTTAGGTTGTTGCCGGATCAAGCTGGACAAGGACTCATTATGCAGGTGATGCTGCTGGTAGCCAAACTCCAAAGGATCAGGTCTCCGCCTCCCAAACTTCAAAGCACTCTGTTGACCTGTAGCGAGTGGATCTGCAGAACCAACTAACTGGACACTGGTGGGACTGACAGTGGAAGCAATGCTAATCTGTGGAATAACTATGCTTTGAGACTGTGTCTCAGGGTCAGTTTGGCAAGCTAAGCTTTGACCCTTCTGTGTTCTCTCAGGACCAGAAATATAGTGTACAATTTCAACCTTGTTGGGGTCTGGCATGGTGACATGTATGCTTGGAGATACTCTAACCAGCTGCTCTGTCTCAGTTTGGCAAGAACAGTCTCGAATTGTCTGGATGGCAATGCTGGAAGATGCTGTCTTAGCAGCTGAAGTGGTAAAATGAGTTGCTTCAGATTTATGTTCTACACCAGATTCACCAGAATGTCTTGTGTAACGGGAACGTCTACGTCTAACTGGCTGCTCCCACTCTGCCTTGTCTTCATCATCATCTGTCTGAACACTGCAGTCCACACTGCGCCTAGTCCGTCGTCTTCTTGATACCAGGTACCTCTCCTCTCCATCTTCATCATCAGTTTGCACACTGCAGTCTACAAGCCTTTGGGGCAAGGAAAACATTGCCACTTCTCCATCATTTCCATCATGCAGTCGAGGCATTGATCTTTGTTTACGCATGGACCTGATTTCTGTCTGATCTTCACTATTTCTCAAGCATATCTCTGATGTAGAATTTGGTAGTGGTCTTAAGAAAACCTGAACATCACCATACAACATATCAGAGGCCAATTCCTGAATTATTCTGCCAGATTGATCACTGAGGATTTGAGTATTTGCACTGGCTGCAGCAATAGCTGTGGCAGTCTTTTGTCTCTTTTGTTCTTCAAGCTGCTGCTGTAACTGTTGTTGCAAAGACTGTATCTGGTCAAGCTGCTGTTTTTGTTGAACTAGTTGCTCTCTCTGTAGGACCAACTGGCTTTCTCTCTCAGCTTGTTGCTGCTGCAAAACTTGTTGCTTTATAGTCTGCAATTCCTGAATTTCTCGTTGCACTAGCATCTGTTCTTTTTCTCTATTCCTCTGCAGTTCTGCACGCTCCCGCTCAAGCTCCTCCTGAAGTCTTAGCTGTCGCAATTTTTCCAGTTCCACTCTTTCTCTCTCAAACTGCAAATGCTGTTCCTGCTGTTGATGCAGTCTTTCCTCTGTTTCTTTTTCTTGGTTTCTGATACCAGGAGCAGTGGTTCTACCTCCTTGAGCTGATGGGGGTGGCTGTGTTTTGGAAGCAATAGGATGACCCTGCACTAGGAGTTGGTGTTGTATAGGAGGCTGGGCAGTGGACTTGGCCTGAAGGTGGGGCTGAGATAGATTTATTGGTTGCAACTGAATATCGGGTTGGCTCATTGCCATGGCCATTGGTGTTGAAATAGGTGCTGATGTGATAGGACCAGCAGGTACAGAAGAAGGTTGAATTGGTTGTGTTACTGTTCCAGCTACTGTAAGGCTTACTGGAGACTTACCAAGGTACAATGGAGCATCTTGGGCTGTTGTGATACCTGGAGACTCAGAAACTTTTGTAGATGTTGTAACAGGGAGAGGATTAGATGTAGAGCATTGGAAAGGTGCCTGCCCAGTCCTTGGAGCTAGTGGCAGTCTAGTTAGGCTTGCCAAGGGTATTGGTGTCATATTTGGTGTAGGATAAGGTCTATATACCCCTCTTAATAAAGGCCGTAGCACAGGTGCAGGCTGGGTAGTAATTGGAACTGTTGATGCAATTGGTGTGTTTATAGTTGAATAAATCATGCCGTCAGCTGATCTAATAGCTGATGGATACATAGCTCGGAGACTGGCTTGTCTTGCATTGATTAGATCAGTTAGCGTTTGACTGTGGGAAAGAGGCTTTCCATCTGGGCTGTACTTGAAACCAGGTCTGTGACTTTGGGGCAGACTAATTCTACTAGGTGGACCACTACTTCTTCCGGTGCCCAGCTGTAGTATGTCAGGGTTACTACCATATCTATCTATGGAGTTAAGGGCTGCACACATGCGACTTATCTCCCTGGCAGTTGTAGCACTGTATTGGGCAAGATTAGATTCTGCAAAATCACCTGAGAAATATCCATAATCTGAGCTGATGTTGGTCAGGGAGCTGTACCTTCTAATTGGAAGATCTGCAATATCACCCTGACGAAGATCTGTGTAGGAGCCATACTGAAGCCCCATTCCAAGGTACCCTCCATCATAGCCATCCTTTACTGTGTCTGTGAATAATTCCCCAGAGTCATGAAAATGGGGATCAAGCTTTGCTGAATATGATGACAACCCTGCCTCTGCAAGGTTCGTTTCAGACATTGATGGTTGTAGTCGTCCAGGGAGAGGCAATGTGTATGATTTAATTGTGTAATCTTGGTATGTCTGCCCATCTTGTCGTAAACCATGTTGTTGATAGAGCTGTGGTAGTGAGGAAGGTGCTCTTGATGATGGCTTAGAAGTCTCATCTGTGACTGGTTTCTGGGAGAATGGACCACCCACACAGCTGCCACCAAAGGGCAAGTTATATACCATATCACAACAAGTTACTTGATTTTCAGATTTTATTTGCCCTGTTAAATTCATTGCATCCTGGCCTTCCTCTGATTTGATTAGTTGTGTTATAGTGGCTCCTTGTGCAGTGCCATCTATCTGGACCATCATCACTTGAGGCTTGACGTTTGTTAGATTCATGATACTTGTCTCTGCTTGCTTTCCCCTTAACTCAAGTGGACCTCCAACACTATAAACCTCAGATGTCATACCCGGCGAGATGACATTGACCTCTGTGGCAGTGCTTTTTTGAGTGACAAGCATATCCTTTTTGAATAGAGGTAGTTGGCTAGACAAGTTCATCTTTGCAAAAGAGGCAGCTTGTTGTTGTTGAAGCTGATGATGTTGTTGAAGCTGCTGCTCAAGAAGTTGTTGTTGCTCTTGAAGCTTCTGCTGCTGTTTAATTAACTGCTGCTGCTGGATACTCAGGTCTTCCAGCTTAGCATCAATCTTTGGTATGGATGGATCAACTGGTGGTGGCTTATTTGGTGCCAAGCAAACTACTGTTCCCATGTCTTTGCCCAAATCAAATCTGTTTTCAAGAGGATCACAATACAGCACAGGGTGCTTAGGCTGGGACATGAACATAGATGCAGCTACAGTAACACTGACAGTTGTTGCTGTTGATGTCACAACATGCAGCTGCTCCTGTGTATTCAGGTTCATTATTAAGGGCTGAATAGTTGTGGATTGACGAATGGGGCTTCCTTCAACAGACCCAGAATATTTTCGAGATTCTGTGGCTAAGGAAGTCAAATCCATTCCTTGGTCAGTTATAATAATTGGTGTTGGCTTTATTCCAGTTCGTAGATCTACTAGACTTCCACTCTGTAACCGTTGTCCTTGCTCAATTCTTGAAGTACCAGGAACTGTCGAAATCCGACAAAGTGATATGTTTTCCATTGACAGTGATCCACGTGTATACATGCTAGCAGTGGTGACCATGCTAGTTCCGACATTAACTTTTTCAGCTCTATAGTTCTTGTAGAAACCATGTTGGGGTGATGATTGATGTGGTGGAGTATCAGGAGGGCTGACAGGAGGTGAGTAGGCATCAAATGTTGATTGGCGGCTAAATCTTGTTGGTGAAGACAAAGGAGATGTTGCTGTGTTAACTGTAACTGGCTTTGGTGGACTAGTGGGCTCATGCTCCTCTGTTCTAACAATAAAATAGGTATCTTGAGAAGACAGTTGTCTGAAAAGGCTGGGTGAAACAACCCCTTGTGAAGTCTGAGTGCCCTGTGCCATAACCAAAGAGGTATGAGAAGCATTCCCTGAGGAAGCTAACATTGAAGGGCTAACTGTTTGAGTTGAAAGCTCAGCTGTTCTCCTAGACAGAGATCTTGTTGGACTATGAAGAGGAGATGAAGTGGGAGAAAGAGGTGGACTCCTTTCATGGTAAGTATAACACCTAATTGAACTTGGGCCAGATTCAATTATAGTTTCTGATGATGTTGAATTATCCCTCATTTGGACTCCTTTGCTGATTGCCATTTTCCTTGCAGCATTTTCTCTTTGGCTGTAAGCTTGAGTGATTGCAGCTATTTTATGAGACACATTTGAAACACCAGCGGTGGTTGTGGTAGTTTGCCGACCATATAAGTTAGGTTGTGTGGTGGACACTGTTTGACTGGCACTAGTTTGAGAGACAGTGACAGTATCCCTGGCATACACTCCATAAGCAGCAATAGTTGTGGCAGCAACTGTTGGTGTAATACCATTTTTACCAGTTTGATTTCTAAGTCTATCTTTGGGCCCATCTTTTGAAAAATGTTGGGTTACTCTGACATCAGGTATCCGTCCTCCTGTCCCAGTTTCAGAAAATGATACTGGTGCTGAGAGCTGGGTGGGACTTGTGCCAGGAGTCAGTAAAGCGTTGCTTTGTTCCAGCAATTTAGCAAAGGCTGAGCCTGTATCTAGTAACTGCTTTTCTGAATAGGACAAATCCATCTCCATTTGGTCATCAAGCTGTTTTGAAATGTTTTGTGAGGTCTGGCGGATCTCTTCATAGATATCAACTGTCTCCTCATTCTCATAGTGGAGATCATCTTGATCAGGATAATCATATTCATCCTCAATATCTTGTCTATTTCTAATGTCTGACTCTTGATAGGTGGTTGTGCTGTTCTGTTGTAAAATCAGACCTGAGCCTGATTGCTGCTGTTTCTGCTGCTTTTGTTGTTTCTGCAACATCTCTGCTTTCCTCATCATTTCTTCATATACTTCTTCTGCACTTTTTAATTGTTTGCTACTAGAGGAAGTTGTAATAGCAGCTGTAGATGATGTAGTTTGTGGTTTTTCAGTAGGAGAATAAAGTGACATAAAGGTTGGTAGATTGTACTCACTACCAGATTTGTACAGCTTTGATGAAATTTCATAGCCCTCAGCATCTGAATCAGCTGAAGGGGAGTATTCTGAGCAAGAGGACCGGTGGAGTTCCTCCATCTCTGCTGCCTGTCTTAGCTCCTCTGTTGGAGAAGCATCCTCAATGGGGGATAGATTGCTTGGGGGAGTCTTGGATCGTTCTCTGCGCCTTTGTGCTCTAAGCTCTTCTTTGTCACGTTTCGTTTTCCGGACAGTGCTTCGGATTCTCTGCTGCTCCACTTCTCTCATCTTTTCCTGCTCCCTTAGAAGTTCTTCTTCTTCCCTCAATTCGTCTTCTTCTGAGGAATCCTCAATGGTGGGAAGGAGAGGGCCATGGGAGCGATGTCTGGCCTTCCTCTGCTGCTTTGCCTCCTCCAGCCTCTGCCTCCGACTAGGACTACTGTCACTGTCATCTTCCATGGATGATATGGAAGTAGGGGATATCCCTGAGGTATAGCTAGAGGTGGTTGGTGGGAGAGTGGAGGAATATTCCCCTCTTGACCGTTCTTCTGGAGAACCAGTGAGGCTTTCCATCTCCAGCTCAGGCTCTCGGTCGAGACTCAGGTCATTGTCATTGTTTAACTCCATGTCTCGACTATAACTGTTAGTGTTGTTCAGTTCTATGGTCTTAAATCTGCGTAAGCCTCCTTGCGAGGCCATGAGGTCCTCTTCAGCTGATCCTTTGTATACATCACTAGTTGTTTTACTATCCTCCTCAAAGCTACTAGAGTGATAAGTGAGACGGCGCTTTTCTTTTCCTGAATCAGTGCTGTGCTTTTGAGTCTTCTTTAGCTTTCTGTAGCCATAGCCTTCATCCTCATCATCATCCTCTTCTTCCATTTCCTCTTCTTCATCCTCATCCTCATTCTCCTCATCAGCACTCATCTCCATAATTTGCCTTCTCATAAACTCCTCATCAGTAATCTCTTCAGGTTCTAAATTTCTTTTTTTATAGCCACTGTTATCCCCTAAAGCAGCAATTGCTCTAAGCTCCTCCTCAGTTGGATCATCCTCCTCTTCCATAATGCCTTCAAAGTCCTCATCTGATTCATATTCCTCTGGACTAATTGATATTGAGTGAGACAGATGTTTCCTGATGTCACCATGTTGCTGTTTTCCATGCTTCTTGTCCTGTGCTCTTTCCCCTTCAGATGAAAATTTTGACTCTAGAAGGGGTCGCATGGAGCTCTCCAGCTTAATCAGCTCAGATGGACTTGGTGGTGTATGGTGCCCAATCAGACCTCTCTCACTCATTTTTAGCTCTTCCTCCTGGATAAGGCCAGTAATTTCACTATGTGAACTGGAGATTCCATCAGAGGAATAGCCAGTATCACTCAAACTCTGTGGACTTCGTGATAGATCATGATTGCTGTTTGTCTTGCTGGTTTCCTAAGAGACCAAAAAACACATAAATACAAAAGATACACTTAGACAGTTCACACCATAAAATCAAGTACAAACAACTGACTAAATTTTAAAAACTACATCTTCTTCCTTAGGATGGGTGATTCTCCATCAGTTAGTGCACTGAGCCCTCTCTTTATTGATGTGTAAAAAAATAAAATAAAAAACCCTTAGCCTGGTTTATTGAAAACCTGATAATACTGTGCAACAAGCATTGAAAAGATATGCATGTTCACTTTGGCCTTTTTGTGAAAGCTATTTTAATTTTTTAAATGTTTAAGATTAACAATTTATCACAAACATTTCTTGCACCCCTTATATAAATTTATAATTTGCAAAATGATGGGTAAATTACTATGACCCCGATGGCTTACCTCATAGTATTTGGTAATACTCTGTAATTCTTTCTTTTCATCTTTAGAATGTGTCTGTATTGACTCTGTTGTTCCTCTCTTTTGAGTTGGTTTATTGTCTCTATTGCCAGGGTCAGGCCCTTTATCTAGTTTGGGTGCAGTTTCCTTCCTCTCTTCTTCACCAGCAAATGCAGTAGTGGTAGACACAGGAGGTGTTGTAGCTGTAGCAGGCTGTGTAAAAGTTTTTATATCACTTGCAGGTCTGGCTATGGGGGAAGAGAAACCACTCTGTTGAGAAACAGAAGGTTTTTGCTGTGATGACATTATCTGAAGCCCTTGCTGCTGTTTGCTGGAAAGTTGTTGATGCCGAGGTGAACCCATTGGTTGACGGCTGGGTGATGAAGGTAGAACTGGAAGAGGGTCAAGTCCACCAGACATCAGTCTCTGAGTCTGACAGTTCAGACAGAGCCATTCTTTCTTCTGCAAGACAACAGAGAAGTTCAAGTTCAATACTCAAGCGCTTTGAGTGCCTAGAAAAGCACTATATAAATGTAATGAATAATTATTACTAATACTTAGTAATCATGAAATTGGAATGTGTGTGTGTGTGTGTGTGTGTGTGTGTATGTGTGTATATATATATATATATATATATATATATATATATATATATATATATATATATATATATGTATGTATTTATTTATTTATTTATTTATATAAAGATTTATTTATATTTATATGAAGAGTTTATTTGCAAAAATGTTGTGCATTATTCTCCACATATAGTGTGATCTGAACCCTAAACACGTTTTGTCAAAAAAACCTGTATTGAAAAGCCGGTATTGTCCACTTTCAAGGTATCGTACGGTGGCCGAGAAGTGCAAAACAATTCACAATTCTGAAAACAAAATAATAAATTACAAACGCAAATGCAAATTTAAAAAACAAAATAACAATTCAGAAAACATTACAACAATTCCGAAAACATTATAACAAGTCAGAAAACACAATGACAAATCCGAAAACAAAATAACAAGTCAGAAAACACAACGACAATGAAATGAGATACAGCTCTCTGCTTGCAGTGCGTCAGTCATGCCCGTCAGGAAAGTGAGTGAAACACACACAAAAAAAAAAAGAATTTTTTTTTTATCAAATAATGCATCATTAATAGCGGTTCACTTCCGTGATTTGGGACGATTGCGTTCATATCAGCAGCGAACCGTACCAGAGTTCACCTGAACCGTAGCCTACCCCAGCCCACCCTTAAGCGGACTCGGGTACGTTTCGTGGGTGCTCACCTGAGCTCGGAAGACAGCGTTCATCATCCAACCGAACTCTGACATCAATCGAACCCGGGTGCGTACCAAAAGTGCTAGTGTGATAGCACCCCTTAATGCTGTTTGATATAACTCAATACTAGTTTAATTTTCTTAATAAAAAGACTGTTCAACTCTTAATATTTTTTTGTATTAAATATATTAAATTCTCTCTGCCCCACAAAAATCCCAATTTAACACACCTCAGCTGTTTTTTATTTTGGTTGTTTGTTTGTTTGTTTGTTTTGTTTTTTTTTTAGTTTCCATTTGCTGAACTAGCAAAAGAAAATTGCCACGATAGTGTTTTCACGACTTATAATAAAAAAAAGAGAGAGAGACTGAACGGCAGTCAGAAGAGAGAACTATGTCAAATTTATCATGACTCCCAGACACTGTAGCTATTAGAAACACCCTCCCATTAGCGTTAACTAGTTTTTTTGTAATCTGGTTCAAAGGTAATATAAGTAAAGTGTTGTAAATGTACATTCATATTTTTTTTACTCCATAGTAAGGGCAATTCATATACATTTCAACTGTGTTACTTTAAGACCATCACCGAACTTTCTACCACTACTCTGCCGTTGTCCCTTACAAAAAAAAAAAATAACTGCAGTACATTGAAGTACAACTGCAGTAAATCTCCAGTAGAAAGTAGTATAACTTCAGTACAATGAAGTACAACTGGACATTTGCAGTATAATGAAGTATATATCTGCAGTTCATTAAAGTTCAACAGCAGTAAAACTGCAGCACAATGAAGTGCAACTGTAGATTTGCAGTATAATGAAGTACAGATACAATATAACTGCAGTTCAGTGATATGCTGAAATGCATGTGAAGATTTCAGATGCAAAATCTCGTAAGTCTGTCTGATTAAATTGATTTTATTTTATTTTTTATGAGCATTTTTTTTTTAAATAAAGCTCCTATGAAAAGGTTGAGTAATTTCACTTTAATGACAATGAGGTTCTTTTCATTGCCATTAAAGTCTTCATGTATAGGCCCTGTACTGCAGTTATGCTGTATTGTGCAACATGTAGCTGTTACGGAGCCGACGAGACGAGAGACGAGAGACGTGTGGATCCATGTGCGAGCTTTTATTTAAAGACATGGTCATGACAGGCATGGTTCAAACAATGGCAAACAGGTATATCGCAGGCAGGGCAAAGAGTCATCCAAAACGGGCATGAGTCAGTCGACAGCAAACAATATCCAAAGGGCCTTGACAAGAGAGGTAATCCGAAAACGTGAGCAATAATCCAGGCAAGGTGTGAACAGAGTCCTAACCGGAAAGACAAGGGTTAATTCAGACAGACGATAAATCCAGGGCAGGCTGCTGACAGACGAGACCAGATAAACCAGGCAAGGATCAGGAAACAGGAAAAATACAAGACAAGGCTAGACTAGATTCTGAACTAAGAACTAGAAACTAGAACTGGGAACTGGCTCCGTAGAGTAGCTATCACTAGGTGAGCGATAAGTGCTAGACAATACTCGGCGATCATAACGAGGAAGTCCAGGGCTTATAAAGCGTGTCTCATTGGTTACAGCTGTGGGTGCAATTAGTGCGGTGGATGATGGGGAATGTAGTCCAGGGTATAGTGCAACAGTCAGTGTAGTGTGAGAGTCAGTATGATGGACGGGTGACCTCTGGTGGAGAGTGAACGGAAGGGCAGGCACAGGATTTGTAACAAACCAAGGAGCACTAGACAAGTTGACAGTTCAAACACACACTGGAGCACTAGACAAGTTGACAGTTCACAGTTAGTCTTATGGATGGGACAGACAGATTGTTCACAAGTGGTCTCTGGACTCGTGACAGGGTTAACAGTGCATACAAAGAGTTAATTTAAGGTTTCCATGGCAGTGATAGGTAGGGAAGAGAGTTCCTGAACGGCCCTTGTAGCCGCAGCAAAACAGTCAGGAAATTCACAGTCTGGATCCTCAGAAGTGACAGACAAGGCTGAGTGTTCAAAGTCAGCTTCTTCAGCTGGGTCGAAACAGGGCAAAAAGTTCACAAACGGCCTCCATGGCCAGTTCAGTGCAGGGCAACAGTTCAAGAGCGGCCTCTGTGGCCGTGACAGGACAGGACGAGCTTTCAGGGACAGTCCTTCTGGCTGCAAGAGGACAGGGCAAGGATTCATTGACGGCCTCCATAGCCGTTACAGGAATGGGCGAGAGTTCACAGACGGCCTCCTTAGCCATGACAGGACAGGGCGAGAGTTCACAGACGGCCTTCTTAGCCGTGACAGGACAGGGCAAGAGTTCACAGACGGCCTCCTTAGCCGTGACAGGACGGCGAGAGTTCACAGATGGATACCACTGACACCTCCAGAGGTTCTGCAGCGAATGCCGCCACTTCTGGAGGTTCTACAGTGGTACCATAGGAAATTTCAACAAATGCAGAGAGTTCAGCAATGGTACCTTTGACCGTGACATGACAGGCTGTGAGTGCATTACTGGGCGCCACCACCATGCAAGGAATTAGAGAGAGCACCGCTGCTTCAGGAGGTTCTGCAGCATCAGCCGCCACCTCTGGAGACATCTCAGTGGCCGCCGCCGTCTCTAGAATTTCAGTGGTGGTGTATGCAGCCCAAATACACCATAAAGCGATTCCCATAAGGGGAAGTGCTTCGGACAGGGGAATTGGAGCAGGAACAGGAAGGTTAAAGTGAGCTGGCTTGGGGATACCAGCTGCACGTGCAGACACCAGTGGTGCATCCCTCACACTGGATACCAGACTAGGATACCGAAGGACTGACCTTGAATTTCTGGGTGTGGCAGACAGGACGTGACAAGACTCTGGCTGATCAACTGCAACGTGACGTGGTTCTGGATGGTCAGCGGTGACGTGAAGAGACTCTGGAAGATCAGCAGAGACGTGACGAGACTCTGACAGATCAGCTGAGACATGACGAGACTCTGGCAGATCAGCTGTGACGTGAAGAGACTCTGGAAGAGCAGCTGTGACGTGACTAGACTCTGGATAATCAGCTGAGACGTGACGAGACTCTGGAAGATCAGCTGAGACATGACGTGACTCATGAAGAGCAGCTGTGACTTGATTTGGCTCATGAAAATCAATTGTGACTTGACTTGGCTCATAAGATCAACTGTGGTTTGACTTGACTCTTTAAGATCAACTGTGACTTGACTTGGCTCTTTAAGTACAACTGTGGCTTGACTTGGCTCATGTAGATCGACTGTGAATTGACTTGACTCATGACTGGCAGCAATAACATGACGGGGTGTTGTTGTGGCCGCCATTTTGTGAACGGGCTCCGCTGTCGCCACCATTTTGTGAGCATGCTCTAGCGTGGCTGCGATATACACAATTGAGTGCGTTGTCGCGTTCCTCTTCCACGACACCCACAGTAAACAAAGAGCCAACTGACAGTAAAGCAAAGTCCATAAAATCACTTAAAGACGAACGGGGACCCTCACAAATTAGTCGCGATTTGAGCAGCTGGGTAATGCCCTCGCAGAAAAAGTCTATCAGGACACAGTCTGGTAGATCAGAAAAATAAGCGAGGTCTAAGTATTCCTGTACGTAGTCCTCGAGCGATCGTGTGCTCTGCACAAGGGTTAATAACAGTTTTGCAGTGTCCATACCTGGCCAATGTCCACTTGAAAAGCCGCTGGATCCTTGTGTGGCCGAGTATTCTGTTACAGGGCAAACGAGATGTGAGACGTGCGGATCCATGTGTGAGCTTTCATTTAAAGACATGGTCATGACAGGCATGGTTCAAACAATGCCAAACAGGTATAACACAGGCAGGGCAAAGAGTCATCCAAAAAGGGAGCAATGTGAGCAATAATCCAGGCAAGGCGCAAACAGAGTCCTAAACGGGAAGACAAGGGTTAATCCAGACAGACGATAAATCCAGGGCAGGCTGCTGATAGACGAGACCAGATAAACCAGGCAAGGATCAGGAAACAGGAAAAATATAAGACAAGGCTAGACTAGATTCTGAACTAAAAACCAGAAACTAGAACTGGCTCCGAAGAGTAGCTATCACTAGGTGAGCGATAAGTGCTAGACAATACTCGGCGATCATAACGAGGAAGTCCAGGGCTTATAAAGCGTGTCTCATTGGTTACAGCTGTGGGTCCAATTAGTGCGGTGGATGATGGGGAATGTAGTCCAGGGTATAGTGCAACAGTCAGTGTAGTGTGAGAGTCAGTATGATGGACGGGTGACCTCTGGTGGAGAGTGAATGGAAGGGCAGGCACAGGATTCGTAACAGTAGCAAGTGCTGTGGATACAGTAGACTTGGCAAGAGTTTTTTTTTTTTTTTTTTTTTTGTAATGTAGACTTCCTATAAAATATTCGTACAAAAAATATTTTTGTACAAATAAATAAATAAATAAATAATAAATGATTTGCCTATGGAATATTTCACCCACATAGTCATAGATTAATAGCCCGCACCTGAGATCTTCCTTCGCGCCAACGGGCGTTGTCCTGACAACGGGTCTCGTGAGCAGCTGATTACTTGTAAAGGTAAATCAGCGTCTTTTCCGTAGTGTCTACTGCAGGATGGATATAAAAGTATAAAATATGGTTTGGTTTGACAACATCGTTCATATGTGAACTATCACAATTAAAGCTCAAAGACATAACAACATTACACCCCGAGACCATTCACAAGTGTGACAAAAGAGAAGAAACGCTTTCCGGTAGAAGTTCATCAGGCGAGGTGGAGCGAGTCATCCAGTTTAGCGGTGAGTATAATGTCTAATGTCCTCATATATCTTTAGTTATGATTTTAGAGAGATGTAAACAGACTTCACGGATATATCTTATTAAACCTGCTTAGATGAGAGGAAAATAAGAGGAAAACCGCTTCAGTACAGATCTGTGTCGCCCGCGGGTCTGTGCGCGAGGAGCTTATGATAGCACAGAGCACACAGAACTCAAGTCGTAATAAAACAAATCATAATTATATTATAAAATCTTAAAATTTAATGTAATAAAACATCAACATCTCAATCCAACCAATGACAACCCTGTGTATATAGATGCATTTAATTATGCAGTGGCTCAGCAATTTGTTATAAGCAGATCTGTAGAAATTAGTCATGTCATTGTCCAGCTCAGTTTAGTTCTCATTCCAATAGCATCAGTACATCATTTATAATAATGTAATGAACAAAATTGCACTGAACATACTGTGTATTTGTTTGTTTGTTTCTAGGAGAGCATCAACCCCTAATTGACATGAGGAAAAAAATCATTGAAAAGTGTTCAGTGTAGTGTACCCCTGTTTGCTACAGAGGAAGCATTAGGAAAGAGGAGAAGAGAGAAAATGAAAAGGCACTCAACAGATGTTAGTGAGACTTTATTTCTGAAAATGTATTAAATGTCATTCACATTCTAGTAAGCCACAAATGTAAACTTGATTTTAGATAGTGTTTAAATGAGATTAATAACTCCAGCTACCTACAGTCCTGTATATTTCACACTAAATTGTGATGCAGCCTGAATCATAATCACACCATGTTCATTTGTTGGCCAGAGGAGAACTGATCCCTAAACTAAACATACTTTCTCCCAAAGTTTTTAGTTATTTATTTATTTTTTTTTTCCCCCTCTATTCTGTCACCTGATGGAGTTTCCTTGCCACTGTCGACTTTTGGCTTGCTTATTTGGGGACACATAATATTCAGCAATATTATTGATCTGACTCCACTGACACTATTGGATGACGACTGAACTGAGCTAGATGATGACACCACTGTTTTCTGCACAACTGCTATGTAGATGCATTGGAATTATTTTATATTTGATGATTTTTATACAGTTATTGAAATGAACTGAGTCAACACTGATTCCAAATGAACAATGACACTTTTTACTGTTTAGAGCTGCTTGAATTCTGCTTGCATCATTACTTTTCTTTTTATCACTGTAAAGTGATAAAAAAAAAAAAAAAAAAATATATATATATATATATATATATATAAAAATAAAAAATCTGACAATATTTAGTACTGGATATACACAAAAATAGAATAAATCAGGATTTTTTTTTTTTTGTTTTGTTTTTTGTTTTGTTTTCACAGTACTGTACACCAGCATTAATGTTCTGTAATGTGGAAATGGGCATTTTTTTAGTGTGTGATTGCTATTTTCAGGAAAATGCACTGGTAACAACTAAAAGACCAAAAATATAATTCAACAGAAGATGATGGCTGTGGAGAAGCAAGCACTCAAATAATGGTGAGCAGTAATCTACTTTATTTATTTGATTTTTGATTAACTATTATCTTTATAGTTTAGAATACATAACTGCTATTGTATTTCAGGAACTAAGACATGTGGGAGTGCTGGAGAAATCAAGTGTACCAAGTCCTCTGTCTCCTCAGCTATGTAAGATATCCTCAGACGTGAAGAGATTGAGGAGTTAAATGAAATCAAAGAGCTAAAAGAAGATTTACAATATTAGTGCCAATTCAGTATGAAAACAGAGAGAGAGCTGAGGGAGTGGAAAGGTAATGAAATCTAGTTATATCAGCAATTATTCTCAACGCTTAACATCAGCTCTCAACAGTTTTATTTATTTATTTATTTTATTTTATTTTTTTCTGGAGTTTGATTCTCTTTGATTGACTGGAAGGTGTGCATTAAAACAATGAATGCCTTAGATAATTATAATCAGTTCAATCACCATTCTAAATTAATGTGCGGCTTTTACTGTAGCTGACACATACAGTCAGAACGCTAGATCTAATGACCTGTAACCAAACAAACTAATGAAAATTAACTTAGTTGTACTCTTCCAGTCAAATTGTACTTCACAAACATGGGATAGTTCACCCAAAAATGAAAATTCTGTCATTACTCACCCTCATGTCGTTCCAAAGCCGTAATACCTTTGTTCATCTTCAAAACACAAATTAAGATATTTTTGATTAAATCTGAGAAGTTTCTACCCCTCTATTGGCAGCAATGCAACTTACACATTTAAGTTCCAGAACAGTAGGAAAGACATGTGACTCCAGTGGTTTAACCTCAATTTTGTCTTCTGTCGCATGAACACAACACTCATGCGTTGTGATGTTCTCGTGAATGCACATTACAGATCAATATTTTTGTATATAAGTGGTAGTTTTTTTTTTTTTTTTTGGACGCAAAGACTCGCGTCGCTTCATAAAATTGAGTTAAAGCAACTGGAGTCACATGAATTACTTTAACGATGTCTTTCCTACCATTCTGGAACTTGAATGTGTAAGTTGCATTGCTGTCTATGCAGGGTCAGAAAGCTCTCAGATTTCTTTAAAAATATCTTTCTTTGTGTTCCGAAGAGGAATGAAGGTTTTACGGGTGTGAAACCACACAAGGGTTACTGATTAATGACAGAATTTTCATTTTTGGGTTAGCTATCTCTTTAAGGGCAGCTTTAACTTAACTTTTTAACCTAGCTTTAACAGGTGTGTATTACACGATTTTAACCGACTTCAATGGAGGCAACCCGTTTCATATCGGGTGGTTCTTTGCCTCCACCTCATGCATTAAAATCATGTAATGGACACCTAGCCATGGATTTGCCCTTATGTGTGAAGAGGGTTATAGGTTACACAAAGTATTTAATGAAGGGGGCACAATAACTGGAACACATATATTATATATACTGTATTCTAATTATATACTTGTATATTTGTAAATTATGTTTTTTTTTTTCAATTATTATTATTATTATTATTATTATTTTAATTTAAGGTTAGAATTTTGAACGAAAAACCAAAATGATAAAAAGGGCAAATAATTGTGGAGGACTATGTACATTATTTAAACATGATTGTGTCTATGCTTTTTTTTTTTTTTTTTTTTTTTTTCCAGAAATGCATGTTTTTGTGCAAGGGGTAGTTGCATGGACTATCAGTGGAGGGATAGAAAGCTGAGATTTCATTATAAAGATCTTCATTTGTGTTCTGAAGATGAACAAAAGACTTGCGGGTTTGGAACGACATGAGGGTGAGTAATTGATGACAGAATTTTAATTTTTGGGTGAACCAATCTTTTAACTTCTTTTACCTGGAGTGTTCAAAGACATTGTTAAGGCTGACCAGTATGCCATAAGAAATGAACTGGGAGTAATATCGACAGGGCCATAGCTGGGGTTTGCGGGGCCCGGTGCAGGTTGTACCAGTGGGCCCTGTTCGAAATTGTTTAATTTGTAAGTTTGTTCTATTTATTTATTTGTGCTATTTACACAATGTTTAAGTTTTTTCAAGTTTGTAGGTGTCCAGGTACAGAAACCGAATAATCAAATGTGACCCTGGACCGCAAAACCAGTCTCAAGTAGCATGGGTATATTTGTAGCAGTAGCCAACAATACATTTTATGGGTCAAAATTATAACTTTTTCTTTTATGCCAAAAATCATTAGGATATGAAGTAAAGATCATGTTCCATGAAGATATTTTATAAATTTCCTACCGTAAATATATCAAAACTTCATTTTTGATTAGTAATATGCATTGCTAAGAACTTCATTTGGATAACTTTTTTCCAAAAATCAAAACGTGATTTTCTCAATATTTAGATTTTTTATTTTTTTTCACCCTCAAGTTCCACATTTTCAAATAGTGTATCTCGGCCAAATATTGTCCTATCCTAACAAACCATACATCAATGAAAGCTTATTTATTCAGCTTTCAGATGATGTATGAATCTCAATTTCGAAAAATTTACAATTAAGACTGGTTTTGAGGTCCAGGGTCACAAATGTAAAATAGCACTGCATAGTCTTCACTGTAAAAATTAAATATACAGTCAAACCAATTTTATTCAGACACCTTCAATATTTCTCACATTATCACACTTTATTTGCTATAGTTTAGAAAATGGTAATAAAATATGACAAAAACTCAGAGTTAAACTGTGTCAGAACAAATTAATCTTGATGATGTCAGATAACTTTGATAGAAAGGTTTTTTCTATGGATTACAATCAACCAAAAATTCAGACAACTGTTAGTATGACAATATTTACACAACTATCAATACTTTGTTGACCAATTACCAAGCAATACTTCATTTTGTTCAGTCTGTGGTGCAAAAAGGTCGCATTAGCAATTAAAGAAAAAACACTTAAGCAAAAAATGGTCAGGTCAAAGTGTCTGAATAATTTTTGGTCCCAAATGTATCATACATTTTACTGGTAGTCCACTGTATGAAGAATCTTTGGGTATAATATGTCACAGTTTACTTTATTTTGCTATACTCACTTACATAAATGAAATATAGTGTCCTGCACCTACTAGTAAAAAATATCAAAAATTATATCTGGTGTCTGAATAATTTTTGGTTTGACTGTGGATTAATTATTGTTAAAACTACAAAAGTAATTCAGTCAAGAGCAGTGAGTGATTTTCTTTCTTTCATTTTCTTGGATTAACATTAAGGACACCGACAGCAGCTAGTAAATTAGGCGCGGCCACTTTAAGAGACAATGCATCCAATATAATGATACACATCCGATTTCTTTCTCATTTTGTGTGTATTTGTCAGCACAAGAGTAAGAAGAGGCAAATTCATGTTCAAGCGCTTTGAGACGCGTCTCTCTGAATTGTGCTGAATTGGGCTCTTTCACATCTTTTTCTGTTTGCATGTTTAAACTGCGATTTGTATTTGTTCGTTCAGGTGCAGAAGGACGCAAAGGAGAGCTGGGTTCGGTCTTGCTGTCTGTGAGACACGGCTGTCTGCGTTCGCACCGAACACTGCGTGCGAGTACTCAATTGAGCTTTCCGGGTCTTGTATTTGAATGCTTTAAACTCTTTTTAATGTTTAAATTGGCAAGGCTTAAAAACACGTGCAAATGATAAGCAGTGGCCCGTCAACTGTCCTGAGCGTCTTTTTAGGCTGGCCTCAGCCAGTCGGTTGAGATCGCCGGGGGGCCCCCCCTCAGCCGTGGGCCCCTAGAATCGTCACCACCTTTCACCCCACTAGCGACGGCCCTGAGTATCAATACTTTTCACAAACACTTGGTGACATCACAATTCAAGATTTATTTTAAGCATACGAAATATGCTTGTAGTGAAAAGTGTAACTGAAACTTGAGAATTTCTGATAGTTTTTGTTTGTTTTTCCAGACTACATCCAAAATAGTGTTTCCACATCTGACATAAAGGCAGTCATAAGAACCAAGCAGAATGACGAGGATAAGCGCTTCAAAAAATGAACCCTGCCTGAATAATGAGGGAAGAAATGTGCATGATTGCGTGATTTGTAAATAAACACTAAATACATTTAGAGTTACTCTCAGCCTGTTATTTTAAGTTTAAAGAAAAGTAAAAGCATTTATTGTTGCATTGCTGTTTGAGACATTCACTGTTATTTTGTACCTTAATTCATTATATTGCAGATGTGTGCAAATAAAACTTGTTATTCTGAATATTCTGGTTGCATTTCAGTGTTACTGTAGAGCATTTTAATAGTATTGCAATTCGGTAGTACTGAATTGTACTTCAGTTGTATTATATATTGCAGTACTACTGCAGTTTTATTGCAGTATAATTTTAGTATTACTTCAGCTGTATTGGAGTTGTATTTCAATAGTACTTCAGATGTATTGCAGTAAGACGGCAATAATGCAGTTTTTTCATGTCCAAAAAACTGCATTTTTCTACATGTAACAAAAAACTGCAGTATTACTTTTTTAAAAAAAAAACTGCAGTAATTTTTTGTAAGGGCTTTCTTACCTTGATTGACAGATGTCTCGTCCAGTCAGCGGTGAGTAATCTATTCTCACACCAATGGCGCTGTCTCAAACTATACCTACCTTTTCCGGTTTGTGTGAGTTGTCATTGTGTTTTCTGACTTTCTATAATGTTTTCGGAATTGTTGTAGTGTTTTCTGAATTGTTATTTTGTTTTTTAGATTTGCTTTTACGTTTTTTAATTTGTTATTTTGTTTTCAGAATTGTGAGTTGTTTTGCACTTTTCAGCAACCGTAGGTATAGCGAGTTCATGTTTTACTGCAGAAGCCGACAAGCGCCCTTGCTGTTTCTGAACAGAAGACGATAAGTCCATTTTAGCGAATCAGCGCGCTGTATTCCGGTCAGGTGACAAGGCTGCTTTCACTTTGAAAACACGTGCTAGCTGAGAGGAGTTTCATCAAAGCTGACTAAAAGTGATCGAGGATGGATAATTTCGACGAACTTGATTTCTTGAACCTGCGATATCTTCTTCATGGCAAAAAAGGAAAATAAAAGCTGAAACGGTTTCAGTGAACCTTGCAAAAGCAGCACGTAGCAATGGTGAAGGAAAAGCTCCGTGTATTGCGTGTAATCACATCCACACAGTCTATGATCACAACAACAACAACAACGTTTGTCAGGCATCTACATTGTCATCTGAGGAGATTACAAATATTAAACAAGTGTTTTGTTTAACTCTGAAACATGAAATGTGGAGTTATCTGCTTTTGCCAAAAAAAAAAAAAAAAAAAAAAGACTGTTGGAGTTATCTGCTTTTGCTATAAAACAAACCTGTAAAAAACAAAAAACAAAAAAAAAAACATACTTTCAATGAACTTTAATTTTGTAAATTACCTGTATTTTTTTAAGTTATTATTACTTAATCAAAACAACCCAACTGCAGTTGGATTGATATTGCTTGGAATGCACAATAAAAATAAAAAAAACAACTTGATTTCTGAAAAAAATAAAAATGGAGTTATCGGTTTTTGCAAATGAGCTCTTCATATATGTATATACACACAAAGTAACAAATATATAAAAAACAAATAATAATAATAAAATAAGAACAATGTTGCTAACAACATATTGAATGAATAAATGAATGAATAAATTATTCAGTGAAAGTTTTTTGATAACAGTTTAGGCAATTAATTGCATTAAAGTCACAATGAAACAGAGGTAAGAACAGATTTTTTTTCTTCCATACTGTGTTCTGTATTGTACATCTGAGTGTAACGGATTATCAAAAGAAAAGAAAGCCATGGGGACTTGGTTCTATCCATTGACTGTTTCATACATTTCGAGATGCACTCAAAAATCAGAGTCAGATTCAGAATCAGAATCAGCTTTATTGTCAGATATGTTTACATATACGAGGAATTTGTTTTCGTGACAGAAGCTTCCACAGTACAACAGAATGACAGTGACAAGACAAAACACATAATAAAAGAAAAAAAAAATAGAACAAGTAAATAGGGAATAACAATATACAAATTGACAATTTGTATGTACAGGTATATTACAATAGACAATTTTATATGTACAGGTATATTATGTGCAAATTCGAAATGTAAACCAAGTATGTGTGTTAGATAAATAAATTCAATGATGGCGGAGTAGAACTGTTTCAGCAGCTCCTGTGGCAGGTTGAACTTCCTCAGCTGGCGAAGTACAACCTCTGCTGGGCCTTTTTCACAATGGACTCAATGTGAATGTCCCACTTCAGGTCCTGGGAGATGGTGGTGCCCAGGAATCTGAATGACTCCACTGCAGTCACAGTGCTGTCCATGATGGTGAGTGGGGGGAGAGCAGGGGGGTTCCTCCTGAATTCAATGATCATCTCCACTGTTCTGATTGTGTTGAGCTCTAGGTTGTTATACTGTAACTGCACCAGACAGCCAGCTCTTTAACCTCCTGTCTGTAAGCAGACTCGTCTGCCAGTGCTGATCGTACGGGTGCTGGATGAGAATTTTCCCAGCTTTACTAGCTGCTGTCTGTCTGTCAGGAAGCTGGTGACCCACTGACAGACGGAGGTGGGCATGGAGAGCTGAGTTAGTTTGGGCAGGGGGAGGTTTGGGACGACAGTGTTAAAGGCTGAGTTGAAGTCCACAAACAGGATCCACACATAAGTCCCTGGTCTGTCTAGATGTTGCAGAACATAATGCAGTCCCATGTTGACTGCATCGTCCACAGACCTGTTTGCTCTGTAAACAAACTGAAGAGGATCCAGCAAGGGTCCAGTAATGTCCTTCAGGGGGGCCAGCACCAGTTTTTCAAATGCCTTCATGACCACAGACATTAGAGCCACAGGCCTGTAGTCATTTAGTCCTGAGATTTTGGATTTTTTTGGGATGGGGATGATGGTGGAGCGTTTGAAGCATGAAGGGACTTCGCACAGCTCCAGTGATCTGTTGAAGATCTGTGTGAAGATGGGAGCCAGCTGGTCAGCACAGGATTTCAGACAGGCTGGTGTAATACAATCTGCGACTGGTGCTTTTTCCTCTTCTGCTTCCGGAAGGCCTCGCGCACATCATCTTCGCTGATCTGAAGTGCAGGTGTGGGGGAGAGGGGGGTTGCAGGAGGTGTTAATGGTTGTGTGAAGAGGTGTTCGGGGGGCGGGTGTGGGGTGTTTTTTCAAACCTGCAATAAAATGCATTCAGATCGACTGCCAGTTGTTGATTCTCCACAGTGCTGGGAGATGGTGTCTTGTAGTTGGTGATATCTTTCAGACCTTTCCACACTGAAGCCGTGTCACTGGAAGAGAACTGGATCCTTAGCTTTTCAGAATAATTCCTCTTTGCCACTCTAATCTCCTTTTCCAGTGTGTATTTGGCCTGTTTATACAAGACTCTGTCCCCATTCCTGTGAGTTTTGCAGTGAACCACGGTTTGTCATTGTTGTTGCAAAATAAATGCAAGTTTGCAGTCAAGGCGGGGTTTAAGCAAACTAAATGACTGGAGAAGTCTGGCATATATCATTAGAGACAAGACTTTACACAGAAAGACTGAGTTATTCTGATTAAACACTACTATATATATATATATATATATATATATATATACAACTGATTGACAGCACTAATCTATATATATAGATTAGTGCTGTCAATCAGTTAAAAAAAATTAACTAATTAATCGCACATTTTTTCTGAAATTAAATCCCACCTAACATTAAAGTTTTTAAATATACTTTTATATTGCAATAATTTCATATTCAATCTTCAAATTAATGTACAAACAACATATTTTTAATATTTGTTTAATGGCATCTTTTTATGACTGGAGGCCAGTATCACTGATACCAAGTAATACTGATTTGACTATAAAAAATTTCCAACAATATTTAACCATTGACTATAGCCATTAAACATTACATTATAATTAAGAGCTATCAATTTTAACCTTTATTAGACTTTAAAAATAACTTCTAATTTAAGTGAACTTAAAACAATTTTCACATAAATCCATTATAATAAATGTTATATTTAGCTAGGCTACCTGTGCCCCTCAGCAGGAATATACAGAAATTGAATACAATTATCAAACACTAAATTCTAAACTAAATAGATAAATACATACAGCTATATAAAATTTATTGATTTCCTCTTTTTTTCTTTTATTCTTGATGAACCGACATCACAGCAGCTGGTTATTAGGTTGTTTTGGTTGCTATTTCTTTGAGAGATGTCACTGCTGAACGTGATGCGGATCTGACACATTGTATTTTCTCTCAACTCTCATCACCTTTTCAGACCCATTTCAGGTCGGACCCATTTCAGTCTCTTAATGTAACTCATATACTCACGTTCTTAATGTAACTCATATACAGGGGTGTCGCTAATGGGGGGAAAAGGGTGACAGAGTGCATAGGGCCCAGAGGTCTGGGGGGGTCCGTGATCAACTATTGGCCATCGGGAGCACCGGGACATTCCATTCGAGTAGTGGGCCAATCACCGAAACGAGGGAGACCTGTTTTTAAATTACAGCGCATGTGAAAATGCATTATTAAGTTTGTTGCATTTGTTGAGAATTCAGTAAAATCTATCGTTTCTGTCCTGTCTTATTTATTCATTTATTTACTCCAATTGAAGGCCCTACATTTAACGACCCATATTTTACATTTTTTGACTCATACCCCACCCCCGGAACATGATTTTGAGTGGGCCCCATGGCAAATTCAGTGCACAGGGCCTAAAATTCCTGGCGATGGTCCTGCTCATATATAACACATTACATGCACGCACAGTTTTAAGGCAGCTTTAATCGCCTTTTTGGTAACTTCATGCCTTAACTGACCACGACATTGCATGCACGAAGTTTATTTTGCGCTTTGATATGAATTGATACAGGCTATAGTGCGAGTCGGTTTCCGCGCTTGTTTCACTCACGCCTGCCGCTAAAATGAAGCTGGAGTGTGCATCTGAAACATCTCCGGATTGATGTGATCGTAAAGACGTTCTGCGACTGAATAAATGCACTTCTTGTCAAAAAATAAAAAAAAAAAAACAGACAGAAACAGCAGGTATGAGTGGGATGGCCAACCCTAGGCTCCGCCCCTGCGTTAACGGCGTTAAATAATTCTAACGCGTTAAACTGAAAAAAATTAATCGACTGCGTTAACGCACTAATTTTGACAGCACTAATATATATATATATATATATATATATATATATATATACAGGTGCATCTCAATAAATTAGAATGTCGTGGAAAAGTTCATTTATTTCAGTAATTCAACTCAAATTGTGAAACTCGTGTATTAAATAAATTCAATGCACACAGACCGAAGTAGTTTAAGTCTTTGGTTCTTTTAATTGTGGTGATTTTGGCTCACATTTAACAAAAACTCACCAATTCACTATCTCAACAAATTAGAATATGGTGACATGCCAATCAGCTAATCAACTCAAAACACCTGCAAAGGTTTCCTGAGCCTTCAAAATGGTCTCTCAGTTTGGTTCACTAGGCTACACAATCATGGGAAAGACTGCTGATCTGACAGTTGTCCAGAAGACAATCATTGACACCCTTCACAAGGAGGGTAAGCCACAAACATTCATTGCCAAAGAAGCTGGCTGTTCACAGAGTGCTGTATCCAAGCATGTTAACAGAAAGTTGAGTGGAAGGAAAAAGTGTGGAAGAAAAAGATGCACAACCAACCGAGAGAACAGCAGCCTTATGAGAATTGTCAAGCAAAATCGATTCAAGAATTTGGGTGAACTTCACAAGGAATGGACTGAGGCTGGGGTCAAGGCATCAAGAGCCACCACACGCAGACGTGTCAAGGAATTTGGCTACAGTTGTCGTATTCCTCTTGTTAAGCCACTCCTGAACCACAGACAACGTCAGAGCCGTCTTACCTGGGCTAAGGAGAAGAAGAACTGGACTGTTGCCCAGTGGTCCAAAGTCCTCTTTTCAGATGAGAGCAAGTTTTGTATTTCATTTGGAAACCAAGGTCCAAGAGTCTGGAGGAAGGGTGGAGAAGCCCAAGTTGCTTGAAGTCCAGTGTTAAGTTTCCACAGTCTGTGATGATTTGGGGTGCAATGTCATCTGCTGGTGTTGGTCCATTGTGTTTTTTGAAAACCAAAGTCACTGCACCCGTTTACCAAGAAATTTTGGAGCACTTCATGCTTCCTTCTGCTGACCAGCTTTTTAAAGATGCTGATTTCATTTTCCAGCAGGATTTGGCACCTGCCCACACTGCCAAAAGCACAAAAAGTTGGTTAAATGACCATGGTGTTTGTGTTCTTGACTGGCCAGCAAACTCACCAGACCTGAACCCCATAGAGAATCTATGGGGTATTGTCAAGAGGAAAATGAGAAACAAGAGACCAAAAAATGCAGATGAGCTGAAGGCCACTGTCAAAGAAACCTGGGCTTCCATACCACCTCAGCAGTGCCACAAACTGATCCCCTCCATGCCACGCCGAATTGAGGCAGTAATTGAAGCAAAAGGAGCCCCTATCAAGTATTGAGTACATATACAGTAAATTAACATACTTTCCAGAAGGCTAACAATTCACTAAAATGTTTTTATTATTATTATTATTATTATTATTATTATTATTATTATTATTATTGGTCTTATGAAATATTCTAATTTGTTGAGATAGTGAATTGGTGGGTTTTTGTTAAATGTGAGCCAAAATCATCACAATTAAAAGAACCAAAGACTTAAACTACTTCAGTCTGTGTGCATTGAATTTATTTAATACACGAGTTTCACAGTTTGAGTTGAATTACTGAAATAAATGAACTTTTCCACGACATTCTAATTTATTGAGATGCACCTGTATGTATATATATATATATATATATATATATATATATATATATATATATATATATATATAGTCCATATATATATCTATGGACTATATATATGGATGAATCGTTCACAAGGTCTATAACATACACTAACAAAATCAGGTGAATTTTCATTTCATGCAACAGTAGAACTATAGAGAAGAAATATAAAATAAGAAAATATTCACTAAGAAGTTGCATATCCTTACATATTTAAATTGTCATTAATTTCAAAATTAATGTACCTCTTTTCTATTCAAATTAGGACTGTCATGTTGTTATTCAATTAAATTCAAATAATTAAAAAAAAAAAAAAAAAACATTTAGAAAAGAAAAAAAAACTGGCTCTGATTCAGCAATTCCCATCAAATTTGTGTGAACCGAGACAGATTCTGTGTACCTTCTTAAAGACCGCGTACAATGCTGTTTCATGCATTCAGAGTTGTTTACACTTAAAGAGTTGGATTCTCATGCTAAGCATGGACAAAGTTTCAAAAAAACAATTTGGTGTTTCTGTGCCAAAAATCTTACTTCCGGTTCGTACAAGTTTCGGAGAATTTTTTTCGATCGTGGCTCTTGATGACATAAACGAGGGTGGAACTCCTTATATGGGCATTTCTCCCGGAAGAACGTGCCCGTGCACGCATCGACCAGAGCGATAGCGCGCCCATCAATGCGCTTCACTCGGCTGCACTGCACGGGACTCGCTCGGGAAGAATGTCTCTAAAGAAGTGTGTTTTTGGTTGTGAGGGAAAGATAACCTTGTTCAGCTTCCCAAAGAACCCAGCGTTACGTAAACAGTGGATGCAGTTTGGTTTTTCGGGGGAAGCAACGGAGTTTCTCAAGTGTGTTTGTTGATAAACGTTTATAAACCAGGCCCAGTTTAACGCTGGATTTGCACATCGTTTGATAATGAAAGATGGAGCAGTCCCGGCTATAAAAGATCCCGTTCATGATTCAGAACTGCAGATGGTAAGTAAAAGGGCATCAAATGTCTGTGTTTTGTTGGCGATCGGCGCTGAAGTGCTCGTCACTCTTTAGCTCCGCCCACGGTGCACAGCCTCCAGGAGCTCTGCTTTTTTCGGAGAGAATCGTAAAGCTGTATCTTTCTTTTATAAATATGATAAAACTTATGACTTTTTGGAGATATTAAGGATGCAATACTACTCTATAGGTACTCAAGATTAACATGACATTGGGTGAAACTGTGTGTGTTATGCCCCCTTTAATGAGTTCACTGCAATGTCATTTAGTATTCAAGAATGTCTAGGATGTGTGTGAATGAAAGCACAGCATGCAGGAATTCTCTGGCAGTGTAAATGAACAAAATTCTACAGTGATATTTTAATTATCCGAACATGTTTTTTGTGAATTTCAAAATTCTCTGTCAAAAAAGGTTAAGTGGTTACTCACAACATGGACAGTAAAGCAAATTTGGCTAAAATGTATAAAATCCATTTTTCAAACCGCTTGTCTTGTATAGGGTTGCATGGATGCTGGAGCATATCTCAGAATCTCGAGCCATAGGCAGGGAAACAAGAGATGACACACACTCATAATCTTACTCACAAGTGTGGTCAATTTACTGTCTCCAATTGACCGGACTACCATGTCTTTGTATCGTGGGGGATTTTATTTTGTTTATTATATTCCTGTAGTTCAGATAAATTAAGCTGCTCTGCAAATACAGTCAAACTATTGAGCGACATAGGCCTAGGTTTCAGTATGTGTCCACACTGCGTCTTGTATGGTCCTGATACTTTGATAGCATTTACTGGCACGCTCTCTCAAAGCACTGATGCATTTGGAATGCATAAAACATCAAAATGATGTTCACATGCATTTTGTTTCTACTCACAACAGATCTAATCATGAAGTAAGGGGATCATTTTGCATGTTATAAATCCACTAATGGGGACCCCAACACAAAAGTAAGCTTAGGGCTCCCAAAAGACTGTCGATTTGTGCTACCCTGTCAGATTTTGCTACCTCCCACTAAAACAGTAGGTAGAACAATTCGCAACGAAAAATGCTACCTGTCAACCCTAAACAGCAATGCAATTATGTGTTATTTGCGGTTGTGGCTAGAAGGGATACAGCTACGGCCGGAAACCAACAATAACTCAATTTTTCTACCTATTAGATTGTTTTATTAACGTCTACGCCTACCCCAACCCTAAACCTACCACTTACAGTAATGCAAATACATTAAATATTGTTGTTCAGCGTGAGAAAAAGAATGCAATATTGATGTGCACATGCACAGTAAGCCCTGGCAGGACAATCTGACAGGTAGGATAAAATGTCAGGACACCGGCACTGATTTACTATGCACCTGCAGTAAATTTAAAAAGTATAATGGGAATTTCTAACGTTGGCTTATGCCATGATGCTGAGGTCTTGCAGATAACTTGTTGTCGGAAAATCATTGAATTGATCGGAACAGATTTGACCTTCTTTTGGTGTGTCTGGCTTACGGTATGATTGATACTTCACTGGAGAGACTCCAAGCAAGAGAGTGTGAAACTGCAGACTTTTACCTTATAAATACCATCTCAGGGTTCACACTTTCAAGTAGATAAATCAACATCAATAAACATCAATAATTTAATACCAGTTTATCAAATTTTACAATAAACAATCAGAATGTCAATGTAAATGTGTCTACAAGAGCCTTCTTCGCCAAATCAGGACTAACAGAAACCTTTCTCTCTTTTTTGTTAGAGTCAGTTTATGCCAAACTCGAGTCATAGAACTAAAGATCAATCCCTCTTCTAGCTGCTCCTCTGTCACTGTTGAAAGCAAAAGTTCATCAGTCTCGGTTGAAATTGAGTGAATCTCACAGGCATAATGCATGACACATTTCCTCCATTGTTCAGGCCATCTATTTTTGCTCATTTGGATCGAATCTTTATTGCCTGTAAACTCAGTTGTTTCAGCATGTTTGCTTGCAGTAACTGTTTTTATAAAGGTTAGTTTATTCTTTGTCATACGGTTCAAGATTTAAAAGGTTTTTATTTATAGTACATCTGGGATCCATGCTCCTAAAAATTTATTTAAAATTCCTCTTCATTCCATTTAACAATAATGCACTTTTCATGTCCATTATTACTCTTCTATACCTATTCTCAAATCAGTTGACTGGCCAAATGTTTCTTGTTCATAATGATTAAAACAGCCTTGTTCATTCGTGAAGCTGGCACTACATCATCGAAAGAAAACTGTTTACAAATTACAAGCACATCCTCCACATTGGGGTCTACATGAGGTACAGATGTTAAGAAATGTATATGTTTCCAAGATTTCAAGAAAAGAGAACAAAATACAGAGAAACCTGGATCACTCCTTTTACCCATTAACACATGTGACATGCAAAGCGAGAGAGACAAAGTGCATCTGCAGATTCAGTTTCAATGTTTTTTGAGCAGACCAGCTGCCAGTACGCAAGAAACATTCCTCTTTCTGCCAAGTGATCTCTTACGAGCATGGCACACATTATAAGACATGCTGAGAAGGTGTGAAAAAATTACGCTCTTAAAAATAAAGGTTCCAAATGGGGGTTTTCACAGCGATGCCATAGAAGAACCCGTTTTGGTTCCCCAAAGAACCTTTCATTGAACAGTTCTTAAAAGAACCAGTTTTTCTTAGTGTGAAGAACATTTTAATAATCTAAAGAACCTTTTTCCACTGTAAAGAACCTTTTGTGGAATGAAAAAGGTTCCATGGATGGTAAAGGTTCTTTGTGGAACCATTGATGCCAAGAAAGAATCTTTATTTTTAAGAGTGCAGGTAACACTTTACTTAAAGCCTTTATATATAATGCATTATAAAAGTAGATTTAATGCATGAATTATGCCTTGTAGTGCACCTTACAATGCATTGTATGATCTCATGAATATTTGTAACCACAGTATTAATACATTATAATACTTATCTCATTCATTGCTACACCTTTAGAAAGTATAATGCATTAAAACACATGACAAACAAACTTAATATTGCAATGCATTTTAACTTTGGTTATAGTTATTTATAAAAAAAGATATAATGCATTACAGCACACATTATGAATACCGTTATAATGCATTAAACGTAAAGGCTTTAAGTAAAGTGTTAATAAAAATTGCTACAAAAGGATTCAGCAAATACAAACAGTTTAAGTATTACTTGTTACAGAGTGTTACATTTACAGTGTTACAGACATTACATTTAGGAACTACATTTATTTATTATTATTAGGTACAACTCGAATTCCGGAAATGTAGGGATGTTTTTTTAAATTTGAATAAAATTAAAACTAAAAGACTTTCAAATCACATGAGCCAACATTTTATTCATAATAGAACATAGAGAACATAACATGTTTAAAACGGAGAAATTTTACACTTTTATCCACTAAATGAGCTCATTTCAAATTTGATGCCTGCTACAGGTCTCGAAAAAATTGTCAAAACAAAGGGTTGAAAAAGCAAGAAATTTTGAAAAAATTCAACTGGGAGAACATCTAGCAACTAATTAAGTTAATTGACATCAGGTCTGTAACATAAAAGGGATGTCTTAGAAAAGCAGAGTCTCTCAGAAGTAAAGATGGGCAGAGGCTCTCCAATCTGTGAAAGAGTGCGTAAAAAGATTGTGAAATACTATAAAAGCAACGTTCCTCAACGTCAAATTGCAAAGGCTTTGCAAATCTCATTATCTACAGTGCATAACATCATCAAAAGATTCAGAGAAACTGGACAAATCTCTGTCCGTAAGGGACGAGGCCGAAGACCTTTGTTAGATACCCGTGGTCTTCAGGCCCTCAGACGACACTGCATTACTCATCGGCATGATTCTGACAGTGACATTACTAAATGGGCCCAGGAATACTTCCAGAAACCACTGTCAGTAAACACAATCCACCGTGCCATCTGCAGATGCCAACTAAAGCTCTATCATGCAAAAAGGAAGCCATATGTGAACATGATCCAGAAGTGCCGTCATGTGCTGTGGACCAAGGCTCATTTAAAATGGACTGTTTCAAAGTGGAAAAGAGTTCTATGGTCAGACGAGTCCAAATTTGACATTTTACAACAGCATGGCTTCGTAGTTGAAGAGTCCGGGTGCTGAATTGGCCTGCCTGCAGTCCAGATCTTTCACCTATAGAGAACATTTGGCACATCATTAAACGAAAAATACGTCAAAGATGACCACGAACTCTTCAGCAGCTGGAAACCTATATCAGGCAAGAATGGGATCAAATTCGAATACCAAAACTCCAGAAACTCATAACCTCAATGCCCAGACGTCTTCAAACTGTTTTGAAAAAAAGAAGAAATACTATACCGTGGTAAACATGCCCCCATCCCAACTATTTTGAGACCTGTAGCAGGCATCAAATTTGAAATGAGCTTATTTTGTGCATAAAATTGTAAAATTTCTCAGTTTAAACATTTGTTATGTTATCTATGTTCTATTGTGAATAAAATATTGGCTCATGTTATTTGAAAGTCTTCTAGTTTTCATTTTATTCAAATTTAAAAAACATCCCAACATTTCCGGAATTCAGGTTGTACTTACAAAAGTAGGAAATAACAACCAATGAAGAGAAACAAATATGAATGCACACAAGATCATAATTTGAAAATCCATTCATTTGACAAGTACCATTTCTATCCCTGATTTTCTCCATCCATCCATCTATCCATCCATCCCTCCACCGTTCTCTCATCTCCAGTTTTAGAATAACAAGTTAGCTACTTGTCTGTTTTCCCTTTCTATTTACCCAGATAAATTAGTGTTATTGTTCTTAAAAATATATAATGTTTGTTGCTGTCATTTTCAGCACAAACTTTGCACATATTCTGAACATTAATGAAAAGAGCACTGCACCAGCCTGAGCTGCACCAAAATCAGTATAGGAATTTCGCTGGGACAGAGGCACTGAAATCAGCTTGGATGTGACCTATCTCAGCCTCAAGCATACACACACACACACACACACACACACACACACACACACATGCACACACAGTTGTATCTTAAATGGGTGAATGCCCCCTTCAATACAAGTCTAATTTTCTTTTTTTTTAATAGTCAGAATCTATTGTATGTAATAAATGTAAAAAAAGGTGCTTAATAATAATAATAATTTAATAATAAGTGTATATGAACTGTTTATTAATATGTAATGTCATTTTTGTTCCCCCACTTCCCCTACCTCTAGCTTCACATAGCAGTAGCAAGTCTAGTTCATGAACTAGAATTGGGGTGCCCACTCTGACAAAGTTAACTGACCCACATGGTAAAATGACATGACGTGTAAATGGGTGTAAATGATGGGTAAACGTGATTGCACAAATTAGCATTCTGAATGCCACTCTGGGTAGCTGCCTAGATGCCTCAATCCAGCATTGCACACACATGCACGTACTGGTAGGCCTGATATCCACATCCTTTCACTTGGTCATTTGGACACATGATAGGTAATCTAGACAAACTGATTATAGCCGGGCTCTCTCACATCATAACACAAGAACATGACACATGCATTATCAATAGCAGCTTGTAAAGCTGCAGCACTTTGGAAAGTGATTCAAAATTAGAGAACAACCGCCATGCATGAGTCTGGGCCTCTCTCTGTGAACACAGAACACATCACCTATGATTCCCACCACGCACATTACTGCCAGCAGAAAAGGAAAAGCTGCATTCTGCCCATTATTAATAAAAAAGAATAGAGGTGGAATGAAATGTATTTATAATATTTTTTTTTTTTTCTGAAAGGAAATTGGTTGGCACTTAGAATTACCAAAAAAAATAAAAATCAAAACCTTTTGTTCTCATCAAAATGCAAAAACAAGGATTTAAGTGAGAGAAACAAGGATTTAAGTAAGATTTAAGAGGAAATAGGTTCTTCTCAGAGAGAAGAAAAAAAGGAATAGGAATAGTCAGTCCATTACACTCAGTATATGAGTAAGATCTGTGCAGCTCCTTACCTCCACCAGATGTGGTGTGGGATTGAAACCACAAAGATTGCACACCTCTGTATGACACTGGGTGCAAGACCTGTAGTTTGGTGGTTCTGTTGTTCCAACATTGAATGCAGTCTTGCATAGTGGGCAGGTAACGTCTGGTTTCTGACTAACTGGCTGAGGTGGAGGCTGCTTTAATGGTGACTGCTGCTGCTGCTGCTGCTGCTGCGGTGTTGTTTGATGGTGTGCCGGCAACTGCTGTTGTTTCGGCCCTTTTTGATGGTGCACTGGTGACTGCTGCTGCAGAAGCTGTTTTTGGAGAGGGGCTCCAGGACCTTTGGGGAATGTCACTCCCCCTGGGCCTGTTTTGGCAGTGCCAGGTGGCCCGGCTGCCGTTTTAGCACTAGCTCCAGCATTAGCATCTCTAAAGATCACCTTTGTCCCCTGGGCACTCTGGTTACGGGCAGGCGAGGGGTGTGGTGAGGATCCAGGAAGAGGATCAACGGAAATAAGGGTGCTTGCCTGATTTAGAAGAGATGCCCCAAAACCAAACAGCTTAGTTAAACCATCTTGAGGAGCCTCATGGGATGTTGGGTGATGAGCCGGAGAGCTTCCAGCACTTCGGGTCTTATCGGGTTGACCTCCAAACCGTACTGGAGTGCTGCGCCCCAGATCAGACTGTGATTGTGCCTTTGCTATGCCAGGTAAAGGTACCGTCCCTGGATGAGGAATCCGGCCTGTTTGGGCCACCTTTTCGGGACTTTTTGGTCCCAATACCTCACCTCGCTGTCTCTGGGTATCCTTGGACCCTGACTGGGAACCTGATTGTGTATGTACTGCTTGTGGTTGTTCTTTTTGTGTCTGCGGACCAGTTTGTGGCCCACTGTGAAGTCCAGTCTGGTTAGGTCCAGTAGGACCCATCTGTCTCTGGAAAGCTTGGGTTTGAGTCTGAGGCTGAGGCTGAATTTTCGTCTGTGTCTGTATTTGGGTTTGTAGCTGCGGCGTGGGTTGAGCTGAGGGTTGGGTCTTGGGTATGGGGTCAGCCTTAGGTTGATGAGAAGGAGAATGTATCTGCTGCTGACTCTTGGAACGTGGTGTAGTCATGTCCATTCCCAAAGCCCGCTGCATCTGGCAGTTTAAACAGAGCCACTCATTGACCTGTTGAAGAAACACATTTTAGTGCATTACTCAGCAACAGATATACACTCAATTTAAACACTTGGAATCACTTTTTATTTCCAAATTTGGTTTTTGAAAAATAAAATTGACCAAAACACATTAAATGTCTAAGAATTACAGTGAATACACAATGTTAAAATTTACTATTTCGATTTCAAATAAATACTGCATTTTTCACTACCTTCTCACTGTGCATTATAGCAGTGAATTTAGTTGGATATTCAGGTGAAGTTTCATCAAATGCTTCCTGCGGCATCTCCCACAGGTATGATTGACTTGCGGGGCACTTCTTACAGACTTATGATGATCAAACAGCTCAACACCTCAAACTCAGATTTATCCATCTATATCATTCACCATCTAATATTTAAGTTCTTTTGCATATTGTATTTATTTAAGTGTCAATGACAATGATTTGAATGAAAAACATAATAAAGGAGGATGCCACAGAAAACACACATGCTAAACTAAAAGATTATTAGAAGATAATCTTCATAAACTAAAACATATTCAACAAGAATAAACAAGTATATAGTAGGAATCCCATTTATTCAAAATTCTTACCCCTGCAAGGTGTGGGTTGGGGTTGAAGCCGCATTGGTTGCACACTGTAGTGTGGCACTGTGTACACTTGTTGAAGTTTGGTGACCCATCAACATTTGTCAGTTCTGTAGTATTGCAAACTGGACAGAGTTTACTGCTAGGCATCGGTGCAATCTGGGGTACTGAGTATGGTGAAGTTGGAGCACTGGCTCTATCGGGAGACACTGACGGTGAGCGGCCTGTTCGACCACTGCTGCTGCTGCTAAAGTCCACATGGAGGTTGCGTCTGGAGGCATGTTGTCCAGGGATTTGGGTGGGTCCCATGCCCCCTGATGAAGCTTGAATTTGAGACTGATGTGTAGAAGTCTGGGAATGTCTAGGTCCATCATGGACTGGCTTTTTGTAAGGGTTTGCACTTGCTTGAATGCCGCCCATGCCAAAGTCACCACCTGGCCCTCGATCACTACCGGTTCCATAGCCTAGTTTTGGGCTTGATGGTGGGCCTCCCCCTCCAGCCAGCCTGAATAAAGCAAAAAGAGCAGGAGAGAATGAGAACATCTGATTATTCTTTTGCACAACCTTTACCTTTTTAACTAGCCTGCTCTTAACATGTCACTCATTTAATTATCTTTTGGGGTGGGGCATGGCATTAAAAAGCTCAGTTCAGTTATCAATATACATTACACTTACACTGAATCATTTAACAGACATTTTTATCTAATCCAGTGTACAAATAAAGGACTATAAAAAAAAAGGCAATATTTCAAAGGCTAGAGCAGAACATAACTTCAGGATGATTATGAAGAGTATTTTTGAACATTTTTGGCCAGCGTACTTGATCATTTCATTTGCTATTAAAGGGGTCATATGACGATGCTAAAAATAGCATTATTTTTTGTATTTGGTGTAACGCAATGTGTTTACGCGGTTTAAGGTTCAAAAAGCACATTATTTTCCACATACCGTACATTATTGTTACTCCTCTCTGCCCCTCCTTTCTGAAACGCGTCAATTTTTACAAAGCTCATCATTCTGAAAAGGGCGGTGTGCTCTGATTGACCAGCTATCCAGTGCGTTGTGATTGGCCAAATACCTCAAGCGTGTGATGGAAATGTTACACCCCTTACCATATTTGGAAACACACATAGTCTCCATTACATGGTGGCGGCGGCAACAATACTACAGCGAGAATAAAAGTTACCCCTTCTTTCTCTGCGTAAACATTTGGGCTGTGTTATTCAAATCTTCCCACACAGTGATGTAGATATGTGGGGGAGTGTTTAAATGAGGCATTTTAGGAAGGTGTGGACGAATTTTTTATATAGAATATCTCTTTGGGTTCGAGACTTCAGTCTTTACAAATTTACAGATCTTATATATGCACGAAAAGCTTGTAACATTCCAAAGACAAAGGACAACTTGAAATCGCATCATATGACCCCTTTAAGACCAGAGATCCCAAAAGAAAAAAATATCACAAATAAATGGATATCAAAAAGAAGAAACTAAATCAAATAGACAAATATAAAGAAACTGTAATATATACACAAAAATACAGTCCAATTATTACATTATAACCTTATTGCTAACAAAACACAAACTCACACACTCACTCTTGCATATGTGGTTTACGGGGACTCTCCGTAGGCGTAATGGTTTTTATACTATACAAACTGTATTTTCTGTTCCCTTTACAGTAACCCTACGCCAAAACCTACCCCTTTCAGAAACTTACTGGCAATTGTTTTACTCTTGAGCATTCTAAACAGAAACATGCACACAAATATGCACAGTGTAAGGCACACAAGTGTTGAAAGTTTTGTTGTGGGAGCACGGTGAAGAATGGAACCAAGGTGGAGCCGATGGGTCAACAGGTCTAAATGGACTCATGGGCCCCAGGTAAAGCATGGGATCCATGCACCAAGGGCAAGAGCCAGCAGAAGGGGAAAAGCCAAGGAGCTGGACAGAAAAAGTGAGGACAAAGGAGCCTGGAAGCTGGATGGAACTGGTGGAGAAGAAGCCAGGAAGCTGGAGTGCTTGGAGCCCAAGAAGGCCAAGGAGGAAACCAAGGCCCAAGTCCCAAAAGATGTGACAGTCAGCCTAACAGCAGATATGTGGACCTCAGTTATAATGAATGCATATCTTAGGTTCATATGCCACTCTTTAAATGAGGGATCATTTAATACTGTGGTTTTAGGATTGCAGAAATTTCCCCAAGTCCACACTGCTGAAAATTTGCCAGCAATTAAGTTTGTTATCATGGAAAAATGGGGAAGTAGGCACACAGTAACATGTCTAGTTACAGATGGTGCAGCCAATATAGTGGCCCGTGCCAGGGAGTTCAATGTAAAAACCCCATCTGTTCTGCATATGTGCTCAATTTGATGGTTAAAAAGGCACTAGACCAGACTCCTAGACTTACAGACCTGAGAACAAAGATATAGTTTTCTCATTTCTCATTTCATTAATAAAAACTTGACATGAAAAAAAAAAAGTCTAGAAATGCCCAAAAAAGTACTTCACTGAGTTGAATATCTGCGGACCGGAACCCTGGTTGTCATGACAGTCAGAATGACAGTTGGTAGATGAATTATAAAATGAAACATTTGCAGTAAAAGCTTTTTTTAAGCATGATTTAGCCTGAGTGTTTGTTGCATTTACGCAGTACCGTTTCTAGGCATAGGCAAGCTAGGCGGTCGCCTAGAGCACCACCATCTGGAGGGGGCGACAATGAGAGCATGTACTGCCACTACAATTTAACAGGGTTTTCTGTTAATACGGCTAATAGGGATATCGCCTAGGGTGTCAGAATGGCTAGAAACGGCCCTGCATTTACGCCATTCTGACAGGCAGGCGTCATCAGTGTGTGGTCTTTCGAGCACTTCAAAACAGTGAATCATTTTGTGAAGCAATTGATTCAGTTGATTCAAAGCTTTGAAAGGTTTGTTTCTCCCAGCACTAGTCTAAAGAACTCCGTTTCCCTCTATTCAACAAAAGCATTAATGCACTCTCAGTGTCTCTCAGTGGTTTAAAAAAAATGCCTTCACCTCAAAAAATAATTTTCCGTCTCGCATAACATGATGAAATCGGAAGAGCTCAACAGCAAATAATTTTCAGCTAATTACTTTTCGCAAATTGGAATGTGTGCAAAGGATTGTGGGTGATTAAAGGATGTGAAGGATACACCTGATGCATTCTTCAAAACAAAGACTGCCTACAAAGAATCCTTGAAATTGATACGACCTTCAATGGAGTTTGATAATGTGGAAGCCTAATTATGCAGGCTTACTAGGATGCATCCTTCTGTTTGAGAAGCACCCTATATGCTAATGTATCAAGCCTTTGTGAACCATGTAGCACTATTTTCATGAAGCTTCATCTCACTACCACTATTGATGAGTCGGGCAAGGAGACAGAAGTGAATCCAAGAAGATAATGCAACATGGAAGAATGCATGAGAAAACATAACAGGTTCACATATGTGAAAAGACAACGGCTGACAAATAAAGACTAAAATGCAGAGGTGTCTATACACCAGAGACGTCATGCCCATTCAAACGTGCCCCCTCAGATTTTTGAGCCAAGTGGACTTTGAATGCAGCTACACATTGTATCCAATTACGCATGATTCTGTTGAGCTTTTGAATGCAATGACCAATCAGAGGTGCTCAGATGAGTCATCACTGAAATGCTGGTGTTTTGTTCACTTGCTCGCTGAAGGAATTCTGCTCTGTGACAATTCTCTCATCAGAAACAACAAAGTGCAGATGTGAATAAGATGTAAGTAGGATATTAATAACAGTGTAAACAGCTTCAGTGATTGTAATGAGAGCTTTTGAGAGTGCTTAAAATGTTATTTGATAATGTAAATGTTCTTTGCTTTCTTTCTGTACAATGAAATTGTTATAATAAGTAAATTACAATGTTTTAATTTAAATTCACATTAAATACAAAGTGAGATGTTTTAAAAATATTTTATGGCATGACACCCATGTCTGGCACTTAAGTAAAAAGACGGGTTACGGAACAGGAACTAATCACGAGAACCATGAACAAAGAAACAATAGAATCAAATAAATTTCACAATGAGAGTCTCTAAACCAAAAAAACCTAAACGAGAAATGACAGCAGCCCACAAATGTAGACTTTACTGGAAAAAAAATATTGGAATGAAATTAACCAGTTTCCAACTTTCCAGCAGGTTTTAATAAAGCATGTTTATGCATTGTTTTATTTGATTATAATATTGTGCATTTATTTTTCATTGTCAACGTATTGTGCTTATGAATGTGAAATAATTTTACTGTGGAGCAGTAACTAAGCACATTTTATTGACATGGAGAAAACACAAAAGTGAGGATTTTTGTTATTAGTGATCAGGGAGTGGTGGGAAGAGAGAAATGGTCAACTAGGAGTCTCTCTCTATAGAGAATCTGGAAAACAAGCTGGAAACAAATCAATAGTTACCCTCAGTCCTCCTCTGTCTCTTGTTCCAGTGAACCATTTTCCCTCTCAGCTTCTTGCCGGTTGATCTTTAACATCAGTGTAGTCTTCCTAAGAGCCTCTGCAAAACTATTATTATTATTTTATTTTTTTTTTAAGAAATACAGCTATATAAGATAACATTTAAAATTAGCACTTCTGTGCTTAGCTGAATCATGGTGATACTAAAAAAATAAAATTAAAAAAAAAATAAAAAAAAAAAAAATATATATATATATATATATATATATATATAAAAATGAGACACGTTAAAATTTGTCAGGAAGATTATGTATGAGGATACTGGCCTCACCTACAGTAAGGAAAACAACAGAGTAAAAATCAAGGTGTTCAGATGCCTTTCCAATAGACAGCTTTTTATAGGATGTGTTTATGAAACGTGATTTTTTTTTTTTTTTGTGAAGCACCATTGACTTCCATTGAAGGAAAATAAATAAATAAATATATATATATATATATATATATATATATATATATATATATATATATACATACATACATATACATATATATACATATATACATATACATATATATATATACATATACATATATATATATATATATATATATAGAAGTCAATGGTGCCCCACAACTATTGAACTTAGAGTGTATTTGGGTACTTCCTTAGAGTGTATTTGAGTATATTACAACATTTGCTGTGAAAGTACACGTAAAAAATAAATAAATAAATAAATAAAATAGTCATCATTAGCTCTTTCACACTATCATTCTTCTGTGTACGGACACAGGTTGACTCCCTTATCTTAAGCTGGGCATACACTGTGCGATATCCCACCACATTATTACACCACTACCACCAGTCTGAACAACTGATAACAGGATGATGAGGCAGGATGCATCCATGCTTTCACATTGTTTACACCAAATTCTGACCCTACAATCTGAATGTTGCAGCAGAAATCAAGACTCATCAGACCAGACAACATTTTTCCATTCTTTTCTTGTCCAGGGTTGCATTTCCCAAAAGCACTATGGTCGCAAGTTCTGTCATTACCAATTGAGCTCAATGGAACTTATGAGGCTTTTGGGAAACACATCCTGGTTTGGTGACCCTGTGTGAATTATAGCCTGTTTCCTGTACTTAGCTAAAGGAGTGGCACCTGGAATGATCTTCTGCTGCTGTAGCTCATCTGCTTCAAGGTTCACCATGTTGTGCATTCTGAGATGCTCTTCTGAAAATCTCAGTTGTAACGAGTGGTTATTTGAGTAACTGTTGCCTTTCTATCAGCTCGAACCATTCTGACCATTCTCCTCTGACCTCCAGCATTAACAAGGCATGTTCACCCACAGAACTGCTGCTCAATGGATATTTTCTCTTTTTGGACCAGTTTTTGTAAATTGTCATGTAATGTGCAAAAATGTGAAAATTCCATTACATCAGCAGTTTCTCAAATACCCAGAGCAACCTGTCTGGCACCAACAACCATGTAAGTTTCAAAGTCACTTAAATCACCTTTCTTCCCCATTCCGATGCTTGGTTTGAACTTCAGCAGATCATCTTACGTATGTCCGAATCTTGCGAGAATTAGTGCACTCGCCTACTAATTCTCGCTTACTCTTTCATGAATACTGAAGATTCAAACATACTCATTCGCTTGCCTACTGCTTTTTGCCTACTATATAGTAGGGAAGTATGCCATTTCGGACGCAGCCCTTGTCTACGTGCCTAATTGCATTGAGTTCCTGCCATGTGATTGGCTAATTAGATTTTTGCATCAACAAGCAGTTGAACAGGTGAACCTAATAAAGTGGTCTGTGAGTGTATGTATGCTTATAAATGGCTGTTGAGATCTAAAGAAAATGCTAGTTGCTTGTTAAGTCGTGACTTGGGATACCATTTCTGGGCCCAACCCTCTAGTCTGTTTCATGTGAGAATACTTTCTCAACAGCCATTTATAAGCACTTCATTTATAGCACACAATTAAGCTAAGCTTTTAAAAACTCACAGTGTACACTATAGCCTCCGGACTCACAGTGTCCTGGACACCAAAAGTCAGAAGAGCTGAATCGGGATGAACCTCATTGCTTACGTTGCAGGAGTGTCTACTCCTGGCTGAACCCGTGCAATGGGTTTGAATGGAGCACCCTAAGCCAGGGATGCCAAACTCAATTCCTGGATGTAGAGTTCTTCACAGGCCCAAAAATTCATGACCGAACTGAAAGAGACCCAGAAATGTTCTACACGGAACAGACCTAGATCCGTCTGTTATTTGAAAGTTGGACCCAGACTCATGCAGAACTAAGAAATGCCATAAATGTTTTACCCAGAGCCGACCAGGACAGTCTATTATTTGAAAGCTGCACCTGGACCCTGTCCATATGGATCTGACCATCACAGATTCCACAGTTAATTGCTTTTATCAAGTTAATTAACAAAAACTTTGTTTCTTGTGTAATGTAACATTGGTAGTCGTCTTTCCTGTAACTGACCTTGGATAATCCATCCTCCTTGCCAAAAAAGTTGGTTAAAAAAATAAATGAAAACTTTATGTCTACATAAGGGCCAGGGTGCCACTCAGCTTAACAGCTGGTCCACTCAATCAAATGAGACACAAAAGAAGACTGAAAGAAAAAACGCTGCATAGTAAACATGTAAAGAAAAAGTACAAAGTAATAAGATCCTGATGGATGAGTGCTGATCTTCCAGTTGTGCACTTCTGTTTTATGGTGAATTGTAAATGCAAGACCTGTCAATCTGAGTAATCAATTTAATCAAAGTGTGCTCCCCAGTTTGTCTTTACTCATCATCCCTATGCATTATATCAACCCACCATATCTAAGATCCAGTTTCTATTGGTTGAACTTCCCAACGTTTTCAAAAGACATTTTAAAACAATGCATTATTGTGACACGATTGGATCCCGGATGCCCTATAGCTTTAGCAAAGTAGCATGTAATGCCACTCTGTGAGGATTATTTCAAGATTTATGCTTATGTGCAGATATGCAGATATATGTGTTATGTTGTGTTTGGGCTTGAATCAAGAATACCTGATCTAAATAAATATATGTGATCTACTAAGGTTTACTAATGTTCAGTATATACTGTTAACATGTACTAAGTATTGTTTGGTCTCTATTTGAAACAATTATGCTTGTTGCACACAAAACTTCATTTTATTTCAGCTTGTTTTAACAACAGCAAAGAAGTTCACTGTTTTTGCTATAACTCCACCCCCTTTGCTTCTGACAGCTGAGGTAGCACTCTCTTATCCTAATTTTACAGTTTTTCATGTTACAAAACACATACACAGCACTTCCATGGTTCATCATCACAACCAGGTTTTTTTGGATCAACCTAAGTATTACACACAATGTTAACAGACCTTTGACCCAAAATAATAGATTGGGACCCGGACACAGCTGACCACGTAAAATATGGGTCCTTAGGTTTGGGTAGACTAGTAAAGACCTCTTCCTGGAGGGCAACAGTCTGCAGAATTTTCCTTGAATTTTAATTAAATGTACCTTCATGATTATTTGAAAATTACAGGTATGTTATTTTTTGGAGCATGGTTGAAACCAAACTCTGCAGAACCATGGCACTACAGCAGCTGAGTTTGGCACCCGAACCCTATGGCCTTGATCAGATTTATTTACAACTTTTCTCCCTATTAATTATTTAGAGTATGGTGATAGCAATGCCAAGATCATAGGTTTGATTCCCAGTGAAAGCAAGTACTGCCAAATTGTAAATGTGTACCTTGAATATCACGGAAGTCACTTTGAATAAATGCGTCAAATATGCCAAAAATGTAAATGCCTAGGCTGTTGGGGACAATGTAAAAAGAAATAAATACAAATGAAATGGTAACCATATAATTCACTATGGCTCTTTAAAAATAGTCATCTTAACAAGTATCATGCAGTTGTGTGGGGTTGGGGTAAGTTAAGTATGATCTGCTGTGATGTCACAATCGTGTTGCAGTGTTATGTGTGGAGCTGCTGGAAGTGTACATTCGCGCTGTCTCGTTTCAAAGGTTGCGGCCTGCAGAGGTTGAAACTGTCAGGCGTATGTGTAATTTAGTAAAGTAATCATTGCATTGCAAAGTTAGAATGAAATTACAGTAATTACACTGCATGAGGAATAACAGTCAATTTTATAATGATTACTTTTCTCAAATGAGACAGTCTCAATGATGTATGCGGCCAACAAATGCAACCTCTGAAGGCCGCAACCTTTCAAAGTGGAGTGCACTTCAAAATGGCAGGGAAGAGCTTAGGAAACTTTGCGAGTGCACATTTAGAAGCAATCTGGAATGTACCTTGGTACTTCTTGAGTCACCCTTGAATATAAACAGTCTTTGCTGAGCAAACAGCTTCTAGCCAGCTAACGTAAGATGGACCAGACACATCATTGAAGGGGCATTTAGCAGTTCTTCAGCTTTAGTACTGATACAACAATGGCATTGCAATAGTGCTGCACTGCCATGGATCAACATGGCTTTCTCTGAGTTTTATGATAATGAGTTGATACACTGAGACATTATGGTATGCACAGTAATTAATCCCATTTCCTGACCAGCTAAAAAAAAACAAAAAAAAGTAAGTTCCTTTAAAAAAATAAATAAATAAAATAAAAGAGGCATTTTCTCTGTCATTAAATTTTTTCCACCTTGTATTCTGTACTGATGTTCACTCTCATTTTTATGTATTTGCCTTTCTGTCCTTTAATTCTTTTCTCATTGGCATTGCTAGGTTTTCTGGGCCCCGTGTACAGAACAGAAGTGAATGTGTTTCATTGTCTAATTTTCAGTTTTCGCATCACCAAACAACACTCCAATATAGATGTCAATGAGAGTGAGAATTATTTCCAATGTTTAGTAAAACAGCGAGACGTGTCATCTTGTTCATCATGGTGAAATACAATGAGGAGCGAGCTGCACCAAACGTAATCATAAACAGTTTTTATTAATGTGAATTTACACTATTAAGATGACTCTACAAAAAGACTCTTATCTCTTATCTTATCTCAAGCTACTTAATACACCTTTAAGATTTTAACTACATTGTAGTTAAAGACACTTAATGAGTATATGACTCATATGTGACCTTGGACCACAAAAGCAGTCATAAGTAGCACACGTATATTTGTAGCAATAGCCAACAATGCATTGTATGGGTCAAAATTATTGATTTTTCTTTTATGCCAAAAATCATTAGGATATTAAGTAAAGATCATGTTCCATTAAGATATTTTTTTTTAAAATTTCCTACAGTAAATCAAAACTTAATTTTTGATTAGTAATATGCATTGCTAAGAACTTCATTTGGACAACTTTAAAGGTGATTTTCTCAATATTTAGATTTTTTTGCACCCTCAGATTCCAGATTTTCAAATAGTTGTATCTCTGCAAAATATTGCCCTATCCTAAAACAAACCATACATCAATGGAAAGCTTATTTATTCAGCTTTCAGATGTATAAATCTCAGTTTCAAAAAATTGACCCTTATGACTGGTTTTGTGGTCCAGGGTCACATATTAGATATTTCCCATTTTGGGGAGCCTGTCCCTGGAAGTTTTCTTGTTGTCTACTGTACATTCAAACTGTCCACAAAGTGAAATAATACTTAATGAGTTGAAAAAGAGCTACAGGTTCCACCTCACGAGTGCATCATTGTGTCATCTTGATCAGCTTTCACTGTAAGGCACATAATAACATGAATGCTTCTAACCTTATACACAAATTACATCTCACTCTGTCATTGTTTGCTTTTCACTGATGATTTCCATGCATGGGAACAGGAAAAGCACAGATGGGGCTTCAAACATCTAACTTTAATCTTTCTTGTCTCAACAAAAGCGGCTTGTAGGGACTACAACGAGCTACTTCCCGGGTTTGTGGAAAGGGGGTGAGGCCATGTTGTGCTGCTTTAGAGAAGAGGAAGAGTTGTTGCCATGCCGTCAAAACTAGGGGTGCACAAAAAAATCTATTGATAAATGAATTGCGATTCTGTCTTCTAACGATTCTAATGGATTCACAAGTTTCAAAATCAATGTTCTAAAGCAGCGGTTCTCAATCATTTTCCTCGCATCCCCTGCTCTGCATCTCTCTCTCTCTCTCTCTCTCTCTCTCTCTCTCTCTCTCTCTCTTTATCATCATCTCGTCAGCTCCAATCAACTGTTCCAATACTTTATGTGTATAGACAGATAGATATTTTTCACATAGCTATGAGAAGTGTTAAACATGGACGCGCATGCGGTTGCCGTGCTGTATTAAAGCTTTAATCAGGATAAAACCATATATATTTACAAATAACAGCGTATCTAAAAGTATGAGACAACAACAAACAAAAAACATACCATTAAGAGCCGTGCTTGCACAGGTTCTGCGCAATCCTCTTCACTAATATCCTCTGCATCGGGCTCAAATTGATAAGCAATATTGACGACGCCATTGTTTACAATACAACTGGAGCACATGCTGAGCTGAGGGGCGGGACGTTTAGACTCGCATTAGAGGCGGTTTAGCGAATCACAACACACTGGACCAGCTAACCAATCTGAGCCCATTGCGTATTTCTGAGAGAGGTGCTTCATAAAACCAGGAAATCATCAGCGCATTTATAGGAGAAGAGACAGAGTGGTATAGAATAAAGGTAAATTATGTGAAAGGTAATGCATTTTTTTTAAAAACGAAGCATTAACACATGTTAGACTGCACCCCATAAACACAATCAAGCCTAGAAAAAAACAGTCAACCACCCCTTTAATTGACACACACAAACGCACACAGAGATCATAGATTGCGCTGCGCAAACACAGAAACATTCAGGAGCTCAGAAACTTGTTGTCGATGCTGCCCTATGACTTTTATTAATCGATACTAAATCGCTTCGTTATATTTCTCAGCTACGAGGGGGTAAAATTGCTGTTTTTGAAGTAAACTCACAGCTTTATTGTTTGTAAAGAGAGACACAGATGCAGGTAATTCACACATGCAACTTTAATTTCTCTCTCTCAAAATAGCCATATTTGAGAAAAAAGTCGAGTAGTTTGCATCACTGGATATAGCTGTTGGTCATTTAACATTTCTATCGTAAAACAGTTGACTAATATTAAATTTAGCCGCTTCCATCTCACCTCGCTCTGTTTCAACGTTAAACTGATGCTTCGCATTGGAATTTGCGCTCTGCTGTGGTGAGCAGTAAACCCCGCCTACTTTGATTTGATTGGAGATCTCAATTATTTTGACATTGACTAGCGCTGTTAGACCGCTGAGGCATTGATCTGAAGATTCTCGTATGCGTAGCAGTGGCGCGCATGATTTGCTGGAGCCACGCGCATCTGTAGATTAGCGCAAGTTAATTCTCACACTTTAACAGTATTTATAGCCCCTAACAGGCTGTGCAGTTTTCCCTATTGCTTGTGTTCCAGTGATTATACCTCTGCGTACCACTGTTGGCACGTGTGCCATAGGTTGCCAACCCCTGGTGTGCATGATATGTTGGCCTTGTCAGTGCAAAATACCACTTTTTATGTGCTTTTATCGATTGGTATTGATATCAATGGTTGTGTCCATCTTGGTTTTCCAACTTGTGTGCTGGAACACGGTCAAGTCAGTGGTGACGTAATTTCCAGCACCGAAATCTGACTTATGAGGCAAATAGAACGCAGCATTAGCTAATAGGGCAAATTCTGTAACCAGTCATGGCCGGAGCCTATCCCAAGCTGATGTCACATTGGGTTACAGACATGTTTGATTTTGTGTTTTTGCTGATTCAATTTTGCATAGTAGGACATCTTTAATGTTACTGGTCTTATTGTGAACTGTTATGTAAAAAGGAACTTGATCTACTAATGATGTTTCTTAAACATCTAGTTGTTATGCTTTCAAATGATATCACATGTGAATGTATCTTATTAAAAAAAAATAAAAAATCATTTAAAGGGGTCATGAAGTCGGCGCCGAGGGCCTCATGAGCAGCATACCGACATGTAGTGCTGTTGCACCTCAGGCGTCCCGAGTTAGAGTCCCAGCTTATGGACCTTTCCTGATCCTATCCCCCTCTCTCTCACGCACTTCGCTTGTCTATATCTAAATAAAGGCATAAATCACCAAAAATAAATCTTTAAAAAAAGGGGTCATGAAATAAATTTTTCAGTAATGTTTTCTGAGGTGCACTTATAATCTTAGTATGTTGTTGTTGTTTTTCATCAAAAATGGTCATAATTTTTATATAAATTGTCATTTTCTACCCTGAATTTAGCCTCTGATTTAAACGCCCTATTGGAAGGGGTGTTTCTGCTGAGAGACTTCAATGTAAAAGCCCACTGCGCTGCTATGATCGGCTAACATCTTTGCATATGAAATGAGTATTACATGTGGACCTCGTTTTTACTATAACAGCCGCCAATATGAACTAATCGTGAAAAGTGTTGACTAATTTATTATTAAGCATAATTGATGAATAATTATGAGGCATAATTGTTTGTGATATTTGCCCACTGGTTATTTATCCTGAAAACATTTCATTTTAATTCGACATTTGCATTAGCTTGCATCGGTAACATGTCTCCACAAGCTTATATGGTTGTGGTTGCCAGATTTCAAGAGTTTAAATCCCCCAATCAGAGGTAAAATTATAAGCTTTTGGCTTATTGCTGTCTGAATATTTCTGAAGATATTACAAGTCCACCCCATCCACATCAGAGATCGATTATACTGAAACAGATGCAGATGCTTAATTGTGTTTTTATGAAATGATGAGTTAATTGTGTTTTTTATGAAATGGTGACTTTGGTGTGAAAAATGACAGCTGCATGATAATGATCACTTACTGGGAATAGCTGTGACTTTTAAGCATGTAAAGAAGCTTGTTTGAGCAATATGTTGAACTTCATCAACATCATCATCAGCTTTGTCCACAGATGCCATCCAGGCCAAAGGCTTACCTCAGTTCAACTTGATGGACATTTCTTCAGATTAGTGTCATTCAATTCAGTTACAACCCAAAATCCCAGGGGTTGTTTGGTAGGAACCCAGCTGACAGCTTCAGAGGGATGTAAACAGAATTTACTTGGTATGGAGTGAGATAAAATGTCATTGATGAATATTCAAGAACCTTTGTTAACAGACCCTTTGGCTGATATACTGTAATCAATTTCTGTCTCTGCCAAAAGTAGCCAGTCTGTCTAGCTGAGCTCCTGAGTAAGGATGTTATTGTCCAGCCACAATTCAGTTAGAATTAAAATGCAGCAGAGCTTTAGAAAGCTGTGCCTTCAGTTGTATTGTTCAAGAAACATAGAGTACGTTAGATGGGTAGTTTACTTATTCTCTTGCTTCTCTACTACTATAGCCTACTGTTAAATCTTGGAATCGTGTACTGTTAAATTGCTTGTGATGTTCCTGATTTCTAAGATGCTTTGGATAAAAGCGTCTGCTAAATGACTAAATGTAAATGTCTGCTGGGTCCAGCCATTAGCCTCGCCCAAACACCAGCCTGCTTATTACGCTTCGCTTTTCTTTCATGCAGCTTGAGCTGCCACCTCTGTCACATGCAATCAGGGAGACTACAGTATCATGAGAACACCATTAGTTTGTAGTTTCTCAACCAGCAACTCTAAGGTAAGTCTGTTCTCATGGAGTGTTCCAAAGCTGTAACTTAGGTGTTGAAACCTAACTTAAATGAGTTTATAAAAACAGGAAAAAATGTGGTAAACTCTCATGCACATAAAAAATGGAGTCTGCTGTCTATGTGCTAAATTCTTACTGTAGGCTACACACAATAACACAGTTCCAAGTTTCCTTTAAAAAGACCTGCTCTGATCAAGACACTTTTCGCAATAAATTTTAACCCAAATCTTGGCATGCCATGTTTGAATGCATGTGAAAGATGCTGAGGGGTTTTTATCAGTAGTGATGAATATTACATTTCATACACGATATACAGCCTTCTAGCCTAATTATTTGATAGAATAACAGGTTATTTTATACAACACTCATAGTATCCAGTAAGCTATACATCAAGCAATGTTGAGAGTGAACTGACAGCCCGGTCTCTGAAAATGCGTATAAATAGCACAAGTTTTTGTATTTTGCGTGCTATTTACATGCAGAAACTGACTTTGACGTGCATATAATACGCAGTTTTTGCGTGCATATGATACGCATTTTGGCATACATATATTTATGCATCTACCCCACACCCCTAATCCTACCCATTGCATATCATATGCATGCCAAAGTCAGTTTCTGCATATAAATAGTACACCGAATAGAAACAGAAAACCATGCCATTGAATGTACTTTCATGATATCGGGTTATATCTATATATAAGGTTTTAAAGTCACAAAATGTAAGTTTTCGCCACTAGAGGTCGCATTTTCAAAACAATAACAAAGGCAAAGCTTGATGACGCTATGAAGGAGGATGTTCACGGATGAGGTAATGAATAAATTTTTTATTACCTGTACCTTTCACAGTTATTCAAAGAGCGAGTAAATTATATAGAGAAAGCGAGCAAAGAACATTTACATTGTCAAAGAACATTATGACTGACTTCGGTCTAGTGCGAGTTTAAGCACTCTCAAAAAATCTCCCTTTATAATAAGTAAAGCTGTCTATACACAGCTTTTATGAATGCATTTATGAATGAATCTCTTACATTATACGTACTTCTGCACTTTGTTGTTTATGATGAGAGAATTTGCAAGTCCGTGCACAACAAAAACTCATCTGAACGCCTCTGATTGGCCATTGCATTCATAAGCTCAACAGACTCGTGTGTGATTGGTTGTAATGCGCAACACTAAAAACGCATAAAAAATCATGGCGCAACATTGAGCAGATCTAATATATGAGATATGAGAGGCGTACAAAATATGCAGAGCGGTCGGCCCCCAGGATTGGAAATCACTGTTTTACACTGTATGTGCAATTGTGCTGCTTGCCAAGCTTGTTCATCAGAGTCATGCTGATTTATCATGCATGACTGCTAGAGGCGCCTGCCGCGAAAGACAAAAAGAGTCCATGAGGTCTATGAGGCTGCAAAAATATACAAAGGCTGTCCGGAAAGTATCCAGCCATGTAATATGAAAAATACGAGTTGAGAGATGTAGTACCACGAAAATGTATGTATTACATTTTCAGTAGCTATGGGCAGCTTCATCACAACAATGCATCACGTCTTGTGCAGTTTTTTTGGCTTTTTCCAAAACTAAAATCACCTTTGAAAGGGAAGAGATTTCAGACCAGTTCCGATTCCAACAAAGTGTTTTGAACAGTGGAAGAGACCCTGGCAGAAATATGTGAGGTCCCAAGGTGCCTACTTTGAAGGGGCCTGAGGCGTCCTTATGTACAATGCTTTTGTATCTTGTATCTTCTTCAATAAATATCTCTTTTTTCATTTTACATGGCTGGATACTTTCCGGACAGCCCTTGTATATTTTTGCACCCTCAGCATGTCATTTACCAATCAGAGATGCCTTTATTCACTACCGATCAAACAATATTTCTAATTTATGTGGTTATAATACAACAGGGACTATGCTCTGTCCTGTGACGTTAATTTAGTTCAGCTGTGCTCCAATTAACAGAATAACAGAGTGTAACAACTATAAAATCAAAATAAAAGCCAACTGCTTAAATACATGTCATTTAACACAGCATACAATTTGGCAGAAGCTATTACAGCATTAGCAACAGATTCTCAAAGGTGCAGAAAGGGAGCTCTGGTTTTGTGCGTGGTGACAAAATGAGCTTTATATGTTGCGGTCGATAAGCCAGTCCCTCTGACTAATGAGATTTTAATTATACGTCTGTAAAAAAACTGTTAGACTCTTTAGTTCCAATTTTCTTTATTTCCAATTTTCTTTATTTAAAAAAAGCTGGCATGCAGTGGGAATAAGTAGAAGAATGGGATCCAGAAAAGACAGATTCGAACTTTGTCGGTTGCGTCAAAAACTAAATCAGGCGTTTTTACTCCCCATACCACCAGGCAATGGTGGGCAGAGTTAGTGTAATTAGCCTCTGCCAACAAGGTGGGCTATTTGCACTTAGTGTGAATAGACACGCTGATACAATATTTATACAGTAAATGCCTCAGATGCAGGATGTTTTCACTCGCTAGCACAAGCAGACCACAATGTTTGTTACCATGGCAACTGCTTGCATTTCCGCACTCCAAACCGAGTCTCATGTGTCTCGAAAAGCAACTATACACAGCATGTACCATGCAAAAGCCTTTTAAACGCAGGCTCATACACACTCTTAAATATTATAGATTGCACTGAAAGGATCACACACATATGCATTACAGTGTTACTGCATGAGCCTGTCTGTAGCTAACCTACTGCTACTCTGACAATTCATTAAATGGGATTTTCTTCCCATTTATTCAGGAAAAATTAGCCTGTTTTACAGATCAAAAATTTGAATTAAATGAAGTTGAATAGTGTTCGAGTTGCACTAGCACAACACTTCTCAGTCGTATTGTGCAAGAAAAGTTAGTTTTGCTTTGTTTTATTCCATTGCAAGCTTTGTCAGTATCTCATACTCAATTATTTTCAGGGATGATGAGATATTCAAATGCCCTCCAAACCTTTGTGAATTCCTGTCCGCCATTTTGAATTTTATTGTCAGTTGCTGTATCAAAAATCACTCCAATATTTCCCACATTTGTCCACTTAAGTAAATGGAAAAAAACAATATATATATATATGAGTCGTGGCCTAATGGATAGAGAGTCGGACTTGTAACCCGAAGGTCGTGGGTTCGAGTCTCGGGTCCGGCAGGGAATACCACAACTGAGGTGAGACCGTTGAGCAAGGCACCAAACCCCCAACTGCTCTCCGGGCGCTGCAGCATTGGCTGCCCACTCCAATATTTCCCACGTTTGTCCACTTAAGAAAATGGAAAAAATATATATATATGAGTCGTGGCCTAATGGATAGAGAGTCGGACTTGTAACCCGAAGGTGTATGTTCACTACTGTGTGTGTGCACTTGGATGGGTTAAATGCAGAGCACAAATTCTGAGTATGGGTCACCATACTTGGCCACACACCACTTCCCCCCCCTCCCTTAAATGAATTTGAATACTGAGTGTGCTGGAAAGGGTGCCGCTTTTGCATACTTTATGCTTGCTGTTTATTAATAAAATAAAAAGACTGACAGTAGGTGCGTTTCCATTACAGATTTGCGCAAAGCTTTTGGGATATTTTATAAATGTTGATAAAAAAAACTATTGCAAAATGGCAGCGTTTCCATTAATGATGTTATGCGACTAAAACATCATTTTTTCCTCTAAGTCATAAGTCATGGTAACAGATGTTGGGAGCTTTATCACAGCCACCGCACTAGACATTATTTTTAATCGAAGGAGACGTATGCGTCTATCTTTAGCATAGCAGCACGGAGAGCCGCTTCTGGGATGCTTGTGTGCCGCGGCGCAGCTGGTATAAACACAAGCATTGACTAGAGTGGCCGTGATTAGCTCTGGTGGCCGTGTTGGAGCCGTAACACACCGCAGATGTGTGCAAAGTAAATAAGGGGTTATCCAAACATTACTGGCAAGGAAAGCCCCTTTCAGTTCCTCATAGTACAGAGCGGCCACATATGAGGTGTTTCTTGGAGGTTATAGTACATTAAAGAATGATCATGTGATTTTTATGTACGCCAGGTAACCTATAAATGCTAAAAAAAAAAAAAAAAAACTGTTTGCATTGCAGTTTTGCAATATGTTCCTTTTTCGAATTGCCTGAAAAACCACCTCATGTCAGCATAAAACTTTTTTGCGATATATTCGAGTTTTTGCAAAATTGACGTGTTTCCATTAGCCGTATTTTCAATTCGCAATTTCAATTTGCACAACTTGAAAATGTAGAAAAGTTGTTATTTGTGGAAATGTAGCGAATGTGTATGTGTATGTGCTTGTATTGCTTATCTGGTAAGCTCCAGGAATAACAAAATTATCTGTATTGAATTATGTCATGCAAACTAGCTTGTACAAACTGTAATTAATTAATTTATTAAATAAATTATAGGGGAACTTACACCTGTGCAATTCAGCTGTGGACGCCATATTCTGGTGAGACACAGCAATTAATTTGCCACAACCCACATACTCCATTCTTGGCATTCTCTAGTGTACATTGGTTGCACACTCAGCATTGCAGTGCATTATGGGACCGAATGTGCGCTCAGTAGAGTTAGCAATGGTTCGGGCACTACAAAATTTCTGTCCCTTCAAATAGCTTAGTGCACTAGCAAATTTGACACAGCCAGTGTTGTGTTCATTGGATCTCCACCAAATTTGGTTTGGATCATCATCAGACCATTTTGGCTATCATACATCTGAAATTTTATTTGCAAATTTGATGGCAAGACAACAGCAAGGATTTGAGCCTGTATCCCTGCAACCCACTGTTGTATTGACATGTAACTTCATATGTACAATTGACAATACCTTATTAATTTGGTGACAGCATTGCATTATTGTTACATTAAAAAAATGGCTTATTAACATGGAATTAAAGTGCCTAATGGAATGATTCATAATTACAATACAATGCAAATACAGTTTAAAAAAGATTTACATTACAGTTTCGCATAAATGAAAGCGTTTGAACTAGTTTCATAGGCCATATTTGAACCTGAATGGCGACAAAACTGGAGCGACCAGAATGAATGAAGCAGGCGCGGTGTTTGTGCGTTTTTTTTTTTTTTTTCGCTCGAGTGCAAAGGAAAATCAACACTCCTCCACAAATAAAAAAACAGATGTGCTGTGGTAGTGAATGATGGCTGGATCTGAAAACACAAATATCCCATCCTATTCTTACGCCAGAGATCAGATATAGCCTCGGATAGTCCTCGTCGAGCTGCTGATGAACGGATGAATGAGCTGCTGCGCGTGTATTGCAGTGCTATCAATTCTTCATGTAAAAGCACTTACAGTTGTAGCTACTCTTACCCTCCATCACACCGACAGCCATTTGCAGAAAGAAACGATATTCACTGTCAGTAAAATCAGAATGAGGATTCTTAGAGAAACCGACTCATGAACAGATCCACTATAGTAGGCTAGTAGCCAACAGCAACGAAAAGAATCTTAAGAAATGAAATCATGTGTTTGAAGACGATGATATAGGCTATGGATGCGTAATTCGTCGCTATATATTCAGCAGCAGACTTCTATAGCATGCATGCCAAATCTCATAAGGAGCGATGACTGATAATTTCACGAACAACCACCATCAAATATGACGCTGTGTTTGTAATTCTTAGTGGAGAAAATATTCAAACGCGTGGCAGTAAATGCATGTGAGCACAATTCTCATTCACACGATCATATACAATTTTCTCTCTCTCTCTCTCTCTCTCTCTCTCTCTCTCTCTCTCTCTCTCTCTCTCTCTCAGCATCCTTTTGGTTCCTCAGTTTGTCATCTTGAGGCTCAGGTGTGTCGATCTCTCTGATCTGACGACGTCAGCACATCAGAAAGCCCGTCTTTAATTCCCCTCCGCAGTGAACGGCACACTTGTGTTCACGAACAGAGATCGTAGCCTAGAAACAAGCATCACAGCATCACAGCATCACACAGCGATCCGCTCCGCTCGCAATCAATCACACGGCTTCTCGCTGTCAAATCCTAGATCTTTTACGAGGAGGAAAACAAATGCAAACCAGATGGCCCTATAGCGAATGTTGTAAAATAATCTGGCAGGAAAGCGAGCCTTGGTCTTACCTGTTTATCCCCGCCCTGGGTTCGAGGGATGCTCCAGCGCCGGCCGCTGCGCCATTGACGGGCTTCTGGAGCTGTCCAGAGCTCGGTGCTGAAACCGATATCCCCACCATAGTGGCCCCTTCACCGCCCTCCAGGCTCGCCTCGTTACCCATGGCTGGATCTAGCGACCAGGCCGATTATGTTTTATAATTGCAATAACCTCAGTGAACGCAATTATATAAAAGAAGCGCTCAGCGCCGATCTTCCTCCACCATCATCTCTCTCTCTCTCTCTCTCTCTCTCTCTCTCTCTCTCTCTCTCTCTTTCTCTCTCTCTCTCTCTCTCTCTCTCTCTCTCTCTCTCCTGCGCATTCAGTGCGCTCAAGCTCGGGTGGGAGGGGACACACAGCAACTACATACACGCCTCTAATGTATCTAAGCCATATATTTATTTATATACGCGTAACATTTAGGCTACTTCCAGCTCTCGCTTGTGGTGACATGAGATAAATACCATAAAGAGAGATTCGCGCTCGTATTGTGTTACAGAGTCACACTGGTCGTGTTCTGCTTGAAAACTAGAGCAGAAAATCTCGCTTCTCTTATTAAGCTATTCCCGCTGGCAATCCACCAGAAACCTTTTAGTCTTCCTTCTTCAGCACAGTCATTGTGGTTTACTGCGGTCTTATGAACTCTTGAGGAGATACAGTAATGGCTCACAGGAGGATTTCTCACTCTCTCTCTGTCTCTCTCTCTCTCTCTCTCTCTCTCTCTCTCTCTCTCTCTCTCTCTCTCTCTCAGTATAAAGCATCAGCTTTCAGAGCCTGCACGTCAGTTTCCATGTGAAGAGTGGGAACCGACTGAATCCCAGGATGCTTGCAGCACCATGATGGTGTTGCCTGGCACAGCACTTTATGTCTAGCCGAGCGCAATAACTCATTTTGTTCACCATGCATATCACAAACGCACTTTAGCGTGTGCAGCACATAGAAAGATTGCAGATTGGAGTTAATATAATATAATACAATATAGAGGTTGAGATTTGAAACAGTTGCTCTGCAGTTGCCTCATAGATTGTCAGTGTTTATTCTTAAATGGCCACGAGCGGACATCCCATTCAAACATAGATGTAAATAAATAAATGCAATTAGATTTTTAATTTAATAAAAAAATGTTATACATCAGGTAAGCATTGAAAAGGTTTGTTAGTACAATTAGCAAGAGATTTAGCTCAGGAGTATTGACTGATTTGAATGTCTTATGTAATGTCTGTCATGTTTTGCACAAAGTGTAGACTGGTTTTGTAAAGCAAGTGGGAATGTTCTTATCTCACTCAGGTAACTCTGGTTTAAAGGAGTGCTTTATAATTCAGCTCTAGTTAACTTAAGTTTTCCATGTTGTGTGTGTAACTACGCACATCTAAGCATCATGCTACAGCGACAGTCTTGATGGGACCTCGTTCTTTGGTTTTGCTTGCTCTTCATTTAAGGTCTTTATCTTGATTAATATCTTTTGATTTTGGGGTGAAATGTGACCTGGGCATTATTTTGTGAGTTAAATCTTATCAGTGGCAGCTCATCAGCCACAGCCTACACACGATTTTGAGGTGAAAAACAGAAGAAGGACAATTCAATTCATTTTATGTCTCTGAATGTGAATTTCTTGTTTGTAATTTCATTATTGTAAGACCGTAAAATATTACTCAAGTCAGAACCACTGCTGTACTTTCTTGTGAACATGTTGAATCTGCTGATGTAAAAAGATGAGTCTGAGGAGAAGGAGGCAGAATCCATAGCCACACACACACACACACACACACACACAAAATAAACAAAAAAATAAAAAATAATTGGTTCTTCAGCAGTTCTTTGGGGTGACTGAGGTGCTATATAGTGCCACTGCCATACAAAGTACCTTTATTTAGATTTATTCATTATCTGAAAGCTGAATAAATAATCTTTCCATTGATGTATGGTTTGTTAGGATAGAACAATATTTGGCTGAGATACAACTATTTGAAAATCTGGAATCTGAGGGTGCAAAAAAATCTAAATATTGAGAAAATCGCCTTTAAAGTTGTCTAAATAAAGTTCAATGCATATATTGCTAATCAAAAATTAAGTTTTGATATATTTATGGTAGGAAATTTACAAAATATCTTCATGGAACATGATTTTTACTTAATATTCTAATGATTTTTAGCATAAAAGAAAAATTGATAATTTTGACCCATAAAATGTATTGTTGGCTATTGCTACAAATATACCCGTGCTGCTTATGACTGCTTTTGTGCTCCAGGGTCACATATAGTCTTGCCGTACATGTGCAATCATTTTCTTTTTTATAATAATAAAAAAAGCATTTTACAGCAGCAAACAATCAGAAGTCCATAGTAGGAGATCACAACAGACCACTACAATTTAGCGTGCCTCCTCTATTTAAAACCCACCAGCCGCCATTGCATCCTGTTACCTTTTAGCATCACACAGAGAGCGAGCGCATACTTGAAACCCAAAGGTAATAAAAAGCCACACGCACACAAGATTGTAAATAAAACATATGACAAAAATACAATTTGTAAATGTGCACTGGCTAAACAGAAGATGCCTATAATGGTAAGATATGAATCACTGACATTTCTAGGTCAGCATTGCTCACAGAATTAGGTCACAGTTAAGGAAGAATGCTTTCCTCTTTAATACAGGAGTTCTTTTTAACACCAGTCTACTCTAGCCATCCAGCATATATTGCAGATAGAAAATGTGGTTACTTACAGATTTCCTTTAATTGTATGTTTTCATGTCAAACTCAATTTTAACATTCAAATACTCAATCTAAACATTCTTTCACAAGAACCCCAGTTTGGGAACCCCTGGTGTGATGTGTTTAATGCATGTAACATATGGGTTTGTGAAAATTGACTTTGATTTGACGATAGCATCTTATCACCTTCACATTTCCCCAGTTAGTGATAGCACTATTTTATTCTATTTAATTATGTATTTGAATTATTGTTTGGGAATGATTTACTGTTTTACATGGTTTGTTAGGATAGGGCAATATTTGGTTGAGATACATCTATTTGAAAATCTGGAAACTGAGGGTGCAAAAAAATCTAAATATTGAGAAAATATTGTGCAAATTGTGTCCTTAGCAATGTACAAAATATCTTCATGGAACATGATCTTAATATAATATAATATAATATATATATATATATATATATATATATATATATATATATATATATATATATATATATATATATTATATACTGTATAGATAGATAGATAGATAGATAGATATGTGACCCTGGACCCACAAAATGTAAGGGATAATCAACGGCTTGTTGTGCTTTAAAGGATTTTAAATACACAACATGGTGGCAAAGAACCACCCAAAGTGAAGCGGAGCTGAATAAATAATCTTTCCATTGATGTATGGTTTGTTATGATAGGACAATATTTGGTCAAGATACAACTATTTGAAAATCTGGAATCTGAGGGTGCAAAAAATCTAAATATTGAGAAAATTGCCTTTAAAGTTGTTCTTAGCAATGCATATTACTAATCAAAAATTAAGTTTTGATATATTTACGTTAGGAAATTTACAAAATATCTTCATGGAACATGATCATTAATTAATTTCCTAATGATTTTTGGTATGAAAGAAAAATCGATATCGGCAGACATATTTTAAATTAAACAGTATATATATTCTAATCAACCACTAACCCTAAACTCAAACTCTGGTAACCCTCTTATTTTATTTATTTATTTATTTTATTTTTTTTACATAATTTGTTTGATTATATAAGCTCCTGTATTCTGGTATTAAATTCAGTTTTCTTAGAAAGAAAGACCTTATTTTCAATGCGAAAGATGGTATGGAATTTGTTGGCAAAATTAAAGAGATAAGGACACCAGTGTTTTTCGTTGTTTCAATATATTTTGTCAAAACTTTGTTATCTAGATAACTGTCAGCTGTTGCTGTCAGACAGTCTATTAAGAACTCATCTGTCTAAACTAGCTTTGTGGAAAACTGGGTTTGTTTTGGCTAAAACATCCCCCTTTGTAGAACACTAAATGCTGACAAAACACCAAAACACAGTTGAATATAAGACGCAAGACATTTAACTGATGAGTAGTCAAGACAATATATAACCTATGATTTTACCCCAAAATTCAACATGCATGACATGAAATGGCAAGTGCAAATCCACATTCCAGTTGTTTCTGAGAATTGCAGCAATCCATTTGCTTCTATTTTCTGCAGCTTCCAGCAATCTGTAAAAAAAAAGCTCTGATTTCTTGTTTTAATTATTTGTACAGTCAATCACACAATAGCTCTAATCAATGTAAATGTCGTTCTAACTCTTGAAAATGCATTTTGCTTGGGTAATCACAGGCTTGAGTAAAGCAGCACAGGATTGCAATGCACCTGATTGGACCAATCGTGTCCTGTGTGAATGGAGCAACATCAACCATGTACCTACTCCATATGCAAGTAGGGCATGTAACTCAATGTGGGGCCTCATGACCAAATACAGGGCTCACAAAGCACTGGGTCTAAATCTCAGCTGTTTTGTGTGCTTCTGTTCCATGGAATAAGTGGAATAAAATTCAAGATGCTAAAGAGAAACTTCTCAGCAAAATGCATGTTAAAATAAGCTGCTGTCAACAAACTGCTTTAACATGTTTGATGGTACACAGACAGAAAAGAGGTAGAGCAGGGGACGGTGCAGAGGGTTGTCGTGAACCCACCTGAAGGGGCCCCGGCCTCAGCATGAGGTATTATGTAAGGCAGCTCTGCTTCTGTTTCCTGGTTTGTGAGTGCATCCTTCAGCGGACCCAATGAGAGCGCACAAACACAGATCACACACACCCACAGCAGACGCGCTCAAGGACACACGCTGGATGCATGGAGCAAAGCAAACCGAAAGCGGTTCAGCTGGGAAGCTCAACAGAGAACTCTATCCGGCTCATGAGCTCTAGTGTAGCTATCCAGTGGACAAACTGCATAAAACACAAAAAGAAGAGGAGGAAAATAGAAAAATGGACATCTTTACCCAGCGGTCTGCCATGTTATTGCTAAATGAGTCCTTAACAGGTATGTGACACAAACAAATCTTCAATGCAACAAAGACCCTTCGAATGCAATCAAACTTACCTTCTGGACAGAGAAAACTGCAACAGAAACAAACTACATATCAAATTCTAGTTAAATAATTCTAGTGTTGTGTAACTCAAGGAGGTCCAGACGGACCTGGAAGGGTCTTTGATTTTTCTCCTCATTTTGGTGAATGATCTCTGTGCTTTGATGAAGATGTTACTTGAGTCACTATCTACCATTGTAAAGTTGTGATTTCAACGATTAAGTGTTTCGAAGTGTTTTGGCCGTTGGAATTTTTTTTACTTTTTTCTGATGCAGATAGAGCTGGTTACACAATCCCATGGAAACGTTACAAGAGCATTTGGGCTGCTTTAATCTGATGTTTGTGACCCAGTGGCCTAGTAAACGTTGTTTGTCCCACAGTAACTGAACTCGTGATACACAGATGTAGAGGGATTCCACACCGGCAGAGAAGAGGTAACCAAAAAAAGACTGAAGAATCAAAAGTTAAGACACTTTGATCCACTTTTTCAAATAAAAATAAAGACGAATGAATAAATGTATAAAACGTAAAATTCAGCTTGATTTTCTCAGTTGTCATTCCTGTGTGGCACTGGTAGGTAAAATGCACGTTATGAATAATCTATCTTCATAAAATATATAGGGGTCCAGTAATTATTTTATTTTAGAGCCATAACAGCTAATCTGCAAGCTAGCAATCACGTGATTTATTTACACTGTGGGGTTGCCTTTCAGAATTTTGCACCTTGAGCAAAGAAGATGTGCAATTAACATAAAAAAAATAAAAATAAATAAAAAACCTTTTGCAATCAAGCATTAGAATAGCACAGATATGCTTGGATACTGTTGTTTGCTGGTGTTGGACCTTGCCTATTTTGACCATGAATGGATCTACAGCTCCATTGTTATGCCTGTCCGTTACAACTGCAAACTCAGTGAATGTATCCAACTGGGTACAGCTTAAACAGCACACACATGAAGATGTTCCCTTTCACAGGTTCACTTCGATGCTGCAGCAGGTGCCATCACCCCTCCGATTTTTTCTTCTTCAAGAAGCAATTTCTCCAGGGCATATGTGTTGCAAATTACAACAGTTATCTGATTTTAGTGCAGCTCGAGGAGCCGGTATGTCAGCATCAAGACATTTTTCTTGATCATCTCATCTGCAAGGACTGGGACAGAAAATGAACTCCTGGAAGTTCTACTGCCGAGGCAGCAGACTGTGTTTCTAGTGGTACAGACTCATAATCTATGCAGGCACGGTTGTCTGTTGTTCTGCACATGTCTGTCACATGTCTGTTGGCAATCTTACTTGCATTAAGCTGGATTCTTCCAGACATTCTCAACTGCTGCATTATTTTTAGGACAAACAGTATGACATATCACCCCGCAAAAATCGGTGCCAGTGGGGAATGCATTTGTGCCATATGTGGGCACAAAACAAGTTTCTGTTGCTGAGGGCAGTGCACTGATGGAAACTGGATTTTCTTTCAAGGCACAGACTGAGGCCCAGAGAATGGAGGTTGCACCCTCAGAGCTCAAGTCTGATTCGCCTGCAAGTGAACAGCTCAGTGTCCTCTTTGGTCCTCTCTGTCGTATCCACCACCTCTTTGTATAGATGATCTGGCACATGCATGGCTGAGGTCATGCTTTAATGCCTTTCCATTAATCAAACTGATCTTATCAGTTTTGATGAGGGTACAGAAAGACCATCTTCTGCTAGGGGCACAATGGTGTTGCTATCTCAAGTTTGGTTCTCAATCTGGTTTTTCACCCGGAGGCACCTCTTTAGGTGATCCCCGTCAGAACAGACCTGTTGTTTCAGGTTTCTGGAATCCTCAAATGAGAATGTGGAAACTTTGAGATTGACCCATAAACAGGGCTCTCGACTTGACTTGAGTCTTTCTTCTGCAATTAAGGAGACCATTTTGAGTGCTAGGGTTCTCTCCACTAGAAGTCTGCATGCACTGATGTGGAGAATATTCCTGTCCTGGTGAACAAATTGCCATGTGCACCGTTCACCGCCCGGTTAGTACTATTAGCTCATTAGCTGTGTTTTCTCTTAAAACCTATTCACAAAGCTGCTGAGACAAACTTTTACTAAGGAATAGAGAGCAGTCTTAAGGCCCGTTCACACCAAGGACGATAACTATAAAGATAACGATAAAGATATAGTTCTAAAAATCGTTCTCAATATTAAAGAATATTGGAATCACTTTCAGAACGATTTTTTCCAGCTGATAAACGATACAAACATTGACAGCCAATCAGAATCCATCCTGCTATAACGAGCTCGAGAATTTAAAGCTTCAGAAGAGCGTGCGCTTAGAATAAACAGAAGATATCGTTCACTGGCGTGGATGCTAATATCGTTATCTTTGCAGTTATCATTCTTGGTGTGAACGGGGCTTAAGAGTAAGGCCGGGCCTGACCTCATTGCTATGGATATGCACACAGTGATTGGCTGAGGGGAGGGGTCTCTGTCAAAGGTTTATTCATAGAAATATTGTAGAGTGCGATATTATATTGACATATTCAAATAAAGGTTGCCACATTCAAATCAAAATTTTAAATGCAGGCTAAGTGTCACCAATTAAACAAGTATCTGTTCAGCTAATTGTCAGCCTCTTACATATGTGCTTCTCATAGTTAATAAACAGCCTTTTAATTAACAGTAGAATAATCGTGGCTGATAGTAAGGCATGCTGCATGCAAATGTAAAAGGAAACCAAGCTGGACAAAAGAACAGCTGTTAGTTCTCACCCAACTGGTTAATAAAAACAAGGATGTAATTAAAAGAAAATTTAGTTGGAATAACCTCAAAAACCAATGGGCACAAATGAATTGTAGGCCCTACAATGATGTCTTTGCCCTCAAATTTTTATTACCGTAATGAGAAAAATCTAATTTTCATTATAGTAATACAACATTTCAGTTGTACACTGCAAAAATGACTTTGTAATATGTTTTTAATTAGTCTTTTCGGACTCGTTTTCTAGTTAACTGCCTAAAAATCATTTAAACTAATTTACTAGTCTATTGAATCTATTTCTAATTCTTTGTCATCAGTTAGGAAACTAATTGTGCTGTTTGATAGCAATCTTTCCTTCGAAAGCCATGTTTCATTTCAAGTAGCAAGTTGTGCTGCCAAAGGGGGATCCACAAGTTACGAAATTCAAGAGTTATATGTCTTGTATGTCTTTTTATACTCAAAATGTATTAACGTGACAATAAACAATTTCGAAACTAAACTACTGAGACAAAAAAAAAAAAAAAAAAACCCTTAATGTTGGTTGAATTTTATTGTTTGTATTTTATATTTAAACAAATCAATGTACAATATCTACATATTTTATTTACATCATTTTATTTGCCTGTTTTGGAAATACTGTCTCAATCACTGGGTTTTTGTGCTATCTGACGTTTTCCCTCAAGTAGATTGCAAACTATTTTCAGAGTAGTTCATGATTATTATTCACATTGTCTACTTTTGTAAAAATTCTAGTGGTGTCAAACGATTAATCACGATTAATCGCATCCAAAATAAATGTTTTTGTTCACATAATATATATGTGTGTACTGTGTGTATTTATTATGTATATATAAATACAAACACATGCATGTATACATTTAAGAAAAATATGTAATGTTTATATATTAAATATATTTAAATATAAATTATATGAATATAAATATATACATGTGAATACATGTAAATATTTTCAAAATATATACTGTATGTGTGTGCTTTTATATACACAAATATACACAGTACACAAACATATGTAAACAAAAACTTATTTTGGATCGTTTGACAGCACTAAAAAATTCATAATGCTGCTATTAAAATGCACAAGCCACTGGCCAAAGGCTTCCACTTGGTTTTGGTTTAGGTGAAAAACTTAACTTGAAAATGTACTCCTTTTAGACAAATTTTCAGCTGATAAAAAAAAGGCATAATATTTCTAGGCTTTGCGACAGGCATGTGTTATATGAGCAGGCAGACGGGGCTTTTGTTGATGCTTTGATTCTTTCCCCTGATTGTACTGGTGAAAGATTCAGTTTCATGGGTCTTCATTTCTCCATCCTCAGGTACTCCGTTCCCCTGAAGTTCACACAGGTGTCCCAGTAGAATGTGACATTCTGAACAATATATACATTGTTTCATATGTAACCTGAATTGATTTGGGTGAAATGTTTGTTTGTGTAGCCTGTATGTGACCCTGGAGCACAAAACCAGTCTTAAACCAGCAAAAACAAAACCAGTCTTAAGTCACTGGGGTATATTTGTAGCAATAGCCAAAAATATATTGTATGGGTCAAAATTATAGATTTTTCTTTTATGCCAAAAATGATTAGGACATTAAGCATGTTCCATGAAGATATTTTGTAAATTTCCTACTGTAAATATCAAAACTAAATTTTTGGTGAGTAATATGCATTGCTAAGAACTTCATTTGGACAACTTTAAAGGCAATTTTCTCAATATTTTGATTTTTTTTGCACCCTCAGATTCCAGATTTTCAAATAGTTGTATCTATTTTTTTATTTTTTACATAATTCAGATACATTTATACATGTGTAATATGCTTAAGTGTCAAATAATTGAATACATAGCCCCAAACAGGCGATGCTGACCATGTCTAGTTTTGTTAGTACAAAAGGTGAGAACAGAAGTCCAAAGGATATCGATGAAAATGAAGGCTGTGTTAATCTAAGGGATGTCACTCAAAAAATTAATAAAACACAAAGCAACAATTTACTCTGGTTTATTGTAATAACATTTATAGTAAAAAATATTTTTAATACATTTTGTACACAATGTTGCCTTAGATCTTTACTTTTGGAAAGGCATGAACAAAAAAGTTAAACCATAAAGTAAATGGAGGCTGTACACAGATGCTTAAAAATGTTTAACTTCATGTGAAATGCAGTTTAAGAAGCAAACAGGTGCATCTGCAATTGCAACCGTCAACTTCATCCCAAAGAGAAGCCAACACTGCTGCAGATCTGAGCACAGGTCAGAGGTACCACAGGCCTTCAGTCCTTTATGTGAATCGACGGAAATTATTGCTCATTAAACATGGTGCAACATCTCAATCCAATCAGTCAGCCGACAAAAGGGCCCTTAAAAGCGCTTTCTTGTAAAATGAAACCGATGCAATGGCTAACAAATCTACCATTCAAAAAGCAAAAATGGATGAACTAAACGTCTAAGCAACTAGATGTTTAGATGAAATCAAAATCGAGATCACCTGAGGAGTGCTGGGCAGGTCAAAGGTCGACAGCAAACATACATCCAGACGTACATATCTGCGCATGCAAATAGTGTATCGGAGCTACCCAGAACTCCTCTAGACAGCAGTCAAACAACACAAAACACGCTAATGTATGAATGCAACACGGGTGCACATGTGCCAAGTGTTGAAAGATGCCGCCCTCTCAAAATCCATCAGTACAAGTTCTTTAAAAATGATCCGATGTTCAAAGAGGGCAACGCTGTAGAAAGAACTTTACCAAAAACAAACATCAGACAAATTACATTCATTTCATATGAGATGTCCTTATATAAAACCATGTTTGTTTACAATTTTCCTGCAGGTCCGTAGATGTCATTTTTGGGGCAGCGTGCACATGGACCATCCACACCACGACCTGACACTCATCAGCTGCTGCCATCCTGTGACTTTCTCACTGAGCTTCAAGACGGGCTGAGCTCTTGAGGATCACTCGTTCAGGGAAAGGATTATATCATCATCTTCCAGGTCTGAGTTATCAGAGCTGTCTGCTACAGGAAGAACAGAACAACGTTTCAGAAAAACCAAAACTGCCAGAAAACAAATGACAGTAATGAAAGAAAAGCATCAAAAAGAGCATGCAAGAAATGAAACCAACATGAAGGGGAAGGACGTCAGAAACGGCCACAGCAAACAGCTGCTGATGTTGTATAACACACATCAACGTCAGAGTCCGCTCTTATAATTGATTAGAATCTGTGTCTGTTATCACCTGCTACAGGCCAAAAGTGAAGAATGAATATAATCTCAACCACATTGCTTTGAAGTAAGTTGCATCTCTAAATGTATTCACAGGATTTCCACGTGTTTAGCGTCACTTCAGTAGCTGTCGTCAATACCGATTGATCAATATATCACCAGCAACGAGGATACATTTTTCTGTTTGGATGATATAAGTGCGGTCACATCAGCGAGATTTGACATGCAAACAGGCCTATGGCTCATTGTCACTAGCACTGAGATGTACAGCGGGTAAAATAAGTACTGAACACGTCACCATTTTTCTCAGTAAATATATTTGTAAAGGGGCTGTTGTCATGAAAGTTTCACCAGATGTCGGCAACAACCCAAGTAATCCATACATACAAAAAACTAAACAAATGAGTTCAGAAATTAAGTTATGTGGAAAAAGTACTGAACTACTGAAATGTATTTAATACTTCATACAAAAGCCTTTGAGAGCTTCTAGACGCCTCCTGTTGGAGAAACTAGTGGCATGCATTGCTCAGGTGAGATTTTGGCCCATTCTTCCACACGGTCTTTAAATCTTGAAGGTTCTGTGGCCTCTTCTGTGAACTCTGACCTTTAGTTCTTATTTTCTATTGGGTTCACGTCAGGTGATTGGCTGGCCGTTCTAACAGCTTTATTTTCTTTCTCTGAAACCCATCGAGAGTTTGCTTGGCTGTGTTTGGGATCATTGTCACCCTTGTTTCATCATCATCATCCTGGTTCTGAAGCAGCTAATATTAATTTCCACTGACGAGGAGCAGGACTGCTTTCTAATTACTGATAGATTTCATCTGGTGTCTTAGCTTTCCATGCCTTTATGCGCCTCTCTTTCTTCATGTGTTCAATACTTTTTCCCTGTGTCATTCCACTTTATTACACAACTTAATTTCTGAACTTGTTTTTGTTTTCTTTGTATGTATGGATTACTTGGGTTGTTACCGACATCTGGTGAAAATTTCATGACAACAGCACCTTTAGAAATATATTTACTGAGAAAAATGGTGACGTGTTCAATGCTTATTTTACCCGCTGTATAAAGAACAGCTCACACAGAAGTCATTCAAACCAGACAGCATTTCTGCTGGTCAGCTCAGGGAACTCATCAAAACCAGTGAAATCTGTGTGCTGTGAAATAACTTCTACTGGAATGACTTTGATGGTGCAGTCACAAAAAAAAAAAAAAAAAATGTATGAACTAAATTGTGGAAAGCAGAGCTTTTGTTTTGATGCCACTGAGAATCGTTGCAGAGAAACCCTGGAAGTTCATCTTTAACTTGTTTCTAGGTTTCAAGCTCCCTTTCTCCCTCTCCATTAGTTTACTGTCTTTTTAACACTTTCCCCGCCATTCATGGATTATTTTTTTTTTTAAGTACAAGCTCTGTTCATTCTTTTAATATATTGTATGTTCAGATATTCAACCAACAAAATATTCTGTGAACCATGAAAGTTGTGAAAATGATCAAAAATGCTGATGACAACTTTAAAAAAAAAAAAATGCTGATGGTGCAAGAGTTAACGGTCCTGTTTAATAAGAAAAGGCAAGCATTATAATATACTGTTGGTATATTATAAACATGCAGTTATGTCATTTAAACAAGCCTTTGAATAAAAAAAAAACAAATTTAATGAACATGCCTGAGAGAGCAACTTTAAAGGGATAGTTCACCAAAAAAATGAAAATTAGCCCAAGATTTACTCACCCTCAAGGCATCCTAGGTGTCTGACATTCCTCTTTCAGACGAACACATTCGGAGTTATATTCCACATTGTCCTGTCTGTCCCAATCTGTATAATTGCAGTGAATGGTGCCCCTGTTTCTGAATTCGAAAAAAGAGTGTATCCATTCGTTATGCCTACGTCATACGCTCGACCGCCTTGTCGTGAACACGCTTGCTTGAGCGACTGGAAGCTGGACATTACAGTTTATAAAGTTTTAAGAATCGAGTTTTTCTTAAACTAACGCATCGTTTCGCTTCAGAAGGCCTTTATTAACACCCTGGAGTCGTGTGGAATAGTTTTATGATGGATGGATACACTTTTTTCGGATTCAGAAACAGGGGCACCATTCACTGCAATTATACAGATTGGAACAGACAGGACAATGTGGAATATAACTCTGAATGTGTTCGTCTGAAAGAGGAATGTCAGACACCTAGGATGCCTTGAGGGTGAGTAAATCTTGGGCTAATTTTCATTTTTTGGGTGAACTATCCCTTTAAATCATGTATATTCAAACTGGTTATGTCATATTTACGTCAATTCACCATGTACTGTATATATTATTAGTGATAGCTAGTCTTCATTTGAGAAAATGTGATTTCCAGTGACTTGCTTAATTAGTTAATTAAGGTCACAAGTTGTTTGTAAGTTACTGGTGCTAAATTCCATATTAATGCATACATAATTGTAACACTTAATTCTTAATAAAAATAATTTGTGTTTCAATAATTTCATGTTATTTTCAGCTCACGTGTGTTCTATAGAAATAAAAAGTTTTGCGTGGGGTTTCTGCACTGAGCAGCGCCAAAGTCCCTTTTAAGGAAAGTCCGTTCACTCGGCCGCCATATTTGCAACGCCTCCGGGCAGCTCAAACAAGACCAAGTCCTATCTAAATGAATGGGGGAATCCTGAAATCTCAAAAACTGCTCGCTGAACTCGCGATGAAATTACATATTTCAAATCAACAATAAAATCTGAAATGAACTGCCCCATGAATGTTGTTTCTTATGCTCAAATAGCGTTTAAAAAGCTTATTTTTCAGGCTGGGCCAGCCAATGCGCATGCGTAGCTCCAACGCGCTTATGACTGCGCATGCGCAGCTGCTGGTCCAGCCCCAGGTTTCTATGGGAACCGGAGCTTCTAACTGCCGCTGCAGTGACACAATGACTTTACCAATCAACAATTGGCTCTTTTATTTAGAAGGCGGGGCTATCCCGCCATATTGCGCATTGCATTCTCTCATTCATAAGTATAGGAGTGAACTGTCTTTGTATTTCTATAGTCTTTGGCAGCGCACGCGCGTGCGTGCGTGTGTGTGTGCGCACGCGCAAGTCGTCACTCACTGTTGTCTAGGACAAGCTCCACATCTCGCTCATTGTCATCAGAATCCTCATCATCGTCATCATCATCGTCGTCGTCATCATCATCATCATCATCGTCATCATCATCATCATCATCGTCCGCCTCTTCATCCAGCAGGCGAGCCACTTCCTCATCATCAGACGGAGAGAAATCCTGCTCGCCATCCTCCTCTCCGTTATTCTCGTTCTCCAGCTCTGCCAGCAGCGGGTCGGTGTCAATGTCATCCATGTCATCATCATCGGAGTCATCATCGTCGTCTTCGTCCTGATCATCCTCCTCCTGAATGAATCAAATGTCTTATGATTAAGATTAAAGTGAGCAGCCTCACTGATGCAAGAAGAGCAGATCCTAATTCCTGATTTCTAGAAAAACTATAAGTTTCAGTTGGATCTTAATAGTTTGAGTGGTACGATGCAGTGCATTTCACAAGCAGAAAAGGCGTGTTTTGTAGACTTTGCAAATTTTAATTTTAAAAGAATGAAGGCGGTCATAAACTAAAATGAACATCAAGTCTTTCATTGCATACTTTCACCTTGAGCTGAATAATGACACTATTGCCTTCTGTAGAGATGCTTTATAGTTATATATACTTGTTTCATAACTTTTTTTAAACCCATGTTATTTTCCATAACAAAGAACAACCATTGATAGCGAAGGTCAATGCATTCTCTTATTACATGTTTTAGAACACAACACAACAGTCCTAAAACTATTTAGGCTATACTGCAATGACTGGTCAAAAGCTTCCACAGCTAATAGTTAAAATAGTTTTGATATCACACAATTAATGAGTGAAGAATTCAGTTTGCTACACAGAAACTGTTAAAACAAATGATGTGGTTTGCATCAGTCTCACCTGATCTTCCTCATCCTCTTCCTCCTCAGCAAGTCTCTGGCGACCGACTTCATACAGCCGACACACAGTGTCCATATTTATTGAATCCTGATTCTGTTACACACATTCATATATAAAACACACAGAGTTTTGGTGTACAAGATAAATATATGACATGGATGTAGTGTTCAAATAAAAGTAGTAGAATCATAGCTTTGTAGAATTTATTTCTGTAAAGATATTTAAATTTCTTATTCGATGTTGTTAAACTGAACAAAAATAATAATTTTTTAAAAGTACAAAGTCCCAGAGTTGAGGTATCATTGGCATAACAACTAGCTAACTAAATAGAATAATTAATAAAAAATAAATAAATTATATATATATATATATATATATATATATATATATATATATATATATATATATATGTATATAAATAAATAAAAAAATAAAAAATATATATAATTTTTTTTTTTTTTTATTTATATATATATATATATATATATATATATATATATATATATATATATATATATATAAAATATTTGATAATAATAATAAACCATACCTCAATGACAGCAAGATAGCAGTCTTTAGTGTCTGTGCACAGGTCAAAAATGTTCCTCTTCACATCAATGGTGGCTGAGAAAGCAAACAGACCATCATCAAGATCTTCATCAGCATAAACAAACATTCAGCATAAACATTCTGCAGCTTTTACAAAAGCTGAATATATATGAACTGAGATGGAGAGAAGAGAGAATGAAGATATAGTCATACCGATGGGTTTATAATCGGTGGCATCAAAGGTCCTGAAGGACGATCCGAATGGACTCTTCATCTGCTGCTCCATCATGTCATCCTCATCGTCAGCCTGCAACATGGCTACAACACACTCCAGAACATCAGCAAAATGCCAGGACATCGAATGCCTCAACATGCAGGAGACATTTCATCCGAAGCAAGAGAGTATGCAATTTAAAGAATAAAACACATTCAACTGTGAAGATCAGGGCATTAAAAGTCAGATCAGCAGCATCATCACAACACCTGGCAGAGTCATAGCTTGGTGCTGCTGTCAGTGTGTGAACACTTAGAAAATTAATTTGAATTTAAGACATGGCACGCCGCTTCTCACCGAGTGTGACCACCACTCGGAGCAATCGGCAGAGGACGACCAAGAACTGATGCTCTGGTTGAGCTCAAGAGATCTTATGTGGAGCTGGGATGAACAACAATCTCTGAAACACTCCAATCCTGGCTGTCACAAACTGGCCAGACGGAAGACTCCCCCTCAGCGCAAGAGAAGTGAAACGCTGCTTGGTAACTGGAAACTGTGAGAAACAAGATTCTCTAGTCTGATGAAATGGAGTCTGAACTGTTTAACCAACAAGCATCATCTCTGGAGGAATCAAGGCACCACTGGCAGGAACCGGGGTACTGGTCATCGTAGAGGGAAAGCCGAACACAGCAAATTACAAAGATGAATAATGAAAAGATGGTCCAGAGTGCTTGGGACCTCAGACTGGGCTGAAGGTTTGCCTTTCAACAGGACAATCACCCTGAGAAAGCCAAGACAATACTGGAGTGGCTTGGGGATGACTCTGAATGTCCTGGAGCCAGAGCCCAGACTCGAACCAAAACAAAGATCTGGCAATGTCCACCGGAGGTCACATCCAACCTGACAAGGGTTTGAGACGATCTGCAGAGACCAATGGCAGAAAAATCCCCAAGTCCAAGACTGTAAAAACAAGCTAAAAAAAAATTGAGGCTGTAAACGCTGCCAAAGATGCCTCAAACAAGTACTTATTACCCCAAGAATTAAGGGTCTGAATACTTATGTCAGGTTCTGCTTTGTCATTATGGTGCATGGAGTGAAGATTGATGTAATTTAATTTAAAGCATAACAGCATAAACAAAAAGTGATTTGAATAATTTATCAATGCACTGTCTGTGTGTGTGTGTGTGTGTGTGTGTGTGTGTGTGTGTGTGTGTGTGTCTCTCACCTCCATAAATGACAGTTCCATTGTTGTTAAAGACAATTCTACACTGATCTAGCGCTGGTACTGTGTGAAGAAGATGAAACGTCCTCAGATCCCACTGGAGCGTGAAGTTAAAGCAAACAGCTTCAGAAACAATGCAGCAAGAAGAGGTTCAGTCTTTAAGCATCTCATGTATCTCAGTAACACTTCTCCAAATCGATAGCACCCTTTTCTACAATAAATTAATTGTTAATTAAGGAATTACCAAATTAACTAAAACCTCTAACAACAACAGAAGAATCAGAAAACAAACACCACCATTAAAAAAACACTCAGAATAACAAGTCGCAGCCAGTGGTTCGTTGAGCAGAAAAGGATACAATCTCTGTGTTGATGATGACCTCTAAAGCATTGGGATGGAAAACGCCGCTGATGTTCATGTTGAACTTGTCAAACTTATGGATGGCCTGAGAGGTGCGGACGTCCCACATGACACCGTCATTCAGGACCAGGTCATCCGTGGGGTTAAACGTGGCACAGTTGCGCTTGTAGTTGTTGGCAAGGTCAGGGTTATTGAGGGTCAGGAGTTTCTGTCCAGTCTGAATGTCATATATCTGCAGAAATACACAAAGATGAATGACAAAGCTGCTCACAGGCTGGAACATGTTATACACAGTTGAGGTCATAAAGTTACATACACCATGCAGAATCCGCAATCATAAAAACTGCATTTATATGCTGTTATATTCTAAATCAGAGGGTCAGTGAAAAACAACAAACACAAAACTGAGTTAAGTGTTCAAGCGAAGGTAATGGTAAAAGGGTGACTTGCATGTGCGATGTGTTCTTTTGTTCCTATGACTCTGTCCTGAGAGAGTTTGCTGAACTCCACATAATGATCATCCAGGAATGAATGCCTAGAAAAAAAGGGGGTGATCAATGATCAAAAAAAAAAGCAAAATTATCATTTCAAGTTTTTAACAATTAGTTAATCACTTATGGGCATGCTGACTCACTTCATGATAAATACGGACTTCATACCCCACAGCGCTGACAAAGGATAACTCCAGGAAGCTGAAGTCAACAGCAGGGAACCGTCCTGACACACAGACAATATATCATCATCTACCATAAAAACGCATTTACACAGCATGAATCACTCGAACTGCCAAAGCATATCAAGCTCTGCCTTACTGGACCATGCCAATCAAATCCCATTATATACTGCAATTACAGGCCAACTATAAAACCACAAAACTCATATGCAACATCAGGGAGAATCTATCATAGCCAGGGTACTTTTTGAAAGGTGTTAAAGCACAACTAAAAGCGCACACTAAAAAAAAAAAAAAAATCAATTAAAAAAAATAAAAAATTCAAATGTTCTACTAACCAATGTAAAAAAAAGTAGCCTGAACAAAGAATTTTTAGTAGGAGAAGTCTGTTTAATTTGTGTGAACTGAACAAAAATACTCGGTTGTTTTGTTTACCTTACTTAGATACTCAAATATTTGTTCACAACGTATCCAAATGTTCTCTCAACTTTTGAAGTTGAGTCATCTGAACAAAATTTTACATTGAACAATACTACACAAGTTCCCAGCATGCATTGCAGCTTGAAAACATTTCACGTTCTCACCATGTTTGAGAATCGTGTGCTGAGGTACTGTATGTGTGTATCTCAGTGCAACTAGTTTAATACATTTGTCTATCAGCATAAATGTTTGCCTTTAGTTTTAAGAGGCAAATACTAGACATTATGTAGAAGGATTTGAAAATAAACAAATCTAAAAGAAAGATTAGCATTGCTAAATCTTTTAACACTCAGTAGACTGACTTTTATTCATTAGATGAACTAAAGTTTTTAAGTTGTTGGTTGCTAGTTGAGTTAACTTAAGTTGAGTGCAATAGGTTGCCTTATTTGTTTTGAGGTAGGTCAACTTTTTTTTTGTTGTTTTTTTTTTGTTGTTTTACAGTGCATGTTGTTGTATTAGAACCCTGGGCCAAGAAAGTTCAAGATGCATGAATGAGTGTGTGTTTACTCTGGAGGGCTCCAGGTGTGTGATGGCTGAGCTGTGGCAGCTGTAGCTGGCTTCCTCCTGTCCGCTGAACACATTGTAGAGTTTGAGCTGCCCGGTGCATGTGCCCAACATCAGGAAACGCTCTCGTGCTGAGAACGCACAACACATGAAGCCACTCTCATCCTCCTCAGCCTCCCTGAACACAGAGATCGGCCGAAACCTGGACACATGGTCACAAACCGCATTAGATTAGCAAGATGAAACTCAAGATGGGGAAAAAGAAAAGAACTTAACTCATTAATAACAACATGAACAAACAATACAGATAGAACAGTGCTGGACTTGGCTACTGACTAGAGATGCAATGGTGTAAAAATTTCTTATCACGATTATAGGTGACCAAAATAATCACGGTATTGTTCAAATGTGCTGGAAATGTTCAAAAGGTACTGACACAATCGTTTCACCAAGCTTTATATTTAAAAATCAACAAACAACAAATAAAATGACTAAAACAAACAAAAAACATGATTGTTTGTCCGTATTTTAGATGACAACATGACTGACAAAAGTTTCTAATAACGCAGGAACTGTTCAAATAAAACTTTGAAAAGGTTTCATAAAATGGCAAACATCACATTTCAACCTTTAAATAAAGAAAAGGGTTAAGTCAAAATGATAATTGATTAATAAATGATATGTATTTTACTCCATGGTCTGTCTGAATACTGGATTCTGATTGGCTGGCAGGTGTTGATTAAATTTGTTTAATTGCACAGGTAGTTCCAGGTCAGTTTAATCACCGTTCCATATTAATGCGCTGCTTTAATTGATGCACACTAACCAACACACATCACTCGCGCACACACACACACACACACACGGAGAGAGAAAGAGAAAGAGAGAGGTCGGAGATCGCAAATTGTGCGCACACACACACATAAACTTGTTGATTTTTGTTACAAAAATAAAAGATAGATACTAGATCGGTACATTATATTCCCCAGCAACGAGGTGATAAAATGGCTGTTTTTGAAGTAACTGTTTGTAGAGAGAGACGCGCAGACGCAGCAAGCAGGTACACACAACTGTCATCTCTCTCAATCGACAATTAATTGAAATACATGCTATAATTCATTCAAATAAATGTAGTCTTACCGCACTATTTCATCTCTGTGTCTGATTTGAAGCTGGTAGAATGCTAGTGCTAACGAGCCGTAACTGACAAAAATAACCGTCATTTTTACCCATTCGTTCAAATATTGAGCTGAAAAGAGTAATACAAGTTTTAACTTGTTTAAAACTTGGCAAATGACCATGGAATAAGCGGGATAATCAATGGCTAGCCGTGCATTAAAGGATTTTAATGCACTTCGCATCGGGTGGTTCTTTGCCTCCACGTCGTGCATTAAAATCCTTTAATGCACAGCTAGCCGTTGATTATCCCTTACTTATCAGAATTGTTTAAACGTGTGCAATCCACATAAGCCTTTTATTTTTTTTTTAATGAACCGGTCAAAATTTACAGCTGGGCTTGCAAATTCGGTCTGTATTTTGGCCAGACAGAAACCGCACACAGGCTGAATGTGACTCTCTGTAGATCCACTCTCTGACAGCAGGTGGCGCTTATGGAGCAGCAGAATTACAGCAGTTACCCAGTTAAGCAGCATTGCAATTAAGAACACGAATTTATTAGGTATTACATGGAGTGAAGATGAAAAATGCCATTGAATCTTTTCTGAAGACAGTCAAAACCTTCAGAGGTTCATTTCATATATTCATTTGTATAATTCCTTTAGCACTCTTTTAACCCTTGTGCGTCAATTAAAAAAAAGTTACACAGGTTCATAGAGGACAAAAATGTCCATGTCCAAAAACTGTCATAAAAATTTTAAGCTTGGGAGTACAGACTTAAGTTTGGTCTCATTTTAAAGAAGATCCTTGACAGATTATTGTTGAAGTTGTAAAAAATGTAAAACAAAAGTTAGAGGTTTAAGTTTATGAAAATGATTTAAGCAATTTTTTATATAAAATGCATATTTTATAAAACATGTTGAATACAAAAATTGCAAGAAAATCAAAGCCATAAATCTAAAGTTATGTTCCAAATTTGAGGTTGATCTCTCAAAAAATGAGCTTTTAGTAAGATTTTGTTTGGGTGCAGTCCCAAACTTTTCCCATTAGATTCCAGCAAAGCTCCGCTGGCAAACACACATTTATTTTTTAGGACACACATATAAAACCACACTCCGACATCCATACCAACACACCCACACAATTATAGCTGCATAATTTATCCAACTGGCTCTATAATACAACAAAAGCAGAAAATAGGAAAAATGTGAGTATTTGCTTTACATGCCAAACCTGAGAAAATGGCACCATCTGGTAAATAAAAAAAATTGAAAATAAATAATTTTGAAGCCTTGCCAACAGAATTAAGCCTATTAACAAAGACTGCATCATTTTATAGTTAAATGGCCCTGGGATTAAAAATTGCAGTTTAGGTTTCAATGAGGACATTTTTGTCCTTAAGGTCCTGAGGGGAACTATTTTTTTTACCTAGTGTAAAAAAGATTTATTAAAGGAAATGAGGGTGCAATATTTAAATTTCAATAAAAATACACACCTGTGCCAAAATTTATGCAGTTGGCATTAACACAGGCAAAATGATAAAAATAAATAAATAAATAAATAAATAAGTAAAAAAAAAAAAAAACCTGAAAAGGACAAAAATGTCCATAAGATCACACAAGAGTTAAAACTTTGCATCTTTCTGCCATGTTTTCATGCAAAACGAAACTACTCTGCGTGCTGTGCGCATGTAAGACTGTTACTGAAAACTCTGCTTTATATTTATTAATCCTGAGTTGTTCAAATCACGGTAATCGAATACGGTTTTAATGATACTTAATATTTGAAATGGTAATACTAACTGTGGGGAATTTTATCTTGATTTATCGTCAAACCGGTAATCGTTACATCCCTACTACTAACTGACTCATATCTTCATATCTGATCAAAGCATCAGTGTGATCTCACAAATCAGTGTAACTGTACCTGCTGAAGATAAGATGCCTGTCAAAACAGCCTCCATCAACCCCACCGTATTTGGGGTAGACGACCCTGCGTGTATGGCGAGGAGTGAAATTGGTGGGTGCCTGGCGTCTCTGCTTGGACTCTGGGCACTGATGCGGCGTGAAGAGGCTGAAGGGAGGACATGTCGTCACTGGGTTCTTGCATCGGGCGTGCTGCTCTCGTAAATACTCGGTTATGATGCTGGAAATGAGAACACATGATACATTAACACCAAACTCAACTAACAAAATATGATTGTCCCCCCAAAACTTCATGTTTCAAATGTGGGAATTCTTCGGAAGGATATGGAAAGCAGCAAGTGCTACAAAAGCAAGTAACCACACATGGTTTGACAGATTTTACACATTGCTTCCAGTGTTCAGAAATAATAGTGCCTATCCTACTTTCACAGTGTCATCTAATAATTCCTGACATCAGAAGGGCTTATTTTTATGCAAGCTCAACTAATTTTACTGGATAGAGTCACTGTTCAGTAATATACAACTGACAGAAAAATTAATGGGTTAGTTTCAACCAAGAAGAGAAAAAAAAAAAAAAAGTAAGAACTGTTTACCATATTTGAAAGCCTAAATTAAACCCGTTCCTTGTGTAAAGTGATATTTTTTCAGAAGACCTGGATCAAAATGCGATTAGATCAACTTTTTGTTGTGTGGTTTTGTGGACTTTCAATGGAGGAACAAAAACGATGCAAAAATATTAAAAATGTCTTCAATTGTGTTTCAAAGAAAATGACGATTTCTGATGCCAACCCCTCAGAGGACCGCAGACGATGCAAACCCTGAAACAACATACAGAACTACCAAATATTGCTATAAGTTTGATTTCAATATATAATAATTGCTGTTAATAGTGTTCATCATCTGCTTGATTACATCTTTAATTGATTTTTCCGTACATTTCTGCCATATGTACATTAAGTGACAGTCACCAATGATAAGCTACTACTAAATATATTGTAGAAACTTAATTTTCTGTACAGAACTTTGCAACGATTTGTATTGTGAAAAGCGCTATACAAATAAACTTGAATTGAATTTAATGATTTTCATTTTTGGGAGAACCCTTTAAATGGATTGTCTTTTTCTTTCCTAAGACAACATTAGATGAAGCGTTGAAAGAAAACTATAAATGCATTTAACAACACCCTTTGTTTAAGACCAATAGTACCTATTCTCAAAGTTGCTGATTACCAACAAGGGCAGTCAAGTGTTTGCTCAACTCATGGAGTCATTTTTTGCAGCAAGGAGGAACTTTCTAGTTCAAAGAGTTACAGCACGCTTTCACAGTACAATGCAGACATCATAACTTGATATGGGCATAAAAACTTGGGTATGAAAGACAGTCTGAATGAAGGGAAGCACACCTGTCTAGAGTTGGTGGAGAGGGCAGATGTCTGTCCAGCTGCTTTTTCATGGCTGGACTCTGGCTGAAAGCACCATGATCAGATTTCTGCCGCAACACTTTTGGCTTCTTCCCTCCCGCAGCTGCACACGGTGACTGCCGCTCCCGCGAGAACACGATGCGTCCGATGAGCGGAGAGCCATTACTGTGGTGGGAAACTGCAGGGGGCGGTGGAGGGGGCAGAGCCTGTGAGGTGGAGGGGCGGGGCTGGTGATGAGGAAGCGTGTGGGGGGTGTGGCCTCCCAGACGGGCCACGACTCCGTTAGTGAGCCGAGGAGTCCGTGGGATGCTGGCGGCAGGAGAGGGAGGCGTGGCGGCAGAAACGGGCGTGAACGGTGGCACACTAGCATGAGCCAGAGCATGCAGCCCCATGGGCAGCTCGGCTTCTTTCGTCAGTGCTGTCGCTGTGTCCGTGAGACCTTTAGACAAAAGATGATTCCGAATAAGCAACAGAAGCTCCTTCTCTGGAAACGAAATGCGTGACTGTGCCACCACACTAGCCCGCTGCAGTCGCGCCAGGGAAACATCTGTGCCGATCAGCAACGGCTTTCCGGACACTCGCTCTATGAGTTCTGCTGCATACTTGCAGAAGCGCACATGCTCGCTGCGCTTGTCCTGAAGCACAGGCTCTTTCATCAGCTGCTGGATCTGTCCGCTGCTGAACAGCGGGAGCTTGCTGATGATCTGTCGCACTGCGGCGCTACGTGCCAACCCGACTAAGGCTTTGCACGCTAGAGCACGAATCTGGTCAGCATCGGTGATTGGCATCTTGATGGTGAGCAGGGACAGCAGGACTTTAATACCATTGTTCGACTGAACCACGTTCCACATCTTGACCAGGACGCTCTCGCTGGCGCGGTGGGTCTGTGGCAGACGGCGACGCGGAGTGCCCGAGATAAACTTGCCAATGCTAGAGACGCGTTTGTCTGGAGCGCAGACACAGTTTATGATCACCTGCAGGGCCGACTTCTGGATTTCTGCGTCATTTACAAATACTTCACCCTCTGCAACGACCAGCACTATACTCATACCTGCAGAGCACAAAAAGCAGATTATCGAGGGTAGAGTTTCCAAACAAACTTAAAATAATGCATGCATCTCACATTAAGAAACACTGCCATTTAATTAAACATACTGCTGTGCACACATTCAGCTGCAAATCAGGGTAACCAAGTTTAAAGTACTCATGCTTTATCACTATGTACTGTACAGTTGTGGTCAATTTCACAGTATCTGCAAAATGTTAATTTTACCAAAATAAGAGGGATCATACAAAACGCATATTTTTTATTTAGTACTGACCTGAATAAGATATTTCGCATTTACATAGTCCACAAGAGAAAATAATAGTTTAAAAGTAAACAATGCATTAAGAGCCTGGAGGTGAAAACTTTTTGAATTTATAGATCGGGGTAAACTGAACTTATTTGGTCTTCTAGGAGACATGTAAGTATCTTCTGTAGCTTCTGAAGGGCAGTACTAAGTAAAAAAAAAAATATGGTATTTAGGCAAAATAAGAAAAATGTACACATCTTCATTCTGTTCAAAAGTTTTCACCCCTCGGCATTGTGTTTCCTTCTGGAGCATCAGTGAGTGTTTGAACCTTCTGTAATAGTTGCATGTAAGTCCCTCAGTTGTCCTCAGTGTGAAAAGACAGATCTCAAAATCATACAATGTTGGAAAGGTGTCAAATATGAAAAAGATGCTGGAAAACCAAAGAATTTATGGGACCTAAAGGTTTTTTCTAAAGAACAGCAGGTAAACAAACAAACAAAAAAAAAAACAGCTGTGTATTATCCAGGTAACAACACAGTATTAAGAATCAAGCATATGTAAACTTTTGAACGAGGTCATTTTTATACATTCAACTATTATCTCTTGACTATATGTAAACATTGTTTATGTGAAATATCTTATTCAAGTCGGTACTAAAAAAATTTTGTAGATACTGCAAAGTCTGTCAAGACATACAAATTAGAGGCCAACTGATATTGGATTTTGCCAATACGATAATGTTTAAAGAAAGGCAATAAACAGATTATCTTGCAGAAAATAAGTTCTATAATGAATTAGTTAAATTACTATCTTAGTCCTTCATGTTACGGGGTGGCACAGACAAAAGCTACAAGTGCTTGTGCTGAATTAAGTGCCAGATACAGTTTGTGTAATCAAAATACCAAAGGATTTTATGCATAATGTAGGACTTTTAAATATAAGCAAGCCTAAAATACACCAGAACCCTTATTATGAAATGTCTACACTTTACTGTTAATTTTAAAAAAAAAAATGAGATAAAACATGCACTCTTACAAATATCTGCAACATATTACAGTATTGTTCATGCTATTTCTTATATATAATTCAATACCAGTACATCATAAGCAATCAATAGAGATGTGTAGTATTCACTGATTGTGAACTGCTCTGAAACAAGCCTGTAGAACAGCACTCACATTTATCTAATTCAATCATAGTTTAGTCTTGTACACTGAATCCTTTCTAAATGCCCTGCTCTAGTGTAGGCTGTCATAGCCTAGGATTAAGAGGTGCGAACTAGAGCCCGACCGATATGAGTTTTTTGGGGGGCCGATACCGATATTAGGGCGTAAAAAAGGCCAATATCGACCGATATTCTTTGTGTATATTATAGTACAGTACCAGTCAAAAGTTTGGACACTTTCCCATTCCGGTGTCCAAACTTTTGACTGGTACTATATATATAGAACACTATTGTATATACATAAACACATTTATTGCAATGATCACTCAAATGTGGTGATCAAACGCTTATAATGACGTGACAAAGATATGTAATGGAGGCAGAGCATTTAACAATTTAACAATAAACTTTATTATCCAAAATTAGTCTGACATCAGTGCACTGAACAGTAAAGGTGAAGTTTATTTAACTTTATTTCAATTCAACTTTATTCCGTTGAAGTTTTTTTTCACTTCAGAACATTCATTCACGGATTTGCGCCACTGTCTTCACACACAGACAAAACTTACTAGAGAAGTGTGAAGTGTGACATATTATACCACTGTAAATAAATACAATTTAAATTCACATCTCGCGCACTTTAATGCCCTTTGAATGTAACGTGTACATTCCCTTGGAACTGGAATCATGGCGGAATATCATGTGAAGTCCACTTCGCAGGGCACTTACGGTCGAATAAGACAACGCTTGAATGCCGCAGCCTGAACAAGAGACCTCTTTACTGAAGTTAAAGTGTTGGCTGATGTCATTATCTCGCCAACGCGGAGGTGGATCTCCAACAAATTCAGGGGATCCCTTCAGCTCGAGGAGCCCTCTCGAACGCCACCCTCCGCGTCCTCGGTAGCCCCCCGGGATCGCCAGATCGGTCGGCGCCCGACCACGAATCTTACCACCCGTAACTCCCAGACCCCGGGGGCTGTCAATGCGGGGGTGGTCTCATTCGAAAGGGGGCCTCGAGACGTACACTCGATTCGGCATTCGAGAGGGTTCCTCGAGCTGAAGGGATCCCTCAAATTTGATGTGGATCTGCCGCGCTATTACAGAGATATGGCCATTCAAAATTTCAATGGTATTCCATACACTTAAGCTTTAAACCGTTTCATCTAGGTCGTCAGTAGCAAACAATGGAGCGCACTCTGCTGGACAAATTATGTAATTACACCATATACAAGCATTTTATCTGCGTTTTATGTTCTGTAAAAAAAAGTTCATATTGATGGCATATCGGCGGCATATTCGCCGATACCGATATATCTGCGACAGGCTCATATCGGCAAAACGATATATCAGTCGGGCTCTAGTGCAAACCCCTTTCAAACTGACATGAAACACTGCTTCAGTTATGAAAGATTTAAATAGAAAATGACCCGGGGTTAAGCACAGTGTGAAAAGTTTCCTTCAAATGTCTGTGCCATTAAACTAGACATGTTATTATACAGGGAGACTGTTATAAACATGTTAACGGTTAAACTAACTCTTGCTATATATTTTAGAACATAAGTGCCTGAAGATGGGCTTGTTTAAGTAGAAGCAACACGGTTCATGTGTTTTTCCAAGTACATTAATCACCAGAACAACAAATTCTCACCAACAGTGGAGATAGTGGAGCCATTCTCATCCAGCACAGCAACGTTCTCAGACAACAGCAGCTGCGTTTTAGGAATGACTGTCAAAATGCTCAAGATATCCAAAGCGTACCTCACTGTGTCAGCCCTGAAACACACATTCACCAGAAGAAAGGTGCATTTAGTAACGTTTTTAAAAAAGGTTAAAATCGCGTACACAGGTATGACATGAAATTAATACTTCAGCATGGGGCAGGCGATATACCAAAACTTCACATTATCAGTTCTATAACGATTAAGCGTTCCAACAGAAAGTGCTGTGCACGAAATCAAACAAACACCACAAGCCTTTGAGACATTTTAATTAGTGCCGTCAGTCGAAATTAACTAATTAAAGTGCACATTTTTTCTGAAATGGATCGCGATTATTCCCACCTAACATTATAGTTTTTAAATATACTTTTATATTTCAATAATTTCACATTCAATCTTCAAATTAATGTAGAAACAAAGACATTATATTTTTAATATTCGTTTAATTGCATCTTTTAAGACTGAAGGTGGGTATCACTGTCAATACTTAGGGATGTGTATCGTTTACATTTTATCGATAACGATACCGCTTATCGATACCGGTACTTATCGATACTATTTGGTGCAAAAAGGTGAAAAGTTGTTGAAAATTTCAAGTTATTTTATTACTGCTGAACTTTAGCAACTGTATTAAAGTTCTTCAGTCAGGAGCAGTGGGTTATTTTTCTCTTTGTGTTTTATTTTATTGACATTAAAGGAATAGTTCACCCATAAATGAAAACTGTGTCATCATTTACTCACTCTCAAGTTGTTTTAAACCTGAATGAGTTTCTTCTGTTGAACAAAAGTTATTTTGAAGAATGTATTAATGTTTATTCTTGTGCTGAACAAAAAAGAAGATATTTTAAAGAATGTGGGGAAACCAAACAGTTGCTGCTCCCCAGTGACTTCCATTTTTTTTTCCTACTATCAAAGTCACTGGGGACCATGCAACAACTGTTTGGTTACCCACATTCTTCAAAATATCTCCTTTTGTGCTCAGCAAATGAGACTACATTTACGTCTGTTACTCCCACACCACTCTTAGCAGTTCCTCACCTGCCGTAGTATGTTCTCCAGTCACAGGCGATAGAAATGAGCTGCAAAAGGAGCTGCACACAGGATAGTTTGTGGAAGAACTCGGCAGGCTCCCAGTACAAACGCGCCGGTCCAAACTCAATCAGGAACTCCACCATCTCTACCACCTGCTCATGGGTGTAGGAGCAAGCCTACAAAACATTTACACAGGGGAAAAAACTAATTAAAACTTCAACACAATCTACAAGCATTCCCAGAGACCTAATTTTTAGCTTGCAAAGCAGGACTTTGGCCTTGCACAAACTGACAAGATTTCCAAGTTTAACTTCTTTCCTAAATTCTTCTAGTCACTGAAAAGTAGCACGGGACATCACAGTGAGAACACAACCACTAGTGTTGGGGAAAGTTACTTTGAAATGCAATGCATTACAATATTGCGTTACTCCCTAAAAATGTAACCGTGTTACTTAGTTACTTTTTATGGAAAGTAATGCACTACATTACTTTAGTGTTATTTTTTCTCATCAGTGCTGGGCTTGCTTGTTGATTTTAATATACAAAAGTTCTATTTTTGGCAAATGTAAAAGCCCTTTCACACCAAAAGTGGAATGAGTAAGCCTCAGGCTGAAGGAAATGTAAATATGTCTGTACAATAGAGGGTTTGCTTAAACCTTTGTTGTGCATTCTGGATTACATGAGGAAAAGGATACAGGAGAAGAAAGTTCAACACTCTTCAGCAATAAAAAAAAAGAAAAAAAAAAAGAAAAATATTGATTATCTAATGTAATTTTTTGTTCATTAGTATGGTTGCATTGGATCACTGAAGGTGAACAGCAAAGACATTGGTTAATAAAATAGGATTTTTTTTTTATTATGTTATTTCACATTTAATTATTGCAGGTTTGCATCATTTTGAGTTTGCATTGCACTTTTTAATTATTTTGAGGAATACTGAATCTGTTTTTTTGCAAGTGAGATGAGCAAATGCATGTTGACATTTAGTCTACAACTACAGTAACATCAAGTTTACACAGCGCACACAACGCCTCTGCACTTACTCCCGATTTCTCTTAACACGAGGACAGGACAGCTGTCAGTAAATAATGTGAAAGCAAAAAGTAACTGGTGCTACTTATTTGAAAAAGTCTGATATTTTCTTGTAAATTAAACAGTAATGTGTTACTTTACTAGTTACTTGAAAAAAGTAATCTGATTACGTAACTCGCGTTACTTGTAATGTGTTCCCCCCCCTAACCCTGACAACCACAAAGTACATTTCAGACAACAAACCATACACAACATAATCAGGTAGCACAGTGATGTGACTGTTGAAGAAGGTTCTAGTTGTAGTAAGGACCTGGCAGTGTAATGTATTACAGCGGTAGTGTGTTAAACTGAGGTACCTTGTAATAAGGCTGCGGGTGTATCAGCGCTCCTCCCTCTGTTCGCTGCAGCGACTGTTTGACCTGCTCGACTTTAATGGCCAGGTGAGCCTCAAAATACCTGCGCAGCGCCATGCAGGTGTGTTTTGCAGTCTGTCTGCTTGAGAAGATCTCATCGTCGCTCAACAGCGCACCCTGGTCCTCTGGGTTCAAAATCTCCAGAGTGCTAATCTAAAAAACACAAACAGCCTGTGAGAAAGAGGACAGAGAGTACTAAACACTGACAAAACAAACTACAACAGAGTTCAGGAAAACTGCATCCAATCTGTGTGTCTGTCTCAATACCAGTCTTGATCAGATTAGAATATCTATCAACATTTATCATCTATTACTCTTGTACGTGCAAATAAACCCAAACCTTTAACAACATTATTTTGGTAACGTCATACAAAATAAGTACAAGAGAGAGGGGAAAATATTCTGTCCTTCCAACACAATCTGCAAAATCTAAACACACCAAAACCATTTAGGACACAGGAAGAAAAGCATAAGCCTTATACTACTAAATATGGAAAAATATTAATTCAAAATAATAATAATAATAATAATAATAATAATAATAATAATAATAATAATAATAAAAGAGGATGCTTTAAATTGATCAAAAGTGATGATAAATACATTTATAATGTTACAAAAGATTTCTATTTCAGATAAATGCTGTTCTTATGAACTTTCTATTCAAAGAAACCTGGAAAAAAAAAAAATCTACTTTATCAACATAAAGGTTTTTTGAGCAGCAAATCAGAATTTTAGAATGATTTCTGAAGGATCATGTGATTGGAGTAATGATGCTAAAAATTCAGCTTTGAAATCACAAGAATAAACTACATTTTAAAATATATTCAAATAGAAAACAATTATTGGTTACACTTTATTTTAAGGTGTCCTTGTTACAGTGTAATTATACATTTAAGTACTGAGCAATATTAATTAACTACATGTACTTACTATATGGTTAGGATTAGGGTTTGGCTTAAGCCTGTGTTATACTTTCCGTGTGGTCAATCCGGACGCGTACACGGACAGGGCGGACTACTTGTATTTATACTACCGAAAGTGCACGCTGGTGGTCCGCTTCCCGGACGTGTTCCATAGTTATTGCACATCTGGCTGTCTTTATATTGTTTTATCGACGGATTGTACAGGTTCGAGTAGCAACGGGCATCTTCACACAGCCTGCGCATGCGCAGCTGGTGCTTTTGTAGCCTACTGACCGCGCGGTCACAAAAATTGAGAGGTACGCGGATGTCCGTGCAGAGCCTCCGCGCACACTCTCTGACGACGATTTTTACGTCACGCGGACTCACGCACGCAGAAAGTATAACAGAGGCTTTAGGGTTACTTGCATGTAATTATGCATAATTACTTGTTATTATAATAGCAAGTACATGTAACTTGTGTAACAAGGACACCTTAAAATAAAGTGTTACCCAGTTATTTTAAATAGTAAAAATACTTCACAATATTAGTGCTTTTGCTGTATTTTGGATCAAATAAATGCAGGCTTGGTGAGCAGAAGAGACTTCTTTAAAAAAGCATTACTGTTCAAAAACTTTTGACTGGTAGTGTATGTAGTAGAAATATGAACTTGGTAGCAAAGGGCCTGCCTCCCTTCATATCATCACCATCCCCAGTTTATCAATGACCATCGGCTCTTTTCCAAGCTAACCTTCATCTGACTACACCCGTTTTTCCTTAAAGGGACACTCCACCCAAAAATGAAAGTCCTGTCATCATTTACTCACCCTCATGTGCTTAACCTGTATGATAAACAACACTCAGGCATGTGATCAGCTAGAGACAAACAAGAAGGAAAATCTGACCACACCCCAAGTCACGCCCACAAGCCACGCCCCCAGCACTTATTAAACATATTTTAGCACATTAAAAGATATATCTTATACTGTAAGAATACATACTATTGTCCTGTAAAAAAATAAAAAGCAGCACTTAATAATCATGATAATATAATATAATAAAGTACTATAATATATTATAGTAAAGTATACAGTATATAGAATTATTATTATTAAAGTACCTGCCAAAAGTTTGGAAACATTACAATTAATGATTCTGAAATAAATATATTCTGCTCATCAAGGCTGAATTTGATTAAATTAAAAAAAAAAAAAAAAAAAAACAGCCAGCAATATTATGAAATAATTACAAATTTATAAAAAAAAAAGTTTTCAATTTTAATATTATAAAATGTAATGTTATTCCTGTGATGCAAAGCAGAATTTTCTTCATCATTACTCCAGTTTTCAGTGTCACATGATCTTTTAGAAATCATTAGAATTTATTTGACTCAAACATTTCTGATTATTATCAATGTTGAAAGCAATTTTGCTGCTTCATATTTTGTGTGGATATGGTGATACACTTATTTTTCAGGATTTTTCTATAAATATAAAGTTTAATGAACAGCATATATTTGCATTTATCAAATATATTAATTAAATCTGTTAATGCATTTATTAAATAGAAACCAATCGCAGCGCAGTTAGCACTAACAGTGAATCGAAACTAAACAGTACTGTAACAGCAGACATGTAGCGCGTCAGACTACAGCCTGTTATATAATTACATAACCGTTGCAAGTTTTATGACCTCACTAGCAATCTCAAATTCTCAGCGCCATTCATAGAAAGTCACCGGGTCGAGTAACACGTTTCAGTGCTGATTCTACTCGCGTTTGGCGCTTTGAATCATTTGAACACTTTAAACTGTCCTGCAGATGCACCGTGAGCTCGTGCAGCGCTCTCAGGATCATTCCATCCATAATGTTTTAGAAAACAATCTTTTCACAGTTTATTTAGGTAATAGCTCAAGGCCTTTTGTGCGATTTCAATCATCATGCAGTAACCAACTAACCCCCACCCCTCGGATCTACGCGAATCACATGGGTCCTCCCTCAGAGGTTGGAAAATACAGAAATCCGTATTTATACGGAAAAATCACATCCCTGAACACTGGAGCCCATTGACTTCCAATGTATGTAGAAAAACAAATTTCGCAACAAGTTCCACTGAAGAAAATAACAGTTTTTGGTGACAACTAAATGGTGGCAATGTTTTTGGGTGGAGCATCTCTTTTTGCTGTTCTGTCTTTCTAATTGAAGAAAACATCTTCATCAGTTTGACAGCACATGTGCTGCAAATACAACGCAAACAAATATAGAAACGCTCAAGTAGCACAGACCACAAAACCGTTATACCAAAAAAACAAAAAATTAACCATGTTTTCTTTTCTGGCATATTGATCACAACTTGTATAACCAAAGTTGTACAAATATCATGGTTAAACTATGGTTAGTGTAGTAAATCCATGGTTAATTTATGCATGGTTACCACGGTTTAACTATAGCAACCAGTATTTTGTTTTTATTTATTTTTTCATTTGCAGCCACTGTAATGATCCCTACACAAACACACAGAAGTGCATACCAGGTTGACAAGCCGCCGCAGCCCATCCTGTTTGTCGAAGAGCTCGAGCACGGCTCTGAAGGAGAAACAGATGGAGAAGAACATGGTGGCGTGGCAGCAGCCGGAGGCGTGAGAGCACTCCAGGAGCCACAGCGTGTAGTTCACCACCTCCGACAGCAGCGAATGAGGCAGCATGCACACCTGACACAGCCGGAGAAATCAGATAAACACAACAGTAAGACTCAGAAGAGGTCTGGCTGTGATCACCGTATCAGGACAGCATCTTACCCTCTCCATAGCGTCCTGGTTATATGCGAGGTAATAGAGGCACAGAGAGACGCCGGTGGCAGCCATGGAGGGCCGCGGGATCTCCAGTAGCTTTGGCACTCCGCCATGCGCAACAAACTCGGCAGCAAACTTTTTATGGAGGAGGAGAGACGCAAGATACTGAAAGAGAAAGAAAAATGGAGAAAATGAGTAAACTGATACCCAAGATCAGAATAAAAATCAGTCAAATAATCACGGTGTCATCAAGATATTTAAATACAGTGCTGGCCAAAATGATTAGAGCACTAGTGTTTTCAGCAGCTAAAAAATGGTTTTAAGTCAGTTATTTCTATCTTTTGCTGTAGTGTGTCAGTAGGAAATATCAGTTTACATTTCCAAACATTCATTTGGCCATTAATTGTAATAATCCAGTGAGATTATAGTTTGCTCCACACAGAGATCTGATCTGATCATCATCAGTCTGTCTGGAATGACATGAAGAAACAGAACAAACTGAGACAGACTCAATCCAGAAGAACTGATGCTTCAAGAAACCTACCTGCAAAGCTACAGTACTGTTAAAAGTTTTAGGCACTTGTGTAAAAATGCTGCAAAATGAGGATGCTGTTAAAAATCGATTTTCTTTACCAATTAACTTCTATTAACTAACTGAAATCAACATTTGGTGTGAGCATCCTTTGTGTTTAAAGCAGTGTTTTTCAGGGAGCTTTGCAGGTGGGGCTTCAGACTGTATGTTTGGTGCAGGTTTATTACTCTTTATTAATATACCTGTCAAAAGTTGAGAAGGACAAAACTACTCATTCTTTAGCATGAATATATTCCACATCTTATATTTACATTTAGTCATTTAGCAGATGCTTTTATCCAAAGCAACTTACAAATGAGGACAATAGAAGCAATCAAAACCAACAAAAGAGCAACAACATGCAAGCGCTATAACAAGTCTCAGTTAGCCTAACGCAGTACACAAAGATTTTTTTATATAAAATAAATAAAAATAAAACAATTAGATAGAATAGAAAAAGAATAGATAATGCTAGTGTTAAAGGGTCATTTTTTATTAAAAAAAAAGAAAAAAAGAAAAGTAGTAGTTAGGATAGAAATAGAATAGAGAGTGCAAAAGTGTTAGAGTTAGAGGGTCAAATGAAGATTTTTATCATAGGTTTGCTGTCATGTCAGCACAAAAGGCTATTTTTATGGCAAAAGTGAGTTTAAAATATAATGCTTACAGCACCTTAACTAAAACTCTTCCTGGTGTTTTAACTTTACAAAGCAAATCACACATAGGCACATTTTATATTTGTCCTCAAATATATAATTTTTTTGCATACATCTTGAGATCAAAAGGTTTTCATGATCACAAGACACATTCAGTCAGGCGTGTACAAACATTTGAGCTGCAGTGCATGTGATATCTTTCAGGTACCTTTAGGGCTTCAAACGTGAGCTGAACGTCGTTCGTTTGTTTGAGGTCCATGTAGTGCATCAGCAGCTCACGAGCTCCGAGCTGCATGAAAACAGCCAGCAACTGCACACACAGACATAGAAATTAAACTCGTTAAGCTCATCAAGCCCAGTTCTGCTATTGATTGTTTTTCACACATCTTAATATAATAAAATAGGACATTTACACAGGTGTAAAAACAAAGAAATTGGAATGACATGGAAAAAAACCGAAGGGAGAGCATGTTGTTTTGCAGAGTGCAAGTAACGTTCTCTTGAAAGATGCACCATTGTCTACAAATGCAAACACCACGATTTTATTCCTGCACTGAAAGAGAGGTGCAAAATATTAAATTGAATATTTAAAGACCGCTTAAGAAGTGGAACTACTAAAACACCACAGAGTCAGAATAAAGTGTGTTTGAACACAAACTCAGATTCTGTTCACAGCTTAGCTTATTTGTTGTTGGTGGAAAAACTAATATTTGGAAAATATGTTTGCAGATTCTAAAATTTTCAGTATTCATTACTTCTAAGGCATATTCGCTAGATATATTGAATCTTTAGACTCGAAGTTGACAAATGCGTCTACTCAGCCTATACATATTTTCAGAATTGTCCCCTAAAGCTGGGTGATGCGGACGGTAATAAAACACAAGAATAAATTTTATATTATTAGCAATATTTCAAGATAAACACTTACTGGACTACTGAAGCAACTTAGTTTTATTTAATAAAAAAAGCGTCCCTGGGCTGGTAGCCTTTCAAAAGGTACTAATATACACCCTTTAAGGGTAAATAAGCTATAAAACTGTAGGTACTGCCTCAGTAACAGTTTTTGTTTCTTTTATTTTTATGAGAGTGTTTAAGTGCTTTGCATTACATGCGTCGCCAACAGATATTTATATGCGTTTTAATGCAAGTAGTCCATTACGATTAATATCTCATTGATTTACATTAGAAGTTATTAGTTTCGTCCTATTTTGGCCACATAAATATCACCATCTGCATCAAAAAGCATGTTTTTGTTAGTTTGGGCCTCCTGGAGAAATGAGCTACTGATTCTCACTATATAAGCCATAAATGACTGATGTATCAAAAATTATACTTAAAAAAAAAATTCCTTTTTAGAATGTCAACTTTTTTCAGAGTTAAAATCACGCATGCCACTCATTTCTGTGAAGAGAACATACGTGAAGTTTCTCGATCTTTCCACACAGGCATCCTTTACATTTATATAATTATGTTTTTTAATCTTAAATTTAAATTTTTAGTTCAAATCTAATTTACAGTCAAACTGCCTTTTGATTGGAAAAATTCCAATGCTAATATTGCTATATCTCTCACAGGGCTCCACCAGCGAGTGTAACCCATGGCTAGACCAGGCTAGAGGAAATTACCAAAGTCCCTTTAAGACAACTCATTTCACTCGGTGGTCATCTTTGAAACGCCTCTCGGGCATGCAAGTACAGCCCCTATCTCTTTAAATGGGGAAACAACAAATCCTCCAAAACCGTTCACTGAGCTTACGATTAAATTTCATATTTGAAAACACCAATGAAATCTGACAACAACAGTCTCATAAAGCTTGTTTCTTATGTTCGAATACTGTAAAAAAAAAAAAAAAAAAAAAAAAAGCTTGTTTTTCATGCTGGACCAGCCAATGCGCACGAGCAGTCATGAGCTGTTTCTATAGCAACTGGCAGCTGCAGTGACGCGATGACTTTACTAATCAACGATTGGCGCTTTCATTTAGAAGGCGGGCTTATTCGCCACATTGGGCATTGCACTCTCTCATATTCAAAAGTAATAGGAGTAGGGATGTAACTATATCAAAATCTCACGATACGATACGATAGTATTGCGATATGAAGTCCACGATACGATATTTATTGCGATATTTAAAAAGAAAAAAAAAAGACAAATGAAGAATTGGGAAGTTAAATTAGTTTAAAGTTAAATTATTCCATCTAATGCACTTTGAGAGTTCAAAATTAAGAGCTCCAAACCATGTTCTTAACTAAGAAAACTTAATTCTGAAAAAAGTCAGTGTATTGACTTGTACCTGAAACTTTACCCTCTTTTTATTTGTGATATACTGTCTCAGTCTAAATTACATTCACGCTGGTGTTTTAGGAAGCCAAACAAATCAGAATTATAACAATGACAGTATATTATAGTAGCCATATATTGTAAAACAATTGCACTGTAAAATAAATGAAAATGAATATTTCATAGGTATATTTACACTACAGTAGGGAAATTACAATACTTTTCTTAATTTCTACACTTGAAAGAGATTTTAAATTTGGACTGCATTTAAACCGCTAGCTGTCTGCCATCCATACTGCACTTTTAAGCTTTTATTTTGACGAACACGGCAGTAGAGCTTTTATTTTGAAGGGAAACTCTAGATTCAGTGAAAACAGGCACAAAAATGCATCTCACTACATATCTAGTGAAATGCCATGAAAATAAAGCCTAACTGGTGGCCTTTGCGTTCCTAAACGCGCTAAACTCACAGCACATGTGATAAACGAGTTTTTGAACACGGAAAACACGGGACCACGAGCTGATCGCATGAACAAAGTGTGCGCGTCACTTTGAAACACGCAGCGAAAACCAACTTGATGAAGGGATTAAGCCATATTGTGCTTTCACTTTTAGTTTGTTTAACATGTAATGTGCCAAAACAAATATTTTAAAACCTTTTATTTTGCCCGGAAGACCTTTCGTTTCATATTGTCATGTGACCACAATAATATCGAGACAGCTTTGATATTGCGATCTTGATAATATCGTTACATCCCTAAATAGGAGTGCACAGTCTTCCTATATATAAAGTGTTTGACATTACCTCCTGGTACTCTCCCAGCGGGGTGAGATACTGGAGGATCAGGCGCTGCTCTATTCCAGGTGTGAGAGGATACAGGTGGTAGTTATTTCCGATCACCCATGGGCTCATCTCAGTCCAGCTGCTGTTGGAGAGCTCACTGAAGCTGCGCTCCGGCTCTGCCAGCGAGAAGTTCAGTTTCTGCTTTACTTTTCCACCGTTCTCCTTCTTCCTCCAGTTCCTCAAGCCTTCTACGGGGCTGTCCGTTTCGTCCAGCTCTAAAGGGATTGCTGCAGCGGGCTTCATCAGGCCCTTCATGCCCGAGTTACCTCTGCCCACGCTCCGCGCAGCAGAGACGGGCTGCAGCTCAGCGTCAGAGTCGGTTTTTCTCGAGTCATGATTCTCGGTGTGAGCGTTAGGAGCGAACTCTCCATCCACGGCCTCCTCGTCCAGGGGCAGAAGCGGAGCCAGACTCTTGCTTGGACGCTTACTGTCCTTCCTGTTCTCTGCCTCCTTTTCCTGAAGCTCCCTCAGTCTCTGCAGCATCAAAGGAACCTGCGACAAACACTGATTTTTGAGCTTCCGTTCAATTATATAGACATTAAATAGCATGAAAAGCATCAGGTAAAACATCAAAAAAATTATTAGCTTCTTCAGGGATGCAAACTCATCATGGGTGAAAAAGGTGACAAAGACAGGTTTTTACCAAAAGGTGAAGAGTTTGCATCTATGTTCTTAGTCAAGACTGTATTCCGCTCACAAACAGCATGTTTATATTTACACTTATCAAGCCATCATTAACCGTAGCTAGGGCTATCGATCCATTCAATATCAGTATCTAGGACTATCATCTATTTAGTGCACTCATCCCTGCAAAACTTGATGGTGACAGGTCAATGGCGTCATTCTGCGCTCAAATGATTTTAAATAATGACGTCTCATCAGCATAACTGAAGAAGAGGCAACAAATTTTCTACATCACTGTGCTAATTTTGCTTCTCTCATGTCACTGCATGCAGTCTTTCTTCTCATGTAATATGAAGTTGCATCCGTAACAAACGTAAACAAATGTATTACACTTCTTCATATATTACAGTGATCAAAAGCAAAAACTGTAGACATCCATACTTTCTTTAATTTTGCCTTACAATAATTTCATCTTTATATTCACTCCATACTATTAATTTCTACATACAAAGCCATACAGCTGTAAATAAAAAAAATAATAATAATTGTGTTAATGTGCTAATGCCACTCATTTAGCTAAGACTAGGAGTGCGCGATATGGCAAAGATATATCACGATTTTCAGAAAAATCACGATTCTTTGCCATGTGGGTTTTACTATTACTGTAAGGTTTTACTACAAAACAAAAGCCTAACAAGGTAGCAAAATATAAAAAAAAAATTAATAAAAAATGAAATTTAAAAAAAAAAAAAAAAAAAAAAAATGGCCGAAGAATCTGTTATTTTACCTTTGTTATTGAAAAATATGAACAAAGATACACATTACAAGTACACATGATATACAAATAAAAAAAGTGTTTTATTTTTCTGGTACAGTAGGTGTATTTAGCAGGAGCATTCAAGATATTGAATGAACAAATATACAAATAAAACACTAAATACACTTCACTGTATAAGTTATACACTGAATCACATTAAAGCAACTGTGTTAAAGTTATTCGGTCATGAGCAGCGAGTGGTTTTTCTTTTTGTGTTTTGCTGTTTTACTAAGATTAAGGGGACAGTTCACACAAAAATTTAAATTCTGTCATCTGTCTGTCAATTCTGTCAGTGTTTTTTATACCATCATATGGTTGATTTTAACCGGAACGAGTTTCTTTCTTCTGCTGAACATGAATGTTATTTTGAAGAATGTGGAAAACCAAACAGTTGCTGGTCCCCAGTGACTTCCATTGTATTTTTCTTCCTTCTATCAAAGTCAACGTGGAACAGCTATTGTTTGGTTACCCACATTCTTCAAAATATCTTCTTTTGTGTTCAGCACAAGAAATTAATACAGGTTTGGGACAACATGTGAGTCAGTAAATAATGACAGAAATTTAGGGTTTTTAGGGTGAACTATCCCTTTAATGACAATCAGCAGCATGTTTAGTTCTGATGTTTTAAGAGCTGCACACATCTAATATACAGGCACTCTCAACTGTTTACTTTCACTTTAGACATAACCAACTATATGTAAACCTTGTGTGTTTCGACAGTATAACTTAGTTAATTAATAAAGATAACTTAGTCCAGTAATCAGGCACTGTTTTTTAGTGTGCGCTTCGTGTTTGCGCTCAGAAAAAGCGCACATCAGAACAGCACGCGAATGAAATGCTTAACCGGCAAGGCTTTAAAGCATATGCAAATAATGTACTTTTGCGATTACAAATAAGTGCAGTGTCCCGTATCGCTGAATTAACATTTGAAGTGAATGTATGTCGTGTTGTACAGTATACTGAGATGGAGGCGTCAGAACCGTAGCATGAATAGGGGTGTGCGATGTTGACAAAAAAAATTATATTCTGGGATTTTATTGATAATGATAATTAGACAATATTTTGCTTGAGTGAGTTATTATGCTGATATCTTAAGCCTCGTTCAGACTGTCAGCCCAAATCCGATTTTGTGCATATCCAGATGGAATATAATTTGAATAACTGACTGTCCACACAGCATATCGCAATGGTTCATATCTGCTTTGTGTGTCCATAAGCGCTCTTTTGTTTTACGGAACGTGCATTGGTTTCTATGGAAATGATGTTATATCTATGGTTATGCCTACGCTAACAGCAATACAGTTTGCAATACAGATGTTGTCTTAGGACTAGACATGTGCCGGTATTCGGTAATGCGATATATCACTATAATGAATACGCACGATAATTGTTATCATGGGAACTTCAAAATACCAAGAATAATTATTTATTACAAATTATTCAGAATTTAGAATGCATGTTAAGAATACTTTTCCCATCAACTGGTCACAATCCACAACCGCTATATGCTGCGTCACAGACGCGTGTGCACTCTGATGTAAACAAGCACGGATGAGAAGCGCATTCACAGCAGATGGTGCTGAACAGCAGAAATGCAGCTGTTACCCCGGAAACAAAGCAGCTGCACTATTTTCTAAAACGCATTTAAATGATTTAAATAGCCATTCAGATTTTTTAATTTGCTATGGTGTTCATCACAGCATCAAATGCTTAAATATTTAGACTTAATAGGCTATTAATCTGGACTACAACATGCCCTAGATATAAAGTGTTTTGATTCTTTATTGTTTGGTCACGCTTTACATTAGGGCTTCATTAGTTAACATCATTAGTTAATTCATTAGTTAAACTGCCAATGAAAAAAATCTTCTAAACATTCATTAATCTTAGGTAATTCAAATATTTAATAACACATTGTTAAAATCAAAAGTTGCAACAGTTATTTAATGAGCTGACATGAACTAAGAGTTGTATTTTTTTAACAAAGATTAATAACTTCTGTAGCAAATGTAGCTATTACTCATTGTGAACCTTAATGCATTAACTAAGATTAACTAAACGAGGTATTTTTGTAAAGTGTTACCTACTGGTCTTTTGCACTTTAATCTGTGCAAAATTTTTAACTTTATACATTTTTTTGTGTATTGCTTTATTGTATTTAAATGTTCAGTTATTTTTCTTATAAGAAAAGTTATTAAACCTGTTATACTGTATTATGAAAACACTTTTTTGCAACTAAATTTCAATATCGTGATAAAAGCATTAGCAGTTAATCGCAACATGAAAATTTGATACCGGCATATCCCTACTTAAGACATGACAACATGTTGCCTTCCCAGTTGCGCTATATTATATTTCGTCTTATGAGGAAGCATCAGAAACGCAGGAAGCTGGAATGTGCAGCTTTATTCCTTGCTGCCATCTCCGCTACTTTCAAAACACAGAGGTACGTATACTACCAGTATATTGTGTTTTTCTGCTTGACTTGCACTTCGCAACGACACAAGCTTGTTTCTGAAAAGACATTCAGCAGGTTTTTACGTCTGACGTGTTTACATTTTATGTGGCGTGAGGACGTGAAAAAGCTAGGCTAAATCCGTTCTGACCGGTCAGACTGAAACGGATTTCCAGAAATGCGATTTGAATAGGATTCCAAACCACATACGAATATAGCTCGAAACGGATTTGCACAAATCGGATTTCATGTAGTTCGTTGCCGTTCAGACTATCTAAATATGATCGGATTTCAATCAGATTTGCACAAAAATCAGATTTGGGCTGACAGTCTGAACGAGGCTCCTAAAGCTGACTCCTAAAGTTTTTTATATTCTTCATATTCTGTGTGGTGGTCAGTTCACAGCAGTGATAGGAAATTAATCTTTTTCAACAAGTTTAAATTTATTTTTACCTTTTATGGGCATTTAAAGCAATTTTTGTGCATCATCTTTTGAATCAAATACTTGCATTTAATCGTATTATTATTCTAATTAACTGAAGACATTTTGGCTGTTTCCCAAACAAATGAAATCAGCATCAACAAAATTCATCTTTGCACTGCAGACGAAACACAGAAGTTGCATCTTAAGTGGCATTTAGATGTATTTACATACTGTTTAATGCAGCTCAGAGGGACATGGGATGCTTTAACCGGCAGTTACAAATGCATAAATGATGTTTTGATATTTTAAACACAAATGTTGAATACTGATATTTGAATTTTATTTATTTATTTTTTTTTTAAATGAAGAGATACTTTAAATGTGAAATTAAAACCGCCAGTAGGTGGCAGCAAGTCACTTTTAATAAGCGAGTCATTGCGACTGAACTGAATTATTTAAACGGTTGATTCATTCAGGAATGAAACACCGTCATGTTGCTCAGAGATGCCTTTGTTTGGAATTATTTTTGTTGGCGAAATAGAGCAAAAATATGCAAAATGGTGTCTAAAACGTAAGTCTCTTAATATTAATTTTGTTTATTGAACTGCATAAAATCACATTTGTAATCATGTTGATTTTTGGAGAAAAGAAATGGCACTCTTCGTGTGATATTGATTAACTATATGAAATTATATAAATATATACATTTTCTGCCCCCATATCTTGAATTTTGCGATCATTCTAAGTGTATTTTAATAGAAAACTCTAAACGCACTCTAATTGCATACATGCACTAGTCTAACCTACTAGACTACTAGTTAACTATTATGATATTATCGCACAATATATAACGCACACCCCTAAGCACAATACTACGATATTTCTTCAAAAGCAGAACGTGGAGACATTTTAATCGTCCACGATCAAAAATCGTCACATCACACACCCCTAGCTAAGACTCAGAGCTGTCACAGATCTAATGCACACGTGGCATGGGGTGATTTATTCCAGCGTTCAGAAGTGCATTGCTGCTGGACTCACCAGTACAGAGTTTTCCTCGCGATAGTTGGCGGCGATGTCCTGGTTCTCCATGGCTCCTGCCAGCAGGCCTGTGGCGTAGATTCGGAGCGGCTGCTCTGCCTCCTGAGCCCATTTAAACAATCGCTCCACAATCCCTTCCTGTCATGGACACAAACACACATGTAAACCTGCACGCAGCTGTGAGGCCACATGACCCATGATCTGATTCTGAAGTAGGGATGGCTCGGTACACGTATCGGTACTGTTCGGTTCTTGGACAATTTCCAAATAGAAGTGATCATCCCTATCCCCTTGGAGTGGGGACTTTGGAGTGAGCAGGACACGTGTGTAACATTATGTAGTCATTTGGAATGCACTTGGCGAAGGGAGCGATGTAATTTACTCATTATCTTCAGCTGGCATGTTCCCGTGACAACGCAGCACGGTGTCCGTCAGCAGATTCACTGACGGATGCCGGAATATAAAAAAAAAAAAAAAAAACATTTTATATTTTAACAAGTTTTATACATATTAGTTTTTATAGATTAGCATATTTTAAAAAAACAACATAAAAAAAATGTATGTTTATTTGCAACAGTTATGCTAACAACAATAAAAAGACATATGACATTAAAACAGCGACATCTGCTGACGGACACCATGCTGCGTTGTCACGGGAACATGCCAGCTGAAGATAATGAGTAAATTACATCGTTCCCTTCGCTAAGTGCATTCCAAATGACTACATAATGACACACACATGCCCTGCTCACTCCAAAGTCCCCACTCCAAGGGGATAGGGATGATCACTTCTATTTGGAAATTGTCCGAGAACCGAACGGTACCAATACACGTACCGAGCCATCCCTATTCTGAAGAGAGAAATACAAAGCTCAAAGTACCTTCTCTTGAAAGACCACAGCCGTCTCAAGGCCAGGCATGATGTTCAACAGCAGTCTGCATGCAGCTGTGTTCAGCGCCACCTCACGGCTGCTCATCACGTATGAGTTCACAAGCTATTAAAGCACAAAAATAAACCAAATACTCAAGATCAGAAACCCACGAGGGCTGCTTGGCTTACTTACAGCAGCATAAGTACATACACTGGATCAAAATATATTTGTAGGGACAGACAACAGGATGACATATCACATGACAATAATAATGAATCAATCAAATATCATATTAAGGTAATTAAATATGTCTGTGCTGGATTCTGCTTGCGGGACTGTGTAGTTATTAGCATATAGAAGTGATAAAGAAATACACAAGTACTGAACTAAGTTATCTTTCATGGCTTATTGCTCTTGGAACAATCACAATATGCACTAAAACATCTGTCTTGGTGAGTATTCATGTAAACAGTCAGTTATGTCCTCAGCGATTGTAAATAATTTGGAAAAAAATAAATAAAAAATGGATCTGTTACTGGTATTGGATGTCAGATTCGGTCTAAGGGGGGCGGGGGGGTAGCGCCAGATCACAACAGAAGTCATTTAAAGTTACCTTTCCTATAGAACAGGACAATACCTTGTTCTTTTATTAAACAAACTATGTTATGTTATGTATCTTATTTACACGACGGCATGTCATTTCGGTCTCTACATTACGTGGTCACGCTCTCTGTATCACGCACAGCGGAGTTCAGCCCCGATGCGCCCGCAAGCACACACACACGTGAGCACACTCCCACTCGTATTTGTAAATATTAAGCCGCAAAAAGACTATTTAAATATGAATTCTGCGTGTCTCTGTGTTATGAATGGCGCAGATGCACGGTTTTGTTTACTACTCGTACTGAAGCGCGCATGACGCCATCTCACTAATGAGGACATAAATACATGAACAAGATCTCCAGAACTGCTCTGAGTCACTTCATGAGCATTTGACTGTTTCATTTGAGTAAAACTATCCTCATCATATCATATACACACAGAAATTTAAAGGTATTCACGGCAACCCGTCAAAACAAAAGTTCGGTTTACCTTGAGCCAACATTACTATTGTTCAGTAGAATGTATGTAATAGGCTACTACTAAATTATTAAAACCTTATTTTTTAAGGGACAATCATACAGTATTTCTTCAATGTTTTTAATTGTAATATTAAATCCCATTTATTTTCCAAAAAAATAAAATTTGTTTAATTTTCATTAATTAAAAGATCAATTAAATGAATGTTTTCTGCCTTAAAAAAAAATTGCAATACAACACAGAATTTCTGAGGGGGAAACAACATAGGGCAATTGTAAGAATAAATGATATTTGTTTTTATGCTTTCAAATAATTAGACATGCAAAACACAGAATTTGGTAACAATAAAACATAAGGTTGGAAAGAATAAAACATTTCAGAGGGCCTTAAACATGTAATTTTTGTTAAACTTTTAATAAAATGATGTTAAATTGTTCAAGTTTCATGATTTTAATTAGCTAGACATGCTTTTTGATTAATAAAATTTAATTTAACAATTAAAAAGGAGTCCAGAAATATTAAAACGGAAAAAAAAAAACCCGAATCCATCCCCCAAAGCAGAAAACCTAGCGGAAACACTGTAAAGTGACAGCAGCCTAATATACCTGCTGTCTGTGTCAATATTAATCAAAGAACAAAAGATAAAAATCACTCACTTCTCTTGACTGAATGACTTTTGTAGCTTTAAAAAGAACCAAAGCATATTTAAAAAATGCTTTGGCAAAGGCTATGTACAATTTTATTTCTACATTTAATTTTTATATAATATAATATAATATAATATAATATAAATATAAAATATATATATATATATATATATATATATATATATATATATATATATATATATATATATATATATATATATATATATATATATATATATATATATATATATATATATATATATATATATATTTTTTTTTTCCCCCTTAGATAGACCTACTTAGCTTAAAGCACAGCTTCCGTAATGAAGAGAGAGCATGTGCACATGATTGCCAGGTAGGTAAGATTAAATAAACCACTTCTAGACACTTTTAAAGAATAAAATTGGTGAATGCAGAGATACTTTAAACATCCCTTCACATACAGACAAGATACAAAAATCTCTACTTATAGACACTTTATATATAGCGCCACAGCACCCAGTCAAAATATTATTTAAACAAAATATAACAAGATCATAACAGTTATTTTAGTTTAGTCTTTTATTTACTTATTAAGTCCTGCATTACTCAATGTTTGGTATCAATATTTTATTTTTCAAACGGTCTGTTAACTTAAGACATAACCAATTCTTTACATGTACACTCACAAAGACTGGCATTTGGACATTTATAGGCTAATTATAATATTAATAATAATAATAATAATAATAATAATAATAATAATAATATTCACATAAAATGGATAAAATGTGTGCTGTGCATGGTTAACCACTGAGCTGGGACCCACTACTGAGATGTATTCAATTCAATCCAGGATGGAAATGTGAATTCAGCCACAATTCAAAACATCACACGATTATGCATCCATCTTACCGCATTCATAAAATCATCATTCTTGAACAAGATTTTCAACAGGTGTCCCAACATGCACTCTGGGTCTGCCCGCCCTTCAGAGCAAAACAAGAAAAAGTCATAGTTATTATTTTAGGGATGCACGATATTGGAATTTTGCCGATATGCCGACATTTTTCAACTGATTTTGGCCGATACTGATGCCGATACTGATATATTTCCTTTTGTTTGGAAACAACACCAAGTCTCTCCTTACAGAAATTATAAGTAAAATAGTTTTAATTTTGGTTAGTTTTTAACAAGAACTTATTTATTAGAATTAAATAAAAAATAATGAAGGTTTTTTAACAGTACATTGAAGCTTTGAAAATAACTATAAATAAACTATCAATCACTGCATTTTTCCCCACAGAAAGATGCAGTGTTAACCCTAACATTTTAAGATTTAACATTTGTAGATGGTCTAAAACAAAAGAGCTGTAAAAATTGTGAAAATCTTTTAGAGCTCATGATTTGTTTAAAAAATAAAACATATTACACATTAATGAATAAATCAGTATATATAAAATTATTTAAATTTACAAGTGTCATGTTTGTGATTTTTTTTTTTCATGTAAGCTAAAGCTTCTGACCTTTAAATAAAAACTCATTTTATGACATCAATTACTGCTTTATTTAATCAGAAACACAGTCTGAATATTATGTGTGTATTTTGCTTTCATTTTATTAGAAGTAGGCCAACAGCCAACAGATTAAATGCAGCGATCCAAAATTGTGACTCTAATCATCATTCAGACAAAAAAAAAAAAAAAAAAAAAAAAACCTTTGCATCAAGAATGAGCCACACTGCTGGCGTGATCTAATCACTAGCACACCCTGAGCACGCGTGAGTTAACCCATTACTCTTATCAGCAAGACATATCGGCATTATTTTTCATATCAGGCTGATGCCGATATTTACATTTAAAGCCATTATCGGCCGATTCCGATATCAGTCCGATAATATCGTGCATCCCTAATTATTTTTATATCCGGGAGACAACACAGCAGTAAGTGACGATGTGTCGAGTGTAAGGGCATTATCACCTGGATGGCGGTCATCAAACGGGTCAGGATCAGCCTTATGATACTCCTCCGTCTCCCTTTCAACAAGATCCGAAATCCTTCAGAGATTAAAACAACTATTAACACATCACTGATATGACCACATTAACACTTCAGAGGCATTCATAGCTAAATAAAATAAATTTTTAGTTATATATGGATTCCCACCGTTCTAAAAACGGCAGTCAAAACTATCTCAGGTTTTTTTTTCCCTCCATGCCACTGTCCTGCACATCACGCTTTAAACACAAAAACATGTTCTGTGTGAAGGACCCCTAATTTCTGCTGAAATATCACTCTGTTGGGAAAAAGAGGTGACAAAGGCTGTACTGTTTAGTTCTTGACTGTACTAATACTGACACAAAAGAAGTGCACATTACAATACATTACTATTCTATTCTTTAAAAAAAAAAAAAAAAAAAAAAAAAAAAAAAAAACACTTGCCCCTTTTAGACTTGCACTCCATTCATTTACTAACTGCTTGTTTTCATAAAAAAAAACAACAACTAACACTAGCTTCTCTAATCTTTTTGTATTCTGTTTTCTTTTTATTATATAATTAACAAAAGCAAAAAATGCCTCTAACACTAGCTTGCTCTATTCTTCTTCAATTCTATCTGTTTTCTTATTATATAATAAAAAATAAATAAAAAAAACTTGCTTTGTGTACTGTGTTAGGTTAACTGAGACTTGTTATAGCACCTGCATATCATTGCTCTTTTGTTGATTTTGATTGCTTCTATTGTCCTCATTTGTAAGTCGCTTTGGATAAAAGCGTCTGCTAAACGACTAAATGTAAACTTAAATGTAAAATACATGTAACGATTCATCACTGCGATTCATCACAATATCATGAATGGATTCCAAGTAAAATGCCATCAAATGGCAGGTCTATTACTCTTAAACAATTCTCACGGACACCTGGGCTGGTTTGTAAGTAATCAGAAAAAGACACCTAGTGCTAGAGCTGAACGATTAACTGAAACCAAATCAAAATTGTGATATGGCTTAGTGTGATTGCCCTGTGTGTTTCAGAGTAAAGCACTGCACACTGTGTTATTTTACACGTGTGCAGCTCATAATAAGAGTGTTTTCAGAGAGTCTAAGAGCAGCTCAGTTTGCAGTAAATGTCAGTGTCCAACTTCCAGACATCGGTTTTTTTTCAGGCACAGTAACATGCTTGTGTACACCTATGATCCAAGATGCTGTACTATTTATTTTTTTTAATTACGCTACTGACATAAATTGATTCAAACTAAAGTTTTGGAGGTGCAATGATATGAGATATGAGTGCAAAAATGTCCCCGTATGGGTTTTTGTATTGCATTTTTATCATACATTGTTTAGCAATAGAGCGTTTTTTGTTTTTTTCACGCAAATATTTTAAATGTGATGCTGACTTTAAACAGTCCAATAAACAAGTAGTTAATATTTTAGACACAATATTTTCAGTATTGTATGTTTTGCTCAATTTCGCAAACTCAAAAATGAACCCATGGTTTTAAACAATGAGTGACTCGATTCGTAAAGTCTGAACAAATTTAAAAATCAAAATTGATATGCGATTATTTAGATTAATCAATAGGCACATCATGCAATTAATTAAATAAAAAATTGAAATTGCTGGACAGCCCTAATTCTCATGCATAAGAATGCAACAGCAGAACTTCAGCTGGTGTCTTTAGTGAGATGTATTTAAGGTCTGAGAGCAGCTCTAACGCAGTGTTGTACAGTAACTGCTGATGTGAGGTCAGGTGATGATGTGCAGGAACAGTGAGTGTTAATGTGGGGTCAGTGCAGTGTTTCTCACTTGGTCAGTATGTTGAGCAGTTCGTTTGTGCCTCCCTGCTGCTCTCTCTCCCACTGCTCCAGCAGAGCGCTCAGCTCCGCTTTAGAGTCCACGCTGACATCCCCGGCAGACGCCATCGGCCCTGTACACACACACACACACACACACACACACACACACAGACACACACACACACACACAGACACAGACAGACAGAGACACAGACACACAGAGACACAGACACACAGAGACACAGACACACAGACACAGACACAGACACAGACACACAGACACACACACACAGACACACACACACACAGACACACACACACACACAGACACACACACACACACACACAGACACACACACACACACAGACAGACACACACACACACACAGACAGACACACACACAGAGAGAGACACACACACACACACGATGAAGACCACCTCAGCCAGAACAGCACCTGATGTAGACTGTGGCTTGTTGTGCAGTTTTAGGCGCCATGATGTATGTGCTGACAGGAATATAACTTCAGATAACATCACGAGAGGAGGAAGACTTTAGCTTAAGAGAGCAAGGAATTCCACTAATAGTCCTGTGATGAACCTGAATAAATCTATGAATATATTAATGTTATTTATTAACGTTAGACGGTTTTACTTCAGGTTTACAAGAACCAAAGACTGAGCAGAAACACCTGCTAACACACTCTGAATGAAAAGCGCGCGTCTGCACAATAAACCGGTACAGAAACACTTAATAATCATACAGTACACTAGTATTTTGAATGTTTACAGAGCGATTACAAGCAGCAGTTTTACAGTACATGTACGTATACATCACCACACGCTTCCTACATTCACATTTAATAAGACATGTATTAAAACGGCTCATAAAGTCAACAAACCGCGCATGTAAACAGTGCTCTTAATGTCATGTGCCACAAAGTGTGGTGTTGAATGCGCGAGCACTCACCTTTAGCGCGCGCAAACACACCGCCGCGAAATCACTAACGGCTCTAAATGACAATACGAGCAACAGAGACGCGACACAGCCTGTTATAACCGCATGAATAACGCCGCTGAAGAGCTCATGTCACTCGTGTCTGTCTTTAGCAATGTGCTGCAACTTTATGATGGCGATCTCTGAGCACGTCATAACCCTGCGACGACGTGAACACGTCAATGACGTCAGACGCAAATTTTGAGCCCTGTTCATTATGGAAGGCGGTAAGGGCCAAAAACCCGCGTTAAGGCGACCATTTTGAAGGGTTTTTTTTTTTTTTTTTTTTTTTGAATGCTGAAAAGACAATAACAACTGTCATCATTGTCAAATCATAACAATACAACAACAGTCCAGGGTCATTCAGTCTTTCAGTCCAGAGGAAGTACCAAGTCCTTTAGCAAAGCCAATGTTCTTACTGCTTTTAAGTTCGCAGAGAACTCAATAGATTCAAAATACATTTTCATTTCAAATTTGAATCTTAAAAAAAAAGAGGTTTGCATTTAGAAAATTTACATTTATGAATATGATATTTAGCTAACAGGAAAATAAGGTTTATTAAATAAGTATCACCACTTTTTTCACATTCATGAAAGCCAAAAATTACATTTCTATAAGTAAACTCAAAATTAGGATTCACATAACATTTGATAAAATCAAGAATGTCACACCAAAATGATGTGTAAGAGCAATTCCAGAATAAATGTAAAGAAGTTTCAGGGTTTTCTAAACAGAAAGAACAGTTGGTATTAATATCATCCTTAAGTCTTTTAAGAGAGCACTTATCCGGGTAAATTCTATGAATCAACTTAAATGCAATTTCTCTCATTTTGTTAGTAATTAAATATTTGTGAGGTAATGTCCAAACATTCTTCCAGGGAATATCAGTTACAAAACCATTCCAATAAGACATTACATAAGGCACAGAAATCGACTCCATCTGAAACAAAACCTTTGAACACGTTTCTTTTGTATCCACCTTATTTTTTCCTGTTAGAGCGGACGCGGCCATTTGTAAATTTAATGTGTCTGGTTTCCGGTGTCATCCACTTCCAGCTATTTTTAGCTGTACAAAACTACTCGTTTTGCTGCTTGATATTGCAAATTGGTAAGTCTTACCATATTATTTTAATGTATTATCTTAATTATGAACACACTCATTTGTAGTGCAAGCAGTTTTACCGTTTACTGCACTTTCTTATTCTTCTCCTTATTTCTCTACAGCGCTTATGAACCGGAAGTCTCTCACATTCACAGAAAATGGCTTACTTCCGCGTTGAAGAATAAGGTGGATATTCCAGAGATTTTCTTACTATAGGGTAGGGATGCGCGGTATACCGGTACTGGAAAAATCTGGTATATATTATATTTCAAACTGTACGATATCATAATTTTGCTCAATTTGGTATTCATACGCTGCTGTTGTGAAGTGCACCTGTAGGTGGCAGCGCTTCCCAAATTGCTGCGCAACTGTTAAATGTGATAACAGAACAACGTGATGGATCAAACAGATGAAACTATCAACGCACCCGAAATTAATGAATAAAGAGAACAGTAGTAGTGAAATATGGCATTACTTTGCATTCAAAACAGATGACAAACGTGAACGAACTGACCTTACTGCACCTGCATGCGAGCGTTGCTATAAATCATGTGTTACACAGGAGGCAACACATCAAACATTTTTAAGCATTTGTCGCTTGCTCATCCTGATCTTTTCAGAGAATTAAGAGATCGACAGGTGAGTGCATCATTCATAAATTCAGATTTAATTTTAACTTTTATTTACAACTGATCAATGCACATACAGATGTGATACAGTAAGCTTAAATGTGCATGTAACACGCTAGAACCAGTGAAGTTTTGGTCAGGTAATATATGCACTTGCATTTCATACAATCGAATATTAATTGAATTTGAATTAAGCAAGAGTTTTGCTATATAAATTTTAATATCAGTGAGATGAAGGGAATGTTTCTGCCGCACTGCCAACCGCTAATATCCCAGCAGGCACCAGACGTCTATGTAACGTCAGGTTGACGTTGGACATGACGTCGGACAGACGTTGCATTTTGGTTGAAAATGAAAATCGGGTTGACGTCAATATTTGACGTCAATTTGACGTTGACTTAACGTTGGATTTTGGTTGCACAACCTAAAAACAACAAAATCTCAACGTCAGCTGACGTCGGTATTGGACATCAATTTAACATTGACATTAGACGTTGAATTTACGTTGAATTTTGGTCACCCGACGTCGCAACCAAAATTTAACCAAATATCAACGTCTTATGACTTTGTGTGCCTGTTTTGTGCCTGCTGGGATGAAGCAGAGTAGAGCCCTGCACGGGCCTCAAATTTACCTAAAAAACCTAGCCCGGCCCTGGCCCCAGACGCTCAGGCCCTAGCCCGGCCCGTGTCCGACAGCTTATCAGAATTACCGGCCCGAGTCCGACCCGAGCCCGTCCCCCCTAAATACTACTGTTTCGGCTATTGAAATAGTTCAGTTTTGTATGTAATGGAAAATGATTATATTTCGTTTCGTTTTTTTATTGTTAATTTAGAAAAAACGTTTGGAGCATTTTTGTTCGTTAAATATAAGTTTTTGTTTTTTAAAGTAACGACCAGTGGCAGACAGTGAGCTGATCATTGCCTATGTTTGATCAATTTAGCCTTCTCAAATCATCACGACTTGCCTAAAATAAAATCTATAGATATACTAAAACAGTTCAAGCATATAACAATGTTTAAACGTTAAACCTACGCTATAATAATAATGTGCGCTAGCCTATATCCAAGTTTGTGCGGAGAGTGGAAGCTAAAGCGCGCTCTGCAGAACGTGGAGGCACAGGGCAATCACTTGCATTTTTTTTTCAGTGGAAACAACTTAAAATAGCCTAGTCATTTTTTTCTGATAGGCTAAAGGTAAGCGTAATACATCATTCGAAACTGTAAAGGGTCTACTTTTATTTGTGTGCACTCAAAATATCAACAAAACGATGTGCTTTTATAAAACAAAGAGAACAAACATGATGCGCTTTCTGCCGTCTCCTCTTGAACTTCACAAAAATGAACCGAAGCTGAGTGAATACATGCCTGACAGACATGATAAATATATCTATAGAAAGCTTTAAATTACCACTTAACGAAATAAAAAAAAAACGAAAACAAAAACTCTTTTATTATAGGCTATAATAAGTAAGCGCATTTCTCTCTAAAGGTGTGTCTGAGGAGACGGCGAGTCAGGATCAGCAACTTCATCCTTACGAAACGGACTCAGAAAACACTGTTTATTAGTAAATAATTCAAATATCTCCTTACTATTTTCCCCGGACACATTCATGGTAATTACGTTTGCTGGGGCTTTGTGGCAAGCTTTAGCCTGTTGAGTGAATTTGAACGAGGAACTCTTCAGCTGCGCTCGCTGCAGCTTCGGGACTCTAGACGAGCCGCTCTCAGTCGCGGCAGCACGGTCTCGTGTTGTTTCCACCAGCGCGGCATTTTTTCATCACTAACTGATGGATGTCTAAAATATAAAAATAAGGATAAACCTAAAACAGCCCCGAGGCCCGGCCCGAGTCTGAACTACGACGTGAAAATTGGCCTGAAGCCCGGCCTTAGAGGTGTAAAAAAAGTCTGCGCCCGTCGGGCAGAGAGCGAGAGAGTGAGATTTATATCTGACAGAAAGAGAAATAATAACGTGATTTTTAATATTACTTTGATTTTTAGAATAACACTTTACAATAAAGCAACATTTGTTGTATTAATTGTGTTACTTCAGTTGTATTTTTTCTCTTCAAACTCAGTCAAAATGTAACATATGTTCCTGGTAGGTTTTTTATTACATTTTGTTTGCACTATGTGTTTGCACTGAAAAGATAAGAAAATTTGAATATATTTTCATTGTATTACTTTTTTTTTTCTCCAACATCATAATGTAACCTATGTTCCCTGTAGGTTTTTTTTGTTACAGTTTGATACAAAGGTATTAAGATATTTATTTTTTTATTTTTTTATTTATTTTTAATAAAATTCTTTTCAATTCACTTATCTTTTGAGGCTGGTTATTTGTCACCTATGGTATCGATTTAGTATCGGTGCGAGGTATTACATTCTGGTATCTTACCGAAGCCAAAATTATGGTATGGAGCCATCCCTACTATAGGGAGATGAGAGGGTCTGTATTACTTACTATTGAGCGTTTTCACATGACGTCACACCCTTATAGGAACGCCCACCTGGAGGACGAAACGAAGCTTTGCTCCACTGACCGCCAGCTATTTTGACGCAGATTGCATCAAGTAATAATGTAGTAAAACGCAGATATTAAAAGGTGAGATTCAGCTTATTGGTGAATCTTGGATGAAGCCAGAATATACGTGCAACGTGCAAAGTTTCACATTAAATGGCTTCCCATAGAAAACCATGAGAAGGAAAACACTGAACTGTTAAGCGGATTACGTTCATATTCTGGCCTCATCTGCTAACCTATGTAAACTATGCATCATTAATGTGGTGATTACTGAATTTAATCTTTTAATATTACTGTTTTAAATATATTAAGGCACTTTAAGTGTAACAACGTTTTGTCGCACTGTTTATGATTGAAATATTGCCGCGGGTGCTTAAAATAATCCATGTGACATCAGTGGTTCAACTGTAATTTTACAAAGCAGTGAGAATACATATGTGCACAAAGAAAACAAAAATAATTTATTCAACAATTCTTCTCCCCGAGGTACCGTCTTCCGCCATTTTGAGGAGTACCCCAGAACATAATCAACGTAATCAGCATTGTTTACTTTCAGTAGAAAGCGCGCACATGCTAAATGTAAACATATAAATAATTATCAAAAATGATCAAAGATTTTAAAAAATAATCAAAGATTTCGCATAGACTTGCATTAGCTGAGCAAAAATGCCCTCTTTGGAGGACAATTGCAGTCCACTAGAGGGAGCCACAGAATAAGAAATCTTTCAACTCCCCTCATTTACTTTCGTTTTCAATCAGTTAAATTTAGAAATCAATGCATACTTTCCTTTATGCTGCCAAGTAAAGCTAACATTTTTGATCGTGACCAGGTCAAGTAATGACAGTTGACTGATCTGCAAGACAAATTAACTATATTTGCCTTTTGTCCTTTATAGTTATTTAGTTCAAGGTTCATTATTGGCTTGAAAATTCTTAATTTACATAGTAACATTAATTAATTTACTCTTGCGCAGTACAAATATCAATAAAGCAAACCTGCAAAAAAAATAAAAACAGGATAAATAAATATAGAAGTAAATCTGCTTCCATGTTTGAACACGGTCAGAATGTGCGTGCTTTGTGAGACACTGTTGTCTTAACACGAAGAAACTGTGACTTTACACGTATTAAAGAAACGTGGCGGAAACGACGCCTTAACACAGCCAGAATATCCAAAGCTACTAGAAGGCAAGCCTGCAACCATTAGCCGAAAAAGCGTAATGGCTAAAGCTAACGCCTCCGGTCTGCCAATATGTGGGAAAGGAGACCAGAGGCCGTATTTTTTGAATGGGTGTCAATGGAGGAGAGGCTTCACTACGCTGAATAAACAGCTTTTTAGAGGAAACAGCTCATCATTTAATGAATCGACAGTATATCTGCTAATCTACAACATGTTATACACTAAACAATACTTTTGGATTGAACTATTTTTAGAGTTTACCAAGAAAGAAATGCTGTTTTATAAGAGAAGTCACTGACTTTTTGCGACAGGTGGGATTCAGCTTACAGCACTTCCCATTCATTCCTATGGTATCCGTAAACTGCGATTGAGTGTCGCACAACTCTGACCGAAATTCAACGGGTGTTTCTCAAACAGAAGGCTGCATCCTACGAAGGCTGCATATCTCGGCTGCCACTTCATCAAACGTCACTGAAGGCCATCTCAATCGGAAGGATCCTTGGAAGGCAGCCTTCGTTTCGCGTCCTTCATTCGGCTGAATTTGAAGGATGCATGGGATGTATCCTCCGTGACCTTCAGTCACCCACAATCCTTTGTACCAATTCTATTTCATGAAAATAAACGGACGAAAAATGAGTCATTAATGAGCTTGAATCTGAATTTATTATGAAATGTAAGACAAAAATAATGTTTTCGGACATGAACGCATAGATGTTATTTTTTGTTTTGGTGTAAATTACTCAATAAACGCTAAACTGCCAATAACTTAAGCCACGGGGAGACTGAAGAGAGCTGTGATTCATTGTATTGCATTAATACAAAGCCAAATAATATAAAGATTTGTAATACAAAGTATTTTTCCAAAACTAAGTTTCATTAGTATTTTCGTGCCGTGACGGTGAGGGCGGGAACATGTGACGTAGCCACGCGCACTCACTAGACCGTCTCATTCTAGCGTTTATATGCTGAGGAGGACTCTAGCCTACAAGACTCTGAAGGACTGAACTGCAGCCTCGGTAGATGCAGCCTTCCGTTTGAGAAGCACCCAACGACGTCAAGGCTGTAATGTGATTGGTTATTAAGGCTCATGTGATCGTTAGCCGTTACGCTCATAGACCTAATAAATACCTAGACGCCTCATTGGCCGCTCGACCGCACGTCAGCGGCGCCGCCATATTGGAGCGGGCAACTCTTCATAACTCTCATCTCGGGACATGAGAAAAGATCCCGGACTCATCGGCAGTTTGGGGATCTACAGACCATCCCACAGTAATAAAAACAGCTCTCGGGGTATTATCTTTCACAGGTAAGAATGGACAGTTGTTTCTGGATGTTTTTTGGTCATTTTTAGCATTATGTTGACAGCTTAATTAGCCACAAGTATCAGACTATTAATAGCTAACGTTAGCGATATCGCTAGTAAGCTGTGAAAGCTGAGACTTTATAAGAAATCAAAGTTTAAATGAATTCTTATTAAGTTTGAACTTATATTGTTGTTTATATGATAAAGGTAATTGTGCTATGTGCACAGTACAGTGAGCACTTTGACAAGACCGTGTCGGACTGTCAGGATTAGAGATGGAGCTAAAACATCTCTCTTTAATTTCACTACTCATTAACAAAGAGTAAGTTTATCATCACTAGATTATAAGGATTTGATAGCTTATCATAAAACTGTGGACTGATTATATATATTTTTCATTTTCAGCCAATTGCAAACAGGACAACACAAGCCTCAAAGAAATCTGAAGAAAGCCTGTTCTCTGCATTTCCAAGAGACTAAACCTCCACAGCCTTGTATTTGTACTGGTTAAAGCCCAGAACAGCCCTGAATGAATGGCCAGAATGACCCTGATCATATTCAAACCACGCTCTCTCTGTCTCTCAGTCTCTGCCGGGGTCAGATATTAACTTTTCCATTGTGGGGCAATATTTGCCCCCAGAATAGACTTCCAGGAGCATTGTTTACCTTTGTAAGGGCAATTTTTATAACAATATTATATAATATAATTACCTTATTAAATGTTTCTGTCGTTGTTGTCAAATATTTAAATATAACCAGTTTCTTCAATCACAATACTATAGACTACATTTAAAATGATTTACACGGTCTGTTTAATGCTGATCATGTACTGTATGTGTATTTACACAAAAACTGTGTAATGTAAATAATAAGGGGGGGGGGGCATCTCATATTCTGGTCTGTGTTAAACATAACTATACTTTATATCAAGCTTTTTCAAGCTTTTTCAAGTTGTTTACCACAGACCTTATTTTACTCATTAATTAAAAAAAAAAAAAAACATTATAGAATATAGGAAAATTTTGAGGGAAGCAGTAGAGAATTAATCTTTATTAGTCAGGTTTTGACGTCACAACTAAACTACTCTATTCCCAGGGAAAGCTAGAACTGAAAACTGAAATAAAATGTGCTTGAGCTGAGATTGATTCAGAGGATCCTCTGAATCAATCTCAGCTCATATATTTTATGTTTTACTCAAGGAACACATTAATTAAACACAATTTGGAATTGACAACCATCAATTTTTGCTTGTCTTTAGTTTTGTCTGTCTTTGTTTAATAATTATTACACAAATACTATTATAAAACTGTAGTTTTCACTATTATTTAATTTACTTTATAATTTACTACTTATTCTTCATTATTGTCTATTCTGTATTATTCCACCTTTGATATTACACATTCTACTTGCTATTATTCATCTGTTATTTATTTATTATGGTATTAATTGTTGCTATTATAAATCTATTATATCACTTAGTACTGTTGTACTAGCTATTTTATTATATTATTCACTTTATTCACTTATTATACTACAATATGTACTACATATACTTTTTAATATATATCAGTTTTACTATATTTTTACTGTGCACTGTATCAGTGCATAATATTTTACCACTGTAACTGTAAATTTTACTGAATCCATAAAGGATTATCAGTTAGATTTGTTAATGTTTGTTGTAGAGTTTATATCTGTATAGAGTGCTATGAAAATAGGAAGCAAACTACCACTCTGTCACTTTTTGATTTGTATTCGCTGATTTTATTCCATTTTCTCTATTATGGTAAATTATTAGTACTTAAAGATGTATTATTTTGATTTTTTTCCCCCAGTATTTCAAAGCGAATGAGCTGTGTTCTGACCTGAAGCACGAGAAAAGCTAAAATGTTGGGGTTGAAGACAGAGAAAGCAATGAAAAAACGTAATTTCGTTTAATGTACATTAAAAATTACATTACATGCATATATCACAGTTATACTACATTAATATTAGAATTGTTATGTTAACAAAAAAATCAAATCAACACAAGTGAGTGTGAGCTTTCACAATTTCTTACGAAAATTAATCATTTTCCAAGCCTAACTAAATAACTGGAGGCAGAGTTATTTTTAACTCCATGTAGATCACAAATCACTGAAATCGGCTGATAAAAGTAAACGTTATCGTGTTTTTATCCAGAAAAACCGCAGCTCCTCCGTTTACCTCCATTTGTTTTTAAAGCAGTCTTGCCCGCGCAAACATGGCGGACTTGTTGACGTATCGCAGCAACGGCTCAAAGCGACCAATGAGGCGTCTAGGTGTTTATTATGTCTATGGTTACGCTTTCTCCGAGTGATAGTTTTCAGTCACGTGACCGGCTCTAAGACCTGGAGGACAAAACAACCACAGAACTGCTGCACAAGCCTGTCAATTTTTCATCTGTTTCCCAGCCACAAATATTTAGAACACCTCTCAAAAGAATAAAACAAAAGGTATTTCTGAACAAAATGCAAGTTTTGGCCATTTGCGATCCATATTAACGATGTCCTTGCTACGTTTCTGAGCCTTGATTATGTTAGGATCCTTGCTGTCTATGAAGGGTCAGAGAGCTCTCGGATTTCATCTAAAACATCTTAATTTGTGTTCCGAAGATAAACGAAGGTCTTACGGGTTTGGAATGACATGAGGGTGAGTAATTAATGACAGAATTTTCATTTTTGGGTGAACTACGCCTTTAAGTAAAAAGACAGGGTTTATGCGTAGTTAAGAGATTACACTAGGTTACTTTGCATGCGTTTACTTGCACATATTTTAGAATCGAGATATTTTATGATACAGTTAACATGTTTGGTAATATTTTGAATAAAAAAGGAAAAAGTAAATAAAACCAGTAAGCCTACATCAGTTATACAGCGGTATGGCTGCTGTGTCACAAACATGACGAGCGATGATGACCAGATTTTTCATGCTCCAGAAAGGACATAAACGCATTGTAAAAGTAGTCCGTGAAACACAAATGGTAAGTCTTTTGATCAAATACATTCTTTCTGTATCATTATTAAATTGTATTTTAAATTCAAAATTAAAACAATGATCAACTCATGCATACACACTGTTGGACCGAATAGTGCATATAGGTGAAGGAAAGAAGAAGAAATGTTGCCTTTCAAACAACTAGATGCATTGAAAAATGAGGTGATGTCGTCTGCTAAGTTATCAGTGCACTGGAGATGCTTTTTGGGCTACTTTATGCTCTTCACATTAGGCAATCACATTTATATTTTACATTTTTAGTGCTATTGATTGCATTAATGTGCAGTTGTATGTCTAATAAGATGCCTCCTTCGAGCTGCTTTCACATTTATCCCCTCCTCTTCCCATCAGTTTTCTTCGATATCCCTAAATTAAATGAAATTAGGTTCAAACTAAAATAAAATTAAAACTGTATTTTAGTTTATAGAATAACAGCTTCTAAATACTTTCTTTTTTTAGTAACTTGTAGTGTAGCCAACTACTTTTTCCAAAATGTGTGTGACAGCGACAGACTTCATTTCTGCAGTGAGCCACTTGGAGGCACCACAATGTTATACATACTGAAGCAGTTATCTTTGAGTTGTCCAGTGATGACAGACAAGCATAAGACTAGCTGAATATGACAGTCCATGTGTGTATAAGTGCCATTCTACAGAACTGGTGCAAACTGCTGTCCCACAACCAAAAAACACATTTAAAAAGCATTTATGTATTCAAATCTTAGATGTTTATAGAGATCATTCTATTATCTATTGAAACCCACAATAATATTTAAAATATTAGTAAGCTTAATATATATATAAAATCATCATTTATTGGGTACTTTCAATTGGGAGGTGGCTGTCCCAAACCCTAACCCCTAAATTTCGACTTGTGAAAATGATATTGAAGTATTTTAATAATTTTTTTTTCTCCCATTGTTTTTAAAAGTATCTTTTTGATTCTTTTAAAAAGTAAAGTTTAAAAAAAAATGATTTTATATTTTCTTTGTAAATTATGAAACATTATGTAAAAAAAATGTGTCCCGCATTTTTCATGTCACTACCGAAACAGTGTATGTTTTAGTGTATTGACCGAGACTGATTTTAACTAAACCCATACATTTATGATCAGGAAATATTCCTGTGTCCCCCTCTCTCATAGCAACAAGGTGTGAGTAGATAGGTCTCATCATTTTGAGGTAAATGTGTTCAAAAGTCTGAAAAATTTGTAACTTTAAGGAATGTCACAACCGAACACCTTTTTTTTTTTTCTGCAGTTAAGCACACTTTGAGTTATTCCATAAAATTTCATTTTTATATGTATACCACTGTTCAGAACTGTGCTAGCTAACCATGTGCTGATTAGCATCTTTGAGCTAGGTTCAAAAGTATCTAAAACTATCACTTCCGAAACGTTAGGTGGAGTTTTGGCAGGGACATCTTTGTTTTTTGGGGGGTCTTATCCCATAAAATTGCCACTACCGAAACAGTCATGACCGAAACATGTCGTCATTGTTTCGGCAGTGACAAAAGGGAACACATAATCCTCATATTTGTGGGAAATAATCAAAATTTTAGTACAGTTATGCAATTTTTTGCATTTTAGTATGCAAGTTAAAATTCTGTAATGTGATGCGGTCGCAACCAACGCATTACTGTCACTACTGAAACATGGGATGCTTTGTCAAAAATAAAGTATACTGAATTATCAACTAAGGTGTTATGATATGTTTTGGTTCAATGTACATTCAAACTAATGAACCCTTAACTTTGAAATCAGTATGATCAACTTTTTGCCTTTTACAAAGAAAAACTGTATTCAAAATACAACAAATCTCATAAATTACACTTGTAATATCATTAAAAATTTAATTGTCATGGATTTACCTCTGAAAAATTGTAATAAAATAGCAAAAATAATATATATATATATCTATATATATATCTATATCTATATATATATATATATATATATATATATACACACACATACACAATCTAGATGTAAGCAAAATTGTAATAGGTAAATATAACCCTTCTAATTAAATTATCATTACTGTGTTTTTGTATAGTGACAAATTTGGGTAGAGGACAAATATTCCAAAATGTTCTGAAAATACAATATGAGAATTAACTGCACAATTACTAGAAATGTGTACCTTGGATATTATATAATTTGCATACATACAAATGTTTTGGAAAAATTAATTTTTTTCAAGACGTTTCCAACTCTGATTTTGGATCAGTTCTGTAGAATGGCCCATATAAGCCCATCTCCTACACCACAGGTGTGATCGACGGGGAGAAAGTTCTTGCCCACCCTGTGAAGCTAGCTGAACAAACTCTGGGTTTCAGAGAAGGTTTAGAGTTGACACACAATGCTAGATAAAAACGTTCTCTATCAACCCAGTGTTTGATCCAGATCTGCAGCAAACAGCCAATCACATTTAGAGCGCCAGTTAGATTCATTTCTCGTTCTGGTCATCATGAAAAAATATCTTTTAGAAAGGAAATAAGAAAATAAGTAATTACATAAATAGAAAACTGAAGAGATTAGCCATGTACTGTAAGCTACCAAAAGTGATGAACATCTGAAAAAGAGATGAAATTACACAGTAGCCACTGAAACCTACTTTATAGGGAAAAAATTATTTGATCCCCTGCTGATTTTGTATGTTTGCCCACTGACAAAGAAATGATCAGTCTATAATTTTAATGGTAGGTTTATTTGAACAGTGAGAGACAGAATAACAAGAAAAAATCCAGAAAAACGCATTTCATAAAAGTTATAAATTGATTTGCATTTTAATGAGCGAAATAAGTATTTGATCCCCTATCAATCAGCAAGATTTCTGGCTCCCAGGTGTCTTTTATACAGGTAAGAATTTGAGATTAGGAGCACTCTCTTAGAGGGAGTCTCAGCTTGTTACCTGTATAAAAGACACCTGTCCACAGAAGCAATCAATCAATCAGATTCCAAACTCTCCACCATGGCTAAGACCAAAGAGCTGTCCAAGGATGTCAGGGACAAGATTGTAGACCTACACAAGACTGGAATGGACTACAAGACCATCGCCAAGCAGCTTGGTGAGAAGGTGACAACAGTTGGTGCGATTATTTGCAAATGGAAGAAACACAAAATAACTATCAATCTCCCTCGGTCTGGGGCTCCATGCAATATCTCTCCTCGTGGCGTTTCAATGATCATGAGAATGGTGAGGAATCAGCCCAGAACTACACGGGAGGATCTTTTCAATGATCTCAATCCAGGTGGGACCATAGTCACCAAGAAAACAATTGGTAACACTACGCCGTGAAGGACTGAAATCCTGCAGTGCCCGCAAGCTCCCCCTGCTCAAGAAAGCACATGTACAGCCCGTCTGAAGTTTGCCAGTGATTCAGAGGAGAACTGGGTGAAAGTGTTGTGGTCAGATGAGACCAAAATCCAGCTCTTTGGCATCAACTCAACTTGCCGTGTTTGGAGGAGGAGGAATGGTGCCTATGACCCCAAGAACGCCATCCCCACCGTCAAACATGGAGGTGGAAACATTATGCTTTGGGGGTGTTTTTCTGCTAAGGGGACAGGACAACTCCACCGCATCAAAGGGACGATGGACGGGGCCATGTACCGTCAGGGCCAGGGCATTGAAGCCAGCCAGGGCATTGAAAATGGGTCGTGGATGGCTATTCCAGCACGACAATGACCCAAAACACACGGCCAAGGCAACAAAGGAGTGGCTCAAGAAGAAGCACATTAAGGTCCTGGAGTGGCCTAGCCAGTCTCCAGACCTTAATCCCATAGAAAATCTGTGGAGGGAGCTGAAGGTTCAAGTTACCAAACATCAGCCTTGAATCCTTAATGACTTGGAAAGGATCTGCAAAGAGGAGTGGGACAAAATCCCTCCTGAGATGTGTGCAAACCTGGTGGCCAACTACAAGAAACGTCTGACCTCTGTGATTGCCAACAAAGGTTTTGCCACCAAGTACTAAGTCATGTTTTGTGAAGGGGTCAAATACTTACTTCACTCATTAAAATGCAAATCAATTTATAACTGCTTTGAAATGCGTTTTTCTGTATTTTTTTTTTTTTTTGTTATTCTGTCTCTCACTGTTCAAATAAACCTACCATTAAAATTATAGACTGGTCATTTATTTGTCAGTGAGCAAATGTACAAAATTAGCAGGGGATCAAATAATTTTTTTTTTCCCCACTGTATATATATATATATATATATATATATATATATATATATGAAAGTGTCAATCTCGTACATATAACATACAGCCATTATTGTCAAAAAAGCTCGCAACAAAAGTGAGTACACCCTAAGTGATAACAGCTATACGTCGTTTAACCATGCAAAACCACATGTCCTATTCATCATGTTCATGTTTTTGTCTGCTTGACAGGACTATACAAATTTGTGTATCTTGTATTAGAGCAGTTAAAATTTGGTGCTTTGAGTACAATTCTCTCATACTGACCACTGGATGTTCAACATGGCACCTCATGGCAAAGAACTCTCTGAGTATTTGAGAATTAGAACTGTTGCTCTCCACAAAGATGGTCTAGGCTATAAGAAGATCAGTAACACCCTGAAACTGAGTTACAGTACAGTGGCCAGTGTCACACAGAGGTTTTCCAAGACGGGTTTCACTCGGAACAGGCCTCGCAAGGGTCGATCAAAGAAGTTGAGTCCTCGTGGTGTGCGTCAGGTGCAGAAGCTGGCTTCAAAAAACATACGCATGAGTGCTGCCAGCATTGCTTTAGAGGTTGCAGAAGTGAAAGGTCAGCTTGTCAGTGCTCAGACCATACGCCACACACTGCAACAAGTCAGTTTGCATGGCCGTCGTCCCAGAAGGAAGCCTCTTCTGAAGCTGGTTCACAAGAAAGCCTGCAAACAGTTTGCTGAAGAAAACCTGTCCAAGAGCATGAATTACTGGAACCATGTCCTGTGGTCTGATGAGACTCAGATAAACTTGTTTGCCTCAGATGGTGTCCAGCATGTGTGGTGACGGTCTGGTGAGGAGTATAAAGAAAATTGTGTCTTGCCTACAGTGAAGCATGGTGGTGGTAGCATCATGGTCTGGGGCTGCATGAGTGCTGCTGGTACTGGGGAGCTGCGGTTCATTGAGGGAAACATGGATGCCAACATGTACTGTGACATTCTGAAGCAGAACATGATGCCCTCCCTTCAGAAACTGGGTTTTCCAACATAATGACCCCAAACACACGGCCAAGATGACAACTGCCTTGCTGATGAAGCTGAAGCTGAAGGTGATGGAGTGGCCAAGTATGTCTCCAGACCTGAACCCTATTAACCACATGTGGGGCATCCTCAAGCTGAAGGTGGAGAAGCGTCATGTGTCTAACATCCAGCAGCTCCGTGATATCATTATGGAGGAGTGGAAGAGGATCCCAGCAACAACCTGCAGCTCTGGTCAATTCCAAGCCCAGGAGGATTAAAGCAGTGCTAGATAACAGCGGCGCTCACACAAAATATCGACACTTTGAACAGAGTTTTGAAATGTTCACTTAGGGTGTACTCACTTTTGTTGCCAGCTATTTGGACAATAATGGCTATACGCTGAGTTATTTTTAGAGGACAGTAAATTTGTACTTCTATACAAGCTGCACACTGACTACTCTAATATATATCCCAATTTCATTTGTGTAGTATTGTCCCTTGAGAAGATATACTAAAATTGTTGCTGAAATGTGAGGGGTGTACTCACTTTTTGTGAGATACTGTATATATATGTATGTATGTGTGTGTGTGTGTGTGTATTTTCCTTATTCTTTCAGGGAATGTGTTTTTGATGCATTGAGGCAACTGTCAGGAATGGACGATCATTATTACCCTTATTACACTCAGAAGCCAGGCAAAATGGAGGCAAAAAAAAGAGTAAATCTGAATTATATGTATACTGCACAAAAATAATAATAAAATAATTCATATTTTAGCCATACATGTATGTATTTACTAATGTATTTATTAAATTAGTAATCATTTATTACATTCATTTATTCTTATATTTACTGTTCTGCAGTTTAGTTCCAACCCTGATCAAACACACCGGCCTATAATTTTCTAGTAATTCAGAAGATATAAAAAAATGTGTTTTAGGATTCCTACATTTTTAGGGGGAAAAAACACACAATATTGTCTGTTATGACACTGCTGTTCACACATTCTAAATAAATATATTAAAAAAAACTGACACGGTCATGTATCTTGAAGTGTTTAGTGACATTAAGACACTCTTAATCAGTCTCTACCAAAGGTGTCCAAATAAATTAATTCAACACAACTAAAGCAGCTAATCATCGCTGTGAGTTTTGGTAGAAGCTTAGACTTGCCAAGTTCCTCTGAGCTCTGGCAATATTCCTGTGCATTTCAATAAATGATTTGTGGTGATGAACCACGTCACCTAAACACCTCACTTTTCATATCAATATTGAAACAAAATTCATTGTCAATTTTATTCATTGGTAAGACCCTTAGATCCAGCCACTACAGCGCCCAAAAAACGAAACCATAAATATATGCTTATAAAACAGTTCAATATTTACTGCAAAATATTTTTTACAGAGTAAAACTTGAAAAGAAAGGTGACAAAAACAAAATAAATATAGGAAATGGACAGTAAGGCCAACATCCGAACTCCACATAATGAACTGTATAAACAATTTGTAACAATTTTTTTTTTTTTTGCTTAAATAATTTGAAATACACTTTCCTTAAAGTAAAACTTGGCAAACCATTTCTGTAGTTTTTATCATGTGTTTGCCCTTACCTGCTGACAACTCACATATATTTTTACTTTTGAATGATGATTATGTACAGCTCAAACAATATTATTAAAACTGTTAAAGCAAATTGACATTTCTAGATGAATTCTGGATTGTCAATATTCTACATGGAAGAGACCATCAAATAACAACAAAATATTACTGAATTCTGAATTTCTCTTTAAATTCACTTTTCTGATGTTAATTTGACTTCACTATTGGAGAAATGGAGCCAATTTTGATTCTAGCACCAGCGAATGATGCCACAATGCATGATGGTACATTTATGGCGCGTTTTTGCCATATGCACCATATTGCAACATCAGGATACTTATAATAACTAACACAAACAGAAATAATGTACTAAACAGCAAGTGTATATTGAGCAGAACTGATGGCTTATGGGCAGTTGTTGTGTCTTGTGAGCTGTTAGCAGATAAGCTAATAAAACTAGACAACACACCGTCTTTCTATTCTAACAAGTCACAGCTGACTTTCACGTTAAACCACAGTTCTCTTAATCCAAAAAGCAAACTACACAAACTTTCAGTTTCAACAAATTAGAAAATGTCCAGCCCTGTAATAAGGGTTGATAATTTAAATCAAAACATTACAAAGGCTTCACAGGGACACAACGCTCTTGTACGCATGTGTGTTTTCTCTCACAAACACATGCTGACTAATTTTGGCACTAATACCGCCATCGCTTTTCTCACAAACTGCAAAACTCTGCAGCGGCTGGCGTACAACGAGACATTCAAATCAACATGTTTGTGTTGGCTATCCCAAAAGAGGGAGCTATAAAAATAGCCCATCACAGAATGACACGTAAATAAACTCTGTAAATGCACACAGTAAAGCCCTTCTGGAACAAAAACACTGGACAATTAGACTATGAGAATATGAACTGATGCTGAAGTACTCACGGGCCCAATTCATGATGGATATGGAGAACATTGAAATTATTATTTCAACTAACAATGGTAAAATACACTTTCTTACAAAACACACCCGACTGCCATTCTAACACACTTTTCACATCATAATAGTAGGTGAAATACAACAATCATTACAGAAGTAGTTCTCTCAAAAATGACGGTTATCTTATTTACTCATTCTCATGCCTTTCCAGACTCCTGCTGTCATTATTATTATTTTAAGCATATAGCATTTCATTTTATCAAGCATTTTTAAGTATCCTTACACCACCACCACCGCACAATTTGGATGATGGTCCTATTTTGGAGCTTGACAGACATTTGAACTGGTGTATGGGAAAGAGTTACCGTGTATGCAGACTCTTCCATAAATTCTACTGTGTTCCACACACACACAAACTAAACGCATACGGGTTTTGAATGACATGGGGGTAAGTAAATACTGACAGCAGTGATGATTTCATTAAATCGTGAATTTGTAAATTATATCGGTGCAATCACCTACAGCCTTGAAGAGTTCCCAATTCATTATGTTCAAAACAAGTGATGTCAATCTCAGAATACATTTAGGCAAAGCATTGCTTTGGGAGATATGAGGCTAATAAACACTTTATATAATGTCATGCAATGCCAGTGGATAAGGTTGCGCGTCTAGTAAAGTTTACAGAGGGAGATTTCTTGCATTTTGAGTTGAACTGACTTGCATGAACCTGAGAAAAACTAAAGAACTCCTAGTATTAGGAAGCATTCAGCACCTTTGCTGCCACAAATGAATCTACTATTATGATATTAAGGGTCTTTCAGACGGACCCTCGCACAGACACAGAACCATTATCACACATGAGTAGAAATTACACGTCGTCTGCACTTATAACACTACAAATGGTATTCGTGACACAATATATGACGTAGATAATATGCTCACCAGCATGCATTATGTATATCTCTTGCTTGTGGAAAGCTTCTGTAAGTTTTAGATCTGCGAGAGGTACGGTACAGGCATCTGTACAACATCACCCTCGGACAAACAACGACAAATAACATGAACGGCATTCTCAGGGATGCTGGGACATGACCGATGAAGTGCCGCACTTTAATGTACATCAGATTTGGCTTTGAATGAAGTTAGTGTTTGAAGCAGCAAGCCCTGGATCACCATATATGGTGGGATCTGACAGAAACAAACCTGGTCATATTTCACCCTAAAATCACACGGACAAAAACAATAAATCACATTATGAATCTGGGAGAATTAATATTCCTTATATTCTCTGTAAAAATACTTCTATTGGCTTAAATGAAAGCTAGAGTAAAACAAATACTGTACTACCATGATGCATAAACACTTAATATTTTGAGCATCGAAAATCAAATCATTTTATGCAGCGCTAAATATCTCAATATCTTCTTTTTCTTGCCCAACATGATTTCTTCCTGTGGATTTTAGTGTGAAATATGGCCCAGGTCCCGACAGGTTTCGTGAGACGCTTTGACGTGTGACACGTCAGCTCACGTTGCATGCTTTACGGTTCGCTATAAACTAGCTCTTCAGCGGCACGAAGTGTATAAACTCCTCTACACTCGGTAATACTGTAGGTGCGGATGTTTCGCCAGTCGTCGGAGCAGATGTCCACATGCTACTCAGAGGACTACACCGATCAAAAACCAGGTCCCCAAACGCAGTCATTGGCTGGCCATCCAACGATCGCAGTCCTGCTTCATGGCTGAATGATGAGGCTCAGGACAGGACAGACTATGAAGCACAAACAGGAGCGACGTCAGACGAAGAGCTGGATCCTCTCGCGGATGGTCTGCCGGCAGATGGGGCAGGTTTTGAGCACGGCGCTGCAGTCGATGCAGGAGGCGTGGCCGCACTGGAACACCAGCTTGATGTGGTTGTCGATGCAGATGGGGCAGGTGATGCGCTCCTCCATCTGCCGGTAGCGCGACTGCAGCTGCTCCAGCAGGTTGTGCTTCTCCGAGTTCTCTGAGCTGGGGCTGCACTCCACCTCCGTCTGGTCTGCTTTCAAGAAACAGAGACGCTCAGTTCCAAGCACAACACACCACAGTTCAATAAAACACAACACAATGTAGGAGCGAGCATTAGCTCAAGGAAAGAACTAAAACTTAATAGTAGGGATGCAACAATATCAAAATCTCACAATACGATAATATCTCAATACGAAGTCCACAATACGATATTTATTGCGTTATTTAAAAAAAAAAAAAAAAAAGACAAATGAAGACTTGGGAAAAAAAATGAAAATTTTGTACATTTTAAATAGTACTGTCAAACGATTAATCGCGATTAATTGCATACAAAAAAGTTTTTGTATGTATGTGTTCTGTGTACATTTATTATGTATATATAAATACACATGCAGAATATATTTTGAAAATATTTACGTCTATATTTATATTCATATAATTTATACTATAAATAAATATATTTAATCTATAAGCAACATATTTTTCTGAAATATATACATGCATGTGTGTGTATTTATATATACATAATACATATACAAAGCACACATACATATATTAAGTAAACAAAAACTTTTATTTTGGATGCGATTAATCACGATTAAACCTTTGACAGCGCTAATTTTAAAGTTAAATACTTCTATTTAATGCACTTTCAGAGTTCAAAATTAAGAGCTCTGAACCTTGTTCCTAAGAAAATTTAAGTCAGTGAATTGACTTGTACCTGAACGTTAAAGGGAACTCAACCCTCTTTTTATTTGTGATATATTGTCTCAGTCTAAATTACATTCACACTGGGGTTTTAGGAAGCCAAACAAATTAGAATATAGGCTAATGATAATAATAACAATTTTATATTATTGTTATTCTCATGACTGTAATAGCCATATATTGTAAAACAATTGGACTGTAAAATAAATGAAAAGTAATATTTCATATGTTTATTATTTTTGCTTTACAGTACAGTAGGGAAATGATCTTTCCTAATTTCTACACTTGAAAGAGATATTTTGAATTTGTACTGCAGTAATGTTACCCATTTACACCGCTAGATGTCAGCAATTAATACTGCACTTTTATTTTAGACAGCTTTTTTTCTTGACGGAAAAATTCAGCTTCAGTGAAAACAGGCTAACAAAAATGCATCTCACGACATAACTAGTGAAATGCTGTAACCACCTGCACATTAAAATGTTGGGAATTACACAAATGTGAAAATAAACTCACAGCACATGCGATAAACGCATTCACTGCATCATTCAGTGTGAACGAAGCCGTTCTGAGACACGGAAAACACTGGATCAACAAAGTGTGCGCTTCGCTTTGAAACACACAGTGAAAACAGACTTGATGAAGAGATTAAGCATATTATGCTTTCACTTTTAGTTCGTTTGACAGATGTCTGTGCCAAAGCATAATGGCCCAAAACACAACTTTAAAAGACGTTTAATGTTAGAATAAGAAGTTTAAATATATTTTAAGAACTACAATTTTTGCTCGAAAGACCTATAGTTTCATTTAGTCATGTGACCACGATAATATCGAGACAGTTTTGCTACTGCGATACCATGATATTGATAATACGGTTACATCCCTACTTAATAATAATAATAAGAATGTAACAGAGAATGGTAATATAATTTCTTTCAGCTGATCCAGAGTGAAAACGTTATCTTTAATTACTGGTACCTGAGTATTATTTAGTTCCATTCATTTTTAATGAAACCAAAGAGCAAAGTTTCACAGTAAACTTTCAGGATTACACCACTTCCTGCTGCCTAATTCGTTCATTGTCCGTGGGACACGAAGCACATGATTTACTGTAGTACAGCTATGACCAGGGAGAACACAGTTTCTCTCACACCTCATTCTCTTCTATAACAACAAAACAAAATCAGTCCCCCATAAAGGCATGTTAAAGGAAATTTCATGTTTCTTAATGTACTGTGGATTAGAAAGACTAACTTTCTTTGCACCTTAACGGCCCATAATATTTTTCTACAGAAAACCATTCTAAACAGGCTTAATGTACTGAATGGCCAAATATATGTAGCATCTTATTGATCTCTAGTCTAAAATCTAAAAATGAAGCTATTTTCTTAACAGGTTTCTATGGTGTATAATACATTATGTCTTAGTTCTCCAGAACAGTAGACAGTATTTACTACAACCAATGTTTGAGAGAAATTTGGTTCTTCTTGGTAATTCAAATAGAATGTCCCTACCAAAATTTTACCAAAAAATGATGCGTTAAGAGCTGAGCATATGCTGACCGTAACACAGTGATTATTAACTGCATTTTGTTCTACAGTGTTTATCGTTTGTAAAGCAGGCCATGGAACACCACAGCTGTTTATTCTCAGAATGAACCAAAATTATAAACTTTTTGATTCTTAAATCTTAGCATAAAATATTATCGTTTTTCAAATGTAAAAATGCTTACCTTGTCGAATTTTCTTTGTTATCGTCACCTGGCACCGGATACATTTCTTCATTCTGTGAGCACATTCTGAACAGAGACACACAGGACTGAGTATCTATATACCAACTCTGTATACAGACAAGTAAAACATTTCTGGATCAACATCCATCCAACTTGTGACCAACTTTACTACCATATCCTCCTGAGACCCAGCTATGCAGTTTTTGTCTCTGTAGTGGACATTATATTTTAGTGAATTTCTCTGAGATCTCACACGTCACCGGTTTAAGTCTGGATGTCCTGTAAAGAGCACATTCAGAGATACCAAATGATTTGAATGTTTCACCATGATCACTCCCTCTCCTTGGCCTTTAAAGCTGGCTGACATTAATTTAGTGATAAAATTGTACATCCTTATGGAAATATGATAATATTTTACAATTATAATTTAAATCTGATTAAGTTTCAAGATGTTTGTCATAAATCAACTTCTCAAGAAAATGTTATGGGGTTTCAAATCAAAATATGACTTTCTGTTATGAAACAGGTCATCATTTCATACTTGACCACTGAAGAGGACACCGGGACTAAAAGCATGTTTATTATGTTCTTTGGGAGACAAAACAATTGAATAGGAAAACAAAATATATATCAATATACTTATGAAATATTATATACTCTTATGCAAATCTGGCAAATTACTACTCCCATTATTACACTTCTTTTTTCAACATGCTGTGCCAACAGCACTTTAATATGCAAATTAGATACAGTGTATAGATAACATTGTGTTAAATGGGAAAACCAGTTCATGAAAATTTTACATATTGCATAAAGCAAAATGCTATATCAAATCATTCTGTTATATATTTTATAACATAGTTGAAAATCATCCTTAAAGTTTGGTATAAAAAAATCCTGAAACCTAAAAATTGATTGGTGATTAAAAAAAAAGTAAAAAATAAAAAATCTCATTGTTTTTGCCTTTTCATGTCTATTTATGTCATTTTATTTTTAGAGTCCTGCTGTACTCTACAGAGGACATAGCATAAAATATGAATAAAATATTTTTCAAAAATGTTATTTTTCCATTTTCTTCTTATGCTCTAAACAATGTAATGACATGAAGAAATACTAAATTCACAAAGCTTTTTTTCTGGTTCTCAGGAGGATATTGTGATGTATTTCTTAACAACAACAACACCACCAAAGGTCGGGACTTGTTTGTTCATCATCCAGTAAGCTCACCCTCGCAGGCGACGCTGTGTTGACATGGAGAGAACAGCACCAGCAGTGCAAGCTCGGAGCAGATGAGGCACTCACTGGGGCCCGTCACGCTGGGCATGGCCAGGTTGGTCATGGTATTGGGCGTAGTGTGTACTCGCCTGAGACTGCTGCTGCTGGTGCCCGTGCCACACGTGACGGCTTGAAGCCTGAACACAAACACACACACACACGTCAAGATCACATCTGTTCATTCTTTAATCCCTCATTTAGTGAGCGCCACAATCAATGCACTGAGACTCACCTGTGTTTTTCTGCAAAGCTCTTGATGAGAGTTTGTACGCTGCTGTCTGTAACCAGGTCCAGTGGGCTTTTACCTTTATGGTTGGCATAACTGATATCGGCCCCTTCCTGTGCCAAGAAGCAAGCGATAGCAGCTCCTACGTTCAGCTCCGTGTTTCCCATCAGCCCTGAGCTACACAACTAAATGTAAAGAATGAAGAAATAAACCCCATTGAGTACCTCTCTCTTAATTATACTGTACAGCACACATATACACTGGAAAATAGGACGATGCTACTCTGGTGTGCAAGGCTTCTATTATTTCTGCACAGTATGTGAATTTTTACATGGAATACCTGGATGATGCACATTAACCAAAATGCTTAGCATACAGCAGACTGCAGAGCACACTGCGTGGAATACTGTGTCCCACAATGCAGTGCTTGATTGGCCTTCCATTTCAAGAGTGACAAATGCACCAGAAGCGAAAGCAACTGTGGTTCTTTTATGAATCATTACTTTTATCAACGATTACCACTTTCAACGGTGTTTCTCAGAAATCCCTTACTGCACCTTTAAGAATGCAACAGTGAGCTCACAAGGCAGTAATGTAGTGTACTACAGTATAAAACAACGGTTTAACGTTCGTAACCCTGATTCTCTGGAACAATGAAATGAGAGATACACCTATGGGAAGAGGATCCGTACCTGACCTCTGCAGAAGCATCTAATGACACCAAGCCTGGCTTGACAAACATGAGCATGTGCCCATTTCCAGGTATAGAACCATCCCTTAACTAAGCACATAACAGGAGGTCCACAAGCTACCTTTTTTCAGTGAGCTTGTTTGCGTCTCATGCAGCAATCTTGGTGGATATCTCCACTCTATGTTTCAGAGAACCGTGGTTACAAACAGTAACCTATTGTTTTCTTCTTTTATCTTATGTTTAAGATCCACCTATGGGACCTATGGACAGCTCTTGGTTGACCAATACATTCACAGAGAGGCCCTGAAAGCAAGGGGTCAGTAACATGCAAAGACAATGTCTGGTCACATTACACAAAGGTGATAGTGCTACATGGGTGGAGATAGAGTATGAATGGCATGTAGTATTACGCATACATAATTAAAACCGGCAACCCACAAAGTAATGAAAATGGTGCAATGCAAAGCTATAAAGACATGCTTAGCGACATGAATAAGCAGAGTTTGTCAGCCCAGGCTTGGGGAGGAATTGATTGCTTAAGAGAACGAGGCTATATACTCCAGGACAGAATGAACTACCAGAGTCCTGGTAACATCAAGCCAGTAGTGTCTGACAAACCTAGCTTGCAATTTCCTGCAATGAAACTCTTCTAAACAGAACCCAAGAGGCAGCCATGCCTCTGGTAGAGTGTGCTCTGAAGGGACTCGCTTATATTAATTTGCCAGTGAAAGAGGCATTGCCAAGAAATTTAAACCCTCCACAGGGTATGCAGAGGACATAGAGCATTCAACCTCTGACCTGCACAAAGGAGAAAAGCGGTGGGTGAAAAGAGGAAAGCTCGATGACCTCACGTGTGCATGCTGGGAAGCACTTAGGCATAAGGGTCAAGTTGGGCCTAAGAAAAACCATATTAGGCTGTTTAAACAAAGTCTTCAGGCACCACGGAGAGGTCCCACTTTGGAGCAGCCCTTCTAGTGTCTAGTGACAATGACTACATTTACATGCGCACGAATAATGCGATTATTTTCAATAATCAGAGTAAGGACTTAATCGCATTATGATGTTTACATGTCAAGAGCAAAGCGCTTCACTCCCGTTTAACATGCAATTTCCATTATTCGTATTATTCGCTACGAATTGTGGTTATTTTTTTTATCCGACTAAAGTCATACTCGAAGTAAACAAATCGAATTAAGATGTGGAGTATTCCTATTTTAGTCGCATTACTGAAGTGCAGTATAGACATATAAACACCTTAATCACACTATTACCATCATTTAGGACTTTTCGCCACATTTTGCGACAGGATACACACACCGCAGTGGTCAACCATTTGACGGCAAACAAAAGAGCATGGGTTCAACAACGCCATCATCTGTTTGCATGCATAGCATGACAAATAATTAACTGCACTTGAAGCTTTCGTAAAAATTAAAAATGAAACACCCAAAACTGTATATGGCACCATAACGAAGACGAACTATATGTTTTTATGTGAAATTCTGGAGGGGACATCGGATGGCGTTGCGTGGGGATGTAATGAAGTGTGCCATTAATCGATCTATGTACTATAACATGTAAAACAGGAACATAAAAGGAATATTCTAAAAGCAACTCATGTAAACACCTTAATCATAATATTGTCTTATTCAGAATAAGGTAAATAATTAGATTACTGATGTCCATGTAAACATAGTCATTGTTTCATTTACAAGAGAAACGAAGGCGTAGATTGATGACGCCGTGATTGAGTGTGGAATCATGGGAGTTGTTGCCTTCATCCTCACAGCTGATGCAATCCGACGGGACTCAGGCAGAAATCATGTCCATGGATGAGCTAATGTATTAAAGACTTATTAAGGTAGTAGGATGCAGGGTAGGGCTGAAAGTCGTGGAAGCGAAACGAGGCCGCTGGAGCGATTGCTAATGAAGGACAAGGGCGATACACGGCTCGAAAGCAGTGGAGCTTTTATTATGCCACAGTCGACCGCTTCTGCTTCTTCCGGTCGTGCGTATATGAGGTAAAGCAGCGCTGTTTTATCATACTTGATACATTTGAGTGTGTTGAAGTGTTGTTATAATGCTACTCTGTGCGTTCGTCACCTGTCTAATAAAATGCATAACATATTAAAGTGTCTTTGGGGTTTCCATGTTTTCTACAAAATAAAACCGGAAAATCGAGGATGTATGACATCATTAGCAGGTGACGCAAGGACACAGTCCGTGTCACTAGTTAAAATTGCTTATTTCTCTGGATTTAAACATTCTTTGAAACATTTGGGATAATGTAAGTACACAAGTCAGCAAAATATATAACTCTGTTCTAGTGGTTTTTGGACATTTTAATCAAAAAATCTTACATATTGTGGCTTTAATAAAAATACCCTGCAATTGTACTTGTACTATACATATTATAGTCTGCTAAATTGGAACAACTAATTTTACGCTTAATGCACTTTAATTATGCAGAAATAGTGCTGAGGTCCAACTTAAGATATACTGAAGTATATTTGATTGTGCTAAAGTGGAACTGTTGCAAGTATACTTCAGGTCCACTTTTTTTTGCATTTAAAGACCGATATTATACAAAGATCATACAATCTTCATTAATAGTGATATTAAAACACATTTTAGGCATAATATGTGACCCTGGAGCACAAAACCAGTCATAAGTAGTGGGGGTATATTTGTAGCAATAATCAGCAATACACTTTATGGGTCAAAATTGTCCATTTTTCTTTTATGCCAAAAATCATTAGGATATTAAGTAAAGATCATGTTCCATGAAGATATTTTGTAAATTTCCTACCGTAAATATATCAAAACTTAATTTTTGATTAGTAATATGCATTGCTAAGAACTTCATTTGGACAACTTTAAAGGGGATTTTCTCAATATTATGATTGTTTTGCACCCTCAGATTCCAGATTTTCCAAATAGTTGTATTTCAGCCAAATATTGTTCTATCCTAACAAACCATAAATCAATGGAAAGCTTATTTATTCAGAAGATTTCAAAAAATTGACCCTTATGACTCATTCTGTGGTCCAGGGTCACATATTAAGAATTATGCATTGTGCAAAAAAGAAATGCTCCAAATAAAGTTTAAATATAATTTTGTATTAGCAAGTTTTAAGTGATATGTCAATAAATATGTTAATGGATTTGAAGTATACTTAGTATGAAATAAATTATGACATAGGTTTTGTTTTTTTCTAGGGTATACCATGCAGTATGCTAGTATTGCACTGGATGTTTTTTCTCAGTCACTCTGTCCTCTTACCCTGCCGTAGAGCACCGCTCCTTCACCCTCGCCGCTGCTCATGACAGTGGCCAGCTGCTGGCGGCTGAGAGCCGTGTGCATGGCCGTGTCTCCATCCTCATCCTCTGCGTTGACATCCGCCCCCTCCGTCACCAGCAGGGCCACTAGAGCCACGTGACCCTGAGTCACGGCCAGCTGCAGCGGCGTCTGATTGCGATTGTTGCGGATGTTGATGTCACAGCGACCCTTAAAGCCAAAGAGGGCAGGTTACAAATACACTGCCGAGCAAAAGTTGGAAAAACACTGAACAGAGCTATGTTTTGATTTAAAGGCTTCTGCTTATATTTTTGTAGGCAAAAATAAATTGTGCCAACTGATGAATTCTGTTTGTTTTATTGGAGTTTAAAAATATCGTCAACATTCTGAAACACAGAAAAACACATTATTATTAACTATTCAAAACTTCCTGGGACTACATTTATTTTTTCAGCTTCAAATACTTACAAAACATTCCATAATGTAATAAACACATAAAGCCACCAGATGGTAGCAAACTCAGTTCATCAAATATTGTATTAGTCATGCTAAACACAACACACAGGGCTAAAAGTGAGGGTATATTCAAGTTGGGTGTTTTAAATACAGCTCTTAAAATAGCCAGGTTGTCACATAACACAAACACAACTGTGGTATTAACACAAAAATAACTTTCTTTAATAAAAAGGGTGCTTCTATGTATATACTGAGAGTTTATTGGGCAAGAGCACCGGAGGTTTAAAAGCAGAAATATTTTGTTACTCTTAACTAAAATTCAGTAACAAAAGTTGTTTAAAATATCCTTTTCAGGTGGGACTACATTTCTAATGAATGTAATTCATGTGTTAGAGTTGTTCCATGTAAAATCTATTTTTTTATTGTTGGGACAAGAGTCTGGATATAACTTTATACAGATTGGTAAGTGATTTATTAGGTCAGATTATTAGATTTGTTGAAGCATTATTGCTATACTTTCAATTCTTTACAATTCTGTAATTTGCTGTACACTGTCCTCTTCGACATCCATTGTAAGTGTATGACCGTACGTGTATTTTTCCCATGTTTTAAGCAGACATTATTCTTGGAGTTAATTCTGAGGTCAATCTCTCACACCTCTTTGAGGAGAATCTCAGCTACATCCCGGTGGTTGTTCAAGGCGGCCAGATGCAGAGCAGAGAAACCATCTTCCTTCTTAACATCAGCCAGCTGTCGCGCTCGAGCCAAGATCATTTCTGTCGCTCTGGAGGAACACAAACAAATACAGCGCCGTATGACACCCACAGCGTGATAAACGGAAATCCAGTACTACTAGGACTTAGACATCACATTTTACATTTAAATCTATTTTCCTACACTCTCAGAAAAGAGTGTAGCTCCATCCCGGTGACAGCTTTTGTACCTTATGTATTTAGAGTAAACACCAGGAAACACAAGGATTGCATTGTGATCTTGTATCTTGTTTATTGTATAGTGACTGTACATCACGCTTCTCATTACACAGCAGCTCATTTACCAAATCAGTAAATACACAGACATGAACGAGTGATCCGAGTGTAAATGATTTCATTATATGAGGAGAAAGAGAGCACAATGTGACAGGAGAGACATGAAACTAGAACAGTTATGTAGGAAATCCAGCTAGAGACAACAGTTTAACATCATTATATAAAAATATCTGACCCGCTGAATGCCAAGACTGACCAGTCACATTCCAGTGCACCAGAGAGGCCAGAGAAACAGCTCGTCCTGTGAGTGCGAGTGAAGGAGATTAGCCGTGTTTTGAAGTCTCTGCAATGGTTTAAGCTGATGCCAAACAGGATTCAGCAGCTCTGCATTACAGCAGATTACACCTCCACCCTGTGTGTGTGTGTGTGTGAGAGAGAGAGAGAGAGAGAGAGAGAGAGAGCGAGAGAGAGAGAGAGAGAGAGTGTGTGTGTGTGTGTGTGTGTGAGAGAGAGAGAGAGAGAGAGAGAGTGTGTGTGTGTGTGTGTGTGTGTGTGTGTACTGGTATATATGGTTTACGAGGACACAAATGTGTATAATGACATGGATACTACAACGTAAACATGGTTTATGAGGACTCTTCCTGTGTCCCTGTAAAACAAAAGGCTTAAAAAACATACTAAACAGTGTTTTATGAAATTCAAAAATTGGCAGTAGTTTCCTGTAAGGGGTAGGTTTAGGTGTAGGGTTGGTGTAGGGTGATAGAAAATACAGTTTGTACAGTATAAAAACCATTACGTCTATGGAGAGTCCCCGTAAACCACAAATTCAAGTATGTGTGTGTGTGTGTGTGTGTGTGTGTGTGTGTATGTCTGTGTGTCTGTGTGTATGTATGTGCGTGTGTGTGTGTGTGCGTGTGTTCCCAGTTGTGAGTCAATCTAATTGGCTGCCATTTCACCAATCTGCTCATAGTACTGACCTTGATTCCTAACAAAACACACACACACACACACACACACACACACACACACACACACACACACACACACACACACACTTTTACCGTGACAATAACACTCATATTAGTAGGGCTGGGAATTGAGAAATGGTTCCATTTAATAATAAAATGCATTGGAATGATTTCCATGACATTTTGTCAGTCCAGAAGTAAAATGATGCAGTCAGGAGTTCGTAGTCTCAACTAAACACTAAGAAAAGTCCATAAAAATTGGTCCCAATGAACCGTGTTAACATGAATTATCCATACTGGTTGTTCTACACTTATTGTGAATTATGCATTGCATTGTATTGCATTTTAGAGTTGAAGGAAATGTCCAAAAGACGAATGGCTCTTTCGAATGAGCTGGTTCTTTTCAAAAAATGATGGTCCAATTCATTGGAATAACACGGGGGTCGCTCACTCGCTGAATCACTCAAGGCACTTATTAAATGAACATCTGACTCACTCACTTTTGGCTCAAGGCGATCTGAAATGTGTCACAGTGTACTTGAGACGTAAATCAGTTTAATAGCTGATATATAGCTAGGACTGTAGGCCAGTAGGACATTATTCTGGAAACGTGGAGATGTGTTCATGTGAGCTGTGTTTGGGAAATAAAATATCTGGGACCAGAATAACAAGTTTTACTGTTGACATCTGCAAGACCATACAACACACATGTTTATCTAATGCCATCTAATCTAAACAAGGCATGATCATAGGCTTAAAACGTGTTCATTATAAAGACTACAGACAAATTCTAAACTAGTTTAAAGCAGCCAGATTTTCGGCTACTGGTCTAAAGTCTGGTCTACACCGCATCTTCTTCAAGCTAAGAACCGCCCACAATGACAGAAGGCCGTCAATCAAATCATGTCTCTGTGAACGGTTGTATAAAAAACGCAACAATTACAGAAGGGTGCGTAGACTTGTCCAAATATGATAAGAACAGGTTTTTCAGATATAACAGAAACACACTTAACTAAATATTAAGAACCTCAAACGAAAGCGGACCCTGACACCCAGATGGTGTATAAAGACATCAATCAGACTACTGACAACTTTTGCCATTTGTGGCTGAGATTAACCCCAACCTATAATAATTAAAACATTTAGAAATCAATGTTACCTTTCCAGGCCGTGCCCAAAGATGGGGTTTGCCAGGTTTAGCTCACTTCCAGAGACAGTTCTGTATCCAAAGTATATCAAAGTAAACCCATACATCCTCAAACAGCTCCACAGAAGAGCAGCTTCTCAATATTGTCTCAAGTCTCAGGTTTGTGCCATTTCCTTGTTTAGTTCTCTATCTCTTCTCTTTAATAGAGCTGCTGTAATAAACCTTTTTTTAGCCTCATACTGTTGCAAATGAGCTGATCTCTTGAGAAAAACTTTAATTATTGAACCATCATAACTCTATTCAGTCAACGATTTTAGTGCACCACAGAAGAGAAACATTTCACTGCACAATGACTATTGACTGACCTGTGAAGAGTTACTGATAATCCTGGCAGCAAAAGGTATTTCCACAAGGCGTGTGTGTGTGTGTGTGTGTGTGTGTGTGTGTGTGTGTGTGTGTGAGTGAGTGTGAGTGTGCGAGTGTGAGTGTGTGTGTATGAGAGTGTGTGAGAGAGAGAGAGAGAGAGAGAGAGAGAGAGAGAGAGAGAGAGAATTTGTTTGCCTCTCTTTCCACATAAATCAAGTTTACTGCACAAGTGTAGAGTGAAATGTGGCTTTGCTGGGTCTGCAGTGCAGGACAACAACACTAAGAACTGTGTGCTATAACCTGCAAACAATGAGCACTACAAACACTGAACAGATGCCATGGATTTGTGTCACCTATGCAGTGTACATTGTGAGTACTGAAGCTGTAGCGAGTATTTGCAGTCAGCAGTGCAACAGTCCATAGCAATTACTATAAACGAGGTGCTCTTTTAGTACAAGTACTAGCTATTTGAGCTAAATAAGCACAGAAGACAAATAGAAGTACTGATTATTATGAAGTTGTGGTGACCGGCTGTAGTGCAATGTGTTGTTATTTTTATTATTATTAGTTTGTCTGAGTGCAAAAGAATGCCATGAATTGCCATAATGTCACTGATTATCAATTTCATTCATGAGAAGAATGAACAAATCAATGTTTTATAAAGATTTTAAACCATTTCTTCAATAAAGACCATCCCAACATTACAATCTCTGATTTACAGCACTGCGAATGATGAAACTACAGTACACTACAAATCTACTGAATATAAATGATATGATACAATGATACAAATATATATACTGCAAAATATTTAAATACATACAAATATAAAAAGTAGTGCTGGGCAACAATTAATCGCGATTAATCGCATCCAAAATAAAAGTTTGTGTGTACATAATGTGTGTGTGTACTGTGCATAGTTATGTATACATAGATACACACCCATACAGTATATATTTTGAGAATATTTACATGTATATATTTATATTCAAGTAATTTATATTATAAATATTTAATATATAAACATAACATTTCTCTTAAGTATATACGTGCATGTGTGTGTATCTATATATACACATAATAAATGTACACAGTACACGCATATATTATGCAAACAAAAACTTATTTTGAATGCGATTAATCGTTTCACAGCACTAATAAAAGGTTTGAATGCTTCAAGGGTGTGAAAAGTTTTCCACTGGCAAGCAGCTTCTGTGATTAGTGGATGTCTCTCTTCAGGATTACGGGTTGAGTAAATCTTTACCTGGAACTCAGTTATTCGAATCGCCCTTGTCCCTTGAATGGATTTTTATTTTTTTTTGTCTCTGGTCAGCATCTCAGAAAACTAATATTTCTTACTGTTAAAATTGAAATAAATGAAAGATAAGAGGAGTACACAAAACGTTATGCTAAGATCAGATAAGAGCTGTTCAAGAACAGGCGATGTGGGAATAAAGAGTAAATATCAAGTGCCAGATCAAATGAATGACTGCAGTGTTTCTCTGTCGCTCTGGGTCATGCTAATATTCACGCGGCCGGAGGCGTCAACACTCACACACAGCACATATGACAACTGTCAGAACAAGACCAGAGAGCTGAAGAAGCTGCTGCTGGACAACAACAGAATTCAGAGTTTACTAAAATAATACAAAAAATCTACAGCATTTTATCACATCAAAGGAGGAGAAGGCTTTCCATATCTATTGTGATTTGAGCTGTAATGACTGATGTCAGCTGCGTTACTTGCCTCATCCTCATCAAGTGCACAAGAGCCATAAAATACTGCACTAAATACAGGTTCATTTGTTGGTGCTGATCACAACCTGTTTGTGCAGTGAATTTCTGGCTTGAATTCTTGAAAACTAACCTATTCAATAATAATGTGTAATGCTGGCCTGTTTAGTTCATGGTAGTAGTAGTAGTATTTTTTATTTAATGCCATGTCAGCATCTTAGGCTATTTTCATGGCAAAAAACAATAAAAAAAAAAAAACAAGTATGTTTAGTTCATGGTAATAGTTCAACTGATGTTCACATCTTTTGGAACTCAAACTAGGGCTGAAAGATTTGTTAAAAATAAAGAAAATCTGACTGCAAATTTTCAATGTTGCTGCTATAAAATAATAAAGGCATGACATCAGTCTTCATTTGGCACTCACATTGGACTTGAAAGTGAGTTCAGATCTATTTTTTTCTCCATCTACTTTTAATTAACTATGTTTTGGAACCTAAGTCCACCTGAACATTAAACAAAAATATTGTAAATAAGACGATTATTATTGAGCACCTGAGATGGTGTTTTTCTGAGCCAACAAGTTAACAAACTTAGTAAAAGTGAATAAATATATTCACTAGGACTCTCTGCTATGTCACAAAAATGAGTCTCTAAACAGAGCAAATTCTAACGCCGGTTTCACACCGCACGCGTAAGCAGAGCGTAGGCAGCGCAGAAGCGGTGCGTATGCAGAGCGTGAGCAGCGTGCGCCCATTGTGCTTTCACACTCGCAGCTGAACCGTGGCTTGTGTACTGCAAATACAGACGAGTATCGTTCATTCAGTCATGCTGTTCAGGTGTTCTCCGACTGTCATGTGCTTTGATATGGGCAGCATGCAGTGATGCAGCCGTGTTATAACATGCCATAATGTTATTATATGCTCTGTCACGTGCATATAACATGCTGTACATATAGTTTACATGATAAAAAGTAATCTTAAAGTTAATAAATGCCTTTAAATAATTTAAACAGGTCTTTGAAGTTTGGGCAATAGCTCCTGGCAGTGATGTGTTTTCGTGTAGTTGATTCTGTACTAACTCTAATATTTCATGTTTTTTTGTTTGTTTGTTTTTTTAATGTTGCAGATTTAAGTAGCAAATGAGAAACCCTAAAATGATTGAATATATTTTGAGACAAATGTCTTTTGATACGGTTTAAGATAATTAAAGCAATAGTTTTTCAATAACTAGAAGAATATGTAAAATTATGGTATTTGGGGTAAAAAGCACCCCCGCTGCTGAGGCGAAAGGCACAATAATTAACATGATAATTAATAGATGGCTGACTTTTCCAATAGTTGACATGACATGGTTAGATGGTAAATATCATATATCCTATTATATTGGGTGTCCACCTCGGAGATTATCACCATGTTTATAAAAAAAACCCATCATATTTAAAAACATCTATCATATCTATCATATCTATCATATAGCCTAATAAAATATAATTTGTTGTTACTACTGTAAATCTTTATTAAGTTATTATGGGATCTCCTTCGATGCTTTCAGAATCTTTACTTTCTATTTTGTTTCTGTATTTTAAAATATATTTTTATATTAACATTTTAATGACAGTATATTTGTTGAACATTATTTATCAAAATAAGCAGAAAATAGCCTAGTACAAACTTTGCTAAAGTGATTGTTTTGAACAAGTATTAACTTAGACATTAGTATCAAAAAATATATATTTTAGCTGAAGTATTTATCAATACTGTGTGCTTTTTACCCCGTGATTGTGAAACACGAAACACCTTCACATGATTTTACGGTGAAATGTGTCATTTTTCATGTTAATCAGGTCAATTTTGATCAAGAAAAATGCACTGTGGCTTTAATTCAGCGTAAGCGGCGCAGTAAAAATAGACACGGTGGAGAATGCTCTCATCTGTTAACATGGGCGCCGAAAAAAATACGCGCTGCTTACGCCCTGCTTACAAGTACAGTGTGAAACCAGCGTAAGATGTTCTTGCGACTGTCAATGTTAACATGTTATGCAACAATGTGCTTAATTAAATCAATAATTTATTGATTTAAGGCAGAGCAGTGACAAAAAACAAACAAAAAAGGGTTCGTAGGGTGTGGGTAAAAAATTGCTACATTATTTAATAATCCACAATATTTTTATATTCGGTGGTAATTTGTGCAAAATGTTGATGAGGTTTCTGGTACAAAGCAAATAATTGTAAATAATTGAACCAAAGAGGGAGGAGGAAAGTGTTTGGGAAACCTGCTTGAAAACAATCATCATAGTTACAATCATGCAATAACGGTCCAGAAATTATAAGCTACTTTTATAAGACAAGACATTAATCTATTATGAATTTCCTCATGCAATATGTAATACTGTTATGAATTAAGACTTTAAGACTTTAGTGGCCCCACTACTATTGTTTACATCAGTTGCATGCTATTACCATGACATTTTTTACTATGTGAAGGATTTAAGACCCCAGCTTCAGTATTTGACCACTGATTAGGATATATATACACACACACACACACATATATTATATATATATATATATATATATATATATATATAAATAAACAAACATTACAGACACAGCAATTTCTTAATTTCTGTCAGGAGTGCAAATTATTTATGAAAATAATAAATGAAGGTATTTTTGAATGATTTTGATGAGATACAGGTTGATGTATTTTGAAAGTATCTGAAGAAATTATGGAGAAAAAAACTGTGGGCATTCAGGTGTAGACGTCTGCATCTGTGTTATTGCTGTGCAAATTTATACCCGGCTTGGTTGTATTCAATCAATCAATAAATAAATAAATAAATAGTAAACAATATATATTAAAAAATAAAGAATGAATAAAATCAGATTTAAATAATACATGAAATACTTCAGTATATTCATAAAAAAAAATGTTAAAGCCTTAACAGGAGATCATGCACTTCATTTATGCCTTTTAAGAATTAAGTAAATTAGTTCTTGAATGTTTTGCAGGGTTAATTGTGTATTATATAGTAGGTTTACACTGTAACTGACATGAATAAAACAGATGTTATTTTCAATTACTTATGATAAATAAATCATTATTGGCCAACCAAAATCTGTACAGCTCCAGCCGGTAACAATGTTTTTAATTCAGACTTAGCTCTAACCCTAAACTGAAACCTAAGTCTGACTGGTTCATAGTAATGTTGTTCCAGGACCAACAAGGATACAGATCCAGGAACATGTGATATTTGTGTAAATCATGAGAAGTGTGACTCCAGGAGTGTGTGCGAGGCAGAGGGAGGGACGCTGTGTGACTATGTGTCCTGTGGCTCTTTAAGTCAACCATGTCACCGTTATGAAAGAATCTGGGGCACAATGCTCGTGACACCGGAGGAAATGTGTACAAGCTTGTACGTATTTACCACGCAACTGCGGCTGATGGGCGGCCAAAGAGCAAGTCCTGGATCTCTACAGGAAGTGGAGAGCAGGAAATCTGATGCCACACCCCTCAAGAAATGACACTTTCACAATGCCATGTACTATACGTTTAACTGAAGCTCATCTTGTGAAGATTGTGAAGTATCAAATGCAAAACTCAAATAATGAGTTGAAACCAAGGCATAACGGGAGTTTCATAGCTTTCAATTGATGTTAGCCCTGAGAGGTCATCTATACACTAAAAAATAACAGTGATTTTAATGGTAAAAGGTTGTAAAAATGCTACAGTAAAAACCTATTAATTGGTTAACGGTAAGTTCCCCAACTATATTCTGTGAAAAACTGCATTGGTCATTACATGTAATTTTACGGTAACATACAGTTTTTGGAAGTGAAAAAGAATGTATAATTTACAGTAAATATACAATATTATATATATTATTATTATTATTATGTATATTATATAATATTCCATGCGTTACATTTCATATTTGATGGGGTTTTTTTTTGTTGAAATAACAGTTTTTTTCTTAGTTTTTTCTCATCAGTTTTATATTACATCTAATGTTGTTAAATGATGCTTATTGCATTATTTCAGTATTGTCACCATGATGGTGTTTAGTGTTTGTGTGAATGACATTGAGCATCTTCTATACGTGTTAGTATTTAAAAGCTGCTTGTAATGAGATTTGGTTCGTTATGTGACTCTCTCATCACCACCTGCTTTTGGTGGTTATCAGTGCATTACAAAGGTACAAAACAGATTTCAGTACTTCAATAAGTTGGTATACTCATTCATTATATCAGTTTATGAAATTACAGTTTTTAAATGTAAATTTAAGTTACATTTATTAAGCATCAGACTGTTAGAAGTTACTCTGAAACTCACTCCTCATTTCTCTCAATACAGCACAGGAGATGTGTCAGTGAATAAATGGGAAAACAAAGTAACAGGCATTACTTATTTGAAAAACTAACTCAGATATTTTGTTGCAAATGTAAAAGAAATAAATTATTTTACTAGTTACTAGTTACAGTTAAAGATGTAACTTCTAGGAAAGGGTATGAGATATCCTCAATTTTAAGCGATTTAGCTTATTTCTTTATTGAATCTATCATTTTTGTTCCATCTTTGTTCCACTGACATTTAGCTGTTTTTTTCTTTGCATGTTTTTTCTTTAGTAGACTTTTTGTTTTAAATGCTTTAGTTCCTGATGAGGTCACCTGTCGACTGGTGAGTAAGCTGTAGGGTCAGGGTGTAAATTCACAATGGTTTTGTTGATGACAAAACATTCAGCAACATCATGACGATCACAATCATTTTCACTTGCTTGACAAGACATGAAATTTTGATTTAAGTTGAAATGATTTCTTTATACGAGAAGTGTGTTTGAGAGACAGGTGACTATTTGAAAATTCAGTCAGATATACAGTTTAGTGTTATTACGCAAACAATATCAGGTAATAAGAGAGGTAAAGGAGGACAGCTGCTCTTTGACAGAGGAGCAGAGGAGCACTCACAGTTTGTTGCCCTTCAGAGCGGCGTGGTGCAGCAGGTTGAAGCCGCGGTTGTTCTGCTGCGTGAAATCGATGTTGGGCACCACAGTCAGGATCTCAATGATGCTCCTGAAGTCTTTGGCAATGGCGTCATGTAAGGGTGTATCTCCATATGAATCCTGACAACACCAAATTACTGCTGTTAGTGAACACTGTTAAAACTAGTTTTCACATTTGTGACTCTGGAGCACAAAAGCAGTCATAAGTAGCACAGGTATATTTGTAGCAATAGCCAACAATACATTGTATGTGTCAAAATTATGGATTTTTCTTTTATCATTAGGATATTAAGTAAAGATCATGTACCATGAAGATATTTTGTAAATTTCCTATCGTAAATATATCAAAACTTAATTTTTGATTAGTAATATGCATTGCTATACTTCATTTGGATAATTTTAAAGGCGATTTTCTCAATATTTTGATTTTTTTTTTTCTTTTGCACCCTCAGATTCCAGATTTTCAAATAGTCGTATCTCGGCCAAACATTGTCCTATTCTAACAAACCATACATCAATGGAAAGCTTATTTATTCGGATTATATATAAATCTCAATTTTGAAAAATTGACCCTTATGACTGGTTTTGTGGTCCAGGGTCACAAATTCTAATTTTACAGAAATGTTTAAAGGATCTGCCGCCCCAAAATGAAAATTCTCTCATCATTTGCTCAGTCTTTCTTTTCTTTTCTTTTCTAAAATCTTTCTTTTCTTGGCTGTGTGCACTTTTTGTGAACTGCATCACATGCACTCACAGAGATGGACTTGGAAGAGATGGAAACTTTTATACAGTACTTTTGTCTAGATTCCAGCTCTGCTTATTCATCCTTTCAACTTTCAAGTGCTGAAGCAATAGACTTTCAAGTCTAAAGGTTTTTCGGATCAGGAGAAACATGCAAACGCTGCACTTAAGAACTGTGCATTTACTGAAAACGTTTAAATGAGTTATGAGTTTAGCATGTATGGGATGATAATGCATGATTTAATATAATATTAATAGAAAATATCCTTTTGCAGAATAGGTGTCATTATTGTAAAATGTAAAATATAAAATTAAATATACATACAAAGTAAATGTAGCCATCTGACAATTTAGTTGTAACTACAACAAAAAAAGAAAGAATCAACCAACCATGAATTCAGATGGAATGATTCTGCCTGTAAGTTATAATTAATACTGAAGATGTTTGAAATGAAGCTCTTTAAGTTTAAACTTTTTAAGTAATAAAAGAACCAGCAGCAACACGCCACTGCGACCTTCTGCACTGCCATTTTTCATATTAACATAAAGACAATAGAGTTCACAAATCCCCCATTAACAAACATACATTAAAAAAATCAAAGGTAAAATAAAATAACACTATTATCCAATCACAAAAAAACTACATCAATTAAACTCAAATAAGATCACTGATTCAGTTCCTTAATCACTCAAACAGCCATGCTAACAAGCTTTACTGGAGCATGAGGCATGTTTTCTGTCTAACCTGCAGGTTGACGTCTGCTGAGTGCTCAGTCAACACTCTCACCACATCTGTGAAGCCTTTATTGACAGCGATGTGCAGCGCTGAACACATGGAGTTATTCAGCAGGTTCACACTGGCTCCTTTACTGAGCAGCAAGCGTGCAATTTCTGCCTGATTCCTGTACACAAACCACATATCACACACACAAACACAGCAGGAAACACATTAGATGAGGAAAATACAAATACATCAACATCAAGTGTACAATTACTGCCTACAATACAAAAACTGACTGTACTCTAAAAAAAACTGTACTACTGACAAGCCACAACACATGCTACAGTCACCACCAGTGTTGGGGGTAACGCATTACAAGTAATGTGAGTTACGTAATCAGATTACTTTTTTTAAGTAACTAGTAAAGTAATACATTACTTTTTAATTTAGAAGGAAATATCTGAGTTACTTTTTCAAATAAGTAACTCCAGTTACTTTGTTTCTCATGTATTGAATGACAGCTCTGGTGCTGCCATGTTGAGAGAAATCAGGAGTAAGTGCAGAGCGTTGTGTATGAACATGATCTTACTGTAGTTCTGGACTAAATATGAACATGTATTTACTCATCTCACCTGCACAAAAACAGATTCAGTGTTCCTCAAAATGAACAAAAACAGTCAGATGCAAACTCAGAATATTATACAAACCTGCAATAATAAAATTGAAGAAGAACTTTTTATATTAAAAAACAAACAAGCAAGCTCTGCCCAGATTTAAAAAGTAGCGCAAAATTAATGCATTACTTTCCATAAAAAGTAACTAAGTAACGTAATTAGTTAATTTTTTAGAGAGTAACGCTATACTGTAATGCATTACTTTTAAAAGTAACTTTCCCCAACACTGGTCACCACACAATGATTAACAGAAAAATTGTACTGGACAGTGTTATTGTATTGTGTAGTGCAGCAGCTCAGGGCGCAGACTGCACAGCAAGCAGTGACCTAACACAGTAGCAAGTGTTTTATTGAAAAAAATTTAACTGTCATACTTTCATACTCCCAAAACTCAACAAAAATGACACAGAGTCAGCGACCAATAATTAATTGTGCAAAACTTAGTTTAATTTATCTTCATCGCTCATACTGATGTTAAGCTTGTGTAGTTTTGTTTAAGGTTTTTGAGGATTCAACTTTACACTTTTAAAGGGGTCATCGGATGCGACATGCACTTTTACATGTTGTTTGAACTGAAATGTGTGTTGGCAGTGTGTGTACACAACCACCCTATAATGATAAAGATCCACCAAGTGTTTTTTTTTAATCTCATTAAATCTTTACCCCTTTCTCAAATCGAGCCGATCTCAGATGCCTGTCTGTGTGACGTCACACATACCCAGGCCACTCCCACGATTGTTGATTGACACTGGTGTTTTACCTTAGCTCCGCCCTGAGTGAGCTGTCATCAGTCCACCATTGTTTCACCGCCGGAGCAGGAGTAGACAAGAATGACTCCTAAGCGATTGAGGTGTTTTGTTGTTGGATGTAATAATGAACATAGCAGTCATCATTTACTCCCGACATCTGAGCCGCTGAAGACGCAGAGGATTACCTCTTAGAATGTGCTATTTAGCAAGTTTCACAATAAATGCAGCTAAAGTTTGTTGTATTTCAGAGAGCGGCTCGGAAGAGAGGGACGGGGTCAGCAGAGCTTATTTGCATTTAAAGTAACATGCAATAAAACAGCTTGCTGTAAACAGAGCTGTTTTTGACAGGGTAAAAACGGTGTTGTTTTACACTACCATTGAGACATTTTAACCAAACTATGTTACAGACTTTTCATTAAAGTGTCCCTATTATGGATTTTTGAAAATTGCCTTTCATACAGTGTGTAACACAGCTCTAAGTGAATGAAAACATCCTGCAAAGTTTTAAATCTGAAAGTGCACCGTGTATAAAGTTATTGTCTCTCAAAGAAAGAGTCGACTCAATCATCCTGCATCTTCAATAAACAAGCTACAGGTAGTCCAGAATGCAGCTGCTAGAGTCCTTACCAGGTCAAGAAAATATGACAATATTACCCCAATTTTACGGTCTCTGCACTGGCTCCCTATTAAGTTCTGTATCAGTTACAAAATATTATTACTTACCTATAAGGCCCTTAATGGTTTAGCTCCTGCGTACCTAACTAGTCTCCTACCACGCTACAATCCATCACGCTCCCTAAGGTCGCAAAACTCTGGACTTTTGGTAGTACCTAGGATAGCAAAGTCCACTAAAGGAGGTAGAGCTTTTTCACATTTGGCTCCCAAACTCTGGAATAGCCTTCCTGATAACGTTCAGGGTTCAGACACACTCTCTCTGTTTAAATGTAGATTAAAGGGATACTCCACCCCAAAATGAAAATTTTGTCATTAATCACTTAATCCCATGTTGTCCCAAACCCGTAAAAGCTTCGTTCGTCTTCGGAACACAATTTAAGATATGTTGGATGAAAACCGGGAGACTTGTGACTGTCCCATTGACTGCCAAGTAAATTACAGCTATTCTCTGTCATCAGTAACACATGGATAAGCGGTTTCCGTTCAAATCAAAGCATAAAAACGTACAATACGTATCCATGCGTTACTGATGACAGAGAATAACGTACGCACTTTGCGTCCATCGGATGCTCTCCAAAACGGCGTTACGCTGACACAGAGAGACAGAGAGGAGACGAATTGTTGAATAAATGTTTTTTTTTTTTCTTTGCATACAAAAAGTATTCTCGTCGCTTCATAAAATTCAGATTGAACCACTGATGGCAGATGGACTATTCTGACGATGTTTTTTATACTTTTCTGTGCCTTGACAGTGTAATTTACTTGGCAGTCAATGGGACAGTCACAAGCCTCCCGGTTTTCATCCAAAATATCTTAAATTGTGTTCCGAAGACGAACAAAGCTTTTACGGGTTTGGAACGACATGGGGGTAAGTGATTAATGACAAAATTTTCATTTTGGGGTGGAGTATCCCTTTAAAGACACATCTCTTTAGCCAAGCATTCACATAATGCATCATATAATCTTGTACTTAGGGCTGGACGATTTTTCAGATTTTATCAATTAATTCGAAATTAATGTTTTGCCACGATTTTATTTTTTATAAATCGAGGAATCGCGTTTTTGAATAGAAATATTACCAGGCTTTAGAATTAGACACTTTGACAATATGCCAATGATAACATAGTAAAGAGAAATGAACGATCCAACCGCAAGTCGGTGCACGTGATAAACCGCTCACGTGTGACGCGCTCATATGGCTAGGCGTTGTTCTCTATTATAGATCCTCAGTGCGGGCGCCACTCACACAGAACGTGCTTTTGTGTTGACAAAGATGCGACGCGGGCAGTGGAATGCCAGGACAAAATGCCAGAAGATGGGAGTGAACTTCTTTTAACTTGAGCGCAGTGTTTTTATAATGCCGCTTCATGCATGAGACACTGCAACAGTCAAACGCGTCCATGTTTACATAGAAAAACAGTGGAAAAGCAGCGCAATTGAATAAAAAACCTGTGAAGAACTACTACTGTATGTCTAATATTTCATGTTTGCATCATGGTGACAGGCTGAAAGCTGTTGTTCATGGTTTTCACAGAACATTTACTGTTAATAGTCTACTGGTGTTATGCCTTCAGAAGTCAGAAAGAGCTTTATTACCAAGTATGTTCACACACAAGGAATTTGACTTGAGCTTCCAGTGCAGAAGAAAGTGTGGACATAGTGCAAACTAGTGCAGTATAGGAATTACACAGCAGAGATGGAGTATAACACTGATATAAGAAAAACAGAAAATTAAATAATGCATTATATACAGAAGTAGAAATATAGAGAAATGTAACTGTTTAAATGAATGGATGTACAGATATATTTACAAGTGTGCAGTTTACAAACGTACAATTTTCGGATTCTATGTATAAAGTCAGTCATTTTGAATTTGAATTACATTGTTAATTTTTTAAAGCATTTTCCTTGTAGTCTATTATTTCTGAACATATAACATGTATAAGACAAGTTTGTACAGGATGTAGTTGTAGTTCATGCATCTTTTAGGCAGAGATATTTAACAAGTGATTTGTTTAACATTTACATCATGTTGACAACTTCATGTGTGGTGCACTTGGAATAGAATTTTCTTTAACTAGAGGGTTAATAAAGAAAAACTTTCTTGAATCATGTTGGAGTTATATTTTTAAGTTGACTAGTTGACTTAAAAAAAAAAAAAAAAAATCAAGAATCCATCAAACGTTCTGAAAAAAAAAAAAAAAAAAAAAAAAAATCGAGATTCAATTTTTTTTGCTAAATCGCCCAGCCCTACTTGTACTGCAGTTATATCTGCTCAAATGCACATTATTATTCTTTAGCTTGAGTTGAACAAATCATTTTTGCTTGGATGGAACAGCAGCTATGCTAATTATATCTCTATTTGTTTCTCTGTTTCTGCATAGGAATTACAGAAGCTTCAGTCTGGATCCCACCCTTAAATGATCTGAGATGACCAAATACCTGAGAAGAGATGATGCCAACCCCTCAGAGGACCTCAGATGATGCCAACCCTCAAACAATACACAGAATTACCAAATTTTGCCATAAGTTAAATATATTAAGTTTCTACAATATATAAATATATTGTAGAAACTTAATTTCCTGTAAAGCTGCATTGCAACGCATCTTAAAAAGCGCTATACAAATAAACTTGAATTTAATTGAAATTGAATTGAATCATTGAAACGAGTCGTTTTTAAAACGAATCCCAAGCCATTTCATGTTGCCCGCCCACTTGTTGGTCTTTTCGCATTGGTCTGCAAAGGAGGGGTGTCATCATTGGTGTCACGCAAAGGAGGGGTTTGGAAAAATTAATCGTTGAGCGAATCGTTTGGGAGTCGTTCAGCAAATAACTTAAAAGTAAATGCATATTATAAGACAATGAAAGTCTTTTTTGACCTTGCATGCATGTCAACCTGTTGTTGGGGACTCCCAAAACCAAAATATGAACCTTTCATTACCCATAATAGGGGCACTTTAAGACCCTAAAGAATCATATCAACTTGTGGAAAATGGGCATCCGATGACCCTTTTAAGGAGGCCTAGAGAGACTTTTAAGACAACTAGAATCTGGAGGTCAAGTTTACACTTCAGAGCATCAAATCAGCTAAATTACCTAAACTAAAAAACTTAAACTTTATAGCCAAACATTCATCTAACTCGTATGAGGAACTAGTAATTCAGCTACATCAGTCAGATCTGCCAAAATCAAACCAAGTGCCCCAAATCATGTCCAGCCGCTCGCACCGGCCAGATGATCCAGATCACTTTGTCAACCACTAGGACCTAAAGACATCAAACCACTGACAATATATTTACTCTTGCATGTACTTTAGAAGTTCAATAATGTCATGATTTAGTCTGACTGAAATCATACCAGTCATGTTTTTGCAAAGTGGACAAACAGAACTAGATAATGCCACTGTAGTCTGGTTTTGGTCTAGATGTATACACATCAATCAGACTACAGTCAGGCCTGGTGTGTTTTCTGAGGAACAGAAGTGACGCTTGTATTTAATCCTTTAAGTAATCAATTACAGTGAGGACTGTAACTCAACCACGCAAAAAGGCACTGTAATGCAATTAAAACTCTAAACATGCTTAGCGTCTCTGGAGTGCGCCTTCACGTCAATGGGTTAAATACAGTTTACTGAGGACTACCGGACTACACTGCTGTGTGCTCAGCAGCAATAATTTTGTCAGCCATTTTTAATTGAGTCTTAGTCTTTTAAATTAGTCTTAGTCTGGTCTCAAATGTACTAATTAGTTATCATGATATTTAGTCAACCTTTTCCTGTTTTTGTTTAGTCAAGTTTAAGTCAATGAAATGTCTGAGCATTTTAGTCTAGTTTTAGTCAACGAAAACTTTTCGTTCACATTTTCATCATGCTGTATAATGGTTAAACTGATAAACAATTATTTTTTGCTCAAAATTATAATCTCAATGATTGTTGTCATTTGAGAAATTTATTTTTACATTTCAGGAATTGTATTATTACCAACAAGCACAAACCAACAGAAACCAAATTGTGCTGATTTATTATAGGCTATTTAATATGTAGATTAATATTAAAGATATGCACTCTTCTCTGTCTACATTGTGAAAACTGGTAAAAACACACTAAAAATATTATAGCAGTGAAATTCCTAGTAATTTCAATAATTCCAAATGCAATGGTGTTTTTCTATTAAAACAACAGCGGCTGAGTAAGTGCATTTATTCAGCAACCACAATCGCAAACAATATAGTCGAGATCTCATGACAGAACATAGACTGGCTGAAGGACACTTTCATGTAGATCGCTAAACTCCAGCTTGTTTGTTGTTGTTTTTTCAGATCATTGTCGGTGCTTCTGCAATAAAGAATTGCAAAATTAAGCAAAACACCGGTCAGAAAATGTATCCTTTTAACAGAGAAGCTCTGGTTTGGGGATTTGAACTCTTTGATATCTGGCAACCGCACACAAGAAAGCTTGCGTAGTAGAGGAGATTACAACAGTCCGCAATAATATTTTGTTTCCTTTTTTTGACGGAAATAAAATTATATTTTTGTTTAGTTTTTATTTTTTACAATACATTTTAGTCTCATCTTTTATTGTCAATGATATTGCATGTTGATATAGTCACAGTTATTTTTTATTGACTTTATTGTCGTCTCCTCATTGTCTCGTTTTAGTCATGGGAAAAAAAGCTGGTCAATGAACATTTTTCATCATAGTTTCCATTAATGAAATTAACACTAGTGCAAAAACACAGGTTGCCCTGCATCTAATATTTGGTAATGTACATGTAGCTTTTTCTTATAATTGTCATTGATAACCAATTCCAGAGTGCATGAATAAGTACTGGCGCTCACCCGAACGCTGTGTAGTGTAACGCAGCGTCTCCGTCCTCATCTTTAGTTTCAATGCTGCTGTTGGCCTGAAGTAGTACCTTCACCACCTCCATGTGCCCCTGATGAGCGGCCACCTGCAGAGCCGTCTTCCCCTGGTTCTTAATATCCACCTGAAGACAGTCACACACAGCCTTCATTCAAACACACTTCTGCAAAGACTTTACTAGGGCTGGGAAAATAAATCGATGCATCGCGAATCAAGAAATTATTCCGCATCGATTCTGAGATTTTCCGAATGCATCGCGATTCTCTCGAGTCGATTCTGAGCTTAGTTTTGAACAGCAGATGGCGCTGCATGCTTTAGAAACAGCCCTACTCTGCTTGTTTCCAAATCCTTACACACACTTGAACCTAAAATAATCATTCATAAAATTCGAAAAGGTTGAACCGAATTACAAGGGTGTTCACAGTGGGCTGTGTTTACATTAATCTCGCATCATAAAAGCATTCTGAGCCGAGGTGAAATTACAGACTTAAGCGCTCTTCAGCTTTCTTCTTCATGAGCATTTGAGTGTGCAGATAAAAATTAGAGTAGAGTGCCATCTGCTGTTAAAATCTAAGCTCAGAATCGATTCCAGAGAGAATCGCAATGCATTTGGAAATCTCAGAATCGATCCATGAATCAATTCTGCATCGATTTATCGTCGCAGCCCTAGACTTTACCTTCCAATCAGACTAATGAAATAGTTTACTCACCCTTATTCCATTTAAGATACAGATGAGTTTGTTTCTTCATCAGATTTGTAGAAATGTGTCATTGCATTCCTGTCTCAGCAATGGATCCTCTGTAGTGAATGGGTGCCGTCAGAATGAGAGTCCAAACAGCTGATAAAAACTATGGCTCCCCTCGACTAAAGATTTTTTCTGGTCAACTAGTAGTCGTTCATTTTAGGCATTAGTCAACTATTAGTCGCACATTTATTATTAAACCATATAAATCATAATAATAAGCCTTTAATTGCCTACATTGCCTAATAAGCTCTCAAGTGTACGTAAAGAAAGCTTGCCACAGCGCACCAGCAGATATAATAATTATGAATGTGTCAGGGAAAAACAGCAAGGAGGCTGCATTAACATTTTAATAATGTATTGATAAATGAGTGCATTCTTTGTTTTTGGCTTAAGAGATGAAGTCGGCGACACTGACTCGTCATCTCAACAGTAGTGATGCGCCTGTATGCATGTTTCATACGGATTACATAATATGAGAATATTTGTTTTCCATTTGAATTGGTTCATTTGAAAGTAGACATTTCACTCTCTATAGAGATATATTTCATGGTTACACAGAGTTTTGAAGTTTTGCGCTCAAGTTCACAGAGACCGAGACGGCAGAAAACACCCTGTTTGCTTTCATTATTTTACAAAAGCACAACGTTTCGTTGTTATTCTGAGTGCACACAAATAAACGTAGAGTCTTTACAGATTCAAAATATATATTACTCTTATCTGTATGAGCAAAAACGAGGAGTATTTTAAGATCAAGTGATGCACTGGCGGCTCCATCTGTCCCTGCAGTGAGATACTGTTCAACTAACACACTCCACAGAGACACTTCTAGGTTAACATTAGATTGAAAAGCCATGTAAAGTTGGTGCTACTAACATATTTCAGGTGATTAGCCATGTTTGAGGTCTATGAATGATTGAACGTTTGGATGTCCTACCCGATGTATTACCACATAGACCAGCCGCTAACGATCTGTCTGTCACAGACTGTGTGACTTCGCCTGTGGATTTTTTTTTTTTCTGCGACTAAGTAAATAATAAATTTTGGTTTACCAAGCCTCTTCTCGTCGACCATTAGGGGGCAGCACTAATAAAAACATCACAATAATCCACAAGTAATCCACACCACTCCAGTCCATCAGTTAACAAAATCCAGCCACATATTTGTTTAGAGCTGTTTTGGACTGTTTTGGCTTGTAAACGGTGCTTGATCTGTGCAGATTTCTCTCCTGATTCAGACCAGACCACTTTTTCACTGGACGATGCATTATTATGGATTATGAACTCGTATTTTAGTTAATGTCTTGCTGGATTTGTTTCAGCTTTTGTCTTCTCAAGATGTTAACTGATGGACTGGAGTGGTGTGGATTACTTGTGGATTATTGTGATGTTTTTATCAGCTATTTGGGTTCTCATTCTGACGGCACCCATTCACTGCAGAGCATCCATTGCTGAGACAGTGATGCAATGACACATTTCTACAAATCTGAAGAAGAAAAACTCATCTCTATCTCGGATGGTCCAAGGGTGAGCACATTTTCATTTTTGGGTGAATTATTCCTTTAACATCTACCAAACTATCTAGCTATGATCAGCTTAATCAGAAAAAGATCCCACTGAGGACGGACGTTCTTTATTAACTGTGGAGGCCTCTTTTTAACCAGCCATTTGTAGTCTCTAATACTGTATCTTACAGAGAGGACGCTTTTCCCTTGAAAATGCAGATAAACAGCTGAGCACTGCTGGGCCGTCTCTAGTGGGCTGTGTGTTTATAAAGGGAAAGGCTATAACCCATCAGACAGAGAGAGCCAGAAATAACTTGAAACGTCTGGAGATTCCCTCCCTTAGGACAACCCATGCAAACAAAATCCGGTTCCTTTCCACTAAATCAGACTATGAGGCACTAACCTTGTCAGGGTGTTTCTGCACCAGTTCACGCACTTTAACGGCGTTCCCATGCGCCGCCTCAATAACCAGCCGGCCCGGATGATCCTGCTCCGTGGACTGAGAGAGCAGCTTCTCCAGGACTGAAATGACCGTGCCTGAACGATAGAGAGAAAGAGATATTTCAATTCTGTGTTCAGAAAAGGGTTTAGTGTCACAGTCCTACAGTTCAAAACCCTCTAAACCAGTCAGAATGAGTCAAAATGTCACCATGCATCAAACATCACAAACTATCCAGCACTGGCACAGCATGTAAAGGAGAGAAAAAGAGAGAGAGATACACTAAAAACTAAAAATACACAGTGCTGAAACGAGAAAAACAAGTGTTGGTATCATGCAGGACAGTGTGGAAGAGAACAGAAGATGTGCTTATTTTATCTTTTACATGAACTCTTTCCCCACCAGCGTTTTTGAAAAAAGTTGCCAACCACTGCCAGCATTTTTGATGGTGTTCACTAAAATTTCATGGCCGCCAGAATATGTTTTATGAATATCTGAACATGCAATACATCAAAATAAAGAACAGACCCTCTACTTTTAAACAACAAAAAATATCAGTTTTTTTCTAACTTCAAGCATTCTTTTTTTATCAACACTTGAATGTAGGTAGGTTTCATTAAAAAAGCAAAATTTTGAGCAAAAAGCTGAGTAAATCGCATATTTATCAAATACTACATCTGGATCATATTCAGTACAATATGATCAAAGCAAAGATGCAATAGATGGCTTCAGCACTTCCTCCAATATTTCACTCTGTAACACTAGGCAGTTTTCATTTATTTCATTTCATTTATTTAGATGCTCATTTCTGCGTCTTTCTGGTCTGTGTTTTTGATCGAGTGATTCTAGACTCATTCAGGAGATGCGTAATAGCGCCCCCGAGTGTATAACAGTGAAAACACGAAACCCGGGAAATTCTGTGTTTGGCAGGAAAAGAGTTAAAGAGAAAGTCAAGTAAAAATGAATCATACAGAGTGATTGTGATCATTGTGTAATTATGAGCTGGGTGGACAGTGAGGAGCTCAGCAGACGTGCAGGTACTTCCTGTGAATTCTTACTTCCTGATTCGCTGGAGCTCTCAGCTGTCATCAGATTGGCGTCAACCTCGCCATGCTGCGCAGACAGACACGTGGGATTAAAGGTCCACGTCTGACCTCCAAACGCCACGCGCAGGTCACCGTCTGCATACACCTTCAGAACCTTCCCGACCTGACCCAGAGCCTAACACACACACACACACACGTCATCGAAACACTACAACTAAACTAAAAATCAGTTGACAAGGTGTTAAATCAGTGCTGTCATGATACCAGAATGAGAGTAGTTGTCACCAATTTTACAAACTTCAACAAATTGTTACATGTTCCCTTGTTTTGTGTGTTATTGACTCTTATTTTTATGTATTGTTCCTGTGTTCTGTCTTCCTGTGTTTAGTTCCTGTTTCCTCTGTTGCCTTTGTCTCCTTAGTCACCCTCAGTTGTTCCCAAGGTAATTCATTAGTCTCACCTGTTACTCATTAGCCTCTTGTTACCCTGTGTATTTATACCCCTATGTTTCAGTTTTTGTTTGTCGGTCGCTGTCTATACATTCTGTGTGTAGCTGTTGTGTGGTGATGGTTCAGTTCCTTCTTGTTTTTTTGCCTTTTTTGGATTGTCTTTGTTCAGTAAAGGGGTCATCGGATGCAAAATTCACATGTTGTTTGAACTGAAATGTGTGTTGGCAGTAGTGATGCAAAGTCCGATTCATTTCCGCGAACCGGTTCTTTTCGGACAGATCGGCTCATTGAACCGGTTCAAAAAGCCGATTCATCGGTTCCTGACGTTATCAAGCAATAACGTCTCTACTTATTTCTTTTCTAACAACTCAGTGCCATGTTGTATCAATGAAAAATTCAAATAAGTCATTTGTGTCGACACTAGGGGTGTAACGATACGCGTATTCGTATTGAACCATTCAGTACGAGGCTTTCGGTTCGGTACGCATTACAAACCGAAGGATTCGTTGGACTAATCCTATTACGTTTGTAAAATAAAAGAGCTTCAAGTTGTGAAATATCAGTGCCACTGCACTCAACAACGCAGCCCAAACGATGTAACAGGCAATGTGCTGTCTGCCCCGTGATAACCTCCTCTTGCTGGGGTGCGTCGAAAGACGATGATCTTGTATCGACGATAGCCAGATATTGTCAAAAACATCAATTATTGACAGTATTAAGAGGATTTGGCATTTCCAATTAATGTAGGCCTGTTACATTCTTATCTTTATTAGGTCTATTTTTATTATGAAGTTGCTTTTATTATTAAATTAAAAGTACAATTAATTTGCCCCGCAATAATTACCACATAACTGACGCGCTGCGAGGATAAGATTAGGCTATTTACTCCTCAATTAAAATGTTTTTTAAAAAGGTCTTTTAAAACAGGTCTATTAGGCTATAGGCTACAGCTACCTACAATGAATTATAGTCCTATAATTAAAATATTAACACTGCAGTCATCAATAAAAATCAATGAAATAAAAAGCTTTTATTTCAAGCACCGACTTTCAAAAACAACCTGTTTAACACGAAATGCATTTTTCTTTTTTTCAGTATGTACAGGCCACAAGAGGATATTAAGGAAATAAATGAAAACAGCTATAGGCTATACTGCTATCAGCATATGTTGACGTAGATTCGTCTCTCTTTGTCTCAGAGAGAATAAGCGGCGTCAGATGCTGAAAGCTCTGTCATTACTCCGTCATTCCGTTTTTACTTTCACTTTCTGCTTATAGTGAATTGACTGAGATTAAGACGTTCACCAGCATAAATCTGGCGCAAAGTTTGCACGTGTGCAAACCCTGGTGCAAATGCGTGCTTGTGTGATATCCATTGGTTCGCCTTCATGGTTTAAAAGAGAAATATTTGCAACATTGCGACGTAACCAATTGCCCCGCCCCCCGTATCGAAAACGTACCAAACCGTGACACCACTGTGTCGTATCGAACCGAACCGTGAATTTTATGAACCGTTACACCCCTAGTCAACACATATTGAAACATTCATAAAATTAAGTTATTTGTGTGAAAGCATATTGCTGATTATTGCCATATAATTCACTTAAGTTAATGGTGTTTGTGGTCACAGTTTCATTCGCGGATCCATATCAGATACGAGTGACTGACCAATACTGACTAGCCTTCAACTTGGATAAGATTCCTAAAAGTTTCACACCTACAGCACACATTACAGACATCGATGCACAAGCGCAGATTTGTTCTACATGTCTACAGTATAAAGAATGAATAAACTTCTTTTAAAGTCTTATAAACTCCTTTTTGCTAAAGCAACTTTAAATAATATGCATGCACAATAAACTATTGTAAAATGTACATCACTCGACAGAAAGGTTTTTGCAGGTTTTAATAAAATGTAAATTAATAACAGTCAAAATAAGCATATTTCCAGTACGTGCCTCAGGCTTGCACAGTATCATCAACTCGCTCATCAGAATCTTCGGTAATCCTCGGCAAACTTCGCCTCGGCTCATTTGGTTCTTGTTGAGTCCTCGGTAACTCTTGGCAAACTTTGACAGTTGGTTGAACCGGCTCATTCGGTTTTTTTGAGTTGGATGTGCCACTTCGGCTGTGCGTCCTGCGTCATCAACCCGGCGCTAATGTTCGATTCAGTTCGATTTGTGAACCAGCTCGACCGGTTACTTCCTGAGAACTGGCTCTAAAGAACGATTCGTTCAAGAACCGAACATCACTAGTTGGCAGTGTTTGTACACATCCACCCTATAATGATAAAAAGCCACCCAGTGTTGTTTTTTTAATCCTGATAAATAATAACCCCTTTCTCAAATCAAGCAGTTCACAGATTCTTAGCAGAGTGACGTCACACAGACCCAGGCCACTCCCACGATTGATGATGCTCTGAGTGAGCTGTCATCAGTCCACCATTGTGTCGACTCCGGAGCAGGAGTAGACAAGAATGACTCCTAAGCGATTGAGGTGTTCTGTTGTTGGATGTAATATTGAACATAGCAGTCGTCATTTACTCCCGACATCTGAGCTGCTGAAGATGCAGAGGATAACTTTTGTTTTTGAAGGAAGTGCGCCCCTCATCTACCTAAATGCGTTTATGTTAGTGCGAATCATTCGTGACCCAGCCTCACCTACAGAAGAAGTGAGAGTAAGGTTTTTTTTTTATGAATCTTTGCAAATCGCCTTTCCTAATAATGTGCTAGTTAGCAATTTCCGCGGCTAAAGTTTACAGTCTCAGAGAATGGTTCACCCCACAGAAGAGAGGGGTGGGGCAAGCAGAGATCATTAGCATTTAAAGGGACATGCACCGAAACGGGTCGCTATAAACAGAGCTGTTTTTGACAGGGTAAAAAGGGTGTTGTTTTACACTACCATTGAGAAATTTTAACCAAAGTATGTTATATACTTTTCATTAAGACCCTAAAGAATCATATCAACTTGTGGAAAATGGGCATCTGATGACCCCTTTAAATTATTGCTGCATTTAGATCCTCACCTCATCTATCTATCTATCTATCTATCTATCTATCTATCTATCTATCTATCTATCTATTTTTAATGCCATGTCAGAAGCAAGGCTATCTTTTCTGTTGAAAACAGAATAAAAATAGTCATACCACTAAAAAACAATAGAATACATTTAAGGTTAATACTAGACTATATATATATATATATATATATATATATATATTTCAAAAACATCTTGTTTAAAACCAGTCACAAAAACATTGGGAAGTTAGTCATTCACTGTCACAAATGAATGTGATTTTGACTGTAAAGTGTGTGTTGTGGAGGAACCTACTGGAGCCATGCTGTCTGTCCACTCTCCATGGCCCACCTGGAGTCTCTTCACACTGTCAATGTCATCCAGCACCTTCACCAGCTCACCCACGGTAAACGTGTTCACCTGCACACACACCACTCTATTATAGGAACACACACTTCCTAAAGACCAATTAGGCAAAGTCGTCTGAGGCTTCAGCTAATCCAGCCCAGAACTCACAGTCTGACACGTAAGCAGATTGAAACAGGCACAGACATCTATTTATGGCTCGCTTTTTGTACAAAGAAAGCAGTTCACGATAGGGACGGTCTGCGAATGAGCTTGAGAGGAACTAAATATATACAGCTCACAGTAAAAATAGCCTGATGAACAAACAGACGCTGTGTTTCTGTGAGGGATGGGCTTGCCTTGGTCAGGGCTCCGGGGTGGAAGGTCCAGCGGATGTTATTACTGTACTGGACCCGCACGTCACCACGGTCTGTTATCCTGTGCACGGTGCCGATTCTGGAGACGTACTACCAACACCACAACACAACAGAGTCAAACACAAGCACTGATATCAAACACTTCACAAAACATGACTAAAGCCCTATTCGGACAGGACTAGATTTACAGGGGGTCGTTACAGAAATTTGTGTTTCACAGACCTACTTTTTAATCCCGTCCGAATCTACCACATCTGTGTTTTTCTCACACAACCTCTGTAATAACTCCAGAGCAAATTACCTACTGTTTTTCGGCAAACTCAGGGATCCTCTGAGAAAACTAATCCCGTCCGAACGTGAATGTCTGTGATTGCTGACAATATTTTTTGGCCAACGTGAAGTACCGTAGACGCTCTTACCATGCACATTTTTGATATGTGACCCTGGAGCACAAAAGCAGTCTTAAGTAGCACAGGTATATTTGTAGCAATAGCCAACAACACATCATATGGGTCAAAATTATCCATTTTTCTTTTATGTCAAAAATCATTAGGATATTAAGTAAAGATCATGTTCCATGAAGATATTTTGTAAATTTCCTACCGTAAATATATCAAAACTTAATTTTTGATTAGTAATATGCATTGCTAAGAACAACTTTAAAAGGCAATTTTCTCAATATTTAGATTTTTTTGCACCCTCAGATTCCAGATTTTCAAATAGTTGTATCTCAGACAAATATTGTCCTATCATAATAAACCATACCTCAATGGAAAGATTATTTATTCAGCTTTCATATGATGAATATAAATTGTAAAAATTGACCCTTAAGACTGGTTTTGTGGTCCAAGGTCACATATGTTTGCCTCCTGGCAAAGAAATAAAAAATCCTAATAATAATAAAATCGAGAGCCAGATCATGTAAACTGTTAAGACTGGCTATTGTAATATCAGCATCAGGTAAGATTACTCACATTCATTTCTGCACTTAATTAAATGTTTTAATTACATATGTACCTTAATGGTTTTGCTATACTAGCCATAGCTTCACCATGGTATTTGTAGTAAAACTCTGGTTATACTATGGTAATCAATCCGAATGACTATACGCAATGCACGTATACAGAGCATGTGATCTCTGAAACGCCCAAATGTACCAAACAGACCCTCCCACCTCTGTAATAAACACGGAGATGTTAGTCGCGTCCGAAATTGTTACATGACAATCGTAGATGTTGGGTGACAAGAATAGATACTCAAATGTAGTTTAGAAAACTAGTCCCGTCTGAATAGGGCTTAAGACAAATTTGAAAGACTAAGACAAACTTTAGGTGGACAATGAAAATTTGTTAAATAATGTGTGCTTTTTTAAATGAAGGAATAGAAGGAGAGCTGAAACAAAAACTACAAACATTTACACTGAATTCAATTCCAGATACAGTTTGTGTAAACTTTGTGGTATCAAATTACCAATATTAACCAGAAAAAAACTATGCATTTTACAGGACTTTTCTTCCCCAAATTATGAAACCCCCTAAAATGACAAGTAAGCTGTTTTTATACAATCTTAAGAAACTTATTAGCACAGTTTGCACACATGTATTATTAGTCACAAATGTGAGTGAAATGCTCACAATGACAAACCCTGTAAGATGCATGTTTTTAACTCTCATTTTGATAGGTCAAACTCACTAAAAAAAAGAAAGAAAGAAAAAAAATCACCAAAATTATTTCAAAATTAAAACAAAAAAAGTAGAAATTGTTATATTTTTTGCGATGTTACTTTATTTTCATTACTTTTTGTCAACACACTTCACTAGATTTGTAATTACGTGTTTGTAAACCTGTTTTCTGCCAAAAAGAAAGGGTTTACCATTCATAAGTGAAGATATTCAGACATAAGTATTGCAATTTTACTATAAAAAATAATGATTATACTTACTATGAAATACAAATTTTTACATTTATTTTTAATTTATGGTGCAGCCACATTACATGTGGCTGCACCATAAATTAAACACATTACTGTCTTAGGAATAATAATAATAATAATAAAGTACTTTATTATTAAATTCAAATGTTTGGCTTCTTAAAAACACCAGTGTAGGCATAATGTGGACTGAGACACTATCACAACTAAAAAGAGGCCAAGGTCCAGGTACAAGTCAATGCAAAGACATTTTAAATGTGAAGAAAGTTATTATGAACAACATTTATAAGTAAAATGACTCATGACTACAATTACAAAAACACACAGGTACAAAATTTTCTTTGAAATAAAATCAGAAACATATATTAAAAAGTGAACACAACTGATTTCCACCTCTGCCATTTTTGGGTTCCAGCCGCCGTGACCCTCCTGCATCTGTCTGAGGATATCCACCTCCAGCAGACACTTGACCTTATCACCCTGCTGGAACGAGTGACTGTCTGCACTCTCCTGCCGCTGCAGCTCCGTGTGCTCGCCTACACACACACACAATAACACACACACACACAAACAATAACGCGCGCGCACACACACACACACGCACACACACACACAGTAACACACGCACGAACACACACACACCCGCACAATAACACACGCAAACATCAAATAAAACGCCATCAAACACCAGCGCTGGGGAGCAAAAGTACCATCACTACATTTCTCAGTAGGCTACAATGTAGCGTGACAAAACAGTACATCAAAATGTTTTAGAATATTGAACTAAGGTACAAATCAGCATGGTGATTACAATTTAATAAATCGGTTTGTACTGAAATGGTTCACTTATTCATCTGAGTGTGTGGTATTTTACATTGCCTTTTTTGAGTGACATACAATATTATTGAATATTTACAATAATTCTATTACATAATATATTGCAAAAACTGCACAAAATAATATGTAACTACTGCTATATATTATATTAGATTATATTATATATATATATATATATATATATATATATATATATATATATATATATATATATATATAGATATATTAGTGCTCTCAGTCGATTACCATTTTTAACCTAATTAATTACATGATGTGAAGATTAATTAATCTAATTAATATCTAAATAAATTTGACTGTGAAAATACCAACAAAAGATTATTTAAAGCTATTTTTGTGTTAAATGAGAAAGTATCAAGTAGACATTACTTGAGAAAGAAATTAGCTTTTGAAAGTGATATTTTATTTGATTCAACATAAAATTTATTACACATAAACATTTAGGCTACAACGGCCTAACATAAACTATGGAACATAAAAGAAGATAATTTGAGAAACAACTCAGTATTTTTTGTTCATACAATGAAAGTCACTGGTAACCAAAACAGCTTTGTTGCCAACAGTTGTTATGTTCCACAAAAGAAAGGTTTGAAACGACATGAGGGTGAGTAAACGATGACAGAATTTAAATTTTTTTGGGTGAACTATCCCTTTAATGATTTTATTATTATTATTATTATTATTTATGAAATGATACTCTAAATATGAAATCTGCCAGCAGGTGACGGTAAATGTCTTCATTCGATTCGTTCAAACAGCTGATTCATTCAGGAATTAAGTAAATGGCTCTGTTTATGAATGGGACTTTGAATCATTGGTTCACATGATTTGTTCAAAACACGGATTCATTCAGAAACTAAACACCGCTCTGCTGCTCGGAGACATGCAACAATTCTGCTGTGGCTTTAAAGGTAATATGTTCTCTGCAAAATTGAGCAAAAACACAATGTTGTGTTTAAAATATAACACAAAATCAACTGAATTGAATGGATGGTTTTATTGATGGCAAAAATTGCAAATGTATCTGTTTCTCCCTCTTGTATTTGTGCTAGGAAAATGATTTGTTCTATGGAAAAATAAATAATTTTTATGAGGTACAGGTGACTGTCAAGCACACTTGCTGGCTGTGTTTTACTGCCGCTCTTACCTAATTTGGGCAGATGCTCCTTGTAGTAGTATCCTCCCTGCACATCTGACACGTATTTCAGATCCACCTTCCCCTTGTGGCCCATTCTGTACACGTTTGTGGTTCCATTGGACCAGGTGACACTAGCCACGCTACGACCCGATTCCTGATCCCATCCACGAATATCCACCACCTTCCCAACCTTCCCCTCACCTCCTGCTCGCACACACGCACACACACACACACACACACACACACACACACACATATAGAGACAGAAGCAGCACAGGGGAGGAGACTCAGACCAACGTCAGCAGCTTTGAATTAACTTGAGAGACAGGAGAAAACTTTAAAAAAGTTTAAAAATCAACATGCATGCACTTTGTCTGAAAGAAATTAGAAATATCAGATCAGAGCAGGGTCAGAAAATGCATCTGAAAGGAACTAAAATATTTCAGCTACGTAAAAATGAGAGTGCAAAAAAATTGTCTCTGTAGAAAATTCCTGCAGTTTTAAATGCTAAATTTTTAGATATTTTGTCACATTCTTTTTTAAAGAAAATAGTAAAAAGTCAGTACACCGGGTCTCCAAAAATACAAAAATGTAATAGCAGCATATCTTACAGTATGTGATAGTCTGTTATTAAATTTTTGTATTTCTGGAGCCCAGGTGTGCTGACTTTTTTCTATTTTCATGATCAGTTTTTTTTGTCAAGCACCCTGTTGGAGAGTTTTTCCAGGGATGTGCATGCTTTGTTTTGATTTGAAGTGGTTTTCCATGGAAAACTTTAAACGTTAAACACTCCCAAAATGTGAGACTAGTTACATTTTGACTGGGATTTGGTTTAAAAAAAAAAAAAAAAAAAAAAAAACTTCAAATTATCCCCATTGTCTGTGTGAATGGCAGAAAACTGCTATTAGACCCTTAACATTACGTGAATGTGAAGAGAGCCAGAGCCGGTGACGTGTAGGATGGGAAATAAGAGAGAAGAAAATGAAAATGGTGATACGAATGAAATGAATGAAAGTACCTTACACACATCGTTTATGAGCAGATAAACACAAAACCAGGCAGTAAACACTTACTGGAAGAACTTTACCAAGTCTCCTCTTTATACTGAGTCATGTAAGCAAAGTTACTGTGAGTCTCATTAACATGGATCATCAGTGAATTATGACTTTAATGTCATTCTGTTTCTCACACAAAACTCTTCATCATGCTACTGTGCTTTTACCAATTACAGCTATTTTTGAATTTGATGTTGATTGGCTTATACAAGTATCAGTCATAATTATTCTATTTCAAACTGAATCACACACTGTGAGTCTCATGTGACTGGATAAAAATATGCCTGTATGAAAAGAATAACACTGGATCGGAGTAAAGAGATGCAACAGCTAAAACAAACCGATGCCAGTCATCACAAAATCTAGTGTCATTTTAAATCAAATAAGAGTTATGACATCTGAATACTTAACCTGAACAAAGCCAATATTTCACTTTTCACAAGGAAAGGATAATCAAACAACAAGAGCACAACAAAATGCTCAAAAAGCTATTACAAACACAGGGGAACACAGCTGAATCTCACAAAAACCTCTCGAGATTTACCCCAAAATCACAAGACCAAATAAGCAGTCATATTTTGCATAAAGAAAAACAAATATATTTCATAACCATTGTCAATTCTAATCATAATATTTATTTATCTTATTTGTAAAATATATCAATAGTCCTAAAAGTAGACTTCATTTTCTTTATGCAAAATATGTGCATAGTTGCAATGAAAATGTCATAATGCAAACATCTTAATGGTCTTAAGCCCTAAGAAAAGTTAATTTTCTTAATGGAAAACATTTGTTACTTTCTCTTGATTTTGGGGTGAAATATGAACATCTAATAACAACCATCACCAAACAACACAAGTGTTCAGCAACAGCTAACCAACACTTATGTCACAGTGAAGACAGCCAGAATATGCTTTCAGACCACACATAACACAGAGAAAGAGAAGCTCACTGTCTACAGACGTCTGAGAGGATCAGTCGATGAACTCCACATGGGCATTTTGACTCATTCATCATTGAAGTGATTATACATTTTAAAATACAACCTTCACACGAGAACATGTGCAAGTGTTTATAGAAGGATCATTGCTGTCTATGGAGGGTCAGAGAGCTCTTGGATTCAATAAAAAATATCTTAATTTGTGTTCCGAAGAGGAACACAGAGGAGTAATTAATGACAGAATTTTCATTTTTGGGTGAACTATACCTTTAAGGCAATGATAAAACTGCAAATTTCCATCCTAAGAGTCCAACATGACACAGACTACAACTCTTGTAGCTAATGAAATTCAGGTTTTTTGTTCTATAAGCTCTACAGATGCTGCATTGAACAGATCCAGAACATTCCTTTAAGCCTTTGAGACACGGGTGAACCTGAAATCAGAGGTGTTAGCGAGTGAGTCTCACCGTCTTGGTTGCCCCAGTCCCAGTCGGGCCCCCGGACCACCTTCACCCCCTGGAAGATTCCTTTCAGGATGATTCTGGACAGGTTCTGTCTTGGCGTCAAGCTCACTCTGAGTTTGAGAGAAGGAAGAGCGAGTTATTAACCTGAGGACTTTGGAGAGGCTTTGCAGAGTCTTTCATTACAACTGATGCCAATACAAAATGTGCATTTAATGTCAAATACTGAAATTAAGCTAAAATTAATATGATACTAAATGCAAATGCATTAGAATTCAATGACCTGAGGAAAAATCAACACTTTTATTTTTTTAGGTATATGTATTAAAATTGTGGATAAAAACAGACTACATCCCCATGAAGGCATGAAAATGAATCATGCAAGTTATTAATTAATGGATGATTATTTTAAATGCCAATCACTTTTGGAATTTCCTAAAACAAAATTAAACTGACACCCCTAATTCCCAATTTACAATTTATTTGTATACTGTAGCGTTTTTCACAATTAGCTTAACTAATAGTAGCAGTAGTTCTTATAGAGCTCAGGGAAAGGTTGAATTTCCAGGGAAAATCTATAGCTTGATATACATCGTAAGTAGGGCCCTATGAAATCTGTTAAATTTTTTTCCCCCAAATTCTGTTTTGTTTTGTTTTTTAAAATTTGAGTTATTTTTCTATTTTTTTTTCTAGAATGTTTTAATGGTTAAATTAAATTTTATTAATAAAAAAATGTACAATTAATTGAAAGCATGAAACGTAAACAATTTAACAGCAATTTATTAAAAGTATAACAAAAATTTAATTTTTAAGGCCCAATGAAATACGGTTTTTTTTTTCCTTCTTAAATTTACTTTCATTTTGACCAAATTCAGTTTTTTGTAAATTTTCTGGATTCCATTTTAATGGTTTAATTAAATTTTAATAAATCAAAAGCATCTCTGAGTAATTGATTTTTATAAAAAACTAATTTTTTTTTTGTTGTTTTTTTAAGAAATACTGTATTGTGTATTTACATTTTTCGGGTAAATAAAATCAGATAAATATTTTTTTCTGGTAAATATTAAAATGTTTTAATAATTTTATTAGTAGTAGCAGTTTTATCATTATATTAAGTAATATATTTCTGTCACAGTTTCTTCAAGTTAAACAAAACTTTGATTTTAACGGGTTGCTGTGGAGACCTTTAGGTTTCCGTTTGTATATGATATGAAGATAGTTTTACTCAAAAGAAATGGTAAAATGCTCAAGAAGTGACTCTCAGAGAAGTTCTAGAGATTGTGTGTGTGTGTTAACGTACTCATATTTTGAGGCGGCAGAGGCTGAAAACACCGTGAGCGTCACGCGTGCTTCAGTATGTGTGTAGTAAAGGAAACTGCGCATCTGCTCCATTCATTCCCACAGAGACACACAGAACATGCAGGTTTCATATTTAAATAGTATTTTGTGGCTTAATATTTACAGACACTAGTCCATATCGCGTTTCTATTTAACTGTACTGACCTTATTTTTTGATTTATTCATCCAAAATTTGGCAAATTCTGAGATATTCTGCGTTATACAGTAAATTCCATTTTTATGACTGGATTCTGCGATTCTGTCCACGCTTTCTGCATTGCGGAAATCATAGGGCCCAACGTAAATCACTTCAGATTAAATCATCACATGAAGAAACCTAGCACCACAAACATCTAATTAGCCCGTGGCTAAAGACAGCCAAGCGAGAGGTTTGTTTTCTTCAGTTTGTTAAAGCAAACAATGTCAAAATCATTGATTTCACACTCATTGAGAGCGATGAGAGGACGCTCACAGTCAGAGAAGACTGTATGTCATTGTTTCTCATTTGGGAATGTGTGCTTGAGGACATTGGACAGATTTTGTACAAGAGCAGCATAATGGGAAACACATGCTCTCAATACAGCTAATGACAGAAGGCTGTCTTATGTCAACAAACTAAAGCAGCCTTGGGAACTCTTCAAGAGCGCGTTGCGAAAGACCCTGTGCGCTAAACGCAGTGGAATAACAACGAATAACAGCACATACCTTATAGTAAAGATCTGATCTGATCGGGGAGCAAAGGAACTGCCTATTCCCATAATTCATCCGCAGGCTCGCTGCCCAGCTAGACCTACTCCATCAGCTCCAGAACATTCATGTGTCAACAGTCAACAAAGTCAGAGATCTCTGCTCGGCTTTGATTTTCTCTTCAAACGGCTCTCATTTTCTCTTAAGGTCAGCTGTGCGGAGCGGTAATGTCACGTCCGTCCTTACGAACGCTCTCTTGCCATATGGCAGCACCTGAACAGCTCGAAGGCTTAAAACACAATCAGGATAAATCTCTAAGCAGTCTGTGGCTCTTGTGTCTCAGGTGCGCGTCTAAGATCAAAGGTAAGACGTAATCCACAGACGCTGTTTATGCACACACAACAGAGATGGACGATTTATGAACATCTCTCTCTCTGCACTGACAACATCAAGTAAAATGTGGCATCGTAAATAAATAACGTTTGTTGCCAAGGGTCACACAGATTAAAGGTTTGACATACAGAATAAACTGCATTTGACTGAAATGCTGTATTGGAATATTTTACCCATTTTTTACTCTACCAATGATAAAACTGTGCTGTATGATGAGTTTTGTGCAATAGGGAGCCATTCAGCACCTGTGAACTCCTGTTATTATGATTTTTATTATTTAGTGATTTACAAGTTATAGCTGTGCATGAAACGTCCCCATGACTGTAAAAATATGTATTTATGGCAGTGGCATATTTTGAGTTTTGATATGTGAGAATGCCTCATTGGGTTTTGGGCTGTTTTTGACTGACCATTGGGCGAGTTTTGTTTCGCAGACCTGACAACTCTGGTCATAATGCCAAGAGAAAATTTTTCAAATGAAAGACAGAACAAGCACAATTTTTAAGCAAAACAGAGGTTTGTTATGTTTCAGATTCTAAAACAATGGATCTAGATTTGATGAACTCCACCTGCAGCTCCTCTACTGGTGCTCTGTTATTAATAATGAAAATATTTTTGTGGAAACTTTGATAATTTAGAAAGTTAACTGAACAGCATTTATTTGACAGAAATCTTTTGTAACATTATAAATTATTTTAACTTAACTTTTGATCAATTTAATGTTTTTTTAGTGCTGTCAAAATTAGTGCATTAACGCAGGTGAGTAATTTTTTCAGTTTAACGTTTAAAGTTTTAAAATATTTAAAGCAGTTAACGCAGGGGCAGAGCTTGGGTTGGCCTCCCCACTCACAACTGCTGCTTCTGTCTCTTTTTTCGTGACAAGAATTGCATTTATTTTGACGCAGAACATCTTTGCGACCACATCAAACAGGAGAATTTTCAGACGCACCTCCACTTCACCTCAGCGCCAGGCGAGAGTCAAGCGAAAGCGTAAACGGTAACGAGGAGCTTCAGCAGAACAACACTGAACTGCGGTCAGAGGAGATTTTGTCAGGCCATATGTCAGTAAAAACCAATTGTCCTGTCAGCTGTTAATTCTGTGGTCGTAGCACATGGTGTGCAATTGCATGTACAAATACGAAATACGAAGCGTGTCAGATCTGTCACGTTCAGCAGCGCTAGCTCTTAAAGTAATAGCAGTCAAATAACACAATGACCAGCTGCTGTGATGTCTGTTAATCATAGAACAAAAGAAAAAAAAAAAAAAGAGGAAATCAATAAGTTTTGTAGCTTTAAGGATTCATCTATATTTAATTTAGAATTTGGTGTTTGATAACTTTGTTCAATTTCTGTATATTTCCTACTTGCTGAAGGGCACAGGTAGCTAAATAAGACATTTATTAAAATGGATTTATGTGAAGATTGCTTGTTGTTCACTTAAATTAGAAGTTGTTATTTTTTTTAAAGTCTAATAAATGTTAAAATTGATATCTCAATTATACTGTAATGTTGAATCGCTATAGTCAATGGTTAAATATTCCTAGAGACATCAGTATTATTGGTATCAGTGATACTCGCCTTCAGTCATAAAAAAGATGCCATTAAACAAATATTAAAAATATACTGTCTTTATGTTATTTCTACATTAATTTGAAGATTGAAAGTGAAATTACTGCAATATAAAAGTATATTTAAAAACTTTAATGTTAGGTGAGATTAATTGCGATTAAGTTCAGAAAAAAATTAATTTGTTGTTTTTTTTAATCGATTGAAAGCACTATTTTTTTTTTATTTTTTTTATTGTACTTACCCAAATTTTTGAATGGCAATATATCACGATTTCCACAAAAACACAACACAATAACAATATTTAGATAATAATCAAAAATGTTTCTTAAGCAGCAAATCGCGATATGTGACCCTGGAGCACAAAAGCAGTCATAAGTAGCACAGGTATATTTGTAGCAATAGCCAACAATACATTTTATGGGTCAAAATTATCCATTTTTCGTTTATGCCAAAAATCATTAGGATATTAAGATCATGTTCCATGAAGATATTTTGTAAATTTCCTACCGTGACTACATCAAAAATAATTTTTTGATTAATAATATGCATTTCTATAAACTTAATTTGGACAAATTTAAATGTGATTTTCTAATTTTTGATTTTTTTGCAACCTCAGATTCCAGATTTTCAAATACTTGTATCTCAGCCAAATATTGTCCTATTCTGACAAACCACACATCAATGGAAAGCTTATTTATGTATGGATGTATAGATTTCAATTTCAAAAAATTGACCCTTATGACTGGTTTTGTGGTCCAGGGTCAAATACTAGCATGATTTCTGAAGGATCACGTGACACTGAAGACTGGAGTAAAGATGCTGAAAATTCAGCTTTGGTCACAGAAATAAATTACATTTTACTACATATTCACACAGAAAACTGCCATTTTATATTCCAATAATATTTCAAAATATTACTGTTTTTACCCTATTTTTGCTCAAATAAACACAGCCTTGGTGAGATTTAGAGACTTCTTTCAAAAACTTTTGGCGGCCAGTTTTCATCCACTAAAATCAGCTGGTTAGGAGTCATGACAAAACCGTTTCAGAAAAGTTAGTTCTGTGAAGTTCTATAGCATCATCTGTTTGCACATGGCACTGCTTTAATCAATGCAGTGAGTTCCATATCTGTGTTTCAGCTCATTCTTCGGTGACACTGCTCTACTGTGTCAAATGGCAGTCAGAGATCAAGGTCAGTCCACTTTTAGCCTGTTGACATAGAAACTTGAGTAATCCATGGCCACACACAGAGACGACGTCACACTACACGACTGAAAACACCATATCAGACACATATTCAGCTAGCAATCTGTGCGTTTCCATTTCCTCATGCAGCGCTGGCATATGTTTAGTCTGTAATTACAAGCTATTTTTACAACAACACCTCAAGTTACTCAAAACATCCTTATATATAATTTAGATTTCATAGAACATCGTAAAATTAATGTAACAAGCTGCACAATTTGCAGTATCATCCATATCTGTTAAAAGTCTTTTGATGCTAATGTTTAATTCTTAGGCTCAGGTGTTTATCTTGAATATTATTAGCAATAATGCTTAGCCAGCATGAGAGAAACGTGATACCTGAGAGGTTCAACATCGACAACATCTACACGAGACTGATATGAATATATGAAGACAAAGCGATATTACTGTGAGAAAGACCCGATGAGCTCTACACTCTTCTACAGTAACAGCATCCGTGTTTGACACCAGAAAGATTACAGAAGACAGCGTGACAGAAGCTAACTAGTAGCTGCCTTAGCTGATTAATGAGTTAGGCTGTTTTGGTTCCTTGCTCTGCTGAACATATGGGAGGCCATATGGCGAATTGTGTCTTTACACAAAAACACACATTACCTCAGACTGCACATGACCTCTGACAGAGAGCTGCTATACACATTTGTGTTAAAAAAAAAAAAATAGCAGTGCAACACCAGTAACCTGATGAACCACTGTTATTAGCAGTAGTATTATTTCTGCATTGCAAATAATTTACTTGTGGATGTAGTAGTGTAATAGATGCTTGTACTAGTGTAATAAATAAATGCTTGTTCTGAGTAACGGACTAATGCTTTGAAAGGGGTGTGTTCAAAATAATAGCAGTGTGGAGGTTAATTAGAGAATATATTCATTCTGTGAAAAAACAGGTGTCATTAATTGTCCTTTATTAAGGAGGAAGGGAAGCAATGTGTCACGCATTGTTATAAATTAGATTTCCTTCTGAATTGTTAAGTAAAATGGGCCGTTCCAAACATTGTTCAGAACAACAACGTAATTTAATTAAAAAGTTGATTGGAGAAGGAAAAACGTATAAAGAAGTGCAGCAAATTATAGGATTCTCAACTAAAATGATCTCAATGCTTTAAAATGGGAACAAAAACCCTAAATGAGCAACTACTGTTAAAACGGATCGAAGAATAGTCCGAATGGCAAAGATCCAGCCAATCATCACCTCCAGAAAGATCAAAGATGATCTAAAATTACCGGTAAGTACAGTTATAGTCAGAAGATGTTTGATTGAAGCTAAGCTGTCAGCAAGAAGCCCCCGTAAAGCACCATTGTTGAAAAAACGGCATGTGCAGAATTGGTTAAAATTTTTACTAAGGAACACTTCACTTGGTCCAAAAAGAAATTGCAGAGTTTCCCCTGCTACTATATTAGGGGGGCACCCCCCGCCCCCCCTTGAAGGTCGAGTTAATTATATTTTCTATATAGCGCCAGATCACAACAGAAATCATTTCAGGTTACCTTTCCTGTAGAACAGGTCTATACCTTGTTATTTTATTAAACAAACTAAATAGCCTTATGTTATTTATCTTATTTACACAACGGCATGTCATTTCTGTCTCTACATGGTCACGCATTTACAATTATCCTCTGCTCTCTGTAATCATGTATCATGTAACGCGACTTTTGCAAAATGGGACGTGCTTGAGTTATTAAAGTTGATTAGATTTATTAATGTTTTTAAAAGCATGAAAAATAACTTGCACTGTTCCTCAGGAGGCTTGCGCTCAGAGACGACACAGAACACGGACATATAAAGTCATCTTTTAGCGCCTAAACGGTCAAATACACGCAAAAATGTGTCAAAATGCAGTGCTTAGGATGAGAATGAAAATACGTGTGTAACAGTACATTGGATCCGTGCGGCTCTTAAAGGAAAGGAAAGGGGTATGTGGCCAAGTATGGTGTGGACAAGTATTTGTGCTCTGCATTTAACCCATCCAAGTGCACACACACAGTAGTGAACATGCACCTGGAGCAGTGGGCAGCCAATGCTGCGGCGCCCGGGGAGCAGTTGGGGGTTTTGGTGCCTTGCTCAAGGGTCTCACCTCAGTCGTGGTATTGAGGGTGGAGAGAGTGCTGGTTATTCACTCCCCCCACCTACAAACCCTGTCGGACCTGAGACTCGAACCCACGACCTTCGGGTTACAAGTCCGACTCTCTATCCATTAGGCCACGACTGCCCCACTGACAGCGAGCAGTGACAGCGAGCTAATATTCCTGCTGCCGACTGTGTGCTTAACATTAATCAAACAACAAAAGACAGACAAAATCACTCACTGCTCTTCAGAGAAGGCCTTTGGTAGCTTTAATAAGAAACAAAGGAACAGTGGAACAGTGAAGACTATGCTGTTTTATTTTACATTTGATTATTCAATTTATAAGCTTTTTTTGCTCAATTTAGGTACCCACCGTGACACGAGTCCCCATGAGTCTGTGTGTATTCAGGTTTAAGTGCTAACCAGGATATATAAACCTGTACACACTCACACACACACACAAACACACACAGACAGAGGTGAGCACGTCGGAAAATATGTCTCGTCAACCACCTGAAAAGCAGACCAAAATATCTGTGTTTTTTAAGGCTGCATAGTTGTAGGGCCCTATGATTTCCGCGATGTGGAAAACGCAGACGGAATCCAGTCATAAAAACGAAATTTACTGTTTAATGTGGAATGTCACGGAATTTGTCAAAGTTTGAATGAATTAAAAGTAGGTCATTAGAGCTAAATCAAATCGAGATATGGACTAGTATCTGTAAATATTAAGCCACAAAAATAAGATTTAAATGTGAATCCTGTGTGTTCTGCGTGCATCTGTGTGAATGAATGCCGCAGACGCGCGGTTTTGTTTACTACACAAATACTGAAGCGTGTGACGCTCGTGGTGTTTTCAGCATCTGCCGTCTCACTAAATGAGGACATAAATACATGAACAACATCTCCAGAACTGCTCTGAGAGTCACTCCATGAGCATTTTACCGTTTCATTTGAGTAAAACTAACAGTTAGCGTCATATCATATACACACAGATATTTAAAGCTATTCACGGCAACCCGTCAAAATAAAAGCTCGGTTTAACTTGAAGACATTGTGCCAGAAATACTATTGTTCGGTAGAATGTTTGTAATACTACTACTATTAAAAAAAATTACAACTTTATTTTTTTAAGGAATAATTACACAATATTTCTTCCATGTATTAATTTTAATAGTAAATCACCTTTGATTGCCTAAAAAATAAAATGTTTAATTTTCATTAATTAAAAGATAAATTAATGTAGTATGCCTTCATTTGATTGAACACAGAATTTCTAAAGGAAAAAAAATCATAAGGCTATTATTAAGAATAAATAAAAGTTGTTTTTATTCATTCAAATAATCTGACATGCTAAAACCCAGAATTTGGTAACAATTAAACATAAGGTTAGAAAAAAATAGGGCCCTAAATATGTCATTTTTGTTAAACATTTAATAAACTGATGTTGAATTGTATAAGTTTCATGATTTTAATTAATTAGACATGCTTTTGATTAATACAATTTAATTTAACAATTAAAAAAACAACAGAATCTAGAAAAATTAAAACGGAAAAAAAAAAAAGATTTCATAGGGCCCTATAATCATCATAAAAAGAAATGTTCCGATGTTTAGTTCAATGTACAGTTCAAATAATTGTTCAGTTGTTATATTGACTGCTGTCATTAAAAGCAACACATGAACACCATGATTCCTTCAAGTGTTTGTTTCGGTGTCCGTCTGCACCCAGATCCCCTGACCTCTACCCAGTTGAAAACTTGTGGTGTGACATTAAAAACGTAGTTTCTAAATAAACCCCAAAAATTCACAGAAACTGTGGAACGTAGTTCGTTCTTCCTGGGCTGAAATACCTGTTTCAAGGTGCCAGAAGTTGGTTGACTCGATGCAACGCAGATGCGCAGCAGTTATCAAAAACAATGGTTATGCAACTAAATATTAGTTCAGTAATTTAAACTGAAGTTTAGAAAATTTCTTTAGTTTCTAAGTGTTTGAGTTTGAAGAGACAAATGTTGATACTGCTATTTTTTTTTTTTTGAACAGATTAATAATCCTTTTCTCCTGCAAAAAATAAATAAATACACAGACTTCATAAAATCTCTTAATACTTTGATTTAGAATTGAATGTGTAATGTTTCCACTATATTTGAAATATGGAAATAAAAGCTATTGAAAAAATATTTGCACTTTATTCATTTTCATTAAGGCACTGCTATTTAATTGAACACAACAGTACGCGATCAGCATTGAGCAAGAATATAACTCATCCGTGCTCACACTCAAGAGATAAAATCTGTGCCTAATACTTGCTCCAGTATCAAGCTGTGAATGTTTGAAACTGAAGACCATGTGAGCCGTGAGGACTGCCATAGGGCTGCAACAAATGATTATTTTGATAGTCGATTATTAGAGTGATTAAACAATTATCAAAATAATCATTGATTATTTCACTGATTAATCAGTAGACTTTGATTGATTATTCAGCTTTTACAGTTAGTTAAAATATTGAGTTATACATATTCTAACAAATAAATAAAGGTAATCCCTTCAGCTTTTGAAAATCATATTATATAATTACAATTATTATGCAATTAATTTATACTAATAAATATATTTGGCACACAAAATGAGATGGCAGCAAAACCATTGACCATTTAATTAGCAATATGAAAAAGTAACTGAATGACATATCATTCTGTCTAACATCTCCTTTTGTAAGTCATATGGATAAGAAACAACATAAAGGTAAGTGATGTTTTATTTTTGGATAAACTGTTTTATTCACAAAATAATCTCTCTTAAAATACCTTGTATGGTTATGATAATCAAAACAGTCTTGAGCTAGATCAAGCTTTGATCTCTGCAAACCAAAGTATCACTTTAATGAAAGAATATTTTTTCCCACTAATAAAAAGATTTTATCATTAGCTAGCTCCACACTGGAGAGCTGCTCTATAACAGAAAATCAAGTTGTAATTTTAACTGAAAGCGACACTGACTCTGTTTTTTTTTTTTTTCATAGCTGCTTGATTTAAGGCTATCTACTATATAAAGTATTATATAAATAAATGTGATGGGATTTTACTGGAGTACTGAACAAACATCCACATCGCTGTAATCAGATGCTTTCTTAACTGCTGCTTTCTCACCGCTGTCAGTTTATGTTGTGTTTATTTTGTTATTGAGAGAAAAGCGCGCAGCATATATTTACATATTCATCCAAACGAGACGCTCAACCAGAGCTAAAAATCATACCATACGTTAGTTTCTATGTTGAGTTTTTAGCAGCATTTTATACAGTGGAAAAAACTCTGTGAATTACTACTGTAGAAAAAACATATGACAAGCCCTTTTTAAGAGGAAGTGTTTTCCCATTTATTTTCTGTTACGCTTGATATCAGCACTCTTGGAGCAGATCACATCACATTCCAATGAATGAGCAGGGAAATGTGTGTCAGTACTGAACAGTACATTTAAAGATGTCTTCAGAAAGGACGAAACAGTACATGTACAGCCAAAGAAGCAGAAAAGGTGTAAAGCCAGGAGACAGAAAAACTGGCAAAGACAGAAAAATGAGTGTAAACATTGGTATGGTAGAAAACAAGGTGGAAAGATTAGTAGTGAGTAGTGATGCTTAAGTTGCTTCACTTTTGTTAGACAGCTAACGATCCATAAAACTCACTAGTGTCAGTGTAATTTACATGCAACTCGGAGACAATCACGCTTATCTACATCGATAGACAGCAGTGCAGCGCATAACACCGCAGTGATATCAGTACTAAAACAGTGATGGGAACATTGGATCATTCTACTGACTTGGATCTTTGATCCTTCATGGTCTGAGTCGTTCGTTCTTCTGTCATACAGACTTTGCACAGGAAACAGAAATGATTAGTTCAGTACCGAGTTATGGGTTCTTTTGAAATGCTGCATAAGAAATGATGGCCATGATAGGAAAAAGCTCATTTAGCCTATAGGGAACTTGTTTTCCTCAACGCGCACATGCATTAAAGCAGTGTTTTAGCTTTATTGTGACAATATTATAACAATGCGATAATAAATGTTGTATATATTGTATACTAACTGAACTAATGAACTAATTGCATATAGCACATGTGGCTCTCACATGACGAAAGAACAAACGATTCTCAGACCAGAACACTGAATCAAGAACGAAGAACAAATCAATTCTAATTCCTTTACCAGAACTCTGCCGAGTGCAGTAAAGATTCCTCTGATTGAAAAACAAAAACCTAGCATGAAAAAATGTCAAGATATGATTTTAAGCCGTACTGCACATCCCTAGAGATAATCCAAACTATTTCCTGAATAACTGTATAAATAGATATGGTGACGCAGAGAAGTGGTGCAAAGCTGTATTTGTGTGGCCGTAGATCTCTCTCTCTCTCTCTGTTAATGGCAGAGTAAAATGAGGGTGTTTATGACTTTAAGCACCTGCTGGTGGCAGTGTGAGTGAGTGAGAGTGTGTGTGTGTGTGTGTGTGTGTGTGTGTTTTGTGTGTGTGTGTGTGTGAAAGAGAGAGAGAGTGTGTGTTCTGGACCATTACTCATACACACACACACACACACTCTCTCTCTCTCCTGAAGATGTTTTTTTAAATCGTGCACCAAGACAAGCAGCACAGCTGAGACTAGAGACCGGCTTGGATATTTTAAACACACACACAAACAGTGAAACACACTGTAACTCAGGGGTGCCCAACAGGTCAATCGCAATCTACCAGTCTATCGCAAAGGCAATGCAGGTAGATCGCACATCTTTTAAATAAGCTTAGGTCAGTGGTTCACAACGAGGGGGGTGGGGACGCGAGATGAACTTATAACTTAAAATTATATATAAATAAATAACAGCACCACCTCTCTATGTATTCTGTGATATTCTATGTTTCGAAGCAGCTCAAGACGTTTGTGAAATACAGCGGCTCAAAACACCCGACCGCTGCATGAGCATATGATAAAGCTTTATCGGCTGGATAAAGCAAGCCACTGTTGTGCTAGTCAAGTTTTGATGGATGCTGACTGTAATCAAGGGAAAGATGATTACAGTGACATACAGGAGTACATTAGGTGTGTGCGTGTCCGTTATTATTGATGCGCAAATGAATCAGAGCACTGATCACTATGACATATTTCTGCTTGAACACAGTTCAGTAAATTCACATAGTTGTATACAGTGAGTGTTTTATAACGGATGCTTGTGTGCTACATATGGCCATCAGAAGCTCCAAACACTGACTGACAGAGGAACTGTTCACTGATGACGTCGAGCCGCCTTCAGATCGCGGAGTTTCCACACTTTCAGAATGGTTTCATTTTTCATTAGTATTTTGGTCTGTTTAGTGATTCTGAATGGATCTGTAGTTTATATGCAGTCCTTTGGTACCTCCATGTTGTCTTGCTTGGTATGGCAGGTTGACTTGTGCTTATTTGTTCAAATTACTGTATAATTGAGCTTTACGTAGGTTTAAGTTGTACAGAATATCTGCAGTGACATTTTTGCAAAGTATGTTTGCAATAAAGAACATGGAATGTTTAAATCTATCTTGAATTTGTTTTGTTTAAAAATAATTACATGGAATTGAAAAGTAATAACACTAGAACACAAATGTTTTAGTTATGAGAAAAGGTTGGGGGGTCTTGCAGTATTGATCTGGAGAGGAGGGGGTCTTGGAGTAAAAAAGGTTAATAACCACTGCTTTAGGTAAATGCAGGCACAGTTCTACGGGGTACTAAGAATAGAACCTTATTATTTATTATTTTTTAAAAATTAATAAATAAATTAATGCAATATAAAGATACATCCCAACAAGCATTTTTAATTTATGTATTTTATATGCATTTTATTATTTATGTATTTATTTTTAATTTGGTAGATCTCTTCATTTGGTGTTTCTCATTTGAAAAGTTGATCCCCACACAAAAAAAGTGTGGGCACCCCTGCTGTAACTGAATTGAATCACATGTTACAAAGCATACTTTAATTCCTCTTCCCTTGTATTGTGTGTATAACAACCAAAGCATCACCTTTCAGAATAAATACAGCTCAAGTTCTGCACTAAAAAAAAGTTTTCCTACCTAGTCTTTATTTTTCTAGATTTCCAGTAAAAATATCCTTGAAACAAAATAAATTTACTTGAGAAGCAACACTACATAAAATATTAAGAATTTGTTTACAAAATCAATTGAAAAAATATGTTTACAGAAATACGCATAAATTAAATATACTATATGAAGAAAATATCTTTATAAGGTTTAAAAGCAGAAGTAAAGCTCATATGTTATTTTTTTTTTTAAATATTTTAGTAAAAAAAAAAAGTACATTTATTATTTGAACTGTAAAGGAAAACTTTCTTTTGAGGGACTTGTTTTTTATACAGATGATTTTTTGTTATGCCATTAAAAGGCACTTTTACAGTTACATCATGTCTATTTCAGGTATCCTAGCGCATGTCGATGAGCTGAAATAACAGATATAAACAGTTTGGCAGGTTTAGCAAGCAATTTTACTCACTCTAGCCTTGTTTATTCTGGTGTTGGCTAAAAGACTTCCACTGTAAGTGCATTACTGTACACACATTTGTTTTGAGTTATTAGGTCATTCATACGATCACTTTCAACAAAAGTGTATTCACACAGAATCTGTCTTTTGTCCTGCATCAGAAAAGAAAAGAAAGCTTATGCTTACTGATGTTTCTACGAGAATGAGAGCAGTGGGCTGATATTTAGACAACGCTAACAGAGTCATACAGAGAACAGACCGAGCAAGGAGAGACAGAAGACTCACGGGTGTGAATGCGCCGTCTCGTAGCGCTCGAAGGCGTGCGTCAGGTCGTGCTTGTTGTTCATGTAACACTGAGTGCACAGGTCGTAGTCGAAACACACCTTACACTTCCAGCGCATTCCCATGATGCCGTGCTTCTTACAGCTGTCGCAGATGATGTTTGAATGTCGGACACCTACGAGGAAGAAAGGGAAGTGAACACAAGGGTATATTAAATGAAAGATCAGCACGTCTAATTCATTTCATAAGGTCATCTTCTGCTAGAATCCAGCAAACGCTGAAGACGACAGCAGCGCAGTCTCTAAACACGCTCATGCCTGTCCGCATGTCTGTTTTCCCGAGGATTTCACTCCATTAATCAGAAACACGTTGTTTGAGGCAGATGAGACTGATTTTAGTGATGCGGCAAAAGCATTAAGCATTTCCTTATAAACACAAGAGCCACAGCCTCCTGCTGAAACATAAAAAGGAAGGAAAGAAAGAAAGAAGCAATGCATCTCGTTTCATAGTAATGTAATGCAGTTTGACAGACAGACATTGATCTCGTTCATCTGAAAGACACATAATCAGTTCAGGGATGCACAGAACTGTGGTGTAACTATTAAAGCCAGTAAGCATCTTGAAGTAGGTTTCTTGAAGTGTTTTGGAGACGTTGTTCTCCACAGTTCTTCTGGATTTAGTCTGTGTCAGTTTGTTCCGTTTCTTCATGTCATTCCAGACAGACTGATGATGATCAGATCAGATCTCTGTGTGGAGCACTGGCAGTTGTCAGACTAAAATCTCACTGGATTATTACAATTAATGGCAAAATGAATGTTTGGAAATGTAAACTGATATTTCCTACTGGCACACTACAGCAAAAGACAGAAATAACTGACTTAAAGATTATTTTTTAGCTGCTGAAAATACTAGTGTTCTAATGATTTTGGCTAGCACTGTATAAGCTTCTGCAGCTGTTGCAGTGTTTAGCATGGCTGGAACTGGAGGAGGTGTTGGGTCTCACCGATCTGAGCGTTGTCGTACAGCAGCAGGTCGTAGGCGCTCTGGTATCCGGTGCGGTAGTTGGTGCGCGTTCCGCTGTCCCACTGCACCACCACAGTTTTGTCAGGCGTGGTGGTGCTGCCCTGCCGGCCGATCTCCACCACCGTGCCCATGTGCCCCTCTCCTTCATCCTGGTTCCCCCACTTCCAGTCCAGGCCGCGCACCACGCGCATGCCCACCTCCATGCTGCCGCGTGCCGGCTGCCCGCTGTGGCCCTCGCTGTGCTTGCGGTGCGCTCGCGGGCCGGCGGTGGCTGCTGGGGGTCGAGGCGCCGCGAGCAGAAGGGTCTCTGGAGACAGATCAGGGGTGACTGGAAACACACACAAGGACAGAGACAATCAGTTCTCACCTTTCAGTATCAAGCAGGGCTGCTCGATTATGACAAAAATCTTAATCAGGATTATTTTGGTCAACATTGTAACATTGTTTAACACGATTATTAGTGGGCCATATGACCAAAACTATAGATGAAGGATTTATTTAAAGATATATATCAAACATGTGACCCAGGACCACAAAACCAGTCATAAGGGTCAATTTTCTGAAATTGAGATTTATACATTATCTGAAAGCTGAATAAATAATCTTTCCATTGATGTATGGTTTGTTAGGATAGGACAATATTTGGCTGAGATACAACTATTGAAAATCTGGAATCTGAGGGTGCAAAAAATCTAAATATTGAGAAAATCACCTTTAAAGTTGTCCAAATGAAGTTCTTAGCAATGCATATTACTAATCAAAAATTAAGTTTCGATATATTTATGGTACAAAATTTACTAAATATCTTCATGGAACATGACCTTTACTTAATATCCTAATGATTTTTGGCATAAAAGAAACATTGATAATTTTGACTCATACAATGTATTGTTGGCTATTGCTACAAATATACCCGTGCTACATATGACTGCTTTTGTGCTCCAGGGTCACATATGTATTTTCTTTATATAATATTGCTATGACATCTACATTTTAGAGACCAGCAAAATTATACAATCCTTAATACCACAGCAGAATACTAGGGTAACTAACATTAGTAAAAAAAAATAAATAAAAAAAAATGGACCAAAAAAGCAAAGGACAAACACAATAGAATAAAAAATGATACCAATGAAACTTTTTATGCAAGTTATAGTATTCAGTTAACAGCCTACTACAGAAATTGAATAATCTAATGTAAAATAAAACAGCCTAATCTTCACTGTAAGAATTAAACTTCCTTTGTTTCTTATTAAAGCTACAAAAGTCCTTCAGTCAAGAGCAGTGGGTGAGTTTGTCTGTCTTTTGTTATTTGATTAATGTTAAGCACACAGTCAGCAGCAGGAATATTAGCCCGCTGTCACTTTAAGAGCCGCATAGATCCAATGTACTGTTACACATGTATTTTCATTATCGACTGTTTACGTTCATTTATTACATAACCGACGAGGGACGTGAAATTGGGCTTTTATGGAGGAGTGAAAGCACACCGCTGAAAAAAGGGGCAGAATGGGCCGCAATAATCGTTTTATCTTGATTATTGTATTTTCATAATCGTTGGAAGCCGAAATCGAAAACGTATTTCGATTAATCGATCTCAAGGATCAGGATCGGGGCTGATCATGCATTTTTTTAATGGATCGGTATCGGCTCTCCTAAGCCCGATCCTTATTTTATGTCAGCTGTCATTCTGGTGTCATGCAGTAGGTGGCAGTATTTGCCTTCCAGTAGCCCAGATAGCACACGTACGTCTGCAAGATGTCTGTTAAAGATCTCTTGATCTGGAAAGCATCTGCTGTCTACAAACGTCTGACAGACGTCTTTCAGATGTCAGTTTTACATACATTCTAAATCATAAACATCTTAAAGACATCTAATAGACGTCTATTTGACATCTAAAAGGAGACGTCCTATAGACGTATTGCAGATGAGCAAACACTCTAAAAAATACGTCTTGCAGATGTAAATGCAGACGTCAAATAGACATCTCCGAGATATACGTGTGCTAGCAGGGAGATTTTTCCACTAAAACCAAAAGAAGTTTGTGCGTGACGCACGAGAACCAATGAGGACCAATTGTTCTAGCGTTTCACACACACGTTTGAACTTCTGTGTTCAGTGTATTTGATGCACACTTTTGTAACGATCACTCATTCATTTATCGTTTATTTTTATCTGCCGTCAGATTATCTGAGATGTCATTGTCATAACACGTTGCTATAGGTTGCTCTTTTCCAGCATTCTGACACCACTTCGTGCTTCATGCTTTCTAACCATATCTCCACTTTTTTACCATTACGTTGCAATTATTCTGTTTATTGTATGTATAAATACAAGTTTACATCAGTAGTCTCATATTCTACCAAATGTCTTTATACAGTATATGCAAATATATATAAATAGAGAGGATGTATCTTATATATGTACACATTACTTTTACTATCTGCACAACTCTGTATACATTGTATTGATTTTAATATATTTAATGTGCATTAAACACTAGGTGTATACAAGTATTGGATCGGGAATCGGTATCGGCAGACACTCAATATTCAATGACTCGGATCTGATCGGGGGCATGTATAGCGCATCTTGTATAGGCTTTTCACAACACACATCATTTCACGGCAGCATTACAGAAAGTCATACGGTTATGTCAATAATGCCTTAGTGCTTTAACATAGAGCAAGTTTTAAGTCTGCATGATATGATGATATATAACAATGATACATGTGATCTGAAGAATTTAGATCTAGCTATTGTCAAGTCACCTTTATTTCTATAGCGCTTTATCCACCTTATTTTTCAGCACAGAAGTAAGCTGTTTTCTGTGAATGTGCAAGATTTCTGGTTCATTAACTGCTGTGGGGAAATAACAAGAATATCAAAATACAATAAACGGTAAAACTGTATGCGCTACAAACCAGTGTGTTTATAATTAAGACAATACATTAAAATAATATGGTAAAAAATACCAGTTTGCCGTTTCAAGCAGCATAACGAGCTGTTTTGTACAGCTAAAAATAACATGAAAAATAAGGTGAATACAATACAGATTGTTTCAAAGCAGCTTTACCGAGATAAAACATGAATAGAGATAAATTCAACTTTCAAATTCAAAAATTCAAATTCAAAATAATAATAATAAATAAATTTATAGTGTTGTCTAGAACAGTGATTTTTCAATCCTGTTCCTCGGGACCCACTGCTCTGCACATTTTGCATGTCTCCCTTATCTGACACACTCATTTGTGTTCATGGAGCTCTTTCCTAATGAGCTGTTGATCTGAATCAGGTGTGTAAATTAGGGAGACATGCAAAATGTGCAGAGCTGTGGGTCCCCAGGAACAAGTTTGAAAACCACTGGTCTAGAACATATCATTGCAGGGGTCATGATCTGGTCTCAAAAGGCAATTAAGAAATTTAAATATTGGTTGGTTTTGTTGAAAGCAAAAGTAAACAATTCACAGAAAGCATCAATGAAGATACCATTGGTCATCTTAAGAGGATATCAAAGAGTCCGATATGAGTTTAACATTATCCAGATTTAATTAGCAGTCATTGAAGCAATACGTCTATAATTTCAGTAGTGTCTCTGGTTTCAGGCAGAATTATTGTGATGTTGTTTCTTATTGTGGATGAAATTACTTTTGGTAAAGAAAAAAAAAAAGTACAAAACACTTTGTAAATAGTAATTTAAACAGGGAACTGTTAGAAATTCAATACATAAAAATGTGCTTTTTACTTGTACAAATGTGTGTGTTATACTTCATTAATAACTGAATAAATCCTGTTGGACAGTAGTCAACATAAAACTGAACTTATTTCTTCTCAATACAGGCTCCTGTTGTAACTGTGCACAAATCATCAAGTACATGTTGAAAAAAAAAAAGTCTTTTTAATCTTTTGTCCTTATAAGCGGTAGGTGCAGTAGTCCTTTACAACTGGCTGCAAATTCTGAAATGCCCACCATTTACAACGCAAAATTAAATCACAATCTACATTTTCTCATTAAATGCCTCCTTTCACTTAAATTGTAACATCACAAAAACAAAACGGGTTGTAAATGTGTCATGTTGCATTTAAAACACTATTTCTGCTATGAAGTTTATTTTGCTTGTCAAGTATCAATGAAACACATTTGTGAAGTTGTCTACAAAGGCATAATTATTAGAACTTGTTTCTTTTTATTATATTTCAACCTTAACACCAGAACAGATGTGAAATTGTGTCAGAGATCACAATTCAAGCCGTTTATGTGACCTCCGTGAAGTTGGCATCCCATAAAAAGAAATAATCACCAAAACTATGCCATTTGTTTGTGCTACGTTTGTGCTGGTTTGGTGTTTACTAAACTAAACTTACTTAGATACTAAACGTTCTTTTTTTGACCGTGTGACGTCACTCTCCAACCCATGTTATCCAAATCGCTCCAAACCAGCGCAGTTCGTTTGTGCTCGATTTGTGCCCGTTTGTGCCATTAAAACAAACGCTGTATCTATTTTCCTTCCTTAGATATAACCAAAATATTTTCGGAAGCTGTGACGTCAATCTCCACCCCAGTTCGTCTAAATCGCACAAAACCAGTGGCATTCGTTTGTGCTCGATTTGTGCTGTTGAAATGAACGTCAAATATATTTCCCATTCTTAGAAATAACAAAAACAATTCTGGGCAGTGACGTCACTCTCCACCCCATGCCGTCCAAATCTCTCCAAACCGATGCCATTCGTTTGTGCTCGATTTGTGCTGGTTTGTGCCCTTCAAATTTACATTGTATCTATTTCCCGTCCTCAGAAATAACACATACAAAACGGGCCAGTGACGTCACTCTCCACCCCATGCCGTCCAAATCTACTCAAAACGGTGCCGTTCGTTTGTGCTCGATTTGTGCTGGTTTGTGCTGTTAAAAGAAACAATGTAACCATGACCTCTTCTTAAATATAAGGAAAACTTCACTCTCCACCCCGTTTAAGGCGGCCGCAGAGTTTAATAATAAAAAAAAAGTTAGTGATCGTTCTGCCTTGAAATTTTAAGTTTAGTCAGCTCCAAGTTTTCACTAACTTCATATTTCAAGCTGACTAAGCTTAAATGTCAAGGCAGCAACGGTGAGAGCGTTTTTTTTTTCAGTGAGTCTAAATTGTTCTAATTCGTTTGTGCTCAATTTGTGCCGTTAGAATATTAAACATCTAGGCCTATTCTCCACGAATATTCGTTAATATTAATATTAATATTAATTAGGTCATTTAATATTTCCAGGCGGTCTCCACACCAAATGTATGGTATTACTGCATTTAACAGCTAATGTTATTATATTATAATATTATGTTAAAGTTTTCCTGTCCCCATTATGTGTTTTCTTATGTAGTGCGATTATTTATCGCACTACATAAGAAAACAAAAAGGACATAACGGACTGCTGAAAAAGTGCTCAAAGATAAAGTAGCCTTAAGCTATACTGAACGTGTGCATGCCAGGACAATTAAAAAAAAAAAAACAAAAAAAAAAAAGAGAGACCACAAAAAAACTGATAGATACTGTAGCTACGTAAAACTTTTCATTAATATTTTGCAATCAAAAACTCACATGAGCGTGTGGTATGCAATTTTTAACACATTAAGTTATGATATGCATGTCTATGTAGACATTTCATTTTATTTAATTCAAAGATATTTTAAACAAACACACCTTGGCTGTCTTTCACGCATAGCCTATTCCTCAAAGAGAAAATACAGCTGAGCAACATCATGGTAATGTTTATGCTCGGAATATTTCATCTGCATTATGCATAATCCAATAAACATTTAAATAATAATAATAATAATAATAATAATAATAATACACAATAGGTTACTACAAGAGAAAACTACAAAATATTCTCAATAGTTTGTGCTGGTTTGTGCTGTAAAAAATTTCGTTTGTGCTACTTTGGTTTTTTTTAGATATTAAAATAATATTTATAGGTCATTCTGAGGTCACTCAGCCCCCCAATATACTCCAAATTTACCCAAAACAGGCTCAATCGTTTGTGCTGGTTTGTGCTGGTAATATTTTCGTTTGTGCTGCTTCGGTTTTTAAAACATTAAAATAATATTTAATGTTCATTTTCTGAGGTCACTCAGCCCCCCACATGCTCCAAATTTACCCCAAATAGTCTCGTTTGTTTGTGCTTCGTTTGTGCCGGTAAAAGTTTAGTTTGTGCTGCTTCGGTTTTTAAAATGTTACACAGTGAATTATAGGCGATGACGTCACTCAGCCCCCCACATGCTCCAAATTCACCCAAAACAGGCTCAATCGTTTGTGCTGGTTTGTGCCGTAAGAAGTCATTTGTGCTGCTTTGGTTTTTAAGATATTAAAATAATTTGGTCAAAAATAATTTATTGGTCATTTTCTGCGGTCACTCAGCCCCCCCCACTGCTCCAAAATTTACCCCAAATAGTCTCGTTTGTTTGTGCTTCGTTTGTACCGGTAGTATTTTTTTTTTCTGTCTTTTTTAACAATACAGTTGAAGTAATAAAATAAAAATCGCATAAAATAGTCGCAGTCACTTAATTGTTAGTAGCGATTTTCATTCAATTAGGCTAATTAAACGAAAAAAAAATGACTTAGGCCTATTTCATTATGTCTTTACAAAATAATAATAATAAAATAAATAAATAATTAAATAAACAAAGACTTGATATACATAGGCCTATTTTTGTTTCTGCGCACAAATAAAACATGCAATAGCAATACTTTTGCATCCATTCGTTTTTCCTTTTGTAACCATGATGAAAAAAAAAATGAAAAAGAAGGGTTGTTGAATTTTTAAATGCCATCCTGAAAACCAAATTTGAAATTAGAACCATACACAAAATGCTGCCCGAAAAAGTTAAATATTGATTTTTTTTAGATATTTGTTTATGACTTTTTGCACCTTTAATAAACATTTGAAGAATGCACAAATTAATATAGAAAAATTTTGATTTTAACAAGTTTTCTTTGGCCAAATTAGAATTGGGCTAATGCTTCTCTCGCAGGTTCAGTTTAGAACTATGTCTCTGTGCTAGATCATTGATGGGGAGCTGGGCAATTAATCGTAAATATGACCAAAACAGGTTTTTTTTTTTTATATATATGAATAATAAAAATCGCTATATATGCACATTTCAAGTATTTGTGGGGGTATTATAGCGCTTACTAGCCTAAATTATGTGGAGGCGCCTGCGCAATCTCTCAAATTTTTTTTCCCCTGCAGAAAGAACTTATATAGAATAGGCTACTCTGTCATTTTTGGATGTGTTTCCTGTCATCTCATGCAGTCTCCGTGAATGGAGCACATCAAAACAATGAACCGGCTCACAGACACAAGAAATAAATTTATAGAAATCTTGAAATGTCTACTATTAAACAAACCAAAAAACAAATCTTCCCTAATTATGTGGTGCATATGAAAAGTTGCATTTCTCTATTAAAGGTGACCTCAGAATGATCACAAAACAGGCCTAATATTTTAATATCGAAAAATCTGAAGCAGCGCAAATGAAATTTTTTTACGGCACAAAGCAGCACAAATGAAGCACAAACGAATGACAATGGTTTTGTGCAATTTAGACGAACTGGGGTGGAGAGTGTTCATAAAACGTTTATTTTCGTTATATAAAAGAAGCGGTCATAGTTACAGGGCTTCTTTTAACGGCACAAACCAGCACAAATATCTAAGGAAGGAAAATAGATACAGCGTTTGTTTTAAAGTCGGCATGAAATCAAAATTAAATATTCTTATTTTTTGATGGAATACTGTAGTGTTTATTATAAATAATTTATCCGTGCACTTCATTTTTTTTTTTAAATTCATGTGCCCTCGTAATCTTTAATCAAAAATGTTAACCTCCCCTCCCCCTCAAAACGACTCCTCTAGTCTTCTGGTCACGAGTGACGGCGCAGGGGCGGAGCTAGTGACGTAAGGGGTAAACGCTGGGATCAATGACAGGAGAAGAGCTGAAGCTGATGCTTCACTTTATAGCACTGACACCAGTCAGAAGGGAGTACGTTACCCTTAAACACTGAAAAGATATTAGGATATTATGACAACATTACTCTTAGGACATCGCAATTTGTTTCATGAATATGACTTAACCTGATGGAGGACGCGCTCAGTCATTCAGGCAATCTCTCTCTCTCTCTCTCTCTCTGTCTGTCTCTCTGTCTCTCTCTCTCTGTCTTTCTCTCTGTCTCTCTCTCTCTCTCTCTCTGTCTGTTTCTCTGTCTCTCTCTGTCTGTCTCTCTCTCTCTGTCTATCTCTCTGTCTCTCACTCTCTCTCTCTCTCTCTCTCTCTGTCTATCTCTCTGTCTCTCTCTCTCTCTCTGTCTCTCTCTCTCTCGCGCGTGCTATTTAGGCATGTTTTGTGCTGTTGATCGTGGTTGTCATCCCTAATTAATAACTCATTTATTCATGTTTGGGTGTGGGCGGTGAATCCAGTGGCGAGAAATCCCCACCACTAACTGCAAACTGGCATTTCAGATCTGCCTCCATTTTGTTAGCAACGCCCCAACTTCCAATGATCCAATCAATTCTCGAAGGACGAAATCAAGTCCCGCCCTCTCATTTCAGATGCCGTTTCACTCGGATATACGTCACAGTAGAGAAAAAAAGACAGTCGCAACTTCCGTTTCATGCTGACTTTAACGACACAAACGGGCACAAATCGAGCACAAACGAACTGCGCTGGTTTGGAGCGATTTGGATAACATGGGGTGGAGAGTGACGTCACACGGTCAAAAAAAGAATGTTTAATATCTCAAACACCAAACCAGCACAAACGTTCATTTTGCGGCACAAATCAGCACAAACGTAGCACAAACGAATGACATAGTTTTGGTGATTATTTATTTATTTATTTATTTTTTAATGGGGTGCCAACTTCACGGAGGTGTTTATGTGCTCTCTCCAGCTGAAGGACGTGAGGCTGAGAGCACATGTCTCATATTCTCATGACTCAAGTGCTTTTTATAGTTTTCCTCGTGGAAGCTGAGGGATTTGTCATATACTGTAATATCCATTTAACATTTCATCAGTCGCTTAGTCTCTATTTTTAATGCATTGGTCTGGGAAGCTCCATCCACAATGACATCTCATTGGTTTCAATCTTTGGTAGAAAAAAACTATGCATGATCTGGCAGGAGCATGGCATTGCTGTCATCCAGTATGAACAGGACTGGTGAAAAGGGTGTTACTGAAACACTGATAAATCCCGGTTTAAATGGTCTGATATTGTGTCTGATCTATAAATGCATGTCTTTATAAAAAAAAAAAAAAAAGGTTAAGTTTGGTACTGGACCTGCAGGTGTCTTGTCTGAAGTTTCTGCTGAGCCAGCTTGCAAAAGTAAGAATGGGATTCCTTGGAGTGAGATGGTAGAAACCATCTTACTGCATGGTCATTTCTGCAGCACTAGAGCCACAAAGCATGCATACAAATGAACTAGAAAGGAAAGTTCATCGCCTTGCCTATTTACAGAGAATATCTTTCTTACTTCTCCTTTCAAAACTGTCATTGTTCAAGTAAATCCAATCAAACCCAAATGCAACCTTGTGAATCAGAGACCAGTATTCAGACATAACCAGCCGTAGTAATGAATGCAGTCAAAATGATTACGCAGCGGTACATGACACACAGTCAAAGCAGACCTCATACAAGCTGCTGAAATCAGATGTTCACCTTTAATTAAATAGGCTAACACATGCCAGCTGTTTGCACCAAATACTGCCTTCAAACTCTGTCTCATAATACAACAGACAAGGAGAAGAGCAGCAGATGTGTGTCCACTCACAGCCCTGGGCGCTCAACCTGTTGGACCAACGAAGGGGAGTTTATCCATTCTCGCTCAGACGGCTGGGATCAGCGCTTCTGAACAGATGGACGGCGCTACAGTGAAGCAGCTTTCTCACTGAGATTCACACAGAAGTCCATACAAACAGCTCAGCGAACCCTGCTGGCCTTCACAGCACTGGACAATGCACAGAAACGGAAGGAAAACCTGTTCACAGACTGGGCATGATCTTAGGCTGATACAAGAATCATGTTACAGTCAAAGACCAATGCATGCTCATTATAATAAATGTATCTGAAAGTTTCAAAGACATTTGGAATTAAAAGAAAAAAAAAAAAACAAATCAAGCAAAAGCTACACTAGCCGCGCTGCTGTAAAACCCACCCTCAACACACGCCTCTGAAGCAAACGTCAAAGCATTTCACCAGCAGGAGGGAAATTAAATAAAACACAAAATATGGTAAAACGAACTTAAAGGGATATATCATATAATAAAATAATATAAAATAAATAAATATAAATATAATAAAAACAAAAATAATGACTTTATTCAACAATTCCTCTCCTCTGTGTCACCCTATATGTATACACAGATGCGGTGTTTATGTTCAGATCAAAGCGTAAACAACGTATCCGCATACATGCGTTGCATACGTTGTTTACATATGTGATACTCTCCAAAATGGCGCTATAGGGTGACGCGGAGGAGACCAATTGTTGAATAAAGTCATCATTTTTGTTTTCTTTGCGCACAAAAAGTATTCTCGTAGCTTTGTAAAATTAGGACTGAACCACTGATGTCACATGGATTATTTTAACGATGTCCTTGCTACGTTCTGAGCCTTGATCGTGTAAGGATCATCGCTGTCTAAGGGAGGGTCAGAGAGCTCTCAGAATTCATCAAAAATATATTAATTTGTGCTCTGAAGATGAACGAAGGTGTAATGAGTTTGGAACAACATGAGGGTGAGTAATTAAATGACAGAATTTTCATTTTTGGGTGAACTATCCCTTTAACAGAAACGGACGTTTGGTCCTTACATAAAGACTTAAGAATCAATATTTTTATATATTACCAATGATTTACGATAAAAATAGTAATTTATTAATTTGTGTCAGCATGCTAAATCAAACTGATATTTATCATTATTTCACAAAAAAATAAAAATAAAAAAAGAGAGAGCACACATACTTGTTCAGTCGCAGCTGCTCTGTTTATTTGTGATGACAGGAATGCACAAAACAACTCCATAAGCGCTAAGTCCAAATGCGTACATATAACACAACAGAAAAATACTGATAAACCCTCGTATGTTTCCGTCAAATTTCTTTAGAAAGAATGAGCATTCATATTAATTCTCCACGATGCATGCAATCTGTGGAGGGTTGACTGCTGTCTCCCATCTCACTGTACTGTTATCGTTTCAGCCAAAGCAACAGAGGGAGCTCAAAACTGAAAACCTGAGTTTTACACAACAGTATATGCAATTTATGACACATGCGGATGCAGAAGTCTGGTATAAACAAAGACACTTGGAGGAGACACAAGTGCCTTTAATACAGCCTTTAACATATAATACATTTCTGCCTCATACGTTGATCAGAATTCCCATCGGGTCGCAATCGTAAGTTATTTCAAACACTCAATGGTGTCTGAAAGTGAGTTTTGCCATTAAACTTGTTTTAAATGTCTTAAATGTTGATGCTAGCTGATAGCTTGATATAAAAACATGGGAAAGGAACAGCGGTGCTGACCGTCTCTAACTCTAACTCTAGCCCCACTTGGCCCGCTTTGGCCCAAGGTATTCGGCAGGCCAAAAATCATTCCTTTAATTAACATCATGTTTCAAGCACATTTATTCTTAGAATATCCACATAATAAAATCCCAAGATGAAAACAACAATTAGCCTTTGCTCAAATGGATGTGTGCATTCATGAATGATGAAGCAGAAATCTTGTGTGCTCTTCATCTGTGCATTCTGCTCCACGCCATTTATTATAATAGCCATCATAACATAATACTGAATTCTGTCATCAATGCAAAGAATTATTAGAAGTATTTTTACACCCCTACTATTCACTATTAAACAGCATGTTGATAATCATGCATGGCTAAAACTGAATGTGGATTGCACTGCTCAGATTCTGATGTCCTGAGGTCACGATCATTAATGTCTCAATGCTCTGAACAAGCAAAAATAGGCTTCAAAAACAGGAACTTCTTCCTTCCCATAAGACAACTTCCTCCATTCCTGAGTCACCAGAGCCTGGAGTGGAGTAAAGGTCAGTCCGAGAGTCTGCAAACACTCACAGCTACTGTTCAGCATCAATAGTATTCACTTCCACAATAGGACAGACTAACAGCGCCCTGTCTTCACATGAGACTCTAACAGGATCCCCAAAAGATTCCCTGACACAGAAATGGATTTTCAGAGTCACTCCGCAGGACCCCCTAATTAGTGACAAGAGTTTTCACACTTTTCGGTCAATTAGGGCTGGGCGATATAGCTAAAAAATTCATCATAACGATATAATGTTTCATATCAGTCGGTATCTGTAATTATTGAACATTTTTTATAACTTTTTTTAATCAAAGAGCAGAAGAAAAAAAAAAAGGTTTAAATTTAACCACTGTATTTGTAATTTACCCAGTTTTTGAAGACAAACAACAAATTATTTTAGTTTTATCAGTCAAACACAATAAAATACAAATATCCCCTTTCTTATATTTTATATGCAGATTAGTGTTAAAGAAACTTTTTTGGCTTGTCTCCTGAGGGCTCAATGAGCAAAACAATGCAACGCATTAAATTGTTTACTCAATGCAATGAAATAACAACTATAAAAAGTGCATAACGTCTAAACTAACATATGTCAAATATAATTTCGTAAACTGCATACACAATTATGAACAAAACAGCATCATGTATTTATGCATAGCTTAACACAAAAAACCAAAGCGCCAATCACACAGATTGTATTTAATTCAGAGAACACGAACACGTTAAAATGAGCGCTGTGCCTGCCTGCGTTGAAGAAAAAAACTAATATTAGTCAAATTTAAAATAAAAATTCGCTTTCGAATGCAAAAATGGTGCGTTCAAATTTTAGGTGTGCATCTGGGAGCCTTATCAGTGGCGCACGAGATGCGGTGATGATGATGTAAGTGTCCAGTGTTTCTCATACATTTATTTGTGGCGGGCCCCCACAATATCAAAACTGATTGCCACAAATAGATTTTTCAAAAGGCTTTGACTTCGTTGAATAAACATGAGCACTGCACGTTTCAAAATCAAAACGTGGCGCTAATGTTTTTATATCCATAGGTTTCATGTGACGTCACAGTGTTTTATCGCCGCCATTTTTGTGTCCGAATCACAGCTGCGCGAGCTGTCAGTCTACGGTCACAGCAGCCACAACTACCAGAGGAAGATCAACCAAACACTCCCAGAAGGTTCACAAGGTTACAGTATGCCCGGGATATGTTGTGCTGTAACAACAGTCGTGAGAAAAACCCCGAACTACAATTTTATTCGATCCCAAAGAGGTTAGATCGGCGGAATAAATTGTTGGCTTCAATCAGAAGGCACCACTGGCAGCTAACGTACGGTCAGAAAAGGATAATAAGAGACAGCTGTGATTCTTCATAGGAGAATAAAGGATGCTAAAATATTTGTATTGTACCACGTGTCATTTGTGTCTGCAGTTAAGTGTATATATCACAAGGTTCTCAAAAATAAACACATTTGTTTTGCTAAAACTATTTATCATTATATTGAAATTGTCATACAAAAAAAAAAAAATAATAATAATAATAATAAAAATAAAACATCGTCCTGAGTAAATTACCTTTGTGAATTGTGACTGGCTGCAGAAGTGGTGTAATAATTTAGGACATAGCCTACATACATATATATGGCATACATTTTGAGAGCATGACAACTGAAAGTCTGAAACGTCAGTCAGTAAAGCATTTTTTTTAACAAGGGCAAAATTTTGAACTGAAATGTTACTGCAGCCATGTAGCCTATGAATAAGTGAAAATGCATATTTTTAATTAAAGAGAACTTAGCGTGGGCTGCTTTTAGTGCCTGGATTTGTGCTTCAGTAATGAAATCCAGGTTTAAGAATACACTAGAAGTGAAAGATGTCTTCCCTCAGGCAGATTGCATGTCTTCTTGGCTTGCTGGATGTTGGGCTCATGATCAGTATTCACGTTGTTTGGATTCACCAAAACTGACTCGCTGAAATCAGAAGGCGGACGGAGAAGGGAATCACCGTGAAGCAGGAGTGACCAGCCGCAGAGGATTCTTCAAGCTCTTAAAGCCTTCATCGAGCGGCTACGCTCGCAATTCAAACAGTAATTTGTCCAGAAAGAATGAGTAATTATAAATTGTGCTAATATTAGCTAAATTGCCATTAAATTCAGATTGTGTAGTAAGCTAATAACGTTATCTTGTTACACTATCATTGACTCAAAAGTGCTTTGAGCTGATGTCAGTTTTAAATTTACGAGTAATCAGGACATTACATGGCCTAACTGTTACACTTGCTATCCTAACAATAATCAAGTCCAAGGATCAGTGTGGGAAATGGTAGTAAAAGGTAATTTATTATTTCAATATATTAATATTATCTATTAAATCTCATAGAGATGTGCTGTGCTCGCTGTCACATGGGACACAAATATGGCGGCGAGCATAGCGGAAGTGACGTCTTTGGAACCCATGGATTAGTGTATCTCTGAAGGAAACCGACTGTCTTCAGGAAATTTTCGATTTCATTTCCATTTCATTTAAAGCAGTGTTTGTGAGCGCAGCGCTGCTTTGTGTACAGCGTTACCGGAGAAACAGCTATTTTAACGCTCCAAAAGCGACACCTAGTGGCAAAGAATGAATTTGCATTTTCACTCAGACCAACGTGAAAATCGACTGATGGTTTTAAGCAGCAATAACGCAGAGCTGTAAATGTGAACCCGGTATATATCCCAAGGGGGAAGCCCCGCAACACATAGCATGTAAGTCTGTGGGAAACACTGAGTGTCGTTGTTGTACTATATTGTTGTGCTATATCATTGCTGTCACTCCTAGCACGCGCTAGCGTACCAAATATTTTTTCTATCGTTATCGATGAAGGTGTATCATCGATAAATACTGATACCGTTTAATCGCTCAGGCCTACAGTCAGTATACAAATTCATTAACCAGACTGCAATTTCATAATGCCAATTTTGTCATTTGTTTCAAGCTTGTGTATTTCACAGTTCATGAAGAAAGACACACTACATGAAAAATACACATTTTACTCATGCAAGTTTTACTTGAAGTTGTTTAAAATAATAAAATGAAAAAAGTAAGAAAAAAAATCCATCCAGATGAATACATCAAAGAACAGAGAAAAACGGCATGATGACATGTCATGCCAGCTGCCCATATATCTGTGCTAGAGTGACACGGGCCGTACTTTGGTTTGTTCCCGCTGCACCTCTGACAGAACGGGCTGGAGCTGGCTTTCATCAGACACACATGGTGACCCAGCGCGGTTTAAAGAAGGAGACGAGAGAGAAGATAAATCAATACTCATCCAGGATAAACAGCACACTGAAGGGGGATTACATCAACCTCGAGGAGCGGCCAAAACACATCCAATCCTCATGAAACAGTCGAAGAAACATCGCTAACTCTTCCAGCCAGCTGACAGCGAGCGTTAGCACTGTACTGTGAGACCGCACTTAACCGATGGCTTGGGTTCTGATCTAATTCTCATTTAATATATGGAGTTTGCAAAACAGCCAATCCTGTGATTGTGAATATACGCACATTGCATTACGCATCAGATGCCAAGAGAGCCAACATGAATAGAAGACACCCAGTCAACCTTGCCCAACAAATCTTATTTCCATCACGTCTTTTTAACTCAAAACGCCTAAAGCAACAAAGAGTTAAAGCAGAACAAACACACAAACCACTTACAGGCCATACGTTTCAGAACGCTTCGAATCATCCTCGCTGTCCTGCTTCAACGCTCACCTCGCTTTCAGCCGTCCACAGCTGTTTGTTTTGGGGTGAACTTTGCTCTGATTGGGAACTCAGAGACTCAGACGCTCTCTGGCAGCAGATTCGAGAGCAGAACAAACATGACAGGCACATTTTCCTGCACAGACCTCCACAATACTGCCATTGAAAAAGTGTTCAGATACAGGGCTATGATCGAATGCCGCTATTCTGCATCTAGTGACCGATTCCGAGCCGGTCCGTTCTGATGTCACACTTACGCTCACATTCGCATGTAAACGTTGTCGGTGTGGAAGTTCTTCACTGAGACAAAGTTCGCAATTTGTAATACATGCAGGGCCAAAGTAACCCGTGGTTAAATTAATGCTTGTCTGGGACAAGTAGACTTTTTAAAGGGGCAAGTGAGAGAGAATTTTACTGATTAAAACGTCAATAACAAAAATAACTAGGGAAGCACTGAAATTTGGCCACCAAAAATTTTTACGCAAGAATGATTCAGATTTTTTTTTCATTCAGTGTAAACGGGGACTGATAATGTATTTATGTCGTGCCAGATGAGGCTCCTGCAGCCTGAGCGAGTTTGAGACTCATGCAGAAATCAAAAAATAAAAAAAATAAAAAAATGAGCAACACAAAGTTATACATGTTATTATATATATATATATACATATATATATATATATATATATATATATATATATATATATATATATATATATAATAAACAATAAGTTAAATTAAGTTACTTACATTTTAGACACAATATTGATTGTTTTTGCTCAATTTCACTGACAAAAATAGTTCCAATCAAAGCCACAGCAGAACTGTTGTGTCTCCGAGCAACACAGTGGTGTTTCTTTTCTGAATGAATCAGCCGAATGAATTGCACTGAAAAAAGTATAGATTTTTATTTGTACATGCTGTCAATTGTAGTTCTTAAATGGGTCATTGGATGCCTATTTTCCACAAGTTGATATGATTCTTTAGGGTCTTAATGAAAAGTCTATAACATACTTTGGTTAAAATTTCTCAATGGTAGTGTAAAACAACACCCTTTTTACCCTGTCAAAAACAGCTCTGTTCACAGCAAGCTTGTTTGTGGCATGTTGCTTTAAATGCTAATGAGCTCTGCTGACCCCGCCCCTCTCTTCTGAGCCGTGCTCTGAGAGAATGTAAACTTTAGCCATGGAACTTGCTACCTAGCACGTTATTAGTAGGGGTGTGACGAGACATCCCACGAGACGAGACGAGACACAAGACTGGGTTCACGAGAACGAGACGAGATTTTTTTGACTTAAAAAAAAAAAAAAAAAAATCCTCAGTGATGAAATATATAGGGAAAAATAGTCTTTTATTCAACTGAAAAACACAAAATGCAAAAAATGTAGGTGCATTTTGAAACCAACTTGTAATTTATGAAATTAAACTTCTATTTTAATGAATTATATGCAGTAATAAACGTAAACTAGAGCTGCACGATTCTGGATAAATTGAGAATCACATTTTTTTTAATAAATTGCAGATCACGATTCTCTCACGATTCTGAAAAAAAAAATGAGAAAACTAAACAAAATAACGTAATTTAGTAGTGGTTCTGACAAAATGTTAATTGCTTAAGTCTTTTAAAAATATACATTCATTTGAACAAAATAAAAATAAAATTCAATGAAGGAGCCAGTGTCTCAGCTCATAAAGACTTGTTTCACTATTGGAATCTCCTGAATGAATGATTCAATATTAAATACATTTTTTAAAGGGGTTGTCGCCACCTCCTGGCGGAAGATAAGTGTTACAATACAAGTGTTAAGAAGATACTTTCGTACTTTCGCTACTGTAGACAAACAGTGTTTATACCCAAACTATAAACTTTCATCCCAGAAGGCCTACTTCTGTTATTTAAATGTCTGTAACACAGAAATAATAATGTGTGGTTGAAAAGACTGTTTGTGTTGCTCTTTCTGGATCAGCAGCAGCATGAACGCAGATCTGAATGTCTTTAAGACACTTACGATGTGAAACAGGTGTTAGTGGAGTTGTTAGTGTGAGCAGCGCGTGTTTTGTCGCCACCCATATCAGTGAATGACAGCGTTCACATCGGAAGCGTGATGATGGCCGACCCTCTGATTCATTAACATGGGCAGCGACAAAATGTGCTTCACGATCCACTGACACTCGCGATGTTAAACAGTCGTAATAGACATAGCTGAATCGTTGTCATTCAGGAATAAGATCGCGTGGGTGTTTAAACCAAGATCGCAATTTTTTAACGCAGCTCTAATGTAAACACTGCAAAATGTTTTGCGAGATATTGTCAGGTTCTCGCGAGACCAGTCGGATCTCGCGAGACACATCTGATCTCATCACATCCCTAGTTATTAGGAAAGGCGATTTGCAAAGATTCATTAAAAAAAACCTTATATTCACTTCTTCTGTAGGTGAAGCTGGATCACGAATGATTTGCATGAACATAAATGCATTTAGGTAGATCGGGGATCGGCGCATTCCCTTCAAAAACAAACGTAATCCACTGTGTCTTCAGCGGCTCAGACGACGGGAGTAAATGATGACTGCTATGTTCATTATTACATCCAACAACAAAACACGTCAATTGCTTAGGAGTCATTCTTGTCTACTCCTGCTCCGGTGGTGAAACAATGGCGGACTGATGACAGCTCACTCAGGGCAGAGCTAAGGTAAAACACCAGTGTCAATCAACAATCGTGGGAGTGGCCTTGGTCTGCGTGACATCACACACCCAAGAAGCTGAGAACAGCTTGATTTGAGAAAGGGGTAATGATTTTAGCAGATTAAAAAAAAAAATTAAAAAAAACCCTGGGTGGATTTTTATCATTATAGGGTGGTTGTGTACACACACTGCCAACACACATTTATGTTCAAACAACATGTAAAAGTGAATTTCGCATCCAATTAGCCCTTTAAAAAGAAAATTGGAATCTGCAAAAATCAGTATCGGCAGGTCACACTTACAAAAAATAAAAATAATTAAAAAAAAATCGGAATGGAAAATTGCAATTGGTGCATCTCTAAACTTAATATGTATTCATGTAAATCCTGTAGGTGTGGTTTGTCAACAGTATTGACCTTATTTGTTGACATGCATAAATGTGCAATTAAATTTTGTCTTTACTTTCAAATCAGCCTATTTTAATGTTTATAACAGTGCAATGCCACGTAAACTTTTTTCATAAATGTATTACTATTAAAAACTGAATAATGGCTCAATATAATTGTCTGTCAATGTTGATTGTCACAGATATTGTCCAGAGTCCATGTACAATGTCATCTCTCTTTACATTTATCCATTTATTTTTGGATATTCTAAAAGCCATTTCATAATTTTTTTCTATGTACATTTTTGCAAATGAAAGTAAACCGAAAATGAGAGCAGCGCAGATCTGAAAAGTTTTGTAACAAAAGTCTTACAAAAAGCTTAAGTATTATAACATAAGTGTGGTTAAGAGTATAGTAATATGCAATGCTTCAATGAAACTAGCATTAGAAATAAGCCTTCAGCAATCATTTTCAAAACTTCAAAAAAATAAAAAGCTGAACTCTTCTCTGTGTGTATTTAAAGCTCAGGGATGTGTATGAAGGGTCAGATTAGGACGGCATGTGCAGATCCATCATCATCTCATCATAATCTACTCATCATATTGACAATGAGATAAGAATGACAGCAACACAATAAGATACATCAGTATCAGAAGGTCCCGCAATCTGAGCTGATTCTTTTTCCAGAAAAAACTGTACAGGCCCTTGATCATGATGAATGAACAAATACATGTCCAGAATATTAATTATATGTAGAAAATGAAGTCTATTTTTAAGACCATTGTAATTTAAGCATTATGACATTGTTTTAATGCCAATTAAGCATATTTTCCCAAATTCTCATTATAGTAACGCATCCAGATGTTTTACTAGACGTTAAATTCTCATTATTCTCAGTGTTTGAGTCATTTTTAGTGAACTGCAGTAATGATTTTTATTTAAATCTGCTCAAATTGTAAAATACATTTATACATTTTTTTTTTTTTTTCACATTACAGCCATGTGAATTAGATTAGATGGGGTGCCTATGTTAAGAAAATAGCATTGCAATGCAACAAATGAACTGAAAATCTGCTTTTAAAGAGTTCACAGCCATTTCCACATTCTTTGGGAGTGAAAAACATGCACAAAACCTTGAAATATAACCTAGAAATTATAACACAAACAACCAAATCTGAGACGCCGCATACCATCATCAGCAGGCCTCTGTTCAGTTGTCTTCGTTACCTGTTGATAGGTTTGCGCTGCAATGCTCCACGTGTCAGAACAATCAAAAAGCCATGAAGCCCTTCAGACATCTCACAACACGATGGACAGCACCGACCCAAAGCAGCCCATCCCACAGGCCCTGTAACCTACAGCACGAGCCGGCTCACTCCCAGAAACAAGCCAAAGCAGACAAAGACAGAAAGCGTCTTCATCGCTGGACGTCTCTGCAGGAAATACTGCTGAGCCAATCAGAATCACCCACAGCGAGCGCTTACCAGGAACCCGTGCTGCTACAGGAAGTGGCCAGCATTTAGTCCTTCATGTGTCTGATCAGCACAGATTATCCCACACAGGACAAGAGGCTGATCACTCGCTCACACACACACTCGTAGAGTTGGGTATCATTTGAATTTTATCAATTACGATTCCGATTCATATTGATTCCCATTTTCGATTCCAATGTGGTTTTAAAAAAAATCAACATTTAGATATCAAACATTTATTTTGTGCCTCTTTTTATAAAACATTTAATCGCTGCTGAATACCATGAATAAAAACCAGCCGGCTACATAAAAACTGGACTCGATTAAGAGCTGTCTGTGTGCAAAATAGAGCTGCATGATTCTGGATAAATTGAGACATTTTTTTTTTTTTTAAATGGAGGTTGTAGTTCTCTCACAATTCTGAAGAAAACAATATTGGACAACTAAATAAAATCTCATGGAATTTATGAATGGAATGATTCAGGCCCGGTTCTACGGGGGTGCTAGAAGGTGCTAAGCACCCTCAAACGAAATCAAAAGCACCCTCAGTTAAAGCTGTATTAATGCCATATAATTGCAGATTTGGCAAACTATCCAGTGCGTTATGGTTTGCGCTCTGGAGATCGATTTCTATTTCAACGTGTTTTTGCAGCGTTGAGCAATGTAGCTAATCACAGACATATCTGTTGATTTCTTGAATCAGAGGCGCTTAAGTTAGAATCCACATCCATATACATCCATGTGTATGTATGTATGTATGTGTGTGTGTATATATATATATATATATATATATATATATATATATATATATATATATATATATATATATATATATGCGTATGTATGTATGTATGTATATATATATATATATATATATATATATATATATATATATATGCGTATGTATATATGCATATGTATGTATGTATCTATATGTATGTGACCCTGGACCACAAAACCAGTCTTAAGTCGCTGGGGTATATTTGTAGCAATAGCCAAAAATACATTGTATGGGTCAAAATGATCAATTTTTCTTTTATGCCAAAAATCATTAGGATATTAAGTGAAGATCATGTTCCATGAAGATATTTTGTAAATTTCTCACCATAAATATATCAAAACTTCATTTTTGATTAGTAATATGCATTGCTAATAACTTCATTTGGATAACTTTAAAGGCGATTTTCTCAATATTTAGAATTTTTTGCACCCTCAGATTCCAGATTTATATACAAGAATATGTATGTGTGTGTGTGTGTGTGTGAGACTATTTCTATTAGAAGACTACATATAAAATAGCTACCTAAATAAATGTTGGTAACTGCAGTTTGTAATGACTAAAAGTAATGACTAAAAGTTGACAAAAAATGTAATGACTTTTCGTCAACTAAAAAATGACTAAAATGTGACTAAGACTATTAAGCATTTTCGTCTCAAGACTAAGACTAAATCAAAAATGCCTGTCAAAATTAACACTGATCTACGCACATGCATTAGACGGGATCGCAACATAAACACACACTTCCACGTGAGCCGAGCTGTAGCAGAGCCACCAGTGACGAATGGAAGCCGAAGACGGCTTCAAAACCCAGAGAGGACAACAAGAAAACTGCTCTAGAGTTTAAGCTGTGCTAAAGATCACATAAGAGATCACCCAAAAATGAAAATGTCCTCACCCTCGGGCCATCCGAGATGAAGAGGAGTTTGTTTCTTCATCAGGTTTAGAGAAATGTAGCATTGCATCAGTGTCTCAGCAATGGATGCTCTGCAGTGAATGGGTGCCGTCAGAATGAGAGTCCAACAGCTGATAAAAACATCACAATAATCCACAAGTAATCCACAGCACCCCAGTCCATCAGGTAACATCTGGAGAAGACAAAAGCTGAAACAAATCCATAATTAAGACGTTTTTAACTAAAATCCATAATCCATAATAACTCTTCCTCCAGTGAAAAAGTGTATCTGCTGTTGTCTCTCACATCAAAATCCAGCCACATATTTGTTTAGAGCTGTTTTGTCTTGTAAACGCTGCTTGATCTGTGCAGATTTCTCTCCTGATTCAGACCAGAACACTTTTTCACTGGAGGAAGCGTTATTATGGATTATGGACTCGTATTTTAGTTAAAATCATCTTAATGCTGGATTTGTTTCAGTTTTTGTCTTCTCCAGATGTTAACTGATGGACTGGAGTGGTGTGGATTACTTGTGGATTATTGTGATGTTTTTATCAGCTGTTTGGAGTCTCATTTTGACGGCACCCATTCACTGCAGAGCATCCATTGCTGAGATACTGATGCAGTGATACATTTCTACAAATCTGATGAAGAAACAAACTCATCCTAAGCTTGGATGGTCTGAGGGTGAGCACATTTTCATTTTAGGTTGAAGTATTCTTTTAATTGAGTCGGTGCACGGAAAACCTCCACTATTCACCTCAAATTACAGCGGTAAATAACACATTTCTATCAACCAATCACATCGTAAACCTAATAGCAGAGGTTCCAGGGTTAACTGCTGCAGGGAATGCAACCCTCTACACTGCGAGTAAACTTTTCCTCCACTGGTTTCTGCATTAGTGGGCGGAGCTAAAGCACAAGCAGCAGTCTCATCTATTACGTCAACATTTTGATTTCAGCAAATCAGTTTGAGCAAACATGGAGAGCGTGATTAATATTCATCAACCAAGCATCTCATCAGACCTTGTTTATACTGTTTATACATCTGCTAATAAACATGTAGCCTAAGTCTGAATGACATTTGTCTCAAGCACCAGCAGCAGCCCATCATTCTCTGTTTAATACGACAAATATGTTCAGTGTATAAGTTCTATTTAATACGACAAATATGTATTTATACAATTTTATTCATGCAAGACTGCTGTGCTTTAGTTCAAACATAAAAAGCTTGACTGACTGATGTTTTGTTCAAAAACAGGTGTAGTTCTTCATTCAAATCATTTTATATATGAATGTATCTTTGTAAAAATACTTGCCATTTTGCAAACATAATTTGATTTGTAATGTGCCAATCTAAAAAAAATGACTAGCCAATGGCGATTCTCTTGCCAAGGGGTGTGTTGTTGAGGGTACAAAAGTGTACAGTCCAAGTCAACCAAAACACAAGAACGCTTTATATAAAGTGCTTCAAACAAACCCCCATAGCATATGATTTAGCACTGTACCTGTGCTTTGACAGATGTGTAAAAATTCTACATGCAATGCAAATAATGGAGAAATAACCATATTGGGATAACATGCAATTGGATAAAAATGTCTATAAAGAATAAATGTTCTGAGGAGTGAATGTATTTGTCCCACATGATTATACTGAGTCTGTGCTTTTGTTTTTCTTTATTACCTTTCTTTTATATTTCTTTATAATGTATAGACTACATACATTAAATATATTTTTATGTATTTTTTATATGATTAATTTATCAAAATGATTGTTAGTTGCAGCCTTAGATAAAGTACAAAATAAGACGAAATACAAAATATATAAATATGTTAGTCTTAGACTATATTTATTAAATACTGTTCAGTGATGGACAAGCTGAATGGTTTTGAGCACATCACTAGCTTTTGGCCAGATCTGACAGGACTCTGAAATGTCAGATCTAATGAAGAGCTCCAAACTGAAAGCATAATCGCAGCGCACTCTTACATTATACATAATAACAGCCTTTTTGACTGATCAGATATGCACGCTATTTTTAACTGGATGGACATTTACTCTGTCATTTCAAGATTATTATAAAGTGCAGCCCATTTCCTTAACTTATGAGAGGTATTTTATTTTAATATTTTCATATTCTGCATGTGAAAAACATGTTATGTATTACTTATGTTTTACTTTTCTCATTATTTGCAGGCCGCTTTATTCCAGAAGCTATGAAGGATTGGACCTGTGCCACCCTGGCCTTCATGTAGCCTTGCCAATGTAAACAGGCCACTTTTTCATGAAACCCATCATTTGGTTTATATCACAACAAGTCAGTCTGGTTTTCCTCCTCTCTAGTCTGCACACACTACAGCGCTTGATTTCCATCAAGGAACAACTTACCCTATACTATCACCGCAACAGGTGTTACTAAAGAATAACTCACCCAAATGAACAGATCTGCTATGATTTACTGATTGTCATGCTGTGGCAAATCCGTTCTGAATGACTGATCGAATGACTTCAGACTGTAATTAGACAAATGAACTACTCTGATGTGAATTTCTCCTGATTTGTTGTCATTTTAGAGCTTTACAGATAAAGCCCTCATTTACTTTCATTACATGGGAAAGAACAACCAGAAGATGAATTCCTAAAAACAATTCACCTTTTGAGTTCCATGGAAAAAAATTCTTTCATTCTGGATGAGGGCGAGTAGATAATGACTGAATTTTCATTTTTGGACTCTTGCATTTATTGCATGTGATGCATATTAAAAACACAACATATGTTTGAAATTAGGGGTGGGCGATCTGGAAAAAATATCATATCACGATTTTTTTTAGAAATATCACGATTCACGATTTTATCACGATTCTTTGTCATGTTGGTTTTACTATTTTACAAGTTGTCTGAGCATTACAGCCAAACTTATTTCCCTATTATAAAAACAAAGCCTTTCAAGGTAACAAAATAAATAAATAAATAAATAATAAAAAAAGATGGCCGATATTTAGGGCAAAGTGGGAGAAGATAAAAATCTTTGTTATTTTATCTTTCTTACTAAAAAATAAGAACAAAGATACACATTACAAATACACATAAAATACAAATAAGACAAACAGTGTTTTATTTTCAGGTACAATAGGTGTATTTAGTGTGAATGAACAAATATTAAAATTAAACGCTATATAGACTGATTCCTAAAGCAAATGTATTAAAGTTTTTCAGTCAAGAGTAGTGAGTGATTTTTCTCTTTGTGTTTTGTTGTTTTATTAACGTTAAAGGAATAGTTCACCCAAAAATAAAAATACTGTCATCTGTCTGTCAATTCTGTCAGTGTTTTATTTTTATACCATCATTTACTCAAAAGTTGTTTTAAACCAGAGTGAGTTTCTTTCTTCTGCTAAACATAAACGCTATTTTGAAGAACGTGGAAAACCAAACAGTTGCTGGTCCACAGTGACTTCCATAGGATTTTTTTTCCTACTATCAAATTCAATGTGGACCAGCAACTGTTTGGTTACCCACATTCTTCAAAATATCTTCTTTTGTGTTCCGTACAAGAGAGAAATTAATACAGGTTTGGGACAACATGTGAGTGAGTAAATAATGACAGAAATTAAATTTTAGGGTGAACTATCCCTTTAATGACTGTCGACAGCATGTTTAATACTGTCCCTTTAAGACCTGCACGCATCTAATATACAGGCACGCATCCGTTTATCTCTCATCTGTTTACTTTCATTTTAGACATAACCAACTGAGTCTATATGTAACCCTTGTGTGTTTTGACAGTATTAGCACAAAAGATAACTTAGTTCAGCAATCAGGCACTGTTAGACAGGCTTTTTAGTGCCCGTGCTTCTGGTGAATGCACTCAGAAAAAGGCACGTCAGACCAGCACGCGAATGAAACATTTAACCGGCAAGGCTTTAAAACACACGCAAATAATGAACTTTTGCAATCGCAAATAAGTGCAGTGTCCTGTTAGAGTAACTCTACCGCTGTATGTCGTGTTGTACAGTATATTGATACGGCAGTGTACCGACGAAACATGCTACCTATCGGATTGTGCTACCAATAATATATTTGCATTCTTTTAAGGGTAAGTTTAGGGTAAGTGTACACTGTAAAAAATGTCTGTGATTTTAACGGTAAAAAACTGTGAAAATGCCACAGTAAAAACCTGTTAAATGGTTAACGGTAAGTTCCTGTAAAATTTACAGGGAAAAACCGTAAACTGACATTCCCAGAATTCCCTGCACTGCATTTCAAATTTTGTTTGAATTTGATGTTTTTTCTTTGAAATAACTATGTTTCTTAGTTTTTTCTTATCAGTTATATTTATTAGGGTTGTATGTTACATCTAATGTTATTAAATTAATGTTTATTGCATATATTTCAGTTTAATGAGTCTCACCATGATGGTGTTTAGTGTTTGTGTGAATGACACTGTGCACCTTCTATATATGTTATTATTTAAAAGCTGCTTGTGAAGGGCTTTGGCTCATCATGTGACTTTTTCACCATGTGACTTTGCATTCGATGGTTATCAGTGTATTTCAAAGGTGCAAAACAGATTTCAGTACTTCAGTAGGTTGGTATATTAACATTATATCAGTTAATGAAATTATAGTATTTAACTGTAAATTTAAGTTAAAACCGTAAAACCTAAAATGTTGTTACCATATTTTTTAAGGTAGAATTCTGGCAACCACAGCTGCTGGTTTTTTACCGTAAATTTTACGGAATTTTTTTTTACAGTGTAGGTGTGGACTGGTAGGTTTAGGGTAGGGGTAGGTATGGACATAAAAAAAGCCTCAAACCAAATGAATAAGATGCTGGTAGCACAATCTGATAGGTAGCATTTTTCGCTATCGATATGTGCTACCTATCTTTTTAATGGGAGGTAGCACAATCTGAGCGGGTAGCACAAATCGTCAGAACAGCGGCGCCAGAACTGCAGCTGATAGAATGTGCGCTGTAGCACGATACTACGATATTTCTCCAAAAGCAGATCGTGGAGACATTTTTATCGTCCATGATCAAAAATCGTCATATCGAACACCCCTATTCGAAATTGGAAAAAAACACTACAGAAGGCGCTATGGTGATGTACTTTTCAAAACCCTTCACCATCTTCAAAACATCCCACCAATCAAACCATAAATGTGTAACAACTTCAACCTCATAGAAGAAATAAACACTGTGCTGTGCTGATCTATCGGATCACATGCGCGCTATGCTTGAATGGGCATTATTGTGACGACTGAAATCACGCTCGGGGAGGAGCCGATCGAAGTCTGCCGCCGTTTTCATATGAAATTTAAAGGGGACTGAGGTGATCACGAATTCGTAGTTTGTGGAGCTAATCGCAAAATTTAGGGGGGCTGAGTAGTCATTTTAGGGGGGCTATAGCCCCCCTAAAAATGGCCTAGCGACGCCCATGACGCTTACTGAAATGAAACGGTCAACTGTGAACACACCAAATGTTAGACAGCTCTAAACATAATAAATGCTAATTACATTTTCACATGAAAGTGAAGTCAGTGTACGAAATGTGCACGTGATGTTTTGAATATATGGAAATCTGGAGAACTCTCAGAAGCCTTCCACTAGTCCGTGCATCCACCCGGAAGTGCAGAGGAATTGCTGGGTTTCTGGGACATCTTGCCATATCATGCATATTTTTAACACTTTTAGTCACTCTAGTCACCATCCCTGACCTAGGGCTGGGGGATATGGGCAAAAATTCATATCTCGGTAATTTTTGGCCGATTTGCAATATTCGGTTTATATCTCGGTATTTTCGTATTTGTATCAGGATTTTTTTTTTTTTAAATCTGTATTTAATATTACACACTGCCCAATGTTGTCCAATGAAATAATATTAAAGCCTATGAAAACTAATAAAGTGAATGTAACAATTTAAGCCTATATTATATGCAAAAAGGGTCAAAATCACATTTCTTTCCAACATTGTAACATTACAATCTAAAAATAATGCTTTTAAAGCAGAAGTTGAATTCACTAAACTAAAAATGAAAAAGTACTAAAAAAGTACTGAAAAAAAAGTACTGAAAAAGAAACTAAAAGATAAATAAGAACAAAAGCACAGACTTGTATTAGGCTATTTTGATTACCCCATTACAGTCACTTTACAGTTAGTGCTATCATAAAAATACACTTACTTGTAGGTTTTAAATTCTACATGTCACATTGTAATTCTACATGTCACATTGTACATGTCACTCTTGTCTGTCTGGCACGCATGCGTGCAGCGGCGCTCGTTCACTGAAGTCCATGGCTTTCTAACATTTACAGATGGAGAATATACCTGTAAAATCTAAGTTATGCATTAAGGAAAACAGCACATCTCAAACACATTAAACATCTCAAGTAGAGTCTCCGTCAGTGGCACAAGCAGCCTTTCTGTCAGAGCATCTGACGAAACTATAAACTAAACTATATCTTACGAGTTTTTTTAAAGCCCTTAAAATAAAGCTTGTCACATGTTTAGAACAAATTGGATTTTGCCCTTTCTCTGCAGCGGCTGAGTCTGTGTCCTCCGCTATATTTTTCAGATGCGTTCGTATCAAACTACTGTATATCGATATAAACGGTATTGCCTCACACCGTATCGCTTATAAAGAATATATTGATATATCGTACAAACTCGATATACCACCCAGCCCTACCCTGACCCAATCTCACTGGACTGGACGGATATTATGCTGGACCCCACATCAAATCCTAGACCCTACTGAGGCTTCCCGGAGCCAGTTTTTCTCCATGCACAATCCTCATCTCCGTTCTGTTGATTTACCAGGGTTTGTGTATTGGCTCCAGTACTGTAGACCAAACATCAACACATTCCCATCGTTAAATCTCAAGACAACGACACCCTACAGACCCGGAGCTCATGACCCGATGGGACAGAGGTCAGTGAGAGATTTAACAGCCTCATAATGACTGAAACTGCTTCGACAGGTTTGGAATTACACAGTAATACATGGTGTTCACACCTGGCGTTAAGATGCATTTTTGTCAATCCGTACACAAGCTGACAATGTTAAACACAAGTGTAAACAGCGTCTGAAATGTTCTGAGCTGGTCCATTTTTGACTACTTCTAGAGGTATTAAAAACACATTGACCTGATTGTTTCTGTAGTGTAGACACTCATGTGGTCAAATATGTTCAAACAGACACAAAATACACATGCTTGCTGCACACTGATCTCACAAGAGAGTTTTTTGAGAAAGTGCACCAAAACAATCGATTCCAACCAAAAACACACAATTATCATCAAAATTTTAATTTGCTTGCTTTCCCGCTCGCTCACAATCAGTGTAATGGCTTAATTCATCCAATCGTATTTGTCCACCTCTCTCATGACAGTGATGTGATGAAATAAGAGAGAAAGGTCTTGACTAAATCTGAACACAAGTGGTCACAGCAGATGCATTTAATGATCATGTTAAGATGTGATTATGATCAGATCACCGAAAACACATCTTAAAGGGATTGTTCACCCAAAAATGAAAACTAGCCCATGATTTACTAACCCTCAAGCCAGGTATACATGACTTTCTTCTTTCAGACAAATACAATACAAAAGTTACTTTAAAAAATGTCCTGACTCTACGTCTGCGTCATCCGCTGGAATGCTACTCTCTTGTGTACGATAGTTAGCGGAAGCTAGAGATTACGGTTTATAAAGTTTTAAATATGGCTATTTCTTTTTTACACAAATGCATCGGTTCACTTCAGAAGTCCTTTATTAACCCCCCGGAGCTGTATGGTGCACTTTTTTTGGGCCTTTAAAATCTGAACCACCATTCACTGCCAAAAGCTTTATAATTCACTATTCAAAGCTTTATAATGGCAGTGAATGGTGGTTCAGATTTTAAAGGCCCAAAAAAAGTGCACCATACAGCTCCGGGGGGTTAATAAAGGACTTCTGAAGTGAACCGATGCATTTGTGTAAAAAAGAAATAGGCATATTTAAAACTTTATAAACAGTAATCTCTAGCTTCCGCTAACTATCGTACACAAGAGAGTAGCATTCCAGCGGATGACATAGACGTAGTGTAAGCTCTGGTGAAAAAAACTCAGTCTCCTCTTGGCTTATCGAAATCCTCCGACATTTTTCTTTACAATTCTCATTTTGTACTTCTAATTTGTGACCGACGTTTTGTTTTGCTCACTCTCCTCTGCACTTCCATGTTCATCACTTCTCACCAGAGCTTACGATACGCCGACGTCCTACGTAGGGCTGGGCGATAGATTGATAACAATAATTATAGCATGATATAAATTTACTCGATAAATGATAACAAGAGTTCGATAAATGTTCAATATAATGTTTATGAGGCAAAGGCGGAACAAAAGAGCGCTAGTCATTTGAAGCGCGCCACTCGGAGTGTTTATCCGCTCGGATCAAAGTTCAAACGACAGCACAGTTAGTAACACTAACTGCACAATGGTATTTTGTCAGAAATGGGTATTTGTGTCGAATTTTATTATATTATTATTGTAGATGTGTTAAATGTATTGAAGGAGGAGTAATGGAATATAATTACAATATTTTTAGTGATTTAAGCTACAGTGTTTATGCGTTTATACTAAATGTATTTAGACTGCTGTTTTTCATACAAATATCTAGAAGCCATATTGCATTTTTACCATGGTATTGAGGTGCTATATTTGTGGTTTTAACTGTGATTATAATTATCTAAATGTATGCTATATGGAAGACCAATGGTTAAAAAAAAAAGTCAGAATAATTAAATTTCACCATATAAAAATGAGATTGCTACAATTTTTACAGATATTACTGATTTTGATAATGAACATGAATCTACATCTGGATCCTAAACTCAAGCTACTATCGAATGTATTTCGAAGAGACAAAAAAAAAAAAAAAAAAAAAAAAAGTTATATTATTAATATTATCAGGCAACACAAACCTGTTTATTGATTTGAAACAATATTACTCATTAGAATATGCAGAACCAAGAAATTATTTTTTTCTATTAAGATATTTATTATTTTGCTATTTTGTTACTGGAAAAGTGTAAAGAATTCAAAAACAAAGTGTTTGTCATGTTCTGACCATAAAGAATCGATTCACTTCAGAAGGCCTTTATTAAACTCGACACCATGTGGAGCACTTTTTTTTATTATGGATGGCCGCACTTTTTTGGGCTTCAAAATCTGGACCACCATTCACTGCCATTATAAAGCCTGGAACATTTTTAAATATAACTTCTTCGTTAACCACAGAAATGGCAGCTCTGGTCTGGAAAAACCGGTTCCGTATTGGTCCTAAAAGCTTGCCACTCTGGAACCAGGAACAGATTGTCAGGTTGCTACAGATATAAAAATGTCTGATGATAAATGCATCTAGCAATGATCTGCCGAGAAAAGACATGTGGAAAGAGAGCACCACAAATTAATACTAAGACAATAAACAGACAACATATTTTACATGTGCACCTTCCTCACTGGTTGCATGCAGCACCAAACATGCTGCACAGCTAGTGTAGTCTGATTCATAAATGAATGACTATAATGTTCTTTTTAATGCATTGGGCAAAATGGGTCTAACAATTTTATTGGAGCCGTTCTTGACTTCAAGTCACTAAACAGCTCTTCTTATGTCCAACATGAAATGAACCAAGACCTGTTGCCATGCGATGAGTATTATAATATAGGGCCCTGATTTCTGCGATGTGGAAAACACAGACGGAATCGTGTAATCCAGTCATAAAAACAGAATTTACTGTATAATGCGGAATTTCACAGAATTTGTCAAACTATGGATGAAATGATCAAAAGAAGGTCATTACACTTAAATCAAATTGCGATATGGATTAGTATCTGTAAATATTAAGCCGCAAAAATATGATTTAAATGTGAATCCTGCATTTTCTGTGTGTCTCTGTGTGAATGAATGGCGCAGACGCGCGGTTTCGTTTACTACACACATTTACTACTACATGCGTGACGCTTGCAGTGATTTCAGTGTCTGCCGTCTCACTAAACGAGGGCATAAATACATGAACAACATCTCCAGAACTGCTCTGAGAGCATTTAACCGTTTGAGTAAAACTAGCGTCATATCACACACAGAAATGTAAAGGTATTCACGGCAACGCGTCAAAATAAAAGTTTGGTTTAACTTGAAGTTGTGCTAGAAATGTATTACTATTGTTCAGTAGAATGTACATACTAGTCAACAAGTCTACTACTACTACTACTACTACTACTACTACTACTACTACTACTAAAACTATCAAAACATTATTTTTCAGGAATAATCATGCAACATTTCTTCCATGTTTTAATTTTAATAGTATATCCCCTTTGTTTGCCAAAAAATAAAGTTTGTTTAATTTTCAATAATTAAAAGACAAATGAAATTAATGATTTCTGCCTTCAATTGATAACCAAAAAAATGTAAATACACAACACAGAATTTCTGAGGGGGAAAGCAACATTTCATAAGGCTATTGTAAGAATAAATTTGAACAAATTAAGTTGTTTTTATGCATTCAAATAATTACACATGCTAAAAAACAGAATTTGGTAACAATAAAAAATATGGTGAGAAAAAAAAAAAATCCATTTCATGGGGCCCTGAACATGTAGCCTAATTTTTAGTTAAACTTAATAAATTGATGTAAAATTGTATAAGTTTCATAATTTTACATGCTTTTTGCATATTAAAATTTAATTTAGGCTAACCATTAAAAAGGAGTCCAGAAAAATTAAAAAGGAAAAAAATGGAATTTGGAAAAAAATAAAACCGATTTCATAGGGCCCTAAAGCAGGGCTGTACAGTGCAATATATATGTTGCACATGCTATGAAAAAACTGGTCTGTGCAATGAATAAATTTACCACTGTAGCACTTGTGCGATACAGTTTTGCATGTTCATAACACAGCCACTTAATAGTGTGAAGTGATTTCGTTGTGCTTGTTTGTGTGTGAAATTTAATATACTTGGTAGTTAGGGGTGTGCGATATGATGATTTTTGAGCGTTGACGATTAAAATGTCTCCACGATCTGCTTCTGAAGAAATATCGTAGTACAGCGCACATTCTACCAGGCGCCAACTCAGCGGCAGCGTTACACTCACTGGACACTGCACTTATTTACAATCACAAAAGTACATTCATTATTTTGCATCTGTTTTAAACATTTCATTCACATGCTATTCTGATGTGCGCTTTTTCTGAGCGCGCACACACTGTCAAACAGCGCCTGATTATTAGTCCAAGTTGTCTTTCGCGTTTGATTTTGATCCAAGTTTGATTTTGCTTCTAATACTGTCAAAATATATAATCACAGTTGGTTATGACTAAAATGAATGTAAACAGTTGAGAAAGAAACAAACGCGTGCAACTCTTAAAGTGACAGAGCTAAACATGCTGCCGCTTGTCATTAAAGGGATAGTTCACCCAAAATTTACATTTCTGTCATTATTTACTCACTCAGATGTTGTCCCAAACCTGTATTAATTTCTTTCTTGTGCTGAACACAAAAGATGATATTTTGAAGAATGTGGGTAACCAAACGGTCTTATTTTTAATAAATCTAAAATAATGACAAGGATTTTTTTCTTCGCCCAATTTGGCCTAAATGTCTGCCATTCTTTTTTATTTTATAGCGATGTTTCTTCACTCTTCTAAAAACAATTTTTGTGATGGTTTGTATTTTTTTTTTTTTTTGTGCTCTGCATGGAACATCAGTGCTTGTTTAAGTGATGAACTCCATTACTTGTGTTTGTTTTCAGACATGATAAAACAGACATTTTATACTTCATATAAAATATTCAGTATAAGTATAAAAATTCATATTTTTATACTTATATAGTGCTACAACTGTTTGGCCAGTGCTACAAAACTTTCAACCTCTGTAGCACCAGTGCTATGTGCAAAAAGAGTTAATGTACAGTCGATATTGAAACCGATGAGGAGAATGATGAATTATTGCTGTCTGAGAGATAACAAAGCAAACACATGGGTTAACCACACCTTTACCAGTGTATGCAAACACAATTAAACGCAAAACATACATCCACTACATGTATTCAATGCAATATGAAATTTTAGGATGCAAAACAGACACGAAAGGCCTATATCCACTACAACAAATACAAAGAATCAGCAAAGGGAATGCAGAAATGTTGTAATTTTTTACTGAATCTGCATTACACTGGCACATATTAAGTGTCTCTGATTCATCTTTGTTAAATAACAGCCTCGCTGACCTTCGAAACAAACCTGCTGCCCTTTCAATGAACGCTTGTGAGGAATCAGAATTAAACCGACATCACTGTACACAAAAACTACCCTGATATTACCATGTTTCTGACACTGTGCCATAGTAATAGCAAGGTTTTTGGCTTTGTCCACTTCCAGGTATGTATTTTCCACTGTACACCAGCATCTGATACCATCACTCTACAGTACTTCAAGAAAGATATTCCCAAACAAATTTAATAATAAACAATGACTCACCATTTCAGTACACAAAAAGCACCATTGTTTTTGGACATGTCTCTTGCACATGGTAATATCTGAGCAATGATATATATACACAGTAGAATATGTGAAAATATTACCATCTCTACACCACCGTGCTTTCATCAATGCACAAACAAACTAATCACAATAAACACTGAAAGTAAATATCAAACACCAACAGACGTGCGTCGCGTGTGTACTATTATTATTATTATTATTATTATTATTATTATTAGCAGAGATGCCTACTGCTCTTGTCATTTGCATCGATTGTGCTGACTGTGTAAGCTATAATCAGTAGGTATGTGTTTAATAAATCCCTTTAGCAGCAAAACATGCAAATTAATATGAATACTCAAACAAAAGAAGTAAACGGCCGCGTGTAACCGCCGTTATGTGAACCATCATCAGCAAAAACACGCCCGCGGCTCAACGCGTGGATCATCCCGTGACGCTTAACTTACCTGTCGACAACATTAATGCTTCCGCGCAAACCTCAGCGGCGCACCGGTGGTTAACGCGCTTACACGGGCTAACGGCGATTATTCCAGCGCGGCGAAGGACGCGCGTGTCAGAACGCGTCACTGCACGTCCAGAGCGTCACGAACCTTCCGCGCCGCGTGCTCTCAGATAATCCCAGGTGAAAAACGAAAGGAACGCGTCAACGCGCCCCGGGTTTGGCAGACGGAAATCAAAACAGAAGCGCGCTAGTTGAGCTAGCAGCGCTGGGCTCGGCTGGACACGCCCACACGCTCCGAGGCGTCACCGCCTCTCTGCGCGATATGCAAATTACCAACCTCACTATGGCGAAGGATTGGCTCTTGAATATTAATAAGGTGACGCTGCAGGAAGGTTACCAAGCAACGCTCATTAATATTCATGAGGTAATCCATCGCCGTAGTTGGATTCGTGGGGTACTCATTAAAATAATGTTCTTGTTTTAAATGATTGTCTTTAAGAAGCAGGATATGTAGAACTTGGAGAACATCTTAAAGTGTATAATAAGTGCGCATGTGCCATCTTGTTGTCGCTCCCTAAAGTACACCGCTGATCTCTCTGTATATCATAAATCACTGTGCTGCTACACACTTTTTAATTAATGTCAAATGATGGTCCTTTTATTATTTGAATCTTTTAAAGACATTTTCCATGATCCGAAAGTTCATTTTCAGTGACGCTTCACAGCAAGGCTGCATATACATTAGTTAATACAATAGTTGTGTTCATCTATCTATCTATCTATCTATCTATCTATCTATCCATCCATCTATTTATCTATTTAAATATCGATCTATCTATCTATTTAAATATCGATCTATCTATCTATTTAAATATCGATCTATCTATCTATCTATCTAAATAAATAAATATCCATCTATTTATCTATTTAAATATCGATCTATCTATCCATCTATTTAAATATCGATCTAAATATCCATCTATCTATCTATCTATCTATCTATCTATCCATCTATCTATTTAAATATCGATCTATTTAAATATCTATCTATCCATCTATCTAAATATCCATCTATCTATCTATCCATCCATTTAAATATCGATCTATCTATCTATCTATCTATCTATCCATTTAAATATCGATCTATCTATTTAAATATCTATCTATCTATCCATCTATCTATCTATCCATCCATTTAAATATCGATCTATCTATCTATCTATCTATCTATCTATCTATCTATCTAAATATCCATCTATCTATCTATCTAAATATCCATCTATCCATCTATTTAAATATCGATCTATCTATCTATCTATCTATCTATCTATTTAAATATCGATCTGTTTAAATATCTATCTATCCATCTAAATATCCATCTATTTATCTATTTAAATATCTATCTATCTAAATATCGATCTATTTAAATATCTATCCATCTATCCATCCATTCATCTATCTGTATAAATATCTATCCATCTATCCATCCATCCATCTATCTGTATAAATATCTATCCATCCATCCATCCATCCATCCATCTAAATATCTATTTAAATATCTATCCATCCATCTATCCATCTATCCATCCATCTATTTAAATATCTATCTATCCATCCATCCATCCAAATATATATCTATCTATCCATCCATCTACCTATTTAAATATCTATCTATATATTTAAATATCTCTCTATCTATCCATCCATATAAATATCTATTTAAATATCTCTCTATCTATATCTCTGTCTATCCATCCATCTAAATATCCATGTATTTAAATATCTATCTATCTATTTAAATATCTATCCATCTATCTATCCATCCATCCATCCATCTATCTATATAAATATCTATCCATCCATCTAAATATCTATCTTTCTATCCATCCATCCATCCATCTAAATATATATCTATCCATCTAAATATCTATCCATCTACCTATTTAAATATCCATCTATCTCTCTATCCATCCATCCATCCATCCATCCATCTAAATATCTATCTACTTAAATATCTCTCTATCTCTCCATCCATCCATCCATCTATCTATCCATCTATCTAGCATCCATCCATCCATCTATATAAATATCTATCATCCATCTAAATATCTATCTATATCTATCCATCTATCTAAATATATATAAATATCTCTCTATCTCTCTATCCATCCATCCATCCATCTAAATATCTATCTACTTAAATATCTATCTCCCCATCCATCCATCCATCCATCTATATATCTATCCATCTAGCCATCCATCCATCCATCTATATAAATATCTATCTATCATCCATCTAAATATCTATCTTTCTATCCATCCATCCATCCATCTAAATATATATCTATCCATCCATCTAAATATCTATCCATCTACCTATTTAAATATCCATCTATCTCTCTATCCATCCATCCATCCATCCATCTAAATATCTATCTACTTAAATATCTCTCTCTCTCTCCATCCATCCATCCATCTATCTATCCATCTATCTAGCATCCATCCATCCATCTATATAAATATCTATCATCCATCTAAATATCTATCAATATCTATCCATCTATCTAAATATATATATATATATATATATATATATATATATATATATATATATATATATATATATATATATATATATATATATATATATATATATATCTCTATCCATCCATCCATCCATCTAAATATCTATCTACTTAAATATCTCTCTATCTCCCCATCCATCCATCCATCCATCCATCCATCATCCATCCATCCATCTATATATCTATCCATCTAGCCATCCATCCATCCATCTATATAAATATCTATCTATCCATCCATCTAAATATCTATCTATATCTATCCATCCATCCATCTAAATATCTATCCATCCATCTATCTAAATATCTATCTATCCATCTATCTATTTAAATATCTATCCATCCATCCATCCATCCATTTAAATATCTATCTATATATATATCTATCTATCCATCCATCCATTCATCCATCATCTATCTATTTAAATATCTATCTATCTATCTATCTATTTAAATATCTATCCATCCATCCATCTACAAATACTTTAAGGTCATTCTACTTACCTGAAAACCAGGTACATGGATAGCATTTCAAAATTACCGTATCAATGTATTATCAGAAAATAATAACTGAAATGGTGCTCACCAAAGTTTTGATGCATACACTGCATACGGCAAGAAAAGCAGAGGTAGATTTTCCGATACTTGCTCCCATGGTTATCCATAACGTCCTCAGCATGTCATGATGGAAAAGTTGGAGTAGAATGAATAAAAACATACTTGGTTTAGTATATTCTTTATTTAGAAAGAAAATGTGACATTTAAATTTGTCCTTTAATGCTGAGAAGCATTTCTATTCAACTACACCGTTCTTGCAGATTCAGGAGGCGTTTCATTTGGCAAAACCCATTGAAGTCAATGGTACTATAACTAAAGAATGATTAAACGCTGAAATACTCACCAACTGAACACCACGGTGGGACTTGTGTATCTTTTTAGACAGGGACTTGAGATTTGACATGGAAGATGATATTTTGGAATTATAAAACGTACATCAAAAACGTCATTAAAAAATGATTTATCTTCATGTTTATAAAAACATGAAATAACAGGAAAGGTCCTAAATATATATCGGAAACCTTTAATTCACTAGTAAACCATATATTATGTAAATATACTGTATACAATTGGCTTCTTCGTTTCCAGATCGGTCTGTTTTGACAACACTGATGTGCTGGGCACTCGCCCACTCCCAAAACATAAATTAACAACAATAAATTAAACTTTCTGCATTTTCCATTAGCATTGCCGCTATAAATACAAAAGTATCTAGAGTTGTTTAAAACAAACAGAAAGTAGTGCTGCCAAACGATTATTCGTATCCAAAATAAGTTATTTACATAATATATGTATGTGTACTGTGTATATTTATTATGTATATATAAACACACACATACAGAATATGTTTTGAAAATATTTACATGTATATATTTATATTCATAATTTATTATATATAAATATATTTAATATATAAACATGTTTCTTAAATATATACATGGACGTGTGTATTTATACATACATAAATGAAGAGTTAATTTGTAAAAACAACTCAGTTTTTAAACAATTTTCAAAAATCATGTTTTTTCATTGTGCATTCAGAATTAGCTTTATCAGAATTAGATTGGAATATTATTTATTCCAATTAATCTCAATCAAACAGCAGTCAGGTTATTTATATTAGGTTAAAAAAAAAAACTAACAAATACAGCTAACTAACACAATCAAAACATCATAAAAAAAACATGATTTTTGAAAATTAAAAAAAATGGAATCTGATTTTGCAAATAAACTCTTCAAATATACACAGTACACACACATATATTATGTAAACAAACACTTATTTTGGATGCGATTAATCGCGATTAATCGTTTGACAGCACTAACAGAACGTTTTAAAAAGAAAAAAACCAACAGTTCTCTCACAATAACGGCAAGCTACCCTGCGGTGCCAAAATAATCGCGAAAACATAGAAGAGTCCCATGAGCAGGTTGAGCTTGGCAGTCTTTTGAGGGATCTTGGCGTAGCACTGTCGGCGGAACTGCCGCTCCAGAGGGAAGGCCATGGGCAGCGTGAGCAGCGGCAGAGCCATGCTGATGGTGTAGCGCGTGGCTAGGATGCAGAAGAGCAGGTAGGGCACGAACAGCAGCAGGTTGTAGATGACGTAGGAGAGCGTGGGCCCCACCAGGATGGCCAGCGTGACGATGCCCGCCTGCTTGTCCGAGTCCATGTCTCGCGTGTTGTTGCTGTGCAGGATGGCCTCGGTGTTGAGCGCCAGTGGCACGGCATACACCAGCGGCAGCACTGACAGGTAACCCACCTGCACTGCGTGAGCGAACATGACCGCCAGAGGACCGAAGGTGATGAGGATGACCACGTCCCCCAGAGCCACGTACTTCAGGCCGATGCCTGCGGTTAAAGCGCAAGAACACGTCAGGAAATAACGCTTGTGAACAAATGAAATTGACAAAGCAGACTTTGACTTTTGAAATGCCAGGAAATTAGGTGCGTTAGGAGAAAAGACATCAAGAACACACAAAACCAGCAGAACCTCAATTCAGACTGGGCAATATACAGTCAAACCAAAATTTATCCAGACACCTTCAACATTTCTCACATTATCACAGTTTTATCTCTATAGTTTAGAAAAATGGTAATAAAAAAATGACAGGAACTCAGAGTTAAACTGTGTCAGAACAAATCCGATAACTTTGATAGAAAGGTATGTAATGAATTCGGTTGAATAGCTGTCAGCTGTTAAATTTTAGTAGGCTACACAATTAGATAATACCAATTTAGCTCAACCAATTACCAAGCAGTGCTTCATTTTGTTCAGTTTGTGGTGTAAAAAGGTCACATTAGCAATTAAAGAAAAACACTTAAGCAAAACATGGTCAGGTTAAAGTGTCTGGATAATTTTCTATAATAATCAATTTTACTGGTCCACTGTATGAAGAATTTTTGGGTGTAATATGTCATAGTTTGCATTATTTTGCTATCCTCACTTACATAAACTATAGTGTCCTGCAGCCATCCACTATTAAAAATATTAAAAATTATATCTTGTCTGAATAATTTTTGGTTTGGACAATATGAAGTATATTTATAGTTAAGCATTTGATAGATGACAGATTAAACAATTCTTTAGCAGTTGCTGCCAGATCAATCCAATAAGCTTTAAACAAGTAGTAATAAAGTAAACATAGTAATGATAGGCAACATTTACCCATTTATATTTCACTTAAAGCTGAAATTAATTGAACGACTCTTTATTTGCTGGTCTGCACTTAAGACAATTTTGTTCATGATAGTGTGGATCCCAGCAGAGATTTGCTTTGTAATTTTTCAAACGCTCCACATTTTGCCTGCTTCACTACATTTACCTATGTTTGTTGTTAGCACAAGCAGACCAATTTTAAATTAAAGTGCTACTGTCTTCAACTCAGAAATGTAATCTTCCCTGCAAGGTTATGCAGAACTCTATAAGTTTCATATTCACAATTCCCATTTAGATGCATTTACACAGACTGGTTAATGCGGCCCAGAGCTGACATGAATGTATTTACACTGCTATACTGAAATACGAAATGATTTATAAAGAAAATTATATTTTTAAACATGAAACCAAAAGTCCCTGTCCAAGACCACAAGTGTGTGTAAAGCTTTTGATTATCTGCTGGAACACTTGGAAAAGGTTTTTTTTTTTTTTTTTTTTAAACATCTTTAATGTATTTATTAATTTTTTTTAGATCTTTATTTACACATTTTGATTTTCAATACTTTGCACTTTAAAATCATAGTAGTCCCTATGTAACAGACAGTAGGGGTGCACGATAAATATCGGGCGATAATTAATGCGCATCTTGTCAGTAAAGCCGGTTCTCTAATCAGCGGTAAATTCTAACACGTGCGTGATTTCACATTGAGCAGCATTTACTACACAGAGCCGTTGTTAACTGACAAGCTGCGCAAATCCACACTGATAATAGGACTATCGCGATAATCGCAATATTGACGAGCATAACCGCAGAGGAATGCAACAACCGCAGCCACTGCGATATTTCCCTTTTTTTTTTTCCGTAAGGCTACGCCCTTCTCATTTTATACTTGGTGCATATGTACTGAATATTAGTAATGATAACAATGTGTACCATGCTGATTTGTACAGAGGCTCAGTAGATTTGCACTTAACAAGCCTAACAAACTGCGAATGACAGAGAGATCGACTGAGCACGTGCGATCACCTGCGTCTGTCCTTCAGGCTGAGTCTTGTATATTTGTGAAAACAGGTTATCATGTCCAAGGAAAGCGAAATCTGTCTTAGCATCGACGCTCTACTGGTCAGCTGAGCCTTTAAAAGTGTCGCTCAAAGTTAAAATGATTTCAACAGCGTTTCATTACATCTCTCTTTGAATGAATCAGCGCTTTTGAACATGTAGTTGAATGAACGGTTTAAAGACTCATTCAAAGACAGTCCCTTGATGCCACCTTGTGGCGCACCAATGAAACTACACTGACTAGCTATGTTTCCATCCAAAGATTTGAATTTAAATTATGCGCAAAACTGGAATATTGCATAAAACATATGCGAATAAAGCACCGTTTCCATCTAACGAGTCAAAGAGAACAAAATCGTCACTTCCTGGTAAACTGTGGCACTAAATATCACTAAGAATACAGGAGAAGCCATTGAATATAATAATTTTCATATATGATATAAATTACTTGCGCCTCAGAGAGAGCAGACCTAACACAATAAATGCTGTCACTGCGTTCTGAGGAGGATGCCAGCTGTTTGGGAACACAGTCGTGTAAGACAATTATACAGAAATACTTTGATGACAGACTTTGCTCAGGCTTTACAGAGTGACTACAACAACTCATAGATGCTGTGAACGAGATCGGTCAGCTGGTTAGTCAAGTTATCCTGTCTCATGGCGCAAAGTCACATGACTTTTTTGATGCGCATGGAGGAATTTATTCGGTAAATGTGTTTCCATCGTAGTTTATGCGCATTTTTTCTTACCGGATAAAAAGTTTATCCTACTCAAATGTGCGCATAAGTTTTTTTATGCGCATTTTTAGAAATTATGCGCATCTTGCCGTTTCCATCCAGCGTTTTTTTATGCGATATTCCAAAATGCGCATAAAAATAGATGGATGGAAACGCAGCTACTGACAGCCCTCTAGAACACGCAGGTGAAATATCAACAGAAATAGTCTCGTCCATTCAGATTCGAGGATCAAAACTAACTGTATATATATATTAGGCTAACAACAGACTAACGATCTTATTGTCAGGTTTATGTTTTGTTATGTGGACCGTTATTTTGTCATTCTCTTCTGTTTACTTCACTTCCTGTTTCAACGCGATTTAGTTTCGGTTTCATTGGTTTCTGAATATGACCTCGTTACATCATAACACATACACACAGCAGATTATTATATATATATATATATATATATATATATATATATATATATATATATATATATATATATATATATATATATATATATACACACACACACACACACACACACACACACACACACACACACACACACATATATATATATATATATATATATATATATATATATATATATATATATATATATATATATATATATATATATATACACACACATACACACATATATACATACACATATACATATATACACATATACATACATATATATATATATACACATACACACATATATACATATGCGGTAATACCGCATACCGCGCTATTGAAACAATCAAAATTACCGCAAGGGAAATTCCTTCACCGCAACAGCCCTAGCTGATAATGAACATGGTTTTGTGCAGCTTGTCAGTGAACAACGGCTCTGTGTAGTAAATGCTGCTCAATGTGAAATCACACACGTGTTGGAATTTACCGCTTATTAGAGAACCGGCTTTACTGACAAGATGAGCATTAATTACCGCCCGATATTTATCGTGCACCCCTAACAGACAGCACATTTTAATTGAGCTGCTTGAAAAAAAGCACATGCATTTTGCAAAATACTCATTTGTGTACCTAAATTGCAAACACACTTTTTTGTTTTACTACCAAACGATATGTAATATCTAATTAATTTAATTTACACTCGATTTTATTCAGAATCATGGAATTTCAGGGCACATGAACTCAGTGATAAGATACAATTAGCCTCTCTATTAGAGATGGTGTGGATTTAGAGTGCGTTAAGAGCACTGAGCTTTACAATTCATCAGATCCGGGACGGTCTCATATTTTTATGAAATATATATTTTGTAAAGTGCATGATCACTGCTGTAGTGTACACGCACTCTGAACTGGACAGGAGCAGGAAGATAGAATTGTGATTCATATGTGAATCTATTTCATTCCTAACACACAACATGTTTCTTAATTTTATATCGCCAGCAAAATTAATGTGACTATATATTGCCCAGCCCTATACGACAGCGTTTTAGTGCCACATTTAAAAAAAAAAAAAAAATAATAAAATCGAAAATTCAGAGAATAAAGTCAAAATTATGAGAATTAAATCATAGAAATTAAAGCTATAATATTTTGAGAGTATAACCTATATTGCACATGCAAATGGCCCGGATTGGGAGCACCGGGAGGAAGTTGCCAGGCCCCCGGAATTGATTTGAATATATATGGGAATATTAGTAGAAATCAACCCATGCGTCATATACTCGCAGGGACAGTATGCTCGGAAATAATATTTCACTACGATTGCATTCATTATTTGTAATGCGCCAGCCACCCAATAATAGCAATAAGCTTTGTGCTTTTGGTACTTTTAATATAGAACAAAGTCTTAGCTTTCAAAATCTGTCAGTTTTAAAGCGAAATTTAAACAACGCATCTTACAATAATGTGTTTTTCAAGCTCTTTAATGTGGTGTGACAGATCGCTATATTCATGTGAATCAATTCATTAAATTATGCTGTTTTCTTTTTGAAAATTCCACCACCTACTCCACAAAAATGTCTGTGGCGTCCAACCTTTCATTCCTCACATGTATTTAATTAAAAACAACAATAAAACGTTCAAAGGTTGGAGTGAGCTCCAACTTATTGTCTTCATGGTATAATACAGTAAATGATTGGAAATAATATTTCACTTCTTCAAATCCATTCATCATTTGTAGTGTGCCAGCCACCCAGAAATTACAATAATTTCGTGCTCCGCTGCTTTTAATATAACACAGCCCAGCTTACAAATTCTCTCAGTTTTATCATGAAATACAAATTATAGATTATAGAATGATAGCATGATAAATCAAGTTATAGCATGATATAAACTTGAAGTAACATCAGAAGGCATGGAAAAAAACATTATAGCCTAATTTAATGGAACATGTCTCATTAATCGTAAAGATGATCGATACACATGCCGCTTAAACTAATGTGGCATGACAGATTGCTGTATTCACCTCAAAGCGCGTGAAAAACACATCATTGTAAGACATATTGTTTGTATTTCGCTTTAAAACTGACAGAATTTGAAAGCCGAGACGTTGGAATTTCTCCCGCTGCTCCCAATCCGGGCAATTTGCATGCGCGATACAGGCTATACTCTCAAAGTATAATAACATGGTAACACTTTATTTTCATAGTCCACTTTATACATTCTAACAGTAAGTAACTTTGCAACTACATGTCAACTCGCAGTCATTAGAGTATTAGTAGATTGTCTGCTTAATATCTTCTAACACTTTATTTTGATGGGTCCACAACATACTGACTATAAGAAACTTTGCAAGAATATGTCAACTTATTCTACTAACCCTAAACCTAACCTAACAGTTAGTAGAGAGCGAGTAGACATGTAGATGCAAAGTTACTTATAGTTGATGTCTAAAGTGGACTATCAAAATAAGGTGTAACCAATAACTTTAATGTTGTAAATGCTACGACTTAAAGGGATAGTTCACCCAAAAATGAAAATTCTGTCATTAATTACTCACCCTCATGTCGTTCCAAACCCGTAAGACCTTCATTCATCTTCAGAACACAAATTAAGATATTTTTGATGAAATATGACAGCTCTCTGACCCTCCATAGACAGCAAGGTAGACCTCCATAGACCACAATCAAGTGGGGCGGTCAAAAAAAATTTTGAATTTCGAATATTCGTTGAATTTAAAATAAAAATCCACATTCGATCCAATTTTAGGTGTGCGTCAGGCTGCCTTATCAGTGGCGCACAAGATACGATGACAATGTAGGTGTTGTTGCATTTTAATGCTTTTGTTAGCCTATCCAGTTGAACCCACTGGATGCGGCGCTGTTCATTCAAAATATTGCGGAAAAAGAGAACAATGCGGAGATGATGTTGTTTACCTCAAAACTAAAACCAAGCCACACAGAATCCATATTTATCGCATTTTCTATAGGGACATCTATCACCGTTGCACTCGCATCTCGCACAAGAGAGACGCATGTTTAGAAAACCATGTCAAATTAATGTAAGTTCAACTTTTAAAAAAACATGTCTCGAGACTTTATGGCGGCTTTTCCCCATCCCACTGGATCTCGTGTTTTTAAAGGGGTCCTATTATGCTTTTTCACTTTTTGAATTTTAGTCAGTGTGTAGTGTGTGTGTTTGGGCATAAAAAAGATCTACAAAGTTACAAATCTCAAAGTCCACTCAAAAGGGAGATATTTTGTTTTTAAAAAAATCCCCTTTCAAGAACAACGAATGGCTACAACGAATGGCTCGTTTGGACTACAAAACTGATTTCCTGTATTTGTGACATCACAAAGTGGTCCATTAGAATATCATTAAAATAAATCCCGCCTCCGGAAATTCAAATGCACGTTTCAAAATCGAAACCCGGTGCGGGTGTTTTTATACCACTGTATTTCTGAAGGAAACCGACTGTCTTCAGAAAATTTTGGATGTCATTTTCATTTCGTCTTGCATGTAATGTCTGATAAAGCAGCGTTTGTGAGCGGAGCTCTGCTTTGTGTACAGCGTTACCGGGGAAACCTCGCTCTCTCCCGCTCCAACAGCGCCTCCCGCTGACAGAGAATGAATTTGCATATATATGCCGCCACAAATAGTGTTACTTTGTGGGACTATGATATAAATAAATTCAACTGTATAATAGTTTCACTGCAATTCATGTTATAATGTTAGAAGAACAATAAACATAATACATATTACCGTTGCACTTATCTTTACACAGTAAATGCAGTTATTTTTAAGTTGTTGTTGACATCCTATCTAAAACATGATTTAGCCAAAAAAACAACAACAATATCGTTACCACTTTAATATGTCTTGCAATATCCGTGCGTGCACAGGTTCTGCGCGATCCTCTTGTTCAATATTCTCGGGGGTCTGATATGGGGTCTTGATATGGCAATATTGACGAACTTGCTGTTTTGGAAAGGGGCAGGGCAGTACTGAAACACCGTCTAAGCTGTTCGCCAATCACAACGCACTGGGACAGCTAACCAATCACAACATTTTGTTTTTCGGAAGGCGGGCCTTCATCAAACCCGGAACTAATCGAGCCGTTTGTGCCAGGCTGGGGAGGAAGGTATTGTAATAATGTAAATTATGTGAAAAATAATGCGATTTTCGAACCACCAAGCATGAGAGCATGTTCTAGTACACCCACAAAACAAAATCAAGACTTTGTAAAAGAGCATAATAGGACCCCTTTAAATGAAGAAAGTACTCTTTGTGATTGGTTTTCGGGCCTTTGTATTAAACAATACATACATGATACGGTTTCTAATTGTTTAAGCAACGTAATTAGTTATATATGGTTTTTAAACATTATACACTTTTTCAAAGATAGTCGTGTTTTTTTTTCCTTTGAAGAAACGTGCATTAGTAATATTTTGCTCGATGCGATCTCTTGTGGCCTCAGGAGAGAAGCCAAAAGCTTTTGTCCTACTAACAGAAATTATGCCTTTTAAATTCGAATATAATTTGAATATTGATAATATTTTAGTACAAAATTCGAATTTAGTTTTTCAGCCAATTTGACAGCCCTACAATCAAGGTCCAGAAACGTAGCAAGGACATCGTTAAAATAATCCATGTGACTTCAGGGGTTAAACCGTAATTTTACAAAGCAGCGAGAATACTTTCTGTGCGCAAACAATAATAACAATTTATTCAACAACAAGTGAGATAAAACAATACGAGATAAAACAATTTATAAAACAATACAGTCTTCTGCCATTTTAGAGAGTATCCCAGAATGTAATCAACGTAATCAGCGTTGTTTACGTTCAGCATGCGTGTGTTTTCTACTGAACGTAAACAACGCTGATTGCGTTCTGGGATACTCTCCAAAATGGTGGAAGAGGGTACCTCGGGGAGAAGATATAAATTATGTTATTATTGCTTTCTTTGCGCACAAAAAAAAAAGTTCTCTCATAGCTTCGTAATATTACGGTTGAACCACTGATGTCACGTGGATTATTTTAACTATGTCCTTGCTACGTTTCTGTGATTGTGTTAGGATCCTTGCTGTCTATGGAGGGTCAGAGAGCTCTCGGATTTCATCAAAAACATCTTAATTTGTGTTTTGAAGATGAAGGTCTTACGGGTTTGGAACGACATGAGGGTTAGTAATTAATGACAGAATTTTAATTGTTGTGTGAACTAACCCTTTAATTCCTGTAATTTTGACTTTATTCTCAAAATATTACGATATAATCTTGTAATCTTAGATTTTTTTTAACGTGGCACTAAAACGCCGTCGTACTAACCTCAACGAATGCATGAAAACCAATCAGCGTATTCACCTCCAGTGTATAAAAAAGAGCTCGACAGTCCTCCGAAATAAATGAGAGCTAGATGCTCTAGTTTGAGGGTGGACAGGAAGTAGAGCAGAGTGGCACAGAGACATCCTGCTGAGTACAGCGCCGCTCCGAACATCACCACGTCCTGCGGCTTCAGGATCTGATCCACCAAAGTCCTGTCGTCGCTCTTCTTATGATCGATTCCCTTCGAGAAGTCATAGTAGGTGTTCACCAAGTTCCCTGCCCCGTGGACCACCAAAACGGCCACGGCACACACCAAGAGGATGAGCAGGTCCACCGAGCCTTCCAGCTTATAGGCCAGAGCGCTGCCCAGAGCCACAGGGGTCAGTGAGGCGCTGAAGCTCCAGGGCCGCAGGGCTAACACGTACGCCGCGCATTTGCCCTGAACGTCCAGTACCATCCGGGCCACGCGGGACAGACGACTGTCGCGCTTCCGCTCCACTCCCGACGGCATCGTCCCATTCAGTCCATTAGAGCCAGAGAGCATGCCGGTCTCTCCGCCGGTCTGCTTTAGGCTGGAGGCCATCATCAGCTCAATCCACGAGCGCTTCAGAGAGATCAGACGACGCAGCTGTCCAATCACACACACACACACACACAAAAACATCATGAAAACAGCAACCTTGACACCAGCAGCAGGAGAGATAAAGCCATTTCCAGGCTTCTAAGAAGCAAAGTCATCATACTTGCGTAAACTTCTACATAGCGCATTAGTGCTGACCACTTCATCAGCAACTTTATCATTCCCATTCATTTTTCCCAAAGGGATTTAAAATAAAAATCTTTATAAGGCAAGGCAAGGCAAGTTTATTTATATAGCACATTTCATGCACAATGGTAATTCAAAGTGTGCCTTTAGGGCACGCCCACACACTCTCCATTGTCTTTGTATTGTGGGAAGCTGACTTCTTGTCATTTCTGACTTATAACAAAAAACAGAACAATGCCTAAAAGCTGTTGTGAGACAATGGGGGCCCATTCTTCGTACGTCGCTAACTCAGTTAGCTTTGATTGTTGACGATTTCACTTACCTACTGCCTATTGTACCCTACTGGTCCAGGGACAATAATTTAAAATAATAATTAAAAAATTAATCTGAATATAATACAACAATATAATAATATAATCTAACTATGTTGTGTAGTCTATAATACTATAGACACAGCCAGTTTTACTCAATGAAAGATTTATTAGTGATGAAATAATTACTTTATAGTTGTATTGGAGTCTTACACACATGCTATACAGTTTATCTGAATCGTGCATTAATTTGAGTAGTGACAGCTATTATGGGAGCGACTTGATGGAGCGCAGAGATGCAGATAACTGTTCTCTAAGAAACTTTAATGCTGTCACATAAGAAATTTGCTTCAAAGATAAAATTAAATGAATTGCTAATTACATCATTGAAATAAAAATGTAAAGCCTGTACAAATACTAGAAATCATGAATATAAATAATTGGGAATCATGCAAAAAAAAATTACAAATAAATTAAAAACGGTGCACATTCCATTTATCTATTATAACATATGTAGTTTTGTTCGCTTGGCTGTTTTCTTATAAAGGTCCAGAAATTTGTCAAGTTTTTCGTCAGGTGTCTTTTTTAATGATATGATGTCATTACGTTGCAGTCTTGCCGCCAGCCAATCGCTGCACTGCTGATCGTGGTTTCCAGTATTGATACATCTGCCCTTTTCGGGGAACACGAGAACGCGCAGTAATCTTAGACAACTTAATCCAGATATTTTAATCTAATACGTAAATTCATTTGAAGAACCAAATTATCCAGAGATCAGTTATCAGGATTAGAAGATCTGGAATCTTTCAAATCATCTCAGATGTAATAAGCGATGTACGAAGAACGAGCCCAAGGTGTACAGTAAACAAGCTAAAAAAAAAAAAAATAAAAAAAATAAAAAAGGGACCACGTTTTTATAAACTGTCGACCCAAAAAAAAACAAGAGTTTAAGGACACAGTTGTAGATGTCAGGGTATTTCACGTTGGGCCATTCAGTTGGATAATTTCTCAAACAAAAGGAAGGTAAGGAAAAGGGGCACTGACAGACCAATAAAATTTAATTTCTCAATATATCTCCTCCTCTCAAGTTCACATCGGGTGGTGACAATCCTTTGGCATGGTTAAAAATAATGAATTTTTCCCTCCAGTGTGCACAGTTCTCAGAGTAATATGACACGTTGCACTTTTGTGTCCTTAAACGCTTGTTTTTTGTGTCGACAGCTTATAAAAACATAGTTCTGGGTTTTTAGCTTGTTTACTTGTACACCTTGTCACACAGCAGCTTTTAGATATTGCTCTGTTTTTTGTTATAAATCAGAAAGCACAAGGAGGCAGCTTCCCCCAATACAAAGTCAATGGAGAGCGTTGGATTGTTTTTCCCCCCGGTGTGGGCGTGGTTTTCAGATTATGACGCGTGTCGCTCTGTCTCTATAAAAGGAAATAAAATAAATCACAAAAAATAATCACAACAGTAAAAATGAGGAATTCATTTTTTTATGATTTAAAAATTAATTTAAAATAAATTAAAACAGTTAAAAATAGAAAATGATTATACATAAAACAGTGCAGTCAGTGAGGACGTAGCACAGTGCTCATTCACTAAATCCACAGCTAAAAAGATGAGTTTTGAGTCTAGATTTAAATGTGGCTCATGTTTTAGCATATTTGGGGCTATAAGTATAAAGCCGCTTAGAGTAAAATTTTAGTCTTAATTGTGTCAAAATTCTAAGAATGACGTAATTTTACTTTTATTTCTAGACTTAAGAATAAGAGTGATTCATAAAGGTTTTTAAGTGTTAAGACTAGGTCTCATCTCCGAAATTATTTGAAGGAGACATATTATGCCCCTTTTACAATATGTAATATAAGTCTCTGGTGTCCTCAGAATGTGTCTGTGAAGTTTCAGCTCAAAATACCCCACAGATCATTTATTATATAATTCTGAAAATGCCTGTTTTGAGTGGAAGCGGAGACATGCTGTTTTTCGTGCCTGTCTCTTTAAATGCAAGTGAGCTGCTGCTCAAGAGAGCTCAACTCGCTGCAACTTCAGAAAACACATGCAAATAGAAAAAGCACCAGCAAATCAAGAAAACATCATCAATTTGAAAGCAGGTGCTGCAAATGCTCACAACACAACCAAATAATGAAACTCACTGCAAATGCTCACAACACAACCAAATAAAGAATTTTATTTGCAGTGCGTTTCTTTATTTGTTTGTGTTGTGAGCATTTGCAGCGTGTTGTAAAACTGACTAAGTTGTTTTCTTAATTTGCAGGTGTTTTTTTTTTTTATTTGCAGTGCGTTTCTTTGTTTGTGTTGTGAGCATTTGCAGTGTGTGTTGTCAAATTGATGAAGTTGTTTTCTTAATTTGCAGGTGTTTTTTTCTATTTGCAGTGTTTCTTTATGTTGTGAGCATTTGCAGCACGTGCGTTGTCAAATTGAAGTTGTTTTCTTAATTTGCAGGTGTTTTTTTTCCATTTGCAGTGTTTCTTTATTTGTTTGTGTTGTGAGCATTTGCAGCGCGTGTGTTGTAAAACTAACAAAGTTGCTTTCTTAATTTGCAGGTGTTTTTTCTATTTGCAGCACGTTGAACTCTCTCGGCCACCGTACCCTTTTCCAGAATAGAGCTGCGCCATTACAGCTCGTACCTGCTAAAAAAAAACCATTGTTTTGGTTCAGATTATCATGTTTATGTGTTTTAAACCATATTAGTTTAAACTTCTGATAAAGGGTTTTCTGAGCTCACAAATCCGAATCACACGGACAGAAAGCGGCTGTCACATGGCATGTGAGTACTACACTAAGTTCTCATTCACACACAAGTTTACGTTAAAAACACACGAGTTACAAAAACAGCCGGTTATGTCTGTGAAGGTAAACAGCTGGGAAAGTAATTGCATGTTTATATTAGATCTGTGTGGCAGCAGCAATATACAGTAAATAAACCAGTAAATCCACTGCTGTCTTGTCTCCTCTGAGGCTGGGACTCTAATGACTCGTTTCCACCGAGCGGTACAGGTCAGTACAGTACGGTACGATTCGGGACCGAACACTCTGATCCAGCTTGCGTTTCCACTGCCAACAGTATCCTTACTTGATAGGTGTGGTGTATGCCAGAAAATAGTGATCGACAATAAAGTGCGACAATAAGCACAGCTCTGCCTCTTTTATGTAAGTTTTAATGAACAATAAGAGTCATTATAAAAGTATAAGTACAAAGTATAAGAGGCTTATGTAAGAGGAAATAAAGACAAAAGCAAACAATTCAGTCAAACGTATGCAACAAAGTCAGCGCTGTACTACGGTAAAGTTCAAAATAAATATATAAAGTTAAACACAACTTTGTGCTCAGCCAAAACGATATGACCAGGAAGAAATAATAGATTCATGAGACCACGAATGCCTGTTAAATATACCCAAAACGAATTGTATCTCATGTTTAATCACTACAGAGACATCAGAGCCAGCGGCAAATGTCTGAAGGAGTAGCCGAGCTTAGGCTGCTCTCGGCGGATACATGAGCACTGAGTGCCCGCTGATCGCTTGGAGCTCCGAAATCACATAGCAAATATTCAAATATAGATGCTATCTTTATAAATAAACTGCATATTTGAGTTTTAAACAATTACATTCTCGTCTGAAAAACTCTTAAAACTACATTTCATGACACACTAACGGTAATATTTCGAAAATTAAGCGGGTTTTTGGGCAATGATATTTCACAAGTCCACAAGAACAGACAAGAACGCATATTAGTAAACGGCTATTGTCTGTGTGAAAATATAAAATTATAAAATACACTGTTATATTTTTTTTGTGTTTGCGCACTCTGATGTAAATAAACTCAAATGGACAGCAGAGCGGAACGAGTGAAGGAGAAGCTTTATCCCCTTGTATCACGCAAAAGTGACGATTCTAGTCAACCAATCAGCATTCTGCAGTGAGTTTAGCTCCACCATTTTTGGTACCCTTTGCTGTGCTGGGTACCCCAACGGAAGGGTACCAAAAAAGTGGTACGGTACAGTTCGCTGTTTTCAGAATTAGAATCGGAATGAGCTTTATTGGCCAAGTATGTTTACACATACGAGGAATTTGTTATAGTGACAGAAGCTCCACAGTGCAACAGAAAGACAGCTACAGGACAGGACACAGATAATAAAAGAATAATATGCAAATATACAAATAGGCAATGTACAAAATAGCAAAAACACAATATATAATATAGACAATTATGTATGTACAGTTATGATATGTGCAAATTTGAAATGAAAAAAATAAATAAATAAAAAATAAGTATGTGTGGTGAATAAATAATGTATAATAGTGTTGTGTGTTCCACGTTGTTTTAATGTCAAGTGTTCATGAGATGGATTGCCTGAGGGAAGAAATTGTTCCTGTGTCTGGTTGTTCTGGTGCTCAGAGCTCTGTAGCGTCAACCAGACGGTAACAGTTCAAAGAGGGAGTGTGCTGGATGTGAGAGGTCTAGAGTGATTTTGCCAGCCCTTTTACTCACTCTGGATAAGTACAGTTCTTGGATAGTGGGGAGGGTTGTACCAATGATTTGCTCAGCAGTCCGGACTACCCTCCGTAGTCTTCTGAGGTCAGATTTGGTAGCTGAGCTGAACCAGACAGTTATTGAAGTGCAAAGGACAGATTCAATGATGGCGGAGTAGACCTGTTTCAGCAGCTCCTGTGACAGGTTGAACTTCCTCAGCTGGCGAAGTAAGTACAGCCTCTGCTGGGCCTTTTTCACAATGGACTCAATGTGATTGTCCCACTTCAGGTCCTGGGAGATGGTGGTGCCCAGGAATCTGAATGACTCCACTGCAGTCACAGTGCTGTCCATGATGGTGAGTGGGGGTAGAGCAGGGGGGTTTCTCCTGAAGTCCATGATCTTCTCCACTGTTTTGAACATTAAGCTCCAGGTTGTTAAGACTGCACCAGACAGCCAGCTCCTTAACCTCCTGTCTATAAGCAGACTCGTCACCGTCCTGGATGAGGCCGATCAGTGTGGTGTCATTAGCCGCGTTTCCACTGTCGGGCCAAAAGCGGGCGTGCTAGTGCGTGCCAAGGCCAGTCGCGTTTCCACTGTCACTTCCGGGGCTTGATCGTGCCTCGTTGGTGCCAATGGCCCGGGTTTTGTGGCCCGACGAAAACCTTGGGCCAAAGCGGGCCAGCTGGGGCTAGAGGAGTGGTTATGAACAAAGGCGGAGTTTCTGCACGTCTGGAGAGCCGCGGATCATTTCATAAAGTAAACAGCTATAACACCAGCATTAAAGCTTTTAAAATAATTTTAGCTCAAAACTCACTTTCAGACAGCAGCGAGTGTTTTAAATAACTTCTGTTTGAGATCCGATGTGGATTATGATCACCATACAAGGCAGAAATATTAATAAGCGATGCAAAAGATGCACGCTAGCCATTAACATTACCATAGTAAACATGGTAAATATGGCCGCTTGAAGAAATCAGACGTCAGCTGATCATTCTCTATCACAATCATGTATTTATCTAGTAACATTTTATTTGTCATAAGTCTCGTCTCGAGACTTTAGCTCCACGTATGTCATAAAAATATAATGCTTTTTGTTCGGGAGCTCCCTTTGCTACTCGGGTCGTATTTTTGATGGAAAAAAATATAGAAATAATCATCTAAATGTGATGTAGGCTATACTGTGACTACAAATAAACAAACAGACTCGACTGAATAAGCAGGCTATGTGTCCTCTTTCTTCCAATTAGTTGTGACATAACGGTTCATACCGCTTTTTTTCGGACTAATTTTCAATCCAGATAAATTAATTCATTATGATCAATGTATCACTTATTATTGTAAAACATCGAAGCTTTTTAATCTTTAACAAAGCATGCAAACAAATGGCCGCTTTTATCATGTTCGTTTTGTGATTGTGCTACTTCCAGTGACTTTTTTCTTATTAGTTTCTGATAACTTCTCTTTGTTGTGGAAATGATGGGGTTGCATGACGTTGTTCCAGAGAGGCATGTTAAGGGCGGGTTTTAGTGAAGCGCTGCGGAGCTTCTGGCCCGACGGTGGAAACACATTGTGATTTTGGGCTTGGTGCTACAGGTCCAAGACTATTAGCCCCGCCTGGCCCGTTTAAAGCACTGGCTCGCACTGGCCCGACAGTGGAAAAGCGGCTATTGCAAACTTCAGGAGCTTGACAGAGGGGTCTTTAGAGGTGCAGTCGGTGGTGTAGAGGGAGAAAAGCAGTGGGGAGAGAACGCAGCCCTGAGGGGCACCAGTGCTGATGGTGCGGGTGCTGGATGAGAATTTTCCCAGCCTCACTAGCTGCTGCCTGTCTGTCAGGAAGCTGGTGATCCACTGACAGACGGAGGTGGGCACGGAGAGCTGAGTTAGTTTATTCTGAAGGGTGTCCGGGATGATGGTGTTAAAAGTGGAGCTGAAGTCTACAATCAGGATCCTCACATAAGTCCCTGGTCTGTCCAGATGCTGCAGGATGAAATGCAGTCCCATGTTGACTGCATCATCCACAGACCTGTTTGCTCTGTAGGCAAACTGCAGGGGGTCCAGTAAGGGTCCAGTGGAGGCCTTCAGATAAGCCAAAACCAGTCTTTCAAATGATTTCATGACCACAGACGTTAGAGTCACAGGTCTGTAGTCATTAAGTCCAGTAATTTTGGGTTTCTTTGGGACGGGGATGATGGTGGAGCGTTTGAAGCATGAGGGGACTTCACACAGCTCCGGTGATCTGTTGAAGATCTGTGTGAAGATGGGGGCCAGCTGGTCAGCACAGGTTTTCAGACAGGCTGGTGACACACCGTCTGGGCCTGGTGCCTTTCTTCTCTTGTTCTTTCTGAAGACCTGGCTCACGTCATCTTCACTGAACTGAATTGCAGGTGTGGGGGAGAGGGGGGTTGCTGGAGGTGTTGATGGTTGCGTGGAGAGGTGTTCAGGGCAGGTGTGGGGTGTTTTTTCAAACCTGCAGTAGAACTCATTCAGATCGTCTGCCAGTTGTTGATTCTCCAGAGTGCTGGGGGATGGTGTCTTGTAACTGATGATATCTTTCATCTCTTTCCACACTGAAGCAGAATCACTGGAAGAGAATTTGTTCCTTAGCTTGCCAGAATAATTCCTCTTTGCCACTCTGATCTCCTTTTCCAGTGTGTATTTGGCCTGTTTATTCAAGACTTTATCCCCCTTTCTGTAAGCATCTTCTTTGGCCTGACGGAGCTGTCTTAGTTTTGCAGTGAACCATGGTTTGTCATTGTTGTAAGTTAGATGAGTCTTGGTAGGAATGCACATATCCTCATAGAAAGTGATATAATATGTTACAGTCTCTGTGAGTCCGTCCAGATCGTTTGCAGCAGCTTCAAAAACAGTCCAATCAGTAAGGTCGAAACAGGCTTGTAAAACCTACTCTATTTCATTAGTCCATCTTTTAACAGTTCTTAATTCAGGTTTAGCAGATTTAAGTTTCTGCTTGTAGGTCAGTATAAGATGAACCACACAGTGATCAGAGAGCCCTAAAGCTGCCCGTGGGACAGAGTGATATGCATCCTTTATTGCTGTGTAACAATGATTCAATATATTACTGTCTCTGGTGGGACATGTGATGTGCTGTCTGTATTTTGGCAGTTCACGGGAGAGATTTGCTTTATTAAAGTCCCCGAGAAATGATTAAAACAGAGTCCGGGTGTTTTTTTTAGTTCTGTGTCTGTGATCTGATCAGCAAGTTTCTGTAAAGCGGAGCTCACGTGCGCTTGCGGAGGAATGTAAACACTCACGAGAATGAACGAACAAATCTCCCGCAGCGAATAGAATGGCTTGCAGTTAATGAAGAGCTCACGTTTCTAGATCAGAACAGCACATCTTCTTTAACACAGTTTCATCTGTAAACCACCTCTCATTGATGTAAAAGCACGTCCGCTGCCACATGATTTCCCAGTTAGTTCTGCATCGCGATCCGCTCTGATCAGCTGGAAGTTAGGCAGATGTAGCACGCTGTCCGGTATGGCGTCGTTCAGCCAGGTTTCTGTGAAACACAGAGCAGCAGAGTTTGAAAAATCCTTGTTTGTCCGGGAGAGCAGAAGGAGTTTGTCCGTTTTGTTGGGTAGAGAGCGGAGATTCGCTAGATGGATGCTAGGCAACGCCGTTCTAAATCCGCGCTTGTCTGAGCTTCACAAGCGCGCCGGCTCGCTTCCCCCGTCTGCGCGTTCTGAAGCGTTTGACCAGAGCTAAGGCTTCGCCAACTACAATGTCCAGCAAAACGTCCGAATAATCAAAAACCGGTAAAAGATTTTGTGGTGTGTTCTGCCGAATGTTCAGCAGGTCATCCCTGGTAAAACTGATCATGTTTGAGAAACAAAAAACAGGAAAAACAAACAAACACTGTAGCTGCCATCTGCGACACCATCTTAGATCTATATCATTCACAACTTCTTTGGTACCATTCACAACTTCTGACAATGGAAACGGACATAATTGCGTACCGGACCGTACTGAACCGAACCGTACCACTCGGTGGAAATGAGCCATAAATAGTGTTTTGTGCTCGTCAGCGCAGCCAAAGACAGAACAGTTAGCATGTTTTGCTCAGACTTTCGCCATGGCGTTAGAACTGGTACACTGTTGTCGCTTGCGAAATAAAAATGACGGTGCCGTTGGTGGAAACTTACAGATTAAGGGACGGTAATATTATAATGAGATCCCTTTGCAACGTCACAAGGGGAGCGAAATGAGACACGCTCGTTTTTTCAGACGCTTGCAGAAAAAGGCTTACCAAAACAAAGTTATGGGTTAATCTTTTTCATATTGTAAGACTAACCCCACCAAACACAACAGTGGCCAAAAGTGATGTGTGGAGGGTTTTTTAGTTATTTATTTATTTTTTTAAATGACCCCACAATTCACTTAAAGCATCAAAATACGAAGAGGGGGGGGTCCTACATTGACCACTGTTGCCATCTGCTTTCAATTGAAAGTAGCTAAAACTGGTCATTAAATGTTGCTAGATGACATCATAAAGGCGAGTTCACTGGTCTATATAAATATAAACATAGATCAGTGGGAGAATCTCAGAATATAGATATGGTTTGTCCAAGAAATGGATTTTGTTGCTATAGGCTTTTGAATAATGTCTCTAAAGGGATGAGGAAGTCACTAAGTCTAGTGACAAAATCACTAAACTGTCAACATTGGCACATTGACTACAACACAAGTTATTAATATTTAATCGGTCCTCTTGCATGTGTTCATAATTTCTTTGCATGACAGCATGGCCAAAAATTATGACCGGACAATTTGGCATGTTTCATTGCATTATTATCACAAATAAAATTCATACGGACCCTGATCTCTTCTGGAAGCTGGTTCCAACTGCGGGCGGCATAATAGCTAAAAGCGGACTCCCCTTGTAAAAGTGTTATAAGCCATGAACCAAACCAACCAGCTATGAGGAGAATCAGCATTCAACATTACAGACTTTGATTTGAAGCAAAACGGAATGTGAAAATTGAAAAAATCAAAGGTACAATAATTAGGGAAACAAACTACAATCCCATGAAGCATTACAAATGATAGAATCAAATTAAAAACAATGGAGAAAAATTAAACTATTTATTTAAAGTTGTTGATTATACCTCTTATAAATACAATATGTTAATACACATCATCTGCAGTGCTTCGTGGAAGTGGGTGGAGCTAAAGAGGCCAGGATGGATTCTAATAGGTGTGATTTTCTGCACAGCATCATGGGTAATGTAGTTTTCCAGCTGTTAAACAATTATTTTTAAAATAATATAAAATAACGCAAACAAATGGCTTCAACAAAAGCACATACCAATTTCCAGAGCCGACTGTTTGACTCTAAGGTGGTGAACAGGAGACGTATGATTTTTGCACATTTCAATTTGCTCCAATTGCAAGACAATAGTGTTTCCAAAAAAGGAAAAATTATTTGGAATTATTAAAATGATAAATTTACATTTAGTCATTTAGCAGATGAAATACATGAAAACTAGATTATGACAGTCACTCCCTTGTATTAGAAACCCCCTGCAGTTTTTTTTTTTTTTTTTTTGGTCATTCAATGCCAGGGTAATAGAACACAAAGTATAACATGATCTAAAATAATGAAAAGATAAAAACTTTGATTTACAATATTAATAACTGTGCAAACTAACATTAGCTTCTCTATTCTTTTTGTATTCTATCTATTTGTTTTCTTTTTATTTATTATACAATTAACAAAAAGCAAAAAAAAAAAAAGACCTCTAACACTAGCTTGCTCTATTCTTTTTCTATTCTATCTGTTTTCTTTTTATTTATTATATAAACCTTGCTACGTGTACTGCATTAAGCTAACTAGGGCTGCAACTAACGATTATTTTGATAATCGATTAGTTGGCCGATTTTTTTATTTATTTTTTTATTTTTTCCCCCCGAATAATCGATTAATCGGATTTATTTATTTTTTTTAAAAAAAGCTAAATATTCTTCTTCTTTTATTTTATTGACAAAAACACTTCCACATTCTGCCCAATGTCCTTCAAACAAACGTGCCAACTGAATGCTATGAAAACATACAGTGCTTAATTTATTAGACCACCTGTCATAATAAAGAGAAAACACAAATATTTTAGGAATCTGTCAAAGAATTGTTTAAATCTAAAAACGTTATTGTCATTTATTGGGCAAATAACAAACTGAAACAACTAAATTTTTATTCACATAAAAAAATAGCCTCCTGCCTTTCATAACAGCATGTATTCTTGCTGGCATTGTTTAGCTACTTTTTGACTGTAATTGGGTATCTGAAAAAATCTTTCATAATTCTTTCATAGATCTAGATCTTCATTCTTTCATAGATAACAGAAATAATTATATTATAGCATTAGAAATACCCCACTGTTACTAAAGAGATTATGCATATTGGAGGACTAACCAATACCGATAGCTAAAAAATGATTTTAGTAAACACCAATACTGTTAGTTTAGAGCAGCAGTGACACAAAGCTTACATTATTTGTTATAAACCTTAAATACATTTGTTTTTAATAAATTTGTTAAGCACTGTATATAGGCCTATAGTTTAAATCTCTTCATCAAAAATTAAGATAATAATAAAGATAATAAAGACGAATAAAAACACAAACTCCGTGTTAACCAACCTTTTGATCACAGTCACGTTTACTGTAATTTCTTTATCCTGTAAAAGGCGGCTATGAAGCATCTTATATTTATATTCAGACAACTATCCCTTTACAGTTCCTACTCTCATAAAATACGTGCACTACATGTTGACTTTTAAACCTTTATTTAATGTTCAACAACAGATATTTCAGCACAATTAATGTTTTTGCGCTGAATATTAATCCCTCTCTGACGCGCGTTCACGCGTCCGCCGTGCTCACGCTCACTCAGTACAGATTTAAACTTAACACAGACTGTCAGGACAGAACTTTATGCAAAAATGCTCGCGTGAATTTGTGACATTCACAGATAAGGATATGACCGTAAACTGAATGTTTTTGCGCTGAGGACGCACACGCATCTGTCAAAGCGCCTGACAGCGCCTTAACTTAAAATAAACAATTTTCATGTTTTGTGCAGCTTGGATCACGTACTTCTCCCGCAGCATCTCATTCTGTTTCCTCCACAATTTTAGATGCATTTTGGCCACAGAAATGCGTTATTCAGTGCTGAAACGTTAATTTGACGCGACCGGCTGAAGTTGGACGTGCACTGTGGGCAGACCCGACTAATCGATAATGAGAATCGTTGTCGGTGATTTTCATTATCGATAATAATCGATTTTATCGATTAGTTGTTGCAGCCCTAAAGCTAACTGAGACTTGTTATAGCACTTGCATATCATTGCTCTTTTGTTGATTTTGATTGCTTCTATTGTACTCATTTGTAAGTTGCTTTGGATAAATGCATCTGCTAAATGACTAAATGTAATGTAAATGTGTGTGAAAAGGGTCCATGTGAAAAGCATTTTTCATTATGCCCTTCAAAAACACAAGGACGCTAACAAAAAATGTGCCAATATGCATGTTTTTTGGACATGTACTATGATAATAAACTAAATAAACCATCTCTAAAGATTGGCGTTGCCACATTCATTGTTTTTCAACACTAATGATATGTCTTTCTGAACAGTATTAGCATATTTTAGCTGGAGTGCCTGGTTTCTATGGAAGCATATGTGTAGCAAAATTCATTTTGAAATGTAATATGCAAAATGGCAATGCAATATGTAAAATAGCAATGTATTTCTGTATTTAAATTTACATTTTCTCATACATATCTGCAACATTTAGTGCAAAATTAAAAATCAATTATATAATTTAAATTTGCCATTTTCTATACTAGTTTTAATATGCAAATTAAAAACATTTTAAAGCTTTATAAGTTGCAAACTGAAAATGAAAATGTGTTACCCAAATTGATTAGATATGTTTAACATGTCCAAGCAAAAACTGTAGCAAAATTATAATTTAAATGCTGTTTTTCCTAAATGCACTTAGACTTAGGGGTAGGACACTTGGGTTTACATTTTCATTGTGATACCGCGTGATAATTGTAGCAAAATGCAATGAGAGTTTCAAAATGCATTCTGAGCCAAAGGAGCAGCAAAAGGGTGATTGAAATGTCTTTTATTTTTCTTAAATGCATTGACACTTACACATATGACGTTTTCCATTTTCATTAAATAATGAAGGGCTCGAGCCCTCAAAGCCCCCCCACCCCCACTGTGTAAGGTGGCAAATAGGTAAATAAGTGTAGAATAGCACTGTCTGTTTGCTTATGTGCTTCAATCGGAGTGTAAACAGTGAGAGATGTTCAGGCAGGTGAAAAGCATTTGGTTAACGGTGAATATTGACCTATTGTGCGTCCTGTTGACGAGCCCCGCCTTGATGTGATGATTGACAGGTAGGGGGCGTGCTCGGCTCGGAATGCATTTTCAAATCCACAATAATTAAACTACATTCATCGCGGGGTATTTAATGAAAATGCAATTGAAACGTCATGTGTCAATGTATATTTGCATATTAAAACTAGTGTAGAAAATGGCAAATTTAAATTATATAATTGAATTTTCATTTTGAACTAAATGTTGCACATATGTATGGGAAAATGTAAATTTAAATACAGAAACACTTTGCCATTTTACATATTACATTTCAAATAGAATTTTGTCACACATATGCTTCCATAGGTTTCACTGATGTGCTGTTATTTCTCTACAGTATGATACTGTAATAGAGCAGTAATGAAAGAGTCACTGTGCAGGTGTGAGCTCACCTGTTGATCATCATCATCATCTCTAGAAGTCTGTCACGCGTTCAGACTTCGCTTTATCGACACAATGAAACGTTTCTCTCTCGTATGTTTCCTCCCTGATGATGATAATGACGGCCAGGCTGCTACAGGCTAATGCTAATGCTAATGCTAGTGAGAGAGATTACCAGAGATTATCAAAGTGTCTGCGGGATCGTACCTGCTCCGCACTCGCTTCACCAGAGTTACTCCAGGAGCCGCTCACGCATCACAGAGATCCCCGCGGGGTCAGTCGAGACGATATTTACACGACATTAGCAACATTTACTGACACACATCGCCATTTCCGTCCTGCACCGCGAGAACGGCCCGAGCGGAAACACGCGCAGCGACTTCGTTCCGCCCCCGGGAAACCTTTTTTATTTTTTTCTTCTTCTTAAAGAAGATACAAAATACCAAATAAACAACTGTAAGAAAACTCTTAATACAATTCAAAGAAGTCCAAATAGCAGCATAACAAAGAAAAAAAAACATAAATAAACAAAATAAACATAACAGGAAAAGTAAGAAAGGAAAAAATAAATAAATACAGAGAAAAACATACAATACAAGGGGCTTAATCATCAAAGAATACCCTCAAAAGATTACATAGTTTAAGGGCTTTCTTATGACGCATGAGCTTTAAAGAACTGAAGAAGATCGCCCCGAGAAACCTCTCTCAGTTATTTAAATTATCCATAATTGCTACCCACTTAAATACAAACTTGCTCAATTTAATAATAGTGTTCTTTTTGTCTTCAGTCTGAAGAAACAATCATAATTTATTTTGGAACTGTGCTTATTGTAAAGTATTCTGAGTTGACTTTTCCTATTTTGTTAAAACATATTTATATTCAAACTTTTGTATAACCAATTTTTTTTTTTTTGATACTCTTTGAATCTAGACCCTTCTCACTTTAAACTTATTATTAATTTGTTGCTATTTCTTGCCACATTTTACGTTCTTAAACGTAAATTTTCAAAGAAAACTCCTTCCTTTTTATTTTCAGGAATATTTGGATATGTCAACTTTTTAAGAAATTCTAATAATTCTATTGCACGTAAGGCTCTTTCACGGTGTGATTCTTATAAGCAAACGTAGTATGCCTTGGATTAATGTATGTAACCCTCATTGTCTTTTGTTCTTATTCTATTTTTGTATTTGTAATTATTTTTTTTTTTCTTTACTGCATAATAATAAAAAACAAACTTCTCTCAGTTGGAACAGAGATAGGAAAATCAAAATATTTATATACCGGCGATGGGGCGTTGTGTTAAGAAGGTAAAGGGAAGAACGTAGAAGACAATTAATACATTAATGAACAAAACAGATTCTCTCTATAAAACTCAGGTAATTTGTTTTTCAAGAAAAAAAGACTAAAATTAAATCTAAGGTATTGGAACGAGTTTTATAAATCTAGTTTCTGGATGTATGGAGTCTGAGGTCTAAAATAAAATTTGGATTACATGCTCAAAATATAGTAATTAAAATTCATCCAAAAATGAAAATGTTGTTTGAAACCTGTATGAGTTTCTTTATTCCGCTGAACATTAAAGATGATGTTTTGAAGAATGTGGGTTCACTTTCATAGTATTTTTATTCCCATTCTATGGGAGTCAATGGCTATTGTCAAATGAAGGAGAATAAATGATGACAAAATGTATATATATTTTTGGATGAACTATCCCTTTAATATACTCTGATCCTTGGCTGGGACTGATTTGGAGGGTAATCAGATCTCTATAAAGAGAATAGAGCTATAATAAGATCTACAATAGACTGCATTAGTTCAGCAACAGCATCACTAAAAAAAGGTTGAAAATACACAAGGCTTTTAGGATGAGGTGGTGCTTTTAGATTGTCACCGGTGGAAATGAAGAGAAATATCTTTGGAAATCAGGGGAGTATCAACAAAAGCACACCAGAACAACGAATGTTCTTGAGAGAACTACTAGTTTGTGATGGAGTGTGAACAATGAGGCACAAAGAAAGGGAATTTCTCATTTTGAAATTGGTCTGATAGCTAGTGTCAATATCAGCTTTAGCTCCATGATTATTCCTGATGCAGTAAGTCAGTCTGCATTTGCTGGGAAAAATAAATGATCCTCAGAATGTTTCGGTCTAATACAGTATGTACTGATGGCTATTCCTCAATAGGTAAAAGAACTTCGAAATGTTTATTCAGCAGAACAGATTTCATTCCTTTAGTGAGTGGAAGAGCTTCATCTGCTAAATGTGGTTATTTGCTCAGATTTTTTGTCTAGGCTTACAAACTTAGGAAATCTGACTCAGAAACCCTTCAGACCTTGTTTAACAAGCATTAAAGGCTTCTTTTTGGCTCGTGTAGAGGATAAGAGAAATGAAGTAGTGAGATTGCAAATAAGGCTTTAAGGTACTCAAGAATACATTTTAAAGCAGAAATGAAGGGGTAAATGAAAAAGCAGACACAAGAAAGGAAGGGAAGACATAGTTTGAGGCAAATGAAGAGACGATGCGATAATTTTTAGCCTTCGTATAGGACACGCAGCTTTGAATCAGACTTTAGAAAATGCTAATGCACAATACAGGATTGTGCAGCAAGTGTTTTACTAGAAACTGTTGAACACGTTCTTCTAAATGTGAAAGTTATAATAAAATCTCAGCTCACAGATAAGGTTAAGGCCATATCTGTAGGAATAAAGAGGTTACCTTTACACAAGTGTAAGTGACCACAGCTTTATTAGATTAAAGAAATCAAGTTTGATTAAGATTTTTTCCTTCTACATCAGCGCTTCATACTCCATCCCAGGAGGTGGCAGAAATGCACCAAAGCTGGTTTGCAAACCATCATTAAATTTAATAGAAGAAGACATTTCTCTGAGTCCAGCAGACAATGCCAAGGCAGAGACTCCATGGTCAAAATGCTGAAATCCTGTGATGATCCCTTCAATGCAGCACTTTCAACAGCTAATATAACGTCTACCAATACTGGACATTTAATGCATTATATTTAGATGCTGCAAGAGTTAAACCAACCTGATCTGTGTGTGTTTGCTAAATTGATGGTTTTCAGTGATAATGCAGGAATATGTAGATATAATGCAGGAGAGCTGCACACCTGCTGCGTGAATAAAGAAAGTCCCTGTATGAGTTTGTTTCTTCTGTGGAACATTAAAAAAGACATTTTGAGAATGGAGGTCAATGGTAAATCCATGTCTTTTATGTTCCTGCAAATAAACGAGAGTTCATGCAAGTTTGAAATAATTCATTTTTGAAGCACTAATTTGAAGCATTTAAGCATAATTCAATAGAGCTTTTTTCCAGTCAGTTGTGTTCTAAATTTTGTCCAGTTGTGTTTACATTAAATATAAATAAATGTCTGTGTGTTTGTGTGTGTGTGAAATATTTCAGATCATATTAATTAATAAAATAAAGGGAAGAACATTTTGATTTTTGTATGGTTAAACCTACACAACAGAAATTATGACATTAAAATATAAAATGATAATAATTCGGTCATAATTAAAAAAAAATTAATCTTGTTATTTTTTTTCTTGTAATTAATTAAGGAGCAAAATAATAAAAAATAATATGTGGAAGCTTGTATCAGTTTGACAGGCAGATAGCATTCATTACTCATTTCACTCCCACTTCAATACAACAGAACAATACAGAGCTGTTTCTCTTCAAAGGTCCCAAACAATATCAAACTAATAATACGGTCCTTAAAAAAAACAGTTCAAAAGGAAGCTACTTGATGAGCCTGCTTTTGTCATCCACATTACTGGCTGTTTATAGATTAAAAGAAAATCATTATAATGATTATCATTTTAATAAGATTAATGATAAAGCTGTAAATGATAACCTGAGTTGAAATGAAGAGATTTAGTGCCCTTTCATAACACTGTCCATCTCTCTCGTGTCAAAGGGCCTTTGATCGGATGATTGTGACTGTATTAGTGTCATGTGTGCTGTGCTTTTGGCTGTTTTTTCAAGGTTATGAGTCATTTATTGTTCTGTTTCAGTCATGTGTGTTTTTCTGCTCATTCTCCATATTTATGACAATCGGCTGGGGAGAGTGTTGTGGTGAATATAAAAACACATGAACAATGATACGGAGAAAACTTTGATCTTTGGATTTGATCTATTCTAGATGTCAACCTTACCACATTTAACATTCATGGACTTACACATCTACTCCATCATGTTGACAGAGGTATTTCTGATTATTGTTTTTGTGTTTCACCAGCATTACTTTGCCCCACTGATGGTCATTTGGCTAATAATGATATGTGCTTAAAGTTTAAAAAAGTTTAAAATTTTCCTGTATAGGGTCTGGTGTTGTTGCCTAAGTTAATTTTGCATAACTATAGAATATATGTATATAAGTTTTATATATAAGTTGTATAATATAGCATAACTATAGAATATATGTATATAAGTTGTATATATAAGTTGTATAATATAAGTATATATATATATATATGTGTGTGTGTGTGTGTGTGTGTGTGTGTGTGTGTGTGTGTGTGTGTTTTTCAAGAGTCACTCTATTTGGTGCTTATCAAATATATCATATAAATACTCATTGCACATACTGTATTTTCTAAAATGCTCACCATCATTAATGCTTCTTTTTTGACAGATAAAGTAATTTTCAGAAAATCAAATGCACTGGAGGCTGATATCTGATTCAATGCAATATCCATGCGTGGAAGAAAATAAGATATACCGCTAAAAAAATTTTAAGGAAATGTCTGTAATCAATGATTTAGATTGTTCTAGTTAAACATGTCAGGTGAAAAAATGTTTACACTTTCTTAAAAACAAAGCTTCCTTATTGGTATCCATAGTTCCACGAAGCACCTTTAACATCCATGGAACCATTTCATTGGACAAAAGGTTTGTTATAGTGGAAATGTTTCTTCAGATTATTAAAATATTCCTCTCGCTAAGAATAAAATGGTTATTTTAAGGTTGTTTTATGCTTATTTAGCCTTTCTGGTGGCTCAGGGTTCATGTGACCTGATTCATTCAAATGCATTGTGTATAAATGTTAAAAGTCCAATTTACATAAACTTTGGTTCAAATGAAACCAACGCAGAGCTCAGCATATTGTGGTATATTCAGTGTTGGGATGTAACTAGTTACATGTAACAGAATTACACAATTTAATTACAAAATAAATGTAATTGTAATCAGTTACAGTTACTTAGAAAAATGTGTAATTAAATTACAGTTACTTAAGAAAATGTTGACGATTACAAAGGGGGTTACATCTGATTTTTTTTAAATTTTATTTTGTTTTTCACATACACCCATACACATACAGATTTGACTGATTTCTTTCATGAACTGCAGTGACTGCTCTTGAAATATGAGACGCCAGTGTTTCAGGAGTTTAGGACACTTTCTTATTCGATAACTGTTTTATTTCCTATTTGAGTTTATGTATATGCTTTAACAGTGTTTTTCCAAAGCATTGTTAGATGCCAGTGTTTCCAGTCATAACTGTGCGAAGATTTGATTTCAAAACAGTATCATAGCTACTAAACAATTTCTTATGGTTTTAAATCTGTATTTAACCTCAGAACGATCTCAAAGTAGTATTTTGCGGTGATGCAAAAGCGTCGTGCCTAATAACGCCCCTTAGCTGTTATAAATTCACTGTAAACCACGGCTTCTAGGGGCTTGTTGCTTTATAATCTTATCTCAGTTGATGAAGGATTCTGAAAGTCTGCCTGTAATCTGTGTTGAGCGTAAGGTTACCTCTGCCTGCTTTACATGTTTGAAAATGATCAACAGTAAAACATTAGATATTTAGAAAAGTAATCAAATGCAATCAGTTACATTACTTTAATAAAGTAATCGAAATGGTTACACTACTTAGCCTGTTACATTTTAAATAGGGTAACTTGTAATACATTTCCAAAGTAACCTGGATGTTCAAAAAGATGCATTTCGATGATGATGCATTCAGGAGGCAAAATCAAAAGCAGATGTCTTTTGAAAGATGATTAATCCTCCAAAAATGAAACAATGAAACAGCAAGTGTGGTAAAAGCTGCATTGATTGCATTACAACGTGTGCTTCAGCTGAGCTGCAGTCTGGCGCACTGACCCTCTCTGAGCTGCAGGAACCCAATGGCAACCCAATAAATGCTGAGGAGGTCTGACACGTCTTTGCTAGGGGAAATCATTCGGACGGCGACGTCGCAAAGATGGTGCGTGAGCTTCATGGCAGTCTGCGGAGAGAAGGGTACTTCGCAGGACTGCTTCTGCTCGCGGCGGCGGGGTTTGGGCTCCTGATGCATGAAGGCACGGCTTTGCCTGTCTGGAGACTTGAGGTATGCTGTTAGATTTTCATCAGGACGATCATTTCAGAAGCCTCTTTTTCCTTGCATAGCTCTAGACACGCGGCTCAAAGGCGTCATGCATTGAAACCCTCGAGTTATAGAACTACAAACCTTAAGCGGTCCTCCGAAAAAAAGCGCAACGGAACGCAACGCAGGGACGCGCGACGTCTGTGCGGTGTTGCCAACTCATTTTCAGGGGAAGTTGCTAAAGGAAGGTTGATTTGTTGCTAAAAGTTGCTAAATGACGTTGTGACGTCACTGTGCGATGACATCATTATGTAATCACGATGCAAAATTTTGTCACTGCATCAAATCTCAGCAAAAAATATTATTTTAGGGTCTCTTAACTAGTTGCTTATTAGCATGCATATTACTATAATATTAGCTATTTATTAGTACTAATTAAGCACATATGAATGCCTTATTCTACATCCCCAATACCTAAACTTAACAACTACCTTACTAACTATTAACAAGCAGCAAATTAGGAATTTATTGAGGGAAAAGTCGTAGTTAATAGTGAATAAGTGTTCCCTATTGTAAAGTGTTACCTAAATATTTTAATTAATTTAGATTTGTTCGTAATATAATATTAAAATTTAAATAACTGTAGTTTTAAATGCAACATTGAATTATTGAACACTTATACGGTTCTGAACGATTAGTTTTGTATTATTATTAGCTAGTAAACTAAAACTACACATTCTGAACAATTATAGTTTTAAGCAGTGTATTAGTAATTAGTATGCTACACTCTAAGAAAAGTCTGTAAAGATAGGGCACAATCTACTATAACGCATGTTAATAGGAAGGAAACTTCCTTATTGATTTTTATTTTTTATTTATTTATTTATTTATTTTACCTGCATTTTAAATTACGCATAGTATTTTGTGTTTTCGGGTTACAGGGTTACAACAGATAATGGATGATGGATAACGGATAATGTCCTGGTAAATTACCAGCTTTTCCAATTTGTTTTTTTTTTTTTTTTTTTAAGATATTTTTCTTACAGTGTAGGCTACTAACTTATCAACCGTCGCAGATACAAGCTACTCGATGTATCATACAATTATTCAATTATTATTAATATTATTAAAATGAACAATTGCAAATAGCAGCTAACTTATTTCACCTGATGTGTGTACTGATAGGCATCTTTGGTTTCCTCTTTTTGTGTAATTTAGATGGAAAATGTTTGCCTTTTTATCGTTTGTGTCACAATATTTGTGCCAAATAAATGTTAAAAATAGCTAAATTTGTTGCTAGGTGCTTTTATAAGAAAAAGTTGCAAGGGTAGTTTGAAAAGTTGCTAAATTTATCAACAAAATTGCTAAGTTGGCAACACTGCGTCTGTCTGACAGCAGTAATGGCATTCTTCTGCATTTTCATTCGTATGTGTATGCGTTTTGTGCTGCGGTTTCTTTTCTTTGTGTGTGTTTCTCTTCTACTTTTACATCCTGAAACTTTCGAGCATGTGCTTCTGGCAATTCCAAACAATGCATTTTGGTGTTTTGTGGCTTTTAGGCTTCTTCACTTTGACTGATCCATACTAGTGTAGCCCTTAGAAAAACAAAAAACACTTACACAATATTTAAAATGTACTGTTGTTCTCCTTTCTCTTCCAAGAAACAGAACAACTCATTTTCCACTCACAGGCTTCTCCAGAGTTTTGTCCTATAAAACTCTCTCTAGATTGAGTGCATGCACTCCCCCTAATAGGCTACCACCTGCGAGGGGGTCTGTATTGCCTGGAGAGAGCTTCCCTTTCATCACTAGGCAGGGTGCTTGGAGGCACATGTAGTCCTGGAAGTTTGGGCACTCCCAAATCATGAGCCGTAAACACAATGTGAATTGTAACATGAAAGAAAAACTACACTAAATGCATGTTATAGATCTTACTGTGAACAATTCATCTGTGCATGTTTCATTTTTTTTTTTTTTTTTTTTTTTTTAATGTTTTGACTTCAAAATGTTTAATCAACATATCTTAACTGGATGTTTAACTGACTACAACATCTCTCTGGTGACGTTTGCAGGACTTCTGCATTCATTTAGTGCACTTAATAGATGAGGATGAGTTTGCTTCATCATCAAAATGTATTTGGAGAAATTTAGCATCACTTGCTCACCAGCTGATTATCTGCAGTGAACGGGTGCCATCAGAATGAGAGTAAATTAATGTCTTGTGAAGCAAAAAGCTGCGTTTGTAAGAAACAAATCCATCAGTAGGTTTTTAACTTCAAACCGTTGCTTCTGCCTAAAATACATAGAGTCCATAATCCATAATAACACTTCCTCCAGTGAAAAAGTGTTCTGGTCTGAATCAGGAGAGAAATCTGCACAGATCAAGCAGTGTTTACAAGACAAAACAGCTCTAAAATATGTGGCTGGATTTTGATGTGAGAGACGACAGGAGATGCACTTTTTCACTGGAGGAAGAGTTATTATGGATTATGGACTCATATTTGAGTTAAAAACGTCTTAATGATGGATTTGTTTCAGCTTTTGTCTTCTCCAGATGTTAACTGATGGACTGGAGTGCTGTGGATTACATGTGGATTATTGTGATGTTTTTATCAGCTGTTTGGACTCTCAATCTGACGGCACCCATTCACTGCAGAGCATCCATTGCTGAGACACTGATGCAGTGATACATTTCTCCAAACCTGACAAAGAAACAAACTCATCCTAATCTTGGATGGCCTGAGGGTGTTCAAATTTTCAGCAAAGTTTTATTTTTGGGTGAACTGTTCCTTTAAATCTCACTTTTGAATGCCACACCCCCATCTCAACATCCAATCAACAACTGATGCATAGAACAAAGTACCCACCTATTTTTCTTTTTAAATAATCACTGGGATGTACTGTAAGTCACTATACCAAAAAAAAAAAAAAAAAAAAGATCTTTCACTACTTTTATTTCATTGTGACTTTTCAAATGAAATTTTAGTGCTTGATATACTGTTTTCAAAAAAATGGGAATGGGAATTGCCTACACATCTACATTTGAATGGATGTCAAAGGAGACGGCAGCTGTTAACTAACTAACTAACCTAAAACCAATCATGGTTTACAGCTGTGACCTAAATAAAGGTTACTGGCTACTTATTAATAAAAGATAACAAATCCTTCTAAATGTTCTGTCCTGTCAAACTTTTTGTCAACACCGGACAGTGCTCTTCAAGTGACTTCATTAAGTCTAAATAGCCCAGATACAATCCAAGATAGATCTCACTGTCCTTTCAAGATGCAGTATTGTCACTTCTTGTTATTATGTGCATTACTGAATGTAGATGGAAGGTACAGTACCATACTATGCTCCATCTGTAGTAGTTATATAATCAGTCTTTTGTCCATCCTTGGGGACACGGCTGAAATATGTGTATTGGCAAGGATAGTATGACTTTACTTGTGTCGAGACAGTTTACCCATTAGTGTGTTACTGACCCCTCGACTGTCTCTAGGATTTTAACCCTTTCATTACTTGTTGTCCAAGGCTTCTCAGTCTGACTGTTTTATGGAAGTGTTGACGGATTGGGAAATTTAGCTATTTGCTTTGGCATATTACCACACTGTCTCAGTAACGTATCCAGTCCACATCTCAGACTTTTCTATTTCACAGAAGACTTTTCTGGATCTAGCAGTGTTACATAATTTACAGTCAGCATTGGCAGCTCATGACTGCGCGTTAAATCTACTCATGGCCAACAGTTGAGAAAGCTGTCAGACGCAGTGAAAGAATAGATAAGAGTAGCTCTTTTGACTTGTATGAACAATATGAACATCCGTTTTGGAAAGTGTCTGATCATTCGGTCATCACAAAAGTAGCTGGGAAGATAGTTTGTCTTTGTCGTGGAAGGAACATCGATAAGGCTCTGAAGTATCGCATTTTGGATTAGGAAAGGCTTTAACAATTAATTACAGCATTAAATAATGCTTTGCAGGTTGGGCTTGTCTGCAGCACGTCGCTCGGTTGTGTATTATGTTACGTGTTTGTTCGAACAGATCACTTGATTGATTGTTTGTGCTGAGGTCAGCCACTGTCAAACATGGTTCCTTGTCCATTAAAAGCACCTTGAACCGTGATTCTTGTGAGCGGCTGTATCCTGGAAGGAGCTGGAGACTGAATATAGGCCACAGTGTCTTGTCAAAGTGCAAACAAAGAAAAGAGTCTTCGAGAGTACCAAACATATGAAGAGGAAAGCAGCCAAACCTCAAGACACTTGAATCAACCTGCTTCCTACAGATTTATCCATTTTCTGTTCCTGAATCTAACATCATGACATGGTTATGATTAGTTGTATAGGCCTATATCCTGATATCCTGCATGTGGAGAAAATGACCTGCAATTCTAAGAAAGTACAATGATCAGAGACTCTTTCCAGGTCATTACCCAGGAAAAGGCTGCTTGGCGGCATTATCCCTGTATTCAGTGTATGCTAAATTACCTTTAATCCGCTTTCTTCACATTCATCCTCATCTGGTTTACTTGCTACTTACTGCTTCAAACAGAAAGTCCTTGAATATGATTCAAAGATTTGATGTCATGTATTTTGCAGAGTTATCCGTATCCATCCTCTGATCCCACACCTGAGAACTGTCCTCAGGGTAATGTGGATCTTTTAAAAGTAATGCATTACAACAATGCATTACTCCATAAAAAAAGTAACTAACTACGTTACATAGTTACTTTTTATGGCAAGTAATGCATTATGTTACTTTTGCGTTACTTTTTGTCACCTGGGCTGGTCTTGCTTTTTATGTTTTAAAAACAAAAAAAAAGAAGAAAAAAGTTATGTTTTTGGCAACTCTAAAGGCCCTTTCACACCAACAGTGAGATGAATAAACCTTAGGCTGAAGGAAGTGCCTCTGTCTTTGCACTTACTCCCAGTTTCTCTCAACACAGAGACAGGAGAGCTGTCAGTGAATAAATGGGAAAACAAAGTAACTGGCATTACTTATTTGAAAAAGCAACTCTGATATTTTGCTGTAAATCTAAAAGCAATGCGTTACTTTACTTGTTACTTTAAAAAAAGTAATCTGATTATGTAACTTGTGTTACTTGTAATGTGTTACCCCCAACACTGATCATTAGAGACCAGTTTTATGAAAAATGTTGGTCAGTAGTCAAACATTTAACAAGTCTCTGCTCTCTTTGCCACCACAGACCGATTCTCTATAGCATTATTCTACACAAACCATTAAGTTCACAGTGTACTAGACTTTAAATGCCAATCTTTGCCTTACTTCAAGGTGTTATCACCAGTCGAACAGAGAAGTTGAAAGGCTAAATGAGGAAATTAGCAGATTCTTGCAATCATACATATTATATGGACTGAAGGTTTAACAGCAGACCAGGGCCCGTATTCATGAAAAATGTTAGTGCTAAGAGTTGCTCCTAGAAACAAAATTCTATGAAAATTCTTAGAAATGTGGGTGTTTCCTCTTAAAATTAAAGAAAAGATCCTAGTAAAGTAGTAAAGAAAAAAGTAATTCAGAAAGCATCTTAACCCTTAAAAGAGGTCTTAAGGTCCAAAATTGTTAGGAGTACGGACAAGGACTTTTAAGAGGCTTAAGAGTTTCTTTAGCAGTGGAGAAAATGGACAAAACTTGAAGAAGGAGAAGAAATGTGTTGCACACAATGCATGACAGTGAGTTAATAAGACGCTACACATGGTGCAGGGATCATGTTTGTGACCGATCTTATTAGAGAAACGCTAACATCTCCGACACGGCAGAAATGCCATAGCGCCAGAAATGGAAGTAATCACTACATTAACTATATTAACATATTTGGCAACTGAAAAAATGCAACTGTGCAGCAGTGATGATTTGGGTCTGTCACAACCTTCTATAAGCAAAGTGATCACACAAACAATTACAGCACTTTCAGAACCTTATTGTGTCGCTGCTCATTCCCTACAAAATATGTTAAGTATGACAGCATGGTAAATAAAAAAATAAAGAATATATATAGAGTACATAGGGCCTATATAGTGTGTGTGTGTGTGTGAGAGAGAGAGTGTGTGAGTGAGTGTGAAAGAGTACGGTAAAACAGAAAAAAATTACGCCTGTAATTTCAAAGTGAAGGCTTAATAGGCCCTACTCTTAAAAGCGCCCTTTTATTTCCTTCTTGGACAACCAACCAATCACAGTCTTCAAAAGACTGTGTCATAGCTAGCAATGGGGTCAGCCCCGCCTCCTCACTAAGATAAAAGTTTTTGTCTTTTCCTCGCTCAGAGTTGCTCTCAGATTGGTCCTGAATCACTTTGAAGCTAAGACACCTAGTTAGAGCTCTCTGAGAGGATTCTTAGACTCTTTAAGAATACGGGCCCAGAGCTCTGTGGAAATGCACCTGCTGGCTTATCTCTGATCCTGTGGCTGCTTGGGACTAAACCTCCACCTTCTTTTGTCTCGGAAACCCACTTAAGTTCCAGCTGCGAGTGACTGGAATGCACACAGCAAACAGTCCTGGGAGGCTCCATGTGCCAGCTGCAGAAAGCTGCATGAATTCCAGTTGACACTGACATTGGCAAACAACACCAAACCTCAGAGTTGGGCAAATAATGTGGCTCCAAATCATGTCTTGCTAAAAACGTATTTGATATATTTAGTGATGGCTTTAAAATGGAATTCTAAGAATTTGCACTTGTTGCTCTTGAAGACTCTGTTCATCATCTGCTCTCTAAGAGAAGGACATACAGTTTATGAAGGCTTGTATTATTATTACAATAGTACTGAGCAGTAATACTCATGTATTCTGGATAAGTCACCCATGTATTAGCTTCACATGTTTCTTGAAATGCACTCATGTCCCATTGTGTTTCTTCTTGGTTCATGGGGTTTTGGGGATCTCTGAATAAATCTTTAGACAGTCCTGCAAGTATCTGCTTTGGCGTGTAGTTGCACCAACCTGCAAAGAGACCCTACTCAAGTCTCAAACTCCTTTACATCACGAGTTCAACGGTAGCTGAACACATATTGTATGATTAAACTAGGCGGCAAGCTGATCGCCCCAAAACACTGTCATTTGTAAGTTCCACTCCATCAATGTATCTTGGACCTAAAATACGTTTTTCCATTTTCAATTATTTTCCACTGGAAAAGAATGGAAGTCTTGCTTGCCAAGAGTGCAGCTTAAAAAACCACGTCTGCTTGTAAATGCATGTGATATAAAGGCAGGCCTAAGAGTCTGTTCTGAAAGCGAATGAGTTCAGGAATGTCCCCTCTGCCCTGTCGGACTGAAATATCTCCATCTCCTCTAGTTATAACTATCTTAACTTTACTGCTCCTATCAGCGTTTGCAAGTGGCGTCTGCTAGCTTTTTACCTTTTAAAACACTCAGACTCAGGCACTCTATCAACACTTGACCCTCTTCCAGAAGATTGAGATAAAAGTCAGCAAAGAACTTTACAGCACGTATAGAAAATCCTCTGTGTTAGTCCATGCAGTCATCCGGTTTGGAAGACTGTATGCTCTGTGTGAAGCAAAAAGGAGCCAAGCTTTATGCAAACACTGTCGATTTCTAACCCAGAGACTCCTTGGCTCTCTGCTGTGTTTGTGTATGTGTCTGTGAATGTCTGCTTAATGTGTCTGTTTCAGACACTAGTTTAAGGTCAGATTACCAGCAAAGTGAAAAAATTTGGACAGCTTTATGAAACTCAGAGAGTGCTCTCAACATCAGCGTCTGAGTTCAAATTCAGGCCAAATACCTTCTGGGATTACAATATAAAATGGGGTGATTTTTTATGGCTAGTAAAAGACGTTTTAATTTTTTTCCCTTTTTTTCCCCATAGCCTTACATCTTCCTGCCAATTCATTACAGTGCACATTCTTATGAAATCAAAACTATTAGCATTGAGACCTTCATATAGTTGACCCTCCTTTAGTGGACATACACTTACAGTCTCATTTGCTGCTAAACTGACTAAAAATCTTGATCTTGCATGCATCATTTCTTTTTTTAAATACAACCTCTCTAGGATTAATTTGACCCCTTCCACTAAATTACAGCGTAATTACTACCTGTCACCACCTAGCAGTAGAAACATAGTCTTTAGTTAAGTTAGCACTTGTACTTTATTTTTCTCAACAGCCGTTTGCAAAGAAATTGGTTGGAATTTATTGTTGAGAATGAAATTTACCCATGAAAGTGCTTTCATCCATGGTTTTAAAAAAAGATCATTTGATATGTCCCACCGAACCTTCCTGTGAATCACGTCAACAATGTCATGGAAACAATGTCATTGGCTCTTTAAATTTATATTAATGTTTATTTGTTGTTGATTTTCTAGAATGACCACTCATGTAGTTGAGTACTTCAGCAAGTTGATAGCATGTGTTTGCTGTGAATGTGTGGGCTGTGGTTACACACTCTGACCAAAAATGTAGTTTTCAACTCAGTAATACCGCAGAGGTCAAATTCTTTCACAAGAAAAATCACACAGATAATAAACTTCCAGAAAAAAAAAGTTATGTATGGTTAGAGCAAATCTGAATCTGAAAGTTTATTTACACATCAGATAATACTGTTTTGTGTGTTTCAACTGTAGTATTACATGATATAGAACATGATGTGTAAATCTCTTAAAAGCCTCTTAAGAGTCTTTCTGGCTGGAGTCGAGAATCTTCTTTGATTTACTATAATAAAGCTGTGATTCTATTCTACCTTATCATCACTATCAGCAAGAGCCACGGCACTCACAGTCTGACAGCATCTGATTTTAACTTTTTTTTTTTTTTTTTAAATAGACAAACTTACTTAATTGAAAGGTCATGCTGTTGTGTTTTGGTGATTAAACCAAATGTTCTTATTATATATGACAATTATCTTGTATTTTGAAATGAGTATGAAAGGAAATGTGAAAACACAATAGCAGGTTTTGAATGTGTAATAAGTGTGATTAGTTTGGAGTTTTAGACTAAGAATTTGTAATATTTACCCCTTGTACAAAATAGTTCATTAGTGAATTAATGTGCTACTGTAATTGAATGTACAGTGTTCCGGAAATGTTGGGACGTTTTTTAAATTTGAATAAAATGAAAACTAAAAGATTTTCAACTCACATGAGCCAATATTTTATTCACAATAGAACATAGAGAACATAACAAATGTTTAAATGGAGAAATTTTACACTTTTATCCACTAAATGAGCTCATTTCAAATTTGATGCCTGCTACAGGTCTCAAAAAAGTTGGCACGGGGCAACAAAGGGATGAAAAAGCAAGAGATTTTGAAAAGATTCAGCTGAGAGAACATGTAGTAACTAATTAAGTTAATTGACATCAGGTCCATAACAAAAAGTTTGTGGAATACTTTAAAAACAACGTTCCTCAACGTCAGATTGCAAAGGCTTTGCAAATCTCATCATCTACAGTGCATAACATCAAAAGTTTAAGAGAAACTGGAGAAATCTCTGTGCGTAAGGGACAAGGCCGAAGACCTTTATTGGATGCCCGTGGTCTTCGGGCCCTCAGACAACACTGCATCACTCATCGGCATGATTCTCTCATTGACATTACTAAATGGGCCCAGGAATACTTCCAGAAACCACTGTCGGTAAACACGATCCACCGTACCATCTGCAGATGCCAATTAAAGCTCTATCATGCAAAAAGGAAGCCATATGTGAACATGGTCCAGAAGCGCCATCGTGTCCTGTGGCCCAAGGCTCATGTAAAATGGACTGTTTCAAAGTGGAAGAGTGTTTTATGGTCAGACGAGTCCAAATTTGACATTCTTGTTGGAAATCACAGACACCATGTCCTCCGGACTAAAGAGGAGGGAGACCTTCCAGCGTGTTATCAGCGTTCAGTTCAAAAGCCAGCATCTCTGATGGTACGGGGGTGCATAAGTGCATACGGTATGGGCAGCTTGCATGTTTTGGAAGGCACTATGAATGCTGAAAGGTATATAAGGGTTTTAGAGTAACATATGCTCCCCTCCAGATGACGTGTATTTCAGCAGGACAATGCAAAACCACATACTGCAGCAATTACAACAGCATGGCTTCGTAGTAGAAGAGTCCGGGTATTGAATTGGCCTGCCTGCAGTCCAGATCTTTCACCTATAGAGAACATTTGGCGCATCATTAAACGAAAAATACATCAAAGATGACCACAAACTCTTCAGCAGCTGGAAACCTATATCAGGCAAGAATGGGACCAAATTCCAACATCAAAACTCCAGAAACTCATAACCTCGGTGCCCAGACGTCTTCAAACTGTTTTGAAAAGAAGAGGAGATACTACAGCATGGTAAACATGCCCCCGTCCCAACTAGTTTGAGACCTGTAGCAGGCATCAAATTTGAAATTAGCTCATTTTGTGCATAAAATTGTAAAATTTCTCAATTTAAACATTGGTTATGTTATTGTGAATAAAATATTGGCTCATGTGATTTGAAATTCTTTTAGTTTTCATTTTATTCAAATTTAAAAAATGTCCCAACATTTCCGGAATTCGGGTTGTAAATGTACTGCAGTGCTTTGCATGCACTGTTCTGTAAAGAGCATGAAATAATTGTCTTACATCAGACAGTGGAGCAGTCTGGCTGAAAGATGAGAAGAGCAGTCCAACAAGTCCGACTTAATAACTGAACTGAACTTTCTCATTTTACTCCTGACTAATCAATACAAGATGTGTTCCTGGCTCAACAAGCCATGTATTAGAGCAGATTACACTTAAAAGCACCTCACAAGTGGACTTATCGCTCTTGTAGGAGCGAGCGTGGCACAGACCTTCATGGAAAATCCTGCTCACAGATCAATCTAATCTAATCTGAGATTTTTTTGTCCAAGGAAGAAGCTTTCATGTCTGGTGTTTTAATCATTGGAATTCATAAAGACGCCCGCTCCCATGTGCTTCAACTTTCCAGAAACAAACGCTACACGCTCACTCCAGAGAAACTGAAGTGGGACAAATTCAAGCTGACTTACAAGTAAGAATCCTTTTATGTTTTTGTGCATTCGTCTGATATCACATCCCTCTGTCTGAAACCTGTGAAGTCCCGCACGGCTTCTGCTTTGTTGATATTTCATAACCTATTTACATTTTTTCCATGTTTACCCATGTTTGGAAGCTCTAGGATTTCAAAAGTGTGTATCCAAAGGACGAGTACAGAATTTGTTTCCCTCTGGTCATAAAGTATATTTATGCCATAAATTTTTCATTGGGGTCTTGCATATACTGGTCTGTTAAAGTTTGATCTGGTATAAAACTTCTTTTAGAAATTCTTTGGTGTTTCAAGGCAGGAAGTAAGTCATACAAGTTTGGAACAACATGAGTAGATGATGGCAGAATCATTTATCCTTAGTGAATAAATGTACATTTTTTTTGTTTACTTGTCCACATTTTAATGGGCACTTTGTGTGTTCATGCAGACTGCTGTCATTTCCAAGGAATCTTTTGAATGCCAGTGACACAAGGAGAGGCGTAGCCAAGGCCTTCTCTATGTGGAGCGATGTCTCGCCCTTCAGTTTTCGTGAGGTCCCATCTGATCAAGAGGCCGACATCAAAATCGGTACATCAAATACTTTTTTGTTTGTTTGTTTGTTGCAGTACAGAGGAATTTGAAGTGACAAAGTAACACAAAATGAGGTACGTTGGTGGTTTTGTGTTTCGGAATAATTTGCCAACTATGGTCACAACTTCCATCATTAACAACCAGGGCTTGAAAATGGAAAAAAAATTAAATCGGTTCACTCCGAGCAGAATCGATATTTTAATGTTTCTGTTCCTGCGTTCCTCGTGTATTAGTATCGTTCTGAAACCGGTTAATACCGGTTAATAATGTTATTTTTTAAACTTATTTTTTTTTTGTCTAAAATAATAATAATAATAAAGTACAGCATTTTCTTTACTCAAAAAATCTGGTATCTTAAAGGGTTACTCCACTCCAAAATGAAAATTTTGTCATTAATCACTTACCCCCAGAAAAGTATGAAAAGCATCGTCAGGATACTCCATCTGCCATCAGTGGTTCAATCTGAATTTTATGATGCAATGAGAATACTTTTTGTATGCAAATAAAATAAAAATAATGACTTTTTTTCAACAATTCGTCTCCTCTCTGTCTCTCCGCGTCACCGTAGCGCCATTTTGGATATTATCCACTGAACGCAAACTGCGTACGCTGTTCTGTATCAGCCGCAGCACAAGGATACGGTATTTTCATTCAAATCAAAGCATAAATACACGTAGAATACCGTATCCTTGTGTTGCGGCTGATACAGAACAGCGTACGCAGTTTGCGTTCAGTGGATAATATCCAAAATGGCGCTACGGTATAGCCTACTAAAATGTAGCCTACTAAACACAAGAAAAAATCTGTTAACGATTTAAAGACATTAAAGTATTTTTTCAAGATATTTAAAAAATGTTCGCTGCATTGTTAAACAACGCTACTCGTATAAAATTGCGTTTTGAGAGGAAAAAAAACAGGCTAAGTCGCGTATAAGCTCACGTCGCATTTTATGATTACGTTCAGAAATAATGTAGGCTAAAATGGTAAAGCAAAATGTTTACAAACATTATAAACACAGCTAAAGTTCCCTTCTCTCCACAACAAATCCTCTAAAGTTAAGGTGATTTTAAAGTGTTTAGGCTATATAAACTTCAAGCCGAAACCAAATTAATTTAAGGTGAAACTGATGCCTACCTCTCTCATTCGGCACGAATCCAAATGTTTTCATATTCGCGACGTATCTGGATGCTAAAATATTATTTATTATGAAATAGGCTTGTAGTGTAGGCTACTTCACTTGCATCGAACATCATCCTTCGAATATCAGCACAGTGAGGCGCTGGTCACGCTGAATGCAACAGATTGTACAACGGAGCAGTGTTACTTATATGTTTCTTTAACTGTATTTTATTTTGATAATGAACAGGCTGCAACATCGCAAAAATATGTTGTCTGTGTGCGCGTGAGGCGCCGGCGCGATAGCCATACCAACGCTGGTATACAGATAGAAGCAACACATTCAAAACTGTCAAGCTTTTGCAAAATAAATATAACTGTAAAATAAATAAAACTAATGCTTTTGCAAAATAATGCACTTTCCATGAACTTTGGATCGTGTCACAATAAACCGAAACTTAGCGCATTTTTTTCTTTCGTTTTGTTAATCTGTGAATTATTTAAGTGAAATATATTTCGTGTATAGGCCTACAGGTGAATCTCAATAAATTAGAATGTCGTGGAAAAGTTCATTTATTTCAGTAATTCAACTCAAATTGTGAAACTCGTGTATTAAATAAATTCAATGCACACAGACTGAAGTAGTTTAAGTCTTTGGTTCTTTTAAATGTGATGATTTTGGCTCACATTTAACAAAAACCCACCAATTCACTATCTCAACAAATTAGAATATGGTGACATGCCAATCAGCTAATCAACTCAAAACACCTGCAAAGGTTTCCTGAGCCTTCAAAATGGTCTCTCAGTTTGGCTCACTAGGCTACACAATCATGGGGAAGACTGCTGATCTGACAGTTGTCCAGAAGACACCCTTCACAAGGAGGGTAAGCCACAAACATTCATTGCCAAAGAAGCTGGCTGTTCACAGAGTGCTGTATCCAAGCATGTTAACAGAAAGTTGAGTGGAAGGAAAAGGTGTGGAAGAAAAAGATGCACAACCAACCGAGAGAACCGCAGCCTTATGAGGATTGTCAAGCAAAAATTTGAGTGAAAAAAAAAAAAGAATTTGGGTGAACTTCACAAGGAATGGACTGAGGCTGGGGTCAAGGAATCAACGTGTCAAGGAATTTGGCTACAGTTGCCATATTCCTCTTGTTAAGCCACTCCTGAACCACAGACGTCAGAGGCGTCTTACCTGGGCTAAGGAGAAGAAGAACTGGACTGTTGCCCAGTGGTCCAAAGTCCTCTTTTCAGATGAGAGCAAGTTTTGTATTTCATTTGGAAACCAAGGTCCTAGAATCTGGAGGAAGGGTGGAGAAGCTCATAGCCCAAGTTGCTTGAAGTCCAGTGTTAAGTTTCCACAGTCTGTGATGATTTGGGGTGCAATGTCATCTCCTGGTGTTGGTCCATTGTGTTTTTTGAAAACCAAAGTCACTGCACCCGTTTACCAAGAAATTTTGGAGCACTTCATGCTTTCTTCTGCTGACCAGCTTTTTAAAGATGCTGATTTCATTTTCATTTTCCAGCAGGATTTGGCACCTGCCCACACTGCCAAAAGCACCAAAAGTTGGTTAAATGACCATGGTGTTGATGTGCTTGACTGGCCAGCAAACTCACCAGACCTGAACCTCATAGAGAATCTATGGGGTATTGTCAAGAGGAAAATGAGAAACAAGAGACCAAAAAATACAGATGAGCTGAAGGCCACTGTCAAAGAAACCTGGGCTTCCATACCACTTCAGCAGTACCACAAACTGATCACCTCCATGCCACGCCGAATTGAGGCAGTAATTAAAGCAAAAGGAGCCCCTACCAAGTATTGAGTACATATACAGTAAATGAACATACTTTCCAGAAGGCCAACAATTCACTAAAAATGTTTTTTTTAAAATTTTTTTTATTGGTCTTATAAAGTATTCTAATTTGTTGAGATAGTGAATTGGTGGGTTTTTGTTAGATGTGAGCCAAAATCATCACAATTAAAAGAACCAAAGACTTAAACTACTTCAGTCTGTGTGCATTGAATTTATTTAATACACGAGTTTCACAATTTGAGTTGAATTACTGAAATAAATTAACTTTTCCACGACATTCACCTGTATATATTCCTTTTTGTGTAAGCTTATAGTTTTATTTAGTTTTCTCCGTTGACAGAAGCATTGCAGGTGCGTGTGATCTGTTGAATCCATCTTACGCTGTCCTCGGATAAACAACGCCGGTGCATTTCCATTGCGACTTACCTATGAGTTCACACTTAAGCGAGCATTTCACTCGCTGGATGAGTCATTGTCACATTTGCATAGGCCGTACTACTGGAATTCATGATTGGTTGACAGCAAATTTCAAATATTAAATGGAACGATAAAATAACGTTATTAACCGGTTAATGGACATTTCAAATTTTCGATTCTGTTCGGAACTATACAATTTGATTTCGTTTCTGTTTCTGTCAAAATTTCATTCGTTTCCGGTTTTCGTTTTCGTTCCATGAACCGGTTCAGAGACCTGTTAACAACATAGTTCAAGGATTTGGAGTTTCCCAAATCTAAAGTTTTAGCGAACATTCGCAAACACCATCGCAAAGTTGTATGGTTGGAACTACATCTCTCTACCTGTGGTTAGAAGCACAGTTTATTGTTACTATGACGTGTGGAGATCATGCACTTGAGCAAAATAAGCACGCTAACATGTAGTTCAATCAAATCTTTCATTCCATACGTATACAATTTCATTCTACATCTTTTAGTTTCTTAAGAGAATTAAAGCAGTTTTTGAAGAGTGCACATGTGTGTACCAGCAAAATAACAGAGAACAAAAACGCGATTCTTCCGTTAATTTGATTAAGTGAAGTTATCACTCCACCACCAAATTGGCATCATTAATGACCAAGGTGGTTCGAACGACGAATGCGTGACAAAGTTCCTGCATTTTCGGGAAATGGTCCTAAATTGCTAGTTTCTTCAACAATGTATCATACTGTGGTTAATTAAGCAGCGAGTTACGTCATTGTTTCAGGAAATGCACCTCTAGCTTGTCGGTTCCACTGATTGACATGATTCTCATTGATCACTGCCAGGTTCAGAAGATCCACCCCAGTGACTGGTGGTGAACGGTTTGTACTTGCTGGAAGTTGTCTTTGAGTCAGTAAATTAAGTTAAATGGGACTGATTCTGAGTTGTATTATAGACATGGAGACATACAAAAAATGGGATATATTGTCTTTGGTATAATGCGTATAGGAGAGGATGTACTATTCAAGAATCATATTGGTTGGTTGACTTTCGTCAGGCTTCTACTCTGGAAACCACACTGACTGTCTGCAGTCCTACCTGCACCACTGTTTTGATGGCATCACTGGAGAACTGGCCCACGCCTTCTTTCCTCAGACTGGAGAGATCCACTTTGATGATGACGAGTACTGGATTCTGGGAAACATGCGCTTCAGCTGGAATAAAGGCATGTGTTTTTTTTCCCCCGCATTGGGTGAAAATTGAGAAAACTGGAATCTGATTGTTTACTTGCCTTACTACCATGCTGTAGAAATGATCCAGAAAGCTTTCTGGGTGTCACAATTTTAAGAAATGTTCATTACGCCAAAATAAATATGCAGACACCATAAAATAGACCAGATAGAACATATCAAAACCCCTACTTATTATTAGTTCTGACTAGGTTTGGGAATCAAAAATAAATTCCAATTCCAGAATCGGATACTTAAGGTCAGGAATCGGATACTTGTCAAATTAAAACTTCAATTCTGCCTATCAATTCCTGTGTGCGAATCTTTTTTTTTTTTTAGGTGGCGAAAAGGGGCTGTTAAAATGTATTTGTCTTTGAGTCATTCATTCAAGAGATTCATTCAAAAACACTGATTCATCCAGTAATGAAACAAGTAAATCTTGAGTGTCATTGAATCATTCCATTCATAAATTCCATGAGATTTTGTTTAGTTGTCCAAAGTTTTTTCTTCAGAATTGTGAGAGAACCACAACATCCATTAAAAAAAAGTCTCAATTTATCCAGAATCATGCAGCACTATTTTTCACTCAAACAGCTCTTAATCGAATCCAGTTTTTATGTAGTTGGCTGATTTTTGTTCATGGTATTCAGCAGCAATTAAATGTTTTGCAAAAAGAGACACAGAATAAACATGTTTGATATCTAAATGTTTGACTTCATTTTTTTACCACATTGGAATAGAAACTGAGAATCGCTAAGAATCCGAATTGATCAAATTCAAACGATACCCAACCCTAGTTCTGACTGTAAACAAGAGCCTTTAAGATGCATTAAGAAGCACAGTTTTCTTTTTAATTAAAGCTTTAACAAATACAATCAAGTTTTCTGTATAGGCATGAAACAGTTTCTACAAAATTCAAATGATTACAGAAGTTTAATAAAGATTAAAAACGGATATAAACACTGATGTCTATGGTAGTGATCAAAATAGATTAAATCACCTTTTGAAAGTAACAACGTGTCAAATAAAGATTGTATTGATTATATTGTTACGCCAGTAGGTGGCAACAAGTGACTGTTACAAATGAAATGATCACTGAATCATTCATTCAAGCAGAGGTGGAAAGAGTACGAAAATATTTTACTCAAGTAAAAGTACCATTACATTAACGAAATTTTACTTAAGTACAAGTAAAAGTACCGGTCTAAAAATCTACTCAAGTAAAAGTAAAAAGTAGCTCATTTAAAATGTACTCAGAGTAAAAATTACTTAGTTACTTTTTAACAGTGGGAGGGACGCAAAAATGGGATAGGCCAAGGGTGTCAAACTCAGTTCCTGGAGGGCCACAGCCATACACAGTATAGATATAACCCTAATTAAACACATCTGATCCAGCTAATCTAATCATTTAGGCTTATTTGAAAACAACATGGTATGTGTGTTGGAGCAGGGTTGGAACTAAACTCTGCAGGGCTGCGGCTCTCCAGGAACTGAGTTTGACGCCCCTGGGATAGGCCTATAAATCTCAAACTAGTTGTTTTTAATTAAAGGAATCAGTTATTTAGAATAATAAGACATTTGGGCTGTTACCAGGCAAATTAAATCAGGATCAACAAAATTCATCTTTGCAGTGCAGAGGAAACACGGAAGCTTCATCTGAAGTGGCATTTAGATGTATTTACACACTGTTTAATGCAGGACACAAATGCATTTAACCTCCAGTTACAAATGCAGAAATAATGTTTTGATATATAAGACATAAAATGTTGAATACTCATTTGAAATTATATATAAAAAAAAATCAAAAAAATCAAAAGACACTTTAAATGTGACATTAAAGCCGCCAGTAGGTGTCACCAAGTCACTGTTAATAAGTGAGTCATTGCGATTGAACCGAATCATTTAAACAGTTGATTCATTCAGGAACAAACACCTTCATGTTGCTCAGAGACGCAAAACAGTGCTGTGGCTGTGTTTGGGATTATTTTTGTTGTCGAAATAGAGCAAAAACAGGCAATATGGTGTCTAAAACGCAAGTCTCTTAATTAACTTCTTGTTTATTGAACTGTTGGAAAAAAAATCTATATGTAATCATGCTGATTTTTAGAGAAAAACGGCACTCTTCGTGTGATATTGATTTACTATATGAAATGATATAAATATAAATTTTCTGCCCCCATATCTTCAATTTTGTGATCATTCTAAATGCATTTTAACAGACTGAATCACGCAGTGAAAGAACGCACTCTAAACGCGCGCGCACTAGTCTAATCTACTAGACTTCACGGCACTCTGTAGGAGTGTTTTAAATAAATACTAAATACTGATAATGTCAAATCGCACATCGTTAAAACAACAATTACGATATTATCACAGGCGATATATATCGCACACCCTGCACCACTCTTTTTGGATAATTTTTGCAAAAATTTTTGCTAAACTGCCAAAGCTTCATTTTAACCACCAATGCAATGATGCAAGTATTTACCTTACCTCTACATGCTTGCGAGGGGGTGATGTCGAGATTTTATAAGCTGCTAGTTTGGTCTCCCTAGGCAAACACAGCTTACACTGCATAATAGAGCATAAACATGGCCAAGGGTTCACTTCATTTCCTTCGAATTCAACTTCAGCAGAATACGACAGGGTTTGGTTTTCAGCTTAGTCTGCACCATAACGCCTGTCTTGTCCGTCTGCATCTTTCTTGCGATTTTAGCGCCAGTTTGTTCTCTTGCCCATTATTTACTGTAGTAGTTTCCAGGGAGCGATTTTTTTTTTTTTTACTCAGTAATTAATGTTTTAAAATGTAGCGAAGTACAATACTTCAAACAAAATATACTTAAGTAAAAGTAAAATTACAGATTTTAAAAATTACTTTAAAAAGTAGAAGTACACAAAAAAGCTACTCAATTACAGTTACGCCAGTAAATGTAATTCGTTACTTTCCACCTCTGCATTCAAGTGATTCATTCAAAAATGCTGATTCATCCAGTACTGAAACAAGTGAAGTCTTTATGAGTGAGTCATTGAATCATTCATTCAAACAATGAAAAAAAATCCTTAAAATTAGTTACATTTTTTCTTTTTTAAAAAAGACTGCAGCAATTAACATTTTATTAGAACCTCTAGTAAACGGCTTGTTGTTTTGTTTAGTGGTATTCAGAATCATGATTTCTGCAGCTCTATTTTTAGGGGTTAAAAAGAGGAAGCAGATTTGACCTGTACGTGTTTGTGATTATCGTTGTATTCAGGAGTGTGGCTGACAGATCTAGTTCATGTGGCGGCTCATGAGATCGGTCATGTACTGGGTTTGATGCATTCCCAGAATCGCAAGGCTTTAATGCACCTCAACGCCACATTGACAGGCCGCAAACTCATCACTCAAGATGAGGTTTGGGGATTACATCGACTCTATGGTATTTTACTCATAAGCACAAAAAAACCATCAAAAAAAGCTATACAAACTGGATTACTTATGTCATATTGTTGCATTTCTACAATTGACACCTGACACCTTCTTATTTCCTGTTTTCCTGTCCATACCACTGCAGGGTGTTTGGATCGATTATTTATCTGTCCTGCTTGGGCAAGGAAGGGTTATTGTGACAGCAAGAGGATACTCATGCAGAAACACTGTCCTTCCAGCTGTGACTTCTGTTATGGTAAGAGGCCTGTTATTTCAGACCAGGAATCACCAAAAAAATAAAATAAAGAAAATAGTGTATATAAAAATCATGAGTCCTATCAGACCTAGACAATATAAAGTGTGGTCCTCATTGCAGATTATTCTGGGCAATTCTGCCAGCTTAGACAGGAAAAGACCACCTGAAATACAACCCGAATTCCGGAAATGTTGGGACGTTTTTTAAATTTGAATAAAATGAAAACTAAAAGACTTTCAGATCACATGAGCCAATATTTTATTCACAATAGAACATAGATAACATAACAAATGTTTAAACTGAGAAATTTTACAATTTTATGCACAAAATGAGCTCATTTCAAATTTGATGCCTGCTACAGGTCTCAAAATAGTTGGGACGGGGGCATGTTTACCATGGTGTAGCATCTCCTCTTCTTTTCAAAACAGTTTGAAGATGTCTAGGCATCGAGGTTATGAGTTTCTGGAGTTTTGGTGTTGGAATTTGGTCCCATTCTTGTTTGATATAGGTTTCCAGCTGCTGAAGAGTTCGTGGTCGTCTTTGACGTATTTTTCATTTGATGATGAGCCAAATGTTCTCTATAGGTGAAAGATCTGGACTGCAGGCAGGCCAGTTCAGCACCCGGACTCTTCAACTACGAACCCATGCTGTTGTAATAGCTGCAGTATGTGGTTTTGCATTGTCCTGCTGAAATACACAAGGCCTTCCCTGAAATAGACGTCGTCTGGAGGGGATGTAATCTCTGCAAAAATGTAATCTCTGCAAAATGTGTGCCTATAATGGTTTACTAGGCTGAGATGTGTAAAATGTCTTTGATGTTTTTGACAAGCAAGCTAACGAAAGTAAAGTGGTGTGGAACGAGTTTTTGTGACAAGTGCTGTATATGGGAATCAAACCCTAATCTTCCAGACAGGGTGATGCTCAACCGAACTACCGGGAAGAGGAGTACTAAGAGATGGATGAAGTATGAACTCAACATATCTTGAATACCTTGAAATGGCTTAAAGATTCAACAAAGAGTTCTAAATTTTCACAGAAGCTGGCTAACAAACAGGGAAAGCTCAAGACTGAACACCAACGTATTGACTAGGCTTAAAATAAATAGAGAAAAGCACAAGTGAAAACAATCTGATTGGCAACTAAACTAGAAAACCCCAAGATAAAAATGCTTTCTAGTTGCCGGAAAGGTCAGTTCAGGCAGAAGTCTTACAGCAGCTCCTCTGCTAGGAATGTCTCCTGACGTTCTTTGAACCACAGTTTGGGTAGCAGCAGTGGAAGAGATACTTGGCTTTTCCATAGAGCAGTCAGAAATCCAGCAGCAAATGAACAGTGTATGTTGGTTGACTGCCAATGATGTCTGGCACATGGGGTAGGGACTGGAGACAGAGGGACAAGAGGCATGATGTGAGAGATGTGAGGAATGCGCATTGATCTGGGCAGCAAGACTCAGTAAGAAACAGGGTTAATCTTTCAGAAGATCTTGAACGGACCAAAGAAATGAGAGGCCAGTTTCTGAGACTCAACAGGTAGTAGAAGATCCCTTGTTGAACCGAACCCTCTGACCTGGACAGAGTAGTGGCGTAGGACTGTGTCCTGATTAGCCTATTCCTTTTAAGAGTATCTATCTACAGTAGGGCTTTCCTTTCACTCCACCGGGCAAGTTGGCATCTCTGGACCAGTTATATTGCAGATGGTACAAAAACCTCAGACTCCAGCTCCAGAAAAAGGGGGAACACAAACAGGCATTCAAAGGGGGAAAAATCTACAGAGGACGAAAACTAGGTGATGTGAGTGAACTGTACCCAAATCAGACATGAGCTCCAAAAAATCTGGTTGTTACAGACCAAGCATCTAAGGGTCTTCTACTGGCTAACCCTCTCTGTTTAACCATTAGATTGAGGGTGAAAACTAAAGTGACATGACCAAGTATGGTAACCCATACTCAGAATTAGTGCTCTGCGTTTATCCCATCCTAAGTGCACACAAACCCAGAGCAGCCATTTTTGCTGCAGCACCCAAAGAGCAGCTGGAGGTTCGGTGCCTTGCTCAAGGGCACCTCAGTTGTGGTATTGAGGGTGGAGAGAGTGCTCTACAATCCCTGCCGGTACCGAGACTCAAACCCACAACCTTTGGGTTACAAGTCCGACTCGCTAACCATTAGGCCACGACTTCCCCAGATGAACTAGATGACAGGCTGATGGATTCTTCAATAAAATAACTGGAAGCATTTCAAAATAGGGAAGTTAACTATGAATTCAACTGGCTGGCTGGCTGGCAGTAGGGAGCTTAGTGAAGCACCTTCTCCAGCCAGTGTCTTCATTCTTCAAGTGCCAACTTTGAGAAGAGTCAAGTCAAGTCACTTTTATTTATATAGCGCTTTTAACAATACAGATTGTGTCAAAGCACTTAACAGTATCAAATTGGAGGATAGAGTGTCAGTAATGTATAATAATAAGATTAAACACTCAATTTTCAGTTAAGGCATTTCATTATTGAATTCAGAGATGTCATTGTCTAGCTCAGTTTAGTTTAAATAGTATCTATGAAATCAAATTGATGATAATTGCTAGAAATTAAGTGTCCCCAACTGAGCAAGCCAGAGGTGAAAGCGGCAAGGAACCAAAACTCCCTCTGTGACAGAATGGAGAAAAAAACCTTGGGAGAAACCAGGCTCAGTCGGGAGGCCAGTTCTCCTCTGGCCAGGATAGTATTGTTTATTTATTTTTTAATTATTAGAGAGTGTAACGGGGCTGATGAGACGGGAGTCGTGCGGATCCATATGCAAGCTTTTATTTAAAGACATGGTCATAAATACAGGCAGGGTCAGACGATGGCAAACAGGTATAACGCAGGCAAAACAAAGAGTAGTCCTAGGGCAAGCGTGGGTCGACGATCGGCGAACAATATCCAAAGGGCAAGGCAGAGAGAGTAAATCCAGGTAAACAGCAATAATCCAAACGAGGGCAAACAGAGTCCGAACGGCAAGGCAAGGGTTAATCCAGGAAACACGGGCTAGAGTCAAAACACGGGAAAACAGGCAAGGCAAGACTATGGGAACTAAGAAGGCTTCGTAGGGTAGCTATCACTAGGATATTTGCATACAATACTCGGCGATCTGACTGAGGAAGTCCATGGCTTAAGTAGTGTGTGTGATTGTGTGATAGGTATCAGGTGTGCGCATGTGATTAGGGAAATGGCTGCTGGGAAATGAAGTCCGGGGTAGTGTGTGGTGTGAGAGTCAATGTGATGGAAGGGTGACCTCTGGTGGTGAACAAATGGAGGTCCATGGACCAGATTCATGACAGAGAGACTTATCTTGTCTTATCTTAGAAGAGACAAAACAGCTCCACTCCCTAAATCTGAGGCATCTACATCCACTATAAAGGGCAACTAATAATCCGGGAAGGTCAGTGTGGGTGTGTAACTATTGCTGCTTTAGCTGTTTAAATGCCCTGTCAGCCTTCTCTGTCTCCTTAGTCATAGAAGCTGCCTATAGGTCTTCATAGTTAGATCAGTAAGCGGTTCTGCAATGGTGCTAGTTACTAATGAACTGTTTGAAAAAATGGGCAAAACCTAGGAAGGGTTGGACCTGTTTGACAGAGCAGGGTTATGACTGAGACACTAACCAGCCTAACTGGCATTACTTGATTACTTCATAATGGCCAGTAGGGGTGTAAAAGGCAGTCTTGTGAAGGCATAAGGTGTTGTAGAGACCCAGTTTGGTGAAGATTGTTGCACTCTGAAGAAGTTCAAATGTGACGTGAAGTGAAAGTGACGTGTGGCCAAGTATGGTGCCTTATACTCCAAATTTATGCTTTGCATTTAACCCATCCAAGTGCACACACATTGTAGTGAACACACACCCACAGCAGTGGGCAGCCATTTTTGCTGCATCATCCGGCACAGTCATAGGGTCTATAGCAGATCTTCCTGCAGACTTAAAGTGTCATGAAACCCTAAAACACATTTTTTGAGATGTTAAGATATGTGAACAGGTTGCACGTCAGTGAAAACAACAACAGCACTCATTATGTCTTTGTTCATTATGTTACGGCTCAAAAAGCAAAGTTGAACCAATGTCACAAAAAGTGACGTATATGCGTTAATTTGCAGTGGTGATTGGCTGCCGTGGCTGGAGAGTACACATCTATGTCATCAGTTCTCCGAGCTTTTCTCAGTATTATTCATGAGAATGAACTCTTATGATCCAATCACTGCACTGTATTATGCAAGAGGTTGTACAACCCGAATTCCGGAAATGTTGGGATGTTTTTTAAATTTGAATAAAATGAAAACTAAAAGACTTTCAAATCACATGAGCCACTATTTTATTCAAAATAGAACATAGATAACAACAAATGTTTAAAAAGAAAAATTTTACACTTTTATCCACTAAATGAGTTCTTTTCAAATTTGATGCCTGCTACAGGTCTTAAAAAAGTTGGCACGGGGCAACAAAGGGCTGAAAAAGCAAGCAATTTTGAAAAGATTCAGCTGGGAAAACATCTAGGAACTAATTAAGTTAATTGACATCAGGTCTGTATCATGATTAGCTATAAAAGGGATGTCTTAGAGAGGCAGAGTCTCAGAAGTAAAGATGGGCAGAGACTCCCTAATCTGTGAAAGAATGTGTAAAAAATTGTGGAATACTTTAAAAACAACATTCCTCAACGTCAAATTGCAAAGGTAATTGCAATTGGTAAGGGAAGCCGAAGACCTTTGTTGGATGCCTGTGGTCTTCGGGCCCTCAGACGACACTGCATTACTTATCGGCATGATTCTGTCATTGAGACTTGCTAAATTGGCCCAGGAATACTTCCAGAAACCACTGTCGGTAAACACAATCCGCCGTGCCATCTGCAGATGCCAACTAAAGCTCTATCATGCAAAAAGGAAGCCATATGTGAACATGGTCCAGAAACGCCATCGTGTCCTGTGGGCCAAGGCTCATTTAAAATGGACTATTTCAAAGTGGAAAAGTGTTCTATGGTCAGACGAGTCCAAATTTGACATTCTTGTTGGAAATCACAGACGCCGTGTCACATTTGACACATTTGGCACATCATTAAATGAAAAATATGTCAAAGACGACCACGAACTCTTCAGCAGGTGGAAACCTATATCAGGCAAGAATTGGACCAAATTCCAACACCAAAACTCCAGAAACTCATAACCTTGACCCCCAGACGTCTTCAAACTGTTTTGAAAAGAAGAGGAGATGCTACACCATGATAAACATGCCCACGTTCCAACTATTTTGAGACCTGTAACAGGCATCAAATTTGAAATGAGCTCATTTTGTGCATAAAATTGTAAAATTTCTCAGTTTAAACATTTGTTATGTTATCTATGTTCTATTGTGAATAAAATCTTGGCTCATGTGATTTGAAATTCTTTGTTTTCATTTTATTCAAATTTAAAAAAACGTCCCAACATTTCCAGAATTCGGGTTGTATTACAGCAGAAAATTTGAATCTCGTGAAAGAGCTTCCGCGCTGTCTGCTCACCTCTGTAAACATTACCGTAACAATATTTAATATGTAAAAACACGTATGCCGCGATGAGAACACTCGCTGCATGGATCATAGTTCATATCCGGACTGGAGCAAGCATGTTTCAAGTCTATGTGAACATATTTCATATTCTCTTGTGCTCCGAACATGAATCAGCACCGTATTTGTGCACATTTCATGTCTTCTTCAAATTAAATACACGTAAATAAGGGCACTGATACAGCGGTACATCTGATCATGAATGTGATGACACAACGGATTATTGTGATACACAGCAGACAATGATATAGACCGAAAATCCAAAGTAGAGTAAACTAAAATGAACTATCTTTATTATTTCTGATTCAAAGATATTTTAATATTCATTCGTCTGTATAATGAGGGTGTTGTAGGTCTGTGTTTTATTGGTTTTCTCCCCTCTTCTCACCCTTTACACTCCCACTTTTCCAAAGTTTTACACGCCCATTTCAGGAGTCTTTTTTTCAGATCTAAGGTGTGAAAGACCAGTGCAAAAAACAGGGGGATTTCATGACGCTTTAAGTTCCAACGATGCTCTAACACACTAACCTACCATTTTTAAGTAATCTTGAAGACCTAGATGGTTCAGGTGTGTTTGATTAGGGTTGGAGCTAAACCCTGCAGGATGGTAGCCCCCCAGGAGCAGGGTTGGCTACCCTCGGTCTATTGGGTGGAAAAGTCACTGCACTACTTCAGAAGAGTCCAGCAACTCTGGAGAAGCACGTGACAAATCGGAAGAGTCGCTCCTGGTTCGGGATTAACACAGTAGTTTGAGAGGATGGCAGAGTAACAAGAAGCATAACAATCAGAGCTCCATCTTAGTCCCAGATCCAGAGGACCAATTAATCTGTGTCATCTAAGGAATAGGGAAACACAGGTCAGTTAATTAATTAAGAAAAAAACAGAATTTGTTCATTATTGTAATGAAGAGTCAGCAGAGTGATGATCCAACTACAGCTTTATTGACAATATGATCAGAATGATACAGGGTAAAGAGACAGCAAAAGGTTGGGGCAGGCAGATTACAATCACAGTCCAAAGAACAGGCAATAAGTCGGGGCAGGCATCAAAGAATCAAACATGAAGAAACAGTCCAAGATCAAACACAGAAAGATAATCCACAAGGTAAATGCTCAGAAATGAGCACTGTAGCAAATCAAGACTTTGCAATGAGTGTACGTCTGTGCAGTGCTTATATGCATGTGTGCATGATGAGGTGTAGGTGTGTGTGCAATCAGTCCCAGGTATGAGGGCTTATGGGAAATGCAGTCCGGATCAAAGAAGTCAGTATTCGGGTGAAAGCTCCCTCTGGTGGTGCGAGGAAGGCGGTATGGGAATCTCACTTGTAACAGAGCCCCCACCCTGCGAGGAAGCAAACGACGCGGGGGTCTTCCATGTGGTCGAGAGGCCGGCTTTTCTGGATGCATCCTAAGAAACTTCTCCGTGAGTATGGGGTCGTACCCCATACTCCTCCAGGCCATACCCCTCCCAGTCAACCAGATACTGAAGTATACCACCCCGGCGCCTGGAGTCAAGTAGTTCACAAACCTGGTACGCCTCCTCAACGTCGACCAGAATGGGCGGGGGTATTTAGACCTTGGCTCCCTCCTCCTGCACTCCTCTCAGACCACCAGCGGGTTTCAACAGCGAAACATGAAAAGTGGAAGAAATATGATAATTAGCAGGCAAATCTAGACAGAATGAAACTGGAGCAATTTGTTTGATAATTTTGAATGGACCAACATACCTAGGACTGAGTTTCTTGCATGGAAGTCTAAGGTGAATGTCTCTGGTGGATAGCCAAACCCACTGACCCTGGGCATATTCAGGACTGGGACGACGGTGGCGGTTGACCTGTTCCTCTTGTCTCTTCACAGCTTGCTGTAAGTGGGCGTGTGCTCGATTCCAAGTCTCCTCACTGCACCACAGCCATTCAGTGACTGAGGGAAGGTCTGACGATTCACCAGACCATGGGAACAGGGGAGGTTGGTAGCCTAAGATGCACTTGAAGGGAGTTAGACCAGTGGCAGGTTTCTGAAGTGAATTTTGTGCATACTCGGCCCACATTAAATATTTGCTCCAGTCTGATTGGTTCTGTTGGCAGTAAGCACTGAGGAAACATGTGAGTTCCTGGTTAATGCATTCAGTCTGACTGTTGGACTGTGGGTGGTAACCAGATGTGAGACTTACATTTATGTTGAGGTGTTTGAAGAATGCAGACCAGACTCGGGAAGTGAATTGGGGTCCCCTATCAGATACAATGTCCTCAGGTAGACCATAGAACCGAAATACATAATTGCTTAGAAATTTTTGAAGGCTGTAGAGAGTTTGGGTAGAGGAATGAGACGACAGGATTTATAGAATCGGTCTATGACTGTAAGTATGGTGGTATTGCCCTGGGAGCTGGGAAGGTCAGTAATGAAGTCGACAGCGATATGAGACCAGGGGCATTGAGGGATTGGTAATGGTTGAAGGAGACTGGCTGGTAGTTTTCGGGAAGTCTTGGGTGTGTTACATTCTGTGCAGTTGTTTACAAATGTCATAGCCACCAGAACTGATTCTTAAGGAGATAAAGAGTAGCTGTAATGCCTGGGTGTCCGGAGCTGGGAGTAGCATGTACGTGGTGGATGAGTTTGTTTCTAAGTAGTTCGAGGAAAAAGGTGAGTTCATGTGGACATACTTGTGGTGGAGTACATTGTGCATAGGCCTGATTGATTTCTGTCAAGAAGTCCCACTGGACAGGTGCTACTAGCAGGTTTTTGGGGAATGATACTCTCCTCTACCTTGGAGTGATTTGTTGCCTCAGTCAATCGTGACAATGCGTCGGCCTTGGCATTCTTGGAGCTGGGTCTGTATGTGACTGTGAAATTAAACTGAGTGAAGAATAGAGCCCATCTTGCCTGTCAGGGATTCAGTCGTTTAGCTGAGCGTAAGTATTCTAAATTCTTGTGATCTATTACAGTTTTAATAACCAAGTATACTTCATTTTCTCTGTTCCGCTCTGTTCTGCACACTGTGCCATTTTAAAGTATACTCTTTTAAAAAGGAGTATACCTTTTTGGATATGGTCAATGCATGCACACTATGACTGCGCAGTTACACTACACATACAAGCATTCATGATCATGTGGGATATTTAATTTGTGGACCCTTATCCTTAAACCTGTCAGAATGTGAATATTCAAATGTGAAGTGGGCTTTGGTGTTTTAGATGCATGGAGATTTTGTGGAGAATTTTCTGATTCCCCCAGCAAACAGCACATAACACTGTCATCATGTTCTAACTTCAGCGATGCTGCCACTCCAAAAATGTAGTAGGTCTATGAATAGAGATTCTTGGAGCCATCAGAGGTGAGGGAGTGAGGTCACCTGCAACACTGGGAGAGAACAAGAGAACATAATGAACAAAGACTTTCAAACAACAGGAGTAATTCTAGTTCATTCCATTGTTTGCTACCATTATGTTCTGGACAACTAATCAGTTGTGCAATCTTATTTCATTTTAATTTTCAAACAGAATTCCCATTTCCCACTGCCCCGCCAACCCCAACTCCCCCACGGACAAAACACAAGTTTGTTGTGGAGGGAAAGAACCTCACCTTCCGCTGTGGTAAGAAGATAGCAGCCAAGAAAGGCAAAATCTAGTGAGTTCTTGCTTTTCTACACACAGATTGTTATAGTAACTCTGACTGGTTTCCATACCAATGCTGATGCTGAAAAGTACAGTGCCTATAAAAATTATTTGCTCCTTGGTGGTTTTCATGTTTTATTGTTCTACAACATTGAAGCAAAGAGGATTTCACTTGGTGTTTTTGACACAGAAATATTCACCCTCTTAAGGTGGTCACACACCAGATGAAAAGCGCAGCACAGAGCCGCACCATGGCTAGGACAACGCACAGGTATCGCAAACCGCATACGTTGCATTCAGTTCAAGGTAGTTTTCCAAAACAGTTAATCCAATCACCAAACAGACAAAAGTTAATTTCAAGAATTGACAAAGCGGTGTCGATAATTTTGAAGTTTGGTGTTTGAAAAAAAAAAAAACTGGGAAAACAGACAGAGAAAGCGTAATCTATATTATTCTAGCTTTCTGTATGATGCATATGGACTTTATTCAAGCCACAGAAAGATGTGTTTTCCTGAAAAATGCACAATATGTGATGTTCCAGCATAGGGTGAAGTCATTATGTGCATTAACAATAATTTGGGACATGTGATTTAATGGAAATCTATGTGAATGGCGCTCTGTGGAGTGGCAGGATTTTGAACAGTGTCCTGAGCCATAGCTGGGCTCCATGGACAGATGCAGAGTGGAACCACCTCTGTGTGTAAAATGATAGAAAACAACATCACTGCTTCTCAGCTGGTGTGCAGCCCCTTTTAAAGTCAGTATTTGGTACTGTAGATGCAATTCCAACCACGAGTTTGTTGGCCCTCCAGGACTGCACACCCCTGCCTGATAAGGAGGTGGTCTGGGCATATTTTTATGCAAATTACTTAACCCAAACATGTGGCCTCTCATTAAGAATAATCATTAAATTCATGTGTGGATGCACCTGTAGTGAATCTTGAGTACCTTTTTATTATTGTGAGAAGCGTTTGTGCTTGTTTAAACCAGGACTGGGCAACTCATTCATTCTTATGAAATTGGTTTCATTCTTATGAAATTGGTTATTTTGGACTTTATCTTTGTAATTCTTTTAAATCACATTTTCCAACCCAGTTTATATACCCTTATAACCCTTATATGACCAATCCATTTCAGAGTCTGTACTAACAAGATCATGAGTTGAAAATGTGTACTGTTGGTGTGCCCCCAAGAGTGATTTTCTGCCATTCACTTAATTCCTCTGAGCCTCAATGCTGTAAAACAAACAAGCTCTGTATATGATGTCAATCTGGAAGATTTGCAAGATTTGTTTGGAATCTGAGTGTTTTCAGAGAGAAAATGTTTGAAAGCATACATGACATTTGTGTTTGTTAGAAACGTCCTAACCTGAAACATTCTCTCACACTGATAGTTGGTATAAAGACGGGGAGCTTCTGGACTTCTCTCATCCCGGCTACATTTCCCTGAAAGATGACCACATCACTATTGTGGCAAATGCCATCAATGAGGGCACATACACCTGTATCGTGAGGAAGAAGAACAAAGTGCTGACCACGTACTCTTGGAGGGTACGAGTGCGCTTCTGAGGACCTGAGATGCTCCTAGAGCGCGAATTATATCCAGAACATTAGCTCAGACCAGATCCACAGCAGCATTCTCTCATGCCTGTCTCCTGATTGGAAGAGAAGGTTCTGACATCACTCGTCTCAGGATAGCTGTAGCATCGAGGAAACCATGGGATCAGGGTTAAAGTTCACCACAGCGCTGTGGAACATCACTCACTTGGGCACATACTCATGTCAGTTCATACATACACAATGGCCAAATGTTTTCATATCAGGGTTTTTACTTGTGTTTGTTGTAAATACATTTCTTATTTTCCAAATAAAACAATTTATTCTATCATTTGAAGCTTTTAATTCATTCAGAATGACATGACAACATTGAAATCCATAAAAAAAAAATGGTGAAGTTTGGGGGGAAAGTACAGTGGGGTCTAAAAAGTCTGAAAACGCTGGTGAAACGGCTTCATTCTTGAAAATTAAAAATTTAATCACAAATAATTAAACTGAAAAAGTACATACATTTCTAAATGCCTTGCTATATTGTCTCTCTTATGCTTTAATGACAACAGAAGTAGAGTTGGTATGAACAAAACTTGATTCATGATATCCAGCATGAGATGTTCTGAAGTTGTTCACTTTATATCATTATTCTTTACATTTAATCTTAAAAAATGTATTTCTTGCTTAAAAATGTCCAATGTTTCCTCACTTTTGGACTCCACTGTATGTTGTAGCATATCCAAGTGTCTTTTCATATTATCATATTACACAGCTGACCAACATGACTCTCACTGTATTCCACTAGCATTTTCTTTTCATAGACAAAATAATCAGCTGTAAAAAAATGCTGGTAGTGATCCAAAGCTTATTCTAGTTGGTGATTTCATTGGTGATTTTCATTTCTAAACCAAAGGGGTACTCAGCCCGTTTCTTATCCATCTTAACTTATGCTGATATTAATTTTCACCTTGTGTAAGATGCCACCCATCAGCACACTGGCTCGCATTATATGCCACAGAACATTTATTTGGAATCTTGTAGACATGGCAGCAATTTAAAGAGTGGAAAGGCTAGTGGAAAACAAATGGTCATGAGGGTAGACGGCTCACTCCTGAATTCCCCTTTTACAGCTGGAAACAAACGATTAGAGACCTTATATAATGTGAGGAGCAAGTGGGGTTTTCACTTTAGTAAAATGACTTAGAGATTTCTTTACTAAAGAATATTCAGGAGATTTTCTCACACAAAAGAATATTCTGCTATATTGTTCCAAACCCATAGGGGACACAGTGCAGAACACAAAAGGAGGATTTTTGAAGAATATGATGGCTGATCTTCCATATACTGAAAGTGAATTGAGACCGGGTCTGTCAAGCTCCGAAATGACAAAAAACATTAAAGTTTCAAGCCCAAACAAAACAAAGGTGAGACTCAAATGCTACATTCATGATCTTTCAAAGTCTGATAATTTCTTTATTACTTTTAATTTACACCTTCCTTCTTGTGTTTCACCAACCGCTCTGCCAGTTTCATTCAGACGAAACCTGTTCCCTTTCTCCCTCCCACCTCTCATCTGTTGTGTCATCCTTTTTTCCCCTCTCCCACCCAGTTCTCATCAATGGATGTGAATACTGCCACAGACACTTTATGCTCCATTTTAACATCCTGTCTAGACAATATCGGCCTCTCTTCTCCAGGACAGCGCGTACTAGCCGCTCCAACCTCTGGTTATCTGATGTTCTCCTTGAACATTGATACAAACTCAAGGCTGCAGAGAGAAAATGGTACAAATCAAAAGGTCAAGTTTTTAGCGTCACACAGTCAAGAACTCAGACCAACTACATCCACAGCTAACATCTCCCCTTCGCTGTCCTTAAAGAAGCAGAAGTATCTAAACTTCTCCTCTGTGCCCCAACATCTTCCCACCAGGGCCGTATCTAGAGGGGTGGAACGGGGTGGCATCGGCCCCCCACAAAATATCCTTGGCCCCCCTTGTGCCCCCCACAACAGCGCAGACTGATCAGAGTATAACATCTGCAGTGCAAGAGCAATTCGGGTGCATTTAAAATCTCACGCGCTGCCGCTGATGTCATACGCTAATCGTCAGCGTAGCGCCGCTTGAAGTAGAACACACCTACTCACTGTCTGGCTCCCTGCCGATTATTTCCCGTACATTTACAATGCCATTGGATTAGAGTGCTGTCAATTTCACAATGCTCAAACAGGAGAAGCGCGATTTCACAGGCTGCAGACCACGTCTGTTCATTTAAGTATTAAATTCTAATTATAGGCAAATATATATACAGTACTGTGCAAAAGTCTTAGGCTTCACCAACAAAAAATGGTTTCAAGTCAGTTATTTATATCTTTTACTGTAGTGTGTTAGTAGGAAATATTAATTTACATTTCCAAACATTATTTTTTGCCATTAATTGTAATAATCCAGTGAGATATTTGTATGCACAAGGAGTCTGACAACAGCCAGTGCTCCACACAGAGATCTGATCTGATCATCATCCAGTCCGTCTGGAATGACATGAAGAAACAGAACAAACTGAGATAGATTAAAAAAAATAAAAAAAAAACTGCAGAAAAACTGTGGCAACATCTCCAAGACACTTCAAGAAACCAACCTACAAAACTACAGTACTGTAAAAAGTTTTAGGCACTTGTGTAAAAATGCTATAAAGTGATGATGCTTTCAAAACTGATGGCATATATAGATTTTATCAATGAACTTCTATTAACTAAATTAAATCAACATTTGGTGTGACCACACTTTGCATTTAAAACAGCTTTTGCCCTCGGTACACTTGCGCATAGTTTTACAGATAGGTTTCTTGAAGCATCTTGGAGACGTTGCCACAGTTCTTCTGGATTTAATCCATCTCAGTTTGTTCTGTTTCTTCATGTCATTCCAGACGGACTGGATGATGATCGGATCAGATCTCTGTGTGGAGCACTGGCTGTTGTCAGACTCCTTGGGCATACAAAAATCTCACTGGATTACTACAATTAATGGCAAAAATAATGTTTGGAAACAAATTTCCTACCGACACACTACAGCAAAAGATAGAAATAACTGACTTAAAACCATTTTTTTGTTCGTGAAAATACTAGCGGCCTAAGACTTTTACGCAGTACTGTATCTATCTATCTATCTATCTATCTATATATATATATATATATATATATATATATATATATATATATATATATATATATATATATATATATATATATATACATACAGGAGTATCTCAAATTAGAATGTTGTGGAAAAGTTCATTTATTTCGGTAATGCAACTCAAATTGTGAAACTCGTGTATTAAATAAATTCAGTGCACACAGACTGAAGTAGTTTAAGTCTTTGGTTCTTTTAATTGTGATGATTTTTGCTCACATTTAACAAAAACCCACCAATTCAGTCAAATTCCTTGACACGTCTGTGTGTGGTGGCTCTTGATGCCTTGACCCCAGCCTCAGTCCATTCCTTGTGAAGTTCACCCAAATTCTTGAATCGATTTTGCTTGACAGTCCTCATAAGGCTGCGGTTCTCTCGGTTGGTTGTGCATATTTTTCTTCCACACTTTTTCCTTCCACTCAACTTTCTGTTAACATGCTTGGATACAGCACTCTGTGAACAGCCAGCTTCTTTGGCAATGAATGTTTGTGGCTTACCCTCCTTGTGAAGGGTGTCAATGATTGTCTTCTGGACAACTGTCAGATCAGCAGTCTTCCCCATGATTGTGTAGCCTAGTGAACCAAACTGAGAGACCGTTTTGAAGGCTCAGGAAACCTTTGCAGGTGTTTTGAGTTGATTAGCTGATTGGCATGTCACCATATTCTAATTTGTTGAGATAGTGAATTGGTGGGTTTTTGTTAAACTTGAGCCAAAATCATCACAATTAAAAGAACCAAAGACTTAAACTACTTCAGTCTGTGTGCATTGAATTTATTTAATACACGGGTTGAATTACTGAAATAAATGAACGTTTCCATGACATTCTAATTTGAGATGCACCTGTATAATATGCTTATGCTTAGTTGTGTTATTCAGCTGCGATGCACCAGCACCGCTTAAAATAGAAATGGTTGTTACGTTTCTTCCTGTTGTTTCAAAGATTAAAGGCACAATCACTTTCCTAAATAGTCTGCAGTAACATGGTAAACGCTAAAATGTGGGGTTTTAATAATGTTAGCGTTCTGACACTTGGAATTTTAAGATGTAGAATAGTAAACACCTGTTTGTATTGAATAAACAAACATTTTTGCGTGGTAGTCTTATATTTTTTATTTTTGTTTGCAATGTCCAAGAACAGCTTCACATTTAAATGTTTTTGTCTTTAATCAGATGAGAATATGGCTATTAAATATACTATTTGTTTAATATGATTAAGTTAGAGGTTTGTTTATTTTTAGACAGAATTTTGTGGGAAAAAAAGAAAAGGGGACAAAGTCAGGCACAGCAGCAATACATTCAAGGTTTCTTCAAGAAGAAACCATGTCAAAGACAGGTAGATGCAGTACAGTGCAGTGCAGGTCAGAGCCAATCCACCAGGCAGTGCCAAGTTGGCCAGCAAATTAGCAGCCCTGAACCTGGTAGCACAGGTCAGAACCAGCCAGAGAGGGCCAGTGAGGACTACACCAGCAGCCATCTATCTGCAGCATCAGGTGAAAGTCAGAACATGAGCAATTTTTACAAAAAGTGCACGACACACACACAGTCTGTTTGGACAATAAAAGAAGTTGAGAACAATTATTGTCTGTTCAATGGTTATTATTTATAAAAAAAATATTACTTGACTCTCTCTCTTTGAAGAGAGATGAGTTGTCCAGGCACTTGTGCAGTACCATTTTTATGTCATCACACTTGTATTGGGGCAGATTATTTTTCCCATGGGCCACCCCTGACTGGTTCTTGGTTCCCCCTGTGCCACCCCATTAAAAAAAATCCTAGAATCGCCCCTGCCTACCACCAACTTACATTTCAACCCATCCTACCTCTAGACCACACCTTCTGCAAACAATCTCTCCTACACTTTTACCTGCACTCACACACATCAACACCCCAGTGCTTTCAAGCAACCTCAGGTAACCCCACTGCTCAAAAACCCCACACTATACACCTCAGAAGTAGAAAGTTACAGACCTTTGTCTCTTTTACCATTCGTAGCAAAAACCCTTGAGTGAGTTGTTTTCAACCAGGTATCATTTATCTTTTCTCAGAATGACCAGCTGGACATTAATCAGTCACAATTTTAAAAAAAGTTTCCACTCAACTGAGACTGCATTACTGTCAGTCACTGAAGCCCTGCTGATTGCAAAAGCTGATTCCAAATCATTAGTAAGATCTGTCAGCAGGTTTCAACACTAACCATCAGATCCTTCTGCCCACCCTCTCATCATTGTTCCTTCTGCCCACCCTCGGGTCCGGCAGGGATTGTAGGTGGGGGGAGTGAATAACCAGCACTCTCTCCACCCTCAATACCATGACTGAGGTGAGACCCTTGAGCAAGGCACCGAACCCCCAACTGCTCCCCGGGCGCCGCAGCATTGGCTGCCCACTGCTCCAGGTGTATGTTCACTACTGTGTGTGTGCACTTGGATGGGTTAAATGCAGAGCACAAATTCCAAGTATGGGTCACTATACTTGGCCACACACCACTTCCCTTTCCCCTTTCCCAAAGGGACTCCACTTCCCTTGTTTGAATCTTATCTCACAGGTAGGTCTTTCAGGGTGGCCTGGAGAGGGGGAGTTATCCAAAGAATATATCTGGTCACAGGGGTTCCTCAGGGATCAGTTCTTGGACCCCTCCTCTTCTCCATATACACTACATCACTGGACCCATCATATAGACACATGGCTTCTCCTACCATTGCTATGCTGATGACACACAGCTCTATCTTTCATTTCAACCAGATTATCCAATGGTAGCTGCATGGATCTCATGCTGCCTGGCGGACATCTCGGCATGGTTGAAAGAACATCACCTACAGCTCAACTTGGCAAATACTGAGCTCCTTGTCTTCCCTGCCACTCCAACTCTACAGCATGATTTCACCATCCAGCTAGGTTCATCAACAATTACCCCCCATCAAGTTATTGGTGTAATCTTTGATGACCATCTGACTTTCAAAGACTAGTCTCGTGTAGCCAGACCTTCAGACTGACGGCAGAAGGTCTGGGAACCTTGGCCGCCAGAGAGGCCATATGACTGACAGGTAAAGCAACCAATCACGTTTTGTTCTGTGCCGCGTCATGTTTAGGGGCAAAAATAACAGACTCTTAAAACTCTTAAAAATAAAACTCTTGGACATATTTTAAAGATTCTATGCTGCGAACTTTAAATATTTCACATACTTTTGAAAATCCACCGTTTAGTTGATCCTGAAAAGCACTAATTGTCATAGTTGTAAACACAACAGCTTTCTTCTTTAATGAGGGGGTTTGGCATCATGGCATTTTTGTTTCCAGGCAGAACGTTAAAGAACACGACACACATATCTCCTGGAAATCCTGTATAATTCAACCAATCCAATGACAACTTTGAAACTCCTGAAGTTTTTCCAGTAAAGTGTGGCATATGCATCAGACATTCAGCCAACAGTCCGTGGGCGTGACGTCTGAGGCTGAGACTATTCAAAGACCACACTGCAAAGACGGCTCGATCATGCTGGTTTGCATTGCACAACATCAGGAAGATTAGGTCATTCGTAATGGAGCATGCTACAAAAAACTTTTCACCTAGACCCTTGTCATTTCTAGACTAGTTTTCAACAATCCCAAAAGGGCCCACGTCAAATCTCTCTTTATCTCCCTGCACTGGCTCCCGGTTGCGGCTCGCATCAAGTTCAAGACATTGATGCTTGCATACAGAACAGCCACAGGCTGAGCACCCGCCTACTTCCACTCACTCTTACGAATCTACATCCCCTCCAGAAGTCTGAGATCGACTAGTGAGCGACGCCTCATGGTACCATCACAGAGAGGCACAAAATCACGTTCCAGAATGTTTTTGTTCACCGTTCCTGGCCGGTGGAATGATATTCCCACCTCCATCTGGAACTACTATTTCCTTACAATATTCAAGAGACAGCTGAAAACTTTTCTATAAGCACTTAACGGCATCCTACCGACTTTTTTATGCCAAAAAAAAATCCTATGTCCCAATTTTTTTGCCTGTTGTCAGCAAATACACAGGAGAACACAGACGTAAGTGCAAACAACAGCAGGTTTATTGAACACAGGCAGGTGGATGAAAGCAAGACAAGTCCAGGTGAGTATACGGGGAATGGCAAGGGTACTTGGTTCTTATCTGAGAGCTAATGAGTCCTTTTCCTTTTCCAGGAGATTCGAGGGGAACAGCGGAGCGTGGAGACGATGGAGCACAGGAGCTGAGGAGAAAGGGGAGCAGAACGCTGGAGCGGCTAGCAGGTAGATAAAAGCAGGTAAAAGTCAGGTACGTACACATGCAATGTTTGCAGACGATCTGGAGGAACAAAGGAGCAGTGGAGCTGATGGGAACACTCGGAACGGAGCGGTGGAGTATCCTTGAGGTAAGTAACAAGATGTAAGGATCACATAGCAAACTGTGAGACCAGACAATGTGACAGCGAGGAGAGTGTAAGGATATAGGGAGCTTGATTAGCAGTGACAGGTTCGGGGAATTATGGCGCTTTTCCACTGCGTGGTACGACTCAGCTCTGCACGGTTCAGTACAGCACGGCTCGGTTTGTGTTTCCACTGCAGTTTAGTACCGCTTTAGTGTGGGTGGGATTATTCACGTCGTTATAGTTGCGCTGCCTCTACTGCCATGACTCCTGAGAAACTTTTTCATTCCACGTCGCTCCATCAGGCTCTCGCTGGATCCGCTCCTCGGCTATCAACGAGAGGAACGTCTGTACTTCCTCAACAGACAGCGAAACAGCCATTTTTTGGTTGTTAAAAAAAGATGCGCTTGTTCAAAACAGTTGCATTCGATCCTTTGCTGGCTGTGCTGATTTAAATCTAGCGGGTCTGTTGTGTATTGTGTCGCAAGGTCAATGACGCGGGTAAAGATGATTCTCTCCGGCCAACCAGTGATCAGCAGAGTTTACACATCACGTTTTGGTAACGGTACGGTTCACTTGGAACCTCAATCAAGGTGGTACTGAAAAAAAGTACCAGGTACTGTACCCAGTGGAAAACCCCCCAAAAGTGAACCGTACCGAACCGTACCATGCAGTGGAAAAGCTCCATTAGACTCCAGGTGATAGTGATTGTGGACTGAGAGCAAGTGTGAGCCAGGGAGGATTCTTGGAAATGGAGTCCTGAGCTGGTGAATGGCTGGTGACTGAGCTGGTGAAATTGAGACACCTGTACTGTTCTAAACAATTTCTGAAACTTGTATTGCTGGTGCTTATAATAAATTGTCTGCTGTGTTCCTCATTTGTAAGTCACCTTGGATAACGGCGTCTGCTAAATGAATAAATGTCAATTTCATATAAGAGCTTAAGCCCAAAATTTACACCATTATTCCTTGATATTCATCTCCTCTGCTGTGGCTTTCAAAACATTTGTTTAAGATATGTGAGAACTAGTGAGATTTGGCATTTATGCAGCATTTCTTTTTTTTTTCTTTTTTTTTTTTTTGAAGTACATAGGACTTTTGCAGTCAGTTCCAAAATTATTAGTGAATATGGACACAAATAAGGACAAAGAACCACCTGATGCGAAGATTAGTGCAATTCAATAGTGTAATACAAAACCAGCCATGGATTATCTTGCTTATGGCACATTTATTTCGAACGCTAATTAAACTGATTGAACTTGTGGTGAACAGTACATTCCAGGACCCAGTTTATGGGATGCCCCTCTCTGACCACAACAGTGGAAGGTTTTTGATTGGATCTTGGTGGACTAACAAAAGCAAACTAGGACAATGGCCAGACAGGGCAAGAAGAATACCTCTGCTACCAAGCCCAGGAAGGATAAGATTTCCCATTGGTCCACATGAAGTTTCTGCCCTTCGCCCATCTAGAGACTGATTCCCAAGGTTTTGGCCCGTGACTGACATAAAATAGCCTTAGGATCTCTGGATGCAGCAGCAGTGGGTGAAACAAAGAGATCACAGAGATCCATCCAAATCCATTCATAACTTTGTTTTCATGAAACCCAAAACACCTATTTCATACTTAGAAGAATAAGTATTCTCAACAAATTTAGCTTAACAGAAATATGAAAGTATGCATGCCAGTTAAAGTCTTTTCCCATCACATTTGATCTTTATTTGTTTAGAATATTGTCAAAGGTCTTCTGGCTGTGTTTTGGAAAGTGAGAAATGCACTGGTGAAACTGCAGTGACACTTTCGTAATTGTGTGTTTGGACTATGCAAATAAGTTCCACAGGAGAAAAGAAAGGTGGGCCACACTGTGTCCCCCGCTCTGATGGAAACAGCCAATCACAGCATGGAAATGGAGAAGCACAAAATTGTATTCTCCTCCTCTTCGTAAAGGGATAAAAGTACCGTTTCAGCAGACACTCCTTGTTCTGAGTCTCCAGCCTGTGTGGTAGGAGGCAATAGCAGATCAACAAGTGTATAAGTGAAAGTGAAGTGACGTGTGGCCAAGTATGGTGACCCATACTCGTAATTTGTGCTCTACATATAACCCAAGTGAATACACACACACTGTGAACACACCCGGAGCAGTGGGCAGCCATTTTTGCTGCGGCACCCGGGGAGCAGTTGGGGGTTCAGTTCTTGCTCAAGGGCCTCACCTCAGTCATGGTATTGAAGGTGGGAGAGAGCACTGGTCATTCATTCCCCCCAACTACAATCCCTTCCAGACCTGAGACTTGAACTCACGACCTTCGGGTTACAATCCGACTCTCTAACCATTGGGCCACGACTGCCCCGTGAAGGTGAGACACTAACAGTAACACCCAGTTCAGAGTCTCTGGCCAGTGAAGGAGAGATGTCAACAGATAAAGCTCTGAGCCTCTTTTGGGGGCAGCAACAGATACAACCACTTTCTGAGCCTGCGGCCCATGAGGGAAGAGGCAATAACAGATACCCTACACTCAAAATCTTCATCCAGCGAGACAACCACAGATGCAGCACATCCTGAGTCTCCATCCTAACAAAAGACAAAAGTGGATTTACCAAGTTCTGAGAATCTAGCCCAGAGAGGCAGAAGACAAACAGACATTCATGACAAGATTAAGCTCTGGCGAGCAAACCAAGATATTTTCATCTGTGTATTCCAGATCAAGGACCTTCCGCACCTACTCCAGGGCCACATCTGTGTGTTCCAGATTTTAGGACCCTTTGGTGCTCCAGGAGATCAGCATCCTACATGTGAAGTTTCAGAGAAGCAACAGTTTATCTGTCCACAAGATAACATAACTCTGCCATAGCAAAATTCATCACTTGCATTTTATTCCTTTTTCACTCATGGTATTCATTTAGTGGTGGTTGATTACCATTGTTTATATTTTGTTAATGAAATTTTATTACACCCGTCTTCCTCATGTTGATAATACAGTAAGAGGTTCTACAAGTTAGATATCCCACCAATCTTTCAGATAAATCAGTTGACCAATTCCCTTTAGTTTGCTTCATTCTAAATGATTGTTGGGAATGTTCTAATATCAACAAGGTAAAAGTCCTGGTGCTCCAAACTAAGAGAGGGGGAAGTGCTCATCTGATGTACTTTTAACTAGTGCTGCACGATTAATCGAATGCTATTGTTATGCGCATCGTCAGTAAAGCCGGTTTTGTGATCAGTAGTAAATCTCCATCACGTGCTTTCAGATGGAGCAGCATTTACTACACAGATCCGTAGTTCACTGACAATCTACTCAAAAAACAAAACAAAAAAACAATTCAGACGATATAATCGTGTGATTATTAAATATCGTTTGCGATAATGACAGCTGTTTGCGTAGCTTCTCAGTGAACTACAGCTCCATCTGAAATCAAGTGAAAATACCGCATTTAATAACATGTTTTTACTCCAAACTCACTTCACAACGTCAGTCGAGTGTTTGAAATAAATCCTTCTGAGATGATGTGGCTTCTCTTACACAGAATAAGGCACGCTACATATTTCATAGTATTCTAAGCAGTGATAAAGGCACAACATTATAAATATACTTTATTATAATGGAAATTATAATAAGAAAAACTCAGATAAACCATATATTGTCGTAGTCGTGTGTTTATTAGTCACGGTGAATCAATGAAAGCAGTTAAATCTTCTGTTTATTCAGTTAGCGCTATAGGGATCTCCTGGGTTTCTTCTGCGGGGCGTATTTGGAGTTTCTCTGGCCTTTGGATGGAGATTTACTGCTGATTACTGCTGGCAAGATGTGCATGACTATCACAGCTTTTGCCTAATTGTGATTGCGATTTAATTTTGATTTATCGTGCAGTCCTACTTATAACCGTACCTAAAGTGGCACATGATATGAAAATCATAACGTCATCGGTACCCATCACTACATTATCGTGCCTCCCTGGGTGGGCGAAAGTAAAATCACTACAAACTGTGCATTCAGTGACTTTAATGCACACCTTCCAGCCAACCAGAATCTAGCATTCAGACAGACCATGGTATCAATGTTTTTAAAATGGATTTATTTTAATATTCATTTGAGGTCACAAAAATGGGTTTTCAACATCCTACTCCTAACTACAACTGCAAATAAAGAGGAAAAAATAAAAGAGGTCTGAAAATGCTTGATCTGCTGCTTGTTTTTAGATCGGACAAAAGAACAAGAAAACCAAGCAAAACAAACCAATGCATTATATTTCAGATGAACACAAGGAATTTAAAGCACTTGAACTTCATGGATGTCCTCTGTGCTTGTAAAATAAAAACTGTTCCCCAGAGTCTGTGTGTCCCAGTGAGGTTCAGTGAACTGCTCTCTGATGCTCGTTCTCTAAATGAGTCTCAGCATCATGTCACAAATACGCAAAGAAATCCTGCTGGCCGCTGGAGCTCAGAACTTCAAGCTGAATCCTGGACCGGCTTTGGAGGCACCCTGGTTAGCAGTGGTCAAATGGAAACCAGTTTCTTTAAGATCATCATCACCCTGAAGAGAACAACAGAAAGATGAGAATGAGAAACAATAACTAGGAGTTTTAGGAAGACAAAAGTCCTATTCAGACGGGACTAGTATTCTAAACTACGTTTGAGTTTCGATTCTTATCACCTGACGTCTGCGATTGTCATGTACCAATTCGGACGCGACTAACATCTCCGTGTTTATTACAGAGGTGGGAGGCTCTGTTTGGTACATCTGGGTGTTTCAAAGATCACATGCTCTGTATGCGTGCATTGCGTATAGTCATTTAAATACCATGGTGAAGCTATACGGCTAGTATAGCAAAACCATGGTTAATGTGTGGTTACTTTAATATTATTTTTTTTATCTGTAGTAAAACCATGTTTAGTTTTCTTAAAAGGTACATATGTAATTAAAACATTATGTAATTGAGTGCAGAAATGAAGGGAGTAACGTTAATCTTTCCTGGCACTGATATTACAGTAGCTAGTCTTAAAGTGCCCCTATTATTGGTAACGAAAGGTTCATATGAGAATGAGCTTTATTGCCAGGTATGTTTATACATACGAGGAATTTGTATAGTGACAAGAGCTCCACAGTGCAAAAGAATGACAGCGACAGGACACAAATAATAAAAAGAATAATATACAAATATACAAAATAGACAATGTACAAAATAGACAATGTTTTGGTTTTGGGAGTCCCCAACAACAGGCTGACACGCATTCAAGGTTAAAAATCACTTTCCTTGTCTTATAATATGCATTTATTTTTACCATATTTGCTCAACGACTCCCAAACGATTCGCTCAATGATTAATTTTTCCAAACCCCTCCTTTGCGTGACGCTAATCTGCGGTGATTGGTCGATTGGTCTCATTTTCATTTCATCTCGCCTGTAATGCCTGATAAAGCAGTGTTTGAGAGTGCAGTGCTGCTTTGTGTACAGCGTTACTGGGAAACATATATTTTTAACGCTCCAAAAGCGGCACATAGTGGCAAAGAATGAATTTGCATTTTCATTCAGACCAACGCGAAAATCAACTGATGGTTTTACGCAGCAAACACGCTGAGCTGTAAATGTGAACTGGTATATGGGTCAGTGACAAAAAGGGGTTGGCAAGATGAGAAATTCAAAAATATTTTTAAAACTTGTTTTTAAAGCATGCATCAGGTATTTTAAAATGAACACAGCATGTTTATGTTGATTTTATGTAATTAAAAATGACATTTTTACCATTTTTTACAAAAGGTAAGACTGAATGTACATGAAAATGTCAAATGGTGTAACCACCAAACAATGAGAAATATTAAATATTTTATCCACCTAAACGGCATGTAAGTTTACTCATAGAAATAAATACATCATTTTAAAATGTCACAAGAAAATAGATTTTATTAGAGTTATCTCTAAATGTAAATTTTAATGCGTTTTTGCAATGTTTGGCAGGACATATGCTGAAAACACCTCTGTTTTCTAAATAATCTTTGACTATTACATTTTATTCCACATTAATTTTACTGTATATAATTATATTTTTATGAAAAATACTGGTTACGCCAATTGACAAAAACCAGTTACACCACCTGACCATGTTGCTTCTACAGCCAAAGGCCTTTGTTTGTCAAGAAATTGACACTGAAAATCAAGCATGACTGTCAACAAGTTCAGTTTTTTTTCAATGCTAAAAAAAATCTAGCAACACAAAATCAGTGATGAACAGTGAACTCGTGTCTCGTATTGTAATTACAGTTAAGAAACAATATCTGACAAGAAATCATCAGAGTGATGAACAGTGAACTCGTATCATATTCTAATTTTAATTTTTGTATTGTAATTTCGTATTGTATTGTGGCATTTATTGGAGAAAAAGGGGCTCTGTTATTTCATATTAATTATAAAATATTTAATGAAATTTAATGAATTGTATTTTACAGATGTAAATTGTAATCTTTGGTTAACATTTTTTATTTATGTTCAAATGTAGACACCCACTTCCTTCTGCTACATTATTAACTCATTTATGTATATATTACATTATATTATATTATATTATATTATATGATACTATGTGTGACCCAGGACTACAAAACCAGTCATAAGGGTCAATTTTTTTTTTTAAATTGAGATTTATGCATCATAAATAATCTGAATAAATAAGCTTTCCATTGATGTATGGTTTGTTAGGATAGGACAATATTTGGCTGAGATACAACTATTTGAAAATCTGGAATCTGAGGGTGCAAAAAAAATCAAAATACTGAGAAAATCACTTTTAAAGTTGTCCAAATGATGTTCTTAGCAATGCATACTACTAATCAAAAATTAAGTTTATACATGTACGGTAGGAAATTTACAAACTATCTTCATGGAACATGATCTTTACTTAATATCATAATAATTTTGGCATAAAAGAAAAATCGATCATTTTGACCCATACAATGTATTTTTGGCTATTGCTACAAATATACCTGTGCTACTTAAGCCTGGTTTTGTGCTCCAGGGTCATATATATTGCTTAAAGGGATAGTTCACCCAAAACTGAAAATTATTACTGGTGAGAATATGCTAGTCTCGCGAGAACCAAGTTTTGTTTACAGCAAAGGAAAAACAATCTCTTTTTGGCTTATTTCAAAATCCTTCGACATTTTTCTTTACAAATCCTCGTTTTGTACTTCTAATTTGTGACCAGTGTTTTGTTCCGCTCTCTCGTCTATGATTCCGTGTTCGTCAATTCTCACCATAGCTTATGCTATGCCTACGTCATCCGCTTGAACGCCACTCTCGTGAACGCACATACGACAGTTAGCAGAAGCTACAGATTATGGTTTATAAAGTTTTAAATATGGATATTTTCCTTATAAAAGTGCATTGATTTGCTTCAGGAGGCCTTTATTAACCTCCGGAGCCATCTGGAGCACTTTTCTATGATGGATGGATGCAGTTTATTGGACTTCTGTTGGACTATTGAATATCACCCATTCACTTCCATTATAATGCTTGGAAGAGACAGGACTTTTTTTTTTTTTTTTTTTTTTTTTTAATATAACGCTGACTGTATTCTTCTGAAAGAATTAAGTCATATGCACCTTGGATGGCTTGAATGAATCGGGTGGTAATTTTCATTCTTGGGTGAAATATCCCTTTAAAATTTTAAGTGAATGGAACAGAAATATGCATTAAAGCTAAACATTTCAAAACAATAACGTTGTGCAATATAATTATTTTATCCTAGACTTACAGAGCTTTAATAATAAAATTGTAGACACAGAAACACTTTCTCACAAAAATATAACATTAAACACTTGAAAATAGTTTCTAATAGTAGGTTAGTTTATATTACATCTTTAATCAGCATCATAAACTAGTGATATTTGACTAAATTGGCCCCTAACAGAAAGGCTTGTAATAGGAGTAAAATGGTGTAACCGGTTACACCACTTGACATTTCGATTTAAAATCAAATTTGACAGGCATTATCATGGACACCTATGTAAGTACATGACCTTGGTGGGAATATTTCAAATGTAATTTTTAAAGTTAATACTCATTTTTATAATAATGATGAATTATCAATGTATTCCTGAGGTCATACCGTTTGACATGTATACCTAAGAATACCTCACCATTCCCTAAATATGTCAAATTATCTCACATTTTAAAGAGAGTTACTAACATTTGCATGCAGCAGTTAGTATCACCAGAGGTCCTTCTCTGTGATATAATTTCCTGTCACATGAACCTCTTCCAAAATATTAACAAAATGGCTCCTTGAATGATGGTTACACTACCTTGACATTCAAGGAATTTGACTTGACTCCCATAATTCCCCAAATTAATTATAATATTCAGAACAATGATGCTCCATTTACTTTTATTTATTATTAAATGGTACTAATGTAAGATTATGCCAAACTAGCTGATCTGATGTTTTATTGAGAATTTCACCTTTTTTAAACAAGCTAAATTATTTGGTACAAAGTTTTTACGGTTACACCACAATGCCATTTTTGCAATCATCCCCCAAATATTCCCTCAAAATGAATTAAAACCAGAAATTTTTGACTTGGTCCTCAAAAAAGAGAATGTATGCAATTAATTTGCACATTTATTTTGAAATTTTACCCCTTTTAAATTTAATTAAACCATACGGACACAAAAAAGTAGCGTCACGTCAATGACATATATTTATCCCACGGGGGAAGCCCCGCAACACAGAGTGTAAGATCTGTGGGAAACACTGTAGCAGTCTTCAGTAAAATGGCGGGGGCACAACACAAGGTTGGGGCTATTCTGCTGTGGTATTGCTGTAAAAATTAACTTTAACCATTGATTCTTCACAGCCTCGTCCTTTGGCAGTAAGTCAAAACAAAAACAAAAAAACAAAAACAGATTTACTCACAGTGCAGAGCAGTGTCAGTGTTTGAGGCAGGGGGGGTTCAAGTTTTCCCAGGTCTGCGCGCGCAAGAAGTGGGCGGGCAGTATGCTAATGTTTCATTTTGAGGTCAACGTGAAGCGGCTTGGGATTTGTTTTAAAAACGACTCGTTTCAATGCCTCAGAGCCGACTCTTTCTTTTGAGAGACAATAACTTCATACATGGTGCACTTTCAGATTTAAAACTTTGCAGGATGTTTTCATTCAGTTAGAGCTGTGTTACACACTGCATGAAAGGTCATTTTCAAAAATCCATAATAGGGACACTTTAACAGTTTACGTGATTTGGTTCTTGATTTTATTATTGTTATTTTTTATTTCTTTGCCGGGAGGCAAACATATCAAAACTGCGCACGGTAAGAGCATCTACGGTAGTTCACATTGTCTAAAACACACAAGTGTGAAAAATATATCGTCCGCAATCACAGACATCGCGTTCGGACGGGATTAGTTTTCTCAGAGGATCACCGAGTTTGCCAAAAAACAGTAGGTAATTTGCTCTGGAGTTATTACAGAGGTTGTGTGAGAAAAACAAAAAACTAATTTCTCTAACGACCCCCTGTAAAACTAGTCTCATCTGAATAGAGCTAAAGATGACAACATGAAAAGACAAAGAGCAGAATTGCTCCTCCTCTTGGTCAACAGAGACAGAACTGTGATTTATTTGAAAGTTTTAAGAAAGCTTCAGGTCAACATGAACTACTGAATCATTCAGGAACGTATTCAAGGCAACAGAGTTGGTTTCGATTTCACATTGAAAGAGTGTCTGTACCAGCTGGCTGAAGTCCTGTCCTCCCTCCGGCGGGCGCGGGCTCGTTCCTCTCTTCACCCGCTGCTGTTCGCTCTTGGCCGGCCAGGTGGGGAACATGGAGGGCTCGATGGGGAGCGGCGACTCCCGGAAGTACTCGTGTTTAAGTGCTTCATCAGCGCTGATCCGCTTGGCAGGGCAGTACGTCAGAAATCTGGAAAAAGCAGAAAACAGACGTGTAAGAAAAACTGATGTGAAACCCACTGCTGTCAGTCAATGTCGCGTGTCACTGCCAGAACTGTAATCGAAGGTGTGAGGTTAAAGAGTCAAGGGCGTGACAGCGACGATTGATCATGAAAACGATTATTGTGGATAAAATTCTTTTTTTCTGATTTTTTCTGGTTATAGGTTATAGCAGCACTTTGGGCTCTGATTGTTTAGCTTGCAACAGCATGCAGTCCAAAGCACAGACGTGAGAAGAAAGAGAAGCATGGCTTCGAAGTCACGTAGTGATTTCTGGTTATAGCTACATACATATCTGATTAATCTAATATAGGATGCGGTGGGATATTAACATTTATTAACATGCTGAATGTGCTGCATATTACCAGTGTTTAGTTTCATGCTCAAATGCAATGCCCGATGTTGACGGAGTTATTTAAGATGGTCATATTGCTTTAGATGTTTCTTTTTTTTAAATACTGATGTTATAATAATGCAGCAGTGCTTTTTTTCCTCATTTGTTCAACAGCAGGCATACTTCAATTAAAATTGTTTTCGTGCTTTGTATGGCTTTGAAAATGCACACGCCATTTCGGCAATCACTTGATAATGTAGATGAAATTATAGCACAAATCTGCCATGCACATAGCATTATAATGAGAACTTTATAGAATGTGAAATCTATAGTAAATTCTGTTTGCTTTCCTTGCCCATGTTTCAGCTCACTGTTATGAAAGCACATCACGGCGGGAGCTCTCTCTCACTCTCTCGCTCTTGCGCTATAGCACGAAACTTTCACTGGCATTTGCATCTATTTTAAAAAAATCGGATAAAAGCAAGAGTGTGGGTTGATTTTAAATTTTATAAGATGAAAGTCTTAATTTTCTTTTGAAGTCAGTGGTGTTATAATGATGCACTTTTTAGGTGAACTATTTTTTTCTTGTTTGTTACAATGATTGATGTTAATGTCAAGCTTTTTGGTCTTTATTGTATTAGAGAGTATAAAATTGTGAAATAAACGTTTGATTAAAATTCAAAATCTCTCTCGCTATAGCACGTAGCTTAAAGTTCACTGGCATTTGCATCCTTTTGTGCAGATACAAGTTGTAATGTTACGTCTATGTTATGTATCTAAGTTATCTGATTAATATAATAGGATATGTCATAGAATAGGCTTCAGTTTACTGACAAAGTCACTCTTTGGCTTTACTCTTCAGCTATTCCTTTTTAAATGCTTCTTTTTTTTAATACAATTGCTGCATCATAATCATAATCTAACAATGTTCTAATCATGTGTTTATGTTTTCAAAGACATGTTTTCATGTCATATTTTTTATTTTTAACATTCATTTTCATAAACGGTCTTCTTCAGATATTTATTATCTCCATTACGCATGTCTCCAACACGCACAGCTTCAGTTTCAGACAGTTTCATTTTGCTACCAGTTAAAAATTTGTTAAAAAGACAAATAAATGCACAGCCATTTGCATTTGCACTCTGCATCAAAAATATATGAACGCACTGTCGCACCTCTTAATAACTTTTAAAGCTAATTTTGTGGTGTTTATATAAGCCTTTTAATGTGTTGCATCATACAGCTGTAAAAACACACTAAGTGAATGAATTGCGTTTGTGCCGAACTCTTACAAAGCAAAATCAGACACCCTCCTTCGATCCATGAACGCACATCTCTCACTTAATATACGCAATCTCACAGTCTGAAGCTTCTGTCATAGGAAATCAACACATGCTATTGTGAATAATTAAGCGAAGCGTCTTCTCATAGGATAAGAACGCGCAGTAATGAGACACTGACGCGTCATCGAAGTACTATAGTCCTTTGCCACGTCACAAACTGTGACATCAACGTGATGTAGATTTTAAGCCCGGAAGATAAAAATAGCGCAAAAAAGCTCAAAATTTACTGGATCTCTCCAACAATTAAAATGGTCTTCTATGATGTGCAACACAAACACCTCTGCTGAAAAAGTAGTTTGGCGTTTCATGACCCTTTAAACTGACTCAATGTACGTAATGGTAATAGCTGTTTTTGCCAATTAATGTCTTGTGAAGTGAAAAGCTGCATGTTTGTAAGTAACAAACCCAGCATTAAGAAATTTATAATGCCAAACTGTTGCTTCTGGCTAAAATAATCTATAATAACGCTTCCTGCAGTGAAAAAGTGCATCTGCTGTTGTCTCTCACATCAAAATCCAGCCACATATTTGTTTAGAGCTGTTTTGGCTTGTAAACGCTGCTTGATCTGTGCAGATTTCTCTCCTGATTCAGACCAGATGAGTTTTTCACTGGAGGAAGCCTTATTATGGATTATGGACTTAAAAACATCTTGATGGATTTTTTTCAGCTTGTGTGTTCTCCAGATGTTAACTGATGGACTGGAGTGGTGTGGATTACTTGTGATGTTTTTATCAGCTGTTTGGACTCTCATTCTGACGGCACCCATTCACTGCAGAGCATCCATTGCTGAGAATCTGCATTTCTACAAATCTGAGTCTTCAATGTCTTTCCTCTTTCTACTCCTCTCTGTGTCCCATTTCCTTGGCTGCTCTCTCATATGGATGTGGTATTTGCAGCCAGGCTGTTATGGGGCTTTCAGTTGGGATGTGACCTTTCAGGGTCGTCTGTGCGCATTAGCATCCCTTCCATCAGGGCCTCTTAAACTTTGGAAACAAGAACCCCTTCAGAGATTTCAACTTGAGAAAGAAACTGAAAGCCAGAAACATCTGAAAATGAACAAATATCTCGTAGCGACATTCAGATCGATGGCTGTTTATTTCCAAATGAATGATTCATGTTCAATCACACTGCTGCTGATGTTCCACAGGCTCAATGACGAGGTTTGTGAATGTCCAGAAATGCTTCAGGTTTCCAGAACAAAAAAGATAAATGTCTTTCCAACCAACTGCAGTTAAAAAAATAATTAAACAATATTTTATTTATATTTTACATAATACCATTATATAAAAGTCATGTGATCTTGGTGCCTAACCCTCATAAAAGGCACATGTGGTCAAAGGGTTTTTCACAACACCTTCAAACGCTTTCAATCACATTTATAACGGATCACTGTTCTGAGCCTTTTGTTTTTAACTCCAGTGTTTCATAATGTGAAGCATCTGTTTCTGCACTGATGCAGCACTTCAGCAAAACAACGGCAACCAAAACACAGGCACTTTCAGTCTGTGAATAATAATGAGTTTCAGGCCAGTTAACAGGACGGCCACGTGTTGCTCGACGCTTTCATACCTCGCAAAGGTTTGATTTTCTGTGACGTATTCTACAATTCAGCAGATTTATGACCAGTGTTATGTTAGCTGGCTAGATGACAGAGATGAGCTGCTCACAATGATCTGCGACAGTCTTGAAAGCATCACTGATGTTGACTAACCAATCAGTAAATGTTTTGCATCATATAAAATTATATTCAAGCAAACGTGCATTACATTATAAAGGTCTGATTACCGGCTTCTTGCAAATTGAACTGGTGAAGAGAACTTTACATGTAAATAAAAACTGAAATATTTCTGGTAAATATAAAATTGAATGTTATACTCTTTATGCTCTTACTTGTTCATGAGGTCAAAGCCCTGGTCGGACAGCAGCGCTCCGAAGCGCTTGCGCAGGTTGTTGTAGGGATATTCTGTGAAAGTCATCTTCTTCACCGCAGGCAGCTCGCTGTATCCCGGCCAGATCTTCTCACTGGGAGAGCCCAAGTCCTACACACACACACACACACACACACACAGGGGAAGAGAGACTGTGAATGTGAAAAATCAAAAACCAAGGCCATGTCATGTCCTCCAGTACATTCAATGTTTAAAGTGACCATATACTTCTAATAAGTTCAATATTCTATTTTTGGTCTGCAAGAACACATTTACACAATTTAAAGTTCAAAACGCATGACTTGTCTCAGTGTACATTGCTGCAGTGCCTCTTTTCACCCTGCTTTTCTGAAAAACTCTGCTCTGATTGGTCAGCGGGCCCAGTCTGTTGTTACTGATCAAACACTTAAAGCGTGTGCTGGAAATTTAGCGCATCTTCCTATTATTGTGCTTCAGCTCCCAAGGCTTCTTCATAAGCAGTACTGTAAACCTACAGTAAACTATGGCTCTGCAATTAGAAGTCTATCTAATGTGTTTTGGCCCTTTCAGAGAAAAAAAACACTGCTTCCTCAACAGTAAAACCACTTGACCAACTGTTCTTTACATGAATCCCCACCCAAACTACAATGATTTTATTGGTGATCGCTTTGTGACTTTACAAAGCGATCACCAATAAATTATTTTGCATAATTTCCATTGGATGATTCTTTGACTCATACCAGTTGTGATTCTCACTTATACAGTCATCACTCATCAGCATGGACAAGTTAAAGCTGTCATTAAAATGTGGAGCGCAAAATTAGGTAAGTTATTGGATCTACAGGTTATTAGATCTAGAATTCTGAAGTGAAATAAATGTAGTAAGATTACATTTATTTGAATGAATCTGAGCAAGAGACGAATGTGAATTACCTGTCTGTGCAGCCTCTCTATAAAGTAAAACTGTGAGTTTAATTAAAAAAAACAGCGACATGATCACCTTGCTGAAAAATATAATGCAGCTTTTAGTAGCAAAGATGTTTCATTTATAAAATTCTTGAGACAGCAGCTCAAAACAAGTTTCTGTGCTCCTGAATGTTTCTGTGTGCGCAATCGCTTATCTATACAAAATTTCCACCTAAATAAAGAAGCTGAGTTTTTGTACGAGTGCATATAAGCAACATCTGCTTCATAATTTGGCATTAAAAAAAAAAGAAGTTATCTTTGTGGGCAAACGTGTCGCCCTCGCATTGTCTTGGAATTCCAGCGGGAAATGGATATATGTATCCAGATTGGATATGTTTCAGATTTGGAAGTGGCTCAGGACGGATGCTAAAAAAAAAAAAAAAAAAAAAAAAAAAAAATGGATCTTGTGCAGATTATTGTGTTTACACATATGCAACAATATCTGATCAGTGTTGAATGTGAGTAAAAAAAAAAAAAAAAAAAAATTCAGATTTTTTGTGCTAGTGGAAATGCACTCTATTAGGCTGGATATCATTTTGCATAATTTCTGCATACTTCTACTACATACTAACAGTGATTTTTTATTTTTTTTAAAACCATGTCAGCTTTTATGGCTATGTTCCTGGTGAGAGCCAGGTTTAGTTATTCATATTAAAACTAAGATGTTTAAGAATCATTTTATTTAAAAACTTAAAACTATATTTGGATTTACTTGATTAAAAACCTTTTCAAAAGTATCAACAGAATAAAGAGTTTCTCACAGGAGTAGTTTTGATTGGTTCATGCCAGTACTGGCTCTTATAATCAGGTCAAAAACTGGGTTGATACCACAGTCCTCACTGACAATGAAAGACATTATCGATTATCCGTCTGCATACAGCTAAACTCATCACTTTAATATGACTTTAAAATGAATTCACTCTTAGGTTCAAGCATTCAATAACTATATACTGCGCCATATGGGCACCCATTAAACATAGTAGGTCTGGGCTGCACTAATCCGATATATGGCATACTATACAAGATGGACAGCATTTCGTGTTTATAATGGTTATAGCTATAATGGAATAGATACACGGGCTGACATTTCTGCTCCAAAAACTATGAAAAGATCTGTAAATGAGTAATGGACTTATGACGTGATTCTTCCTGATGAGCTGATAATATTGCTTATCAGAATGGAAAAAAAAAAAAAAAACAAAAAAAAAAAGTTAATTTGACTCAAGACATACAGGATGTGATGAAGCATACCTTAAAAATTTTGTTGATTTGATCAATCTCCGATTTGCCGGGGAATAAAGGTTTCTGTGTGAGGAGTTCTCCAAATATACAGCCGACTGACCACATGTCCACAGCTGTGGAGTATTCCTGAGAGGAGGAAACACGAGCGTGACTCAAACAAGCTGACATTACTGTAAAACCACAGCCCAGTGAGCAACAACTTCAACAGAGCGCGAGCAGGATCAATAGTCCACCATTATCACCAGTTTTACATTTAGTCATTTAGCAGACACTTTTATCCAAAGCGACTTACAAATGAGGACAGTACACATCGTAGCAAGGTTTTTTTTTTGTGTGTTAATTATATAATAGATAAAAAGAAAACCGATAGAGAGAATAAGAAAAAAAATAGAGAAAGCTAGTGTTATGGCTCATTTCCACTGAGCGGTATGGTTCAGTACGGTACGGTACGCAATTATGTCTGTTTCCATTGTCAGAAGTTGTGAATGGTACCAAAACAGCAAACCGTACCGTACCATTTTTTTGGTACCCTTCCATTGGGGTACCCAGCACAGCAAAAGGTACCAAAAGGGTGGAGCTAAAATCACTGCAGAATGCTGATTGGTTGACTAGAATCGTCACTTTTGCGTGATACAAGGGGATAAAGCTTCTCTTTCACTCGTTCCACTCTGCTGTCCATTTGGGTTTATTTACATCAGAGTGCGCAAACACAAAAAAATATAACAGTGCATTTTATAATTTTATATTTTCACACAGACAATAGCCGTTTCTCAATATGCGTTCTTGTGGACTTGTGAAACGTCATTGCCCAAAAACCCGCATAATTTTCAAAATATTACCGTTAGTGTCTCATGAAATGTAGTTTTAAGAGTTTTTCAGACAAGAATGTAATTGTTTAAAACTCAAATGTGCGGTTTATTTATAAAGATAGTGTCTATATTTGAATATTTGCTGTGTGATTTCGCAGCTCCAGGCGATCAGCGGGCGCTCAGTGCTCATGTATCCGCCGAGAGCAGCCTAAGCTCGGCTTGTCCTTCCGACATTTGCCGCTGGCTCTGATGTCTCTGTAGTGATTAAACATGAGATACAATTTGTCTTGAGTATATATTTAACAGGCATTCGTGGTTTCATCAATCTATTATTTCTTCCTGGTCATATCGTTTTGGCTGAGCACAAAGTTGTATTTAACTTTATATATTTATTTTGAACTTTACCGTAGTACAGCGCTGACTTTGTTGCATACGTTTGACTGAATTGTTTGCTTTTGTCTTTATTTTCTCTTATATAAGCCCCTTATACTTTGTACTTATACTTTTATAATGACTCTTATTGTTCATTACAACTGACATAAAAGAGGCAGAGTTGTGCTTATTGTCGCGCTTTATTGTCGATCACTACTTTCCGGCATACACCACGCCTATCAAGTAAAAGTACTGTTGGCAGTGGAAACACAAGCTGGATCAAGAGTGTTCGGTCCCGAATCGTACCGTACTGTACTAACCTGTACCGCTCGGTGGAAACGAGCCATTAGAGGTTTTTTAAAATAGAAAACAAGCAGTTAGAAAACAAATAGAGTGCAAGTCTTAAAGGGATAGTTCACCCAAAAATGAAAATTAGCCCAAGATTTACTCACCCTCGAGGCATACTACACGCACACAAAAAAATTGGTCCTTCAGCGGTTCTTTGTGGTAGCTGAGGTGCTTTATAGCACCGCTAAGTGGTTCTTTGGCTCGTAATCATAGGGGAATCAACTTAAGTCTTATATAGCACATATAAAGAACCTGTAATGGTTCTTTAGCGGTTCTTTGGGGTGGTTAAGGTGCTATATAGCACCATCTTTAAAGATATAGGTGCTATGCAGCACTTAAAGCGGTTCCCCTAGGGCTGCTCGATTATGACAAAAATCATAATCATGATTATTTTGGTCAATATTGTAATCACGATTATTTAACACGATTATGGGCCATATAAGCAAAACTTTTTTTTTTTTAATGCAAGACTAAAGTATTCAGTTAACCGCCTTCTACAGAAATTGAATAATCTAACGTAAAATAAAACAGTCTTCAATGTAAGAATTAAACTTCCTTTGTTTCTTATTAAAGCTACAAAAGTCCTTCAGTCAAGAGCAGTGGGTGATTTTGTCTTTGTCTTTTGTTATTTGATTAATGTTAAGCACACAGTCGGCAGCAGGAATATTAGCCCGCTGTCACTTTAAGAGCCGCACGGATCCAATGTACTGTTACACACATATTCATTATCGACAGTTTACATTAATTTATTACATAACCGGAGAGGGTTTACGTGAATAATCACTAAGCGCCGCATTTTGACACATTTTGCATGTATCTGACCATTTAGGCACGCACCTTGAGCTAAAACATGACTTTACATGTCCGTGTTCTGCTCTGTCTCTGACCGCAAGCCTCCCGAGGAGCAGTGCAAGTTCTCTTTTGGGCATTTAAAAAACATGAATAAATGTAATGAACTTTAACAAATCAAGCACGTCCCATTTTGCAAAAGTCGCGTTACATGATTTTACGGAGTTGCACGTGAAAATGGGCTTTTATGGAGGAGTGAAAGCGCAGCGCTGGAAAGGGAGTGGAATGGGGCACAATAATCATTTTATCTTGATTATTGTATTTTCATAATCGTTGGAAGCCAAAATCGAAACTGAATTTTGATTAATTGCACAGCCCTACCCCTATGATGAAGAACCACTTTTAGTGCTATTTAGCACCCTTTTTTTTAATTTTTTTTTTATTAAGTGTAGGCGTGTCTGACATTCCTCTTTCAGACGAACACATTCAGAATTATATTCCACATTGTCCTGTCTGCTCCAATCTGTATAATTGCAGTGAATGGTGCCCCTGTTTCTGAATCCGAAAAAAGTGTATCCATCCATCATAAAACTATTCCACACAGCTCCGGGGTGTTAATAAAGGCCTTCTGAAGCGAAACGATGCGTTAGTTTAAGAAAAATCTCGATGCTTAAAACTTTATAAACTGTAATGTCCAGCTTATGGTCGCTCAAGCAGGCGCGTTCACGACAAGGCGGTCGAGCGTATGACGTAGGCATAACAAAAGGCGAACGTAAGATTTAAGAATCGAGATTTTTCTTAAACTAACGCATCGTTTCGCTTCAGAAGGCCTTTATTAACACCCTGGAGCCGTGTGGAATAGTTTTATGATGGATGGATACACTTTTTTCGGATTCAGAAACAGGGGCACCATTCACTGCAATTATACAGATTGGAACAGACAGGACAATGTGGAATATAACTCTGAATGTGTTCGTCTGAAAGGAATGTCAGACACCTAGGATGCCTTGAGGGTGAGTAAATCTTGGGCTAATTTTCATTTTTGGGTGAACTATCCCTTTAAAGGGTCATGTTTTTTTTTTTTTTAATAAAAAGAAAACAAATAGATAAAATAATTAGAACAGAGAGTGCTAGAGTTAGAAAAGTGAGAAAAAGTGAGGTCTGTTCTCACTTTGACCTTCCGTGTTCAATGTATCTGATGCACACTTTTGTAATGATCTCTCATTCATTTATCATTTTCTTTTTTCTGCCATCTGAGAGGTTGTTGTCATAACGTGTTCCTATGGACTGCATCGGATCTGACTGATAGACTGATAGATTTTTACCTTTTATGGGCATTTTAACATTTATAAGGACAATTTTTTTGAGTGAGTCATTGAGTCATTCATTCAACTGAGTCATTCAAACAGCTGATCGATTCAGTAACGAAACACCATCATGTGTTGCTCAGAGACACAAAACAGTTCTGCTGTGGCTTGTTTGAAACTATTTTCATTGGTGAAATACAGCAAAAACAGGACTTTGTGTCTAAAATGTAAGTCGCTTCACATTAACTTCTTGTTTTGTTGAACTGTTGTATAAAATCAATATCACATTTGCAGTCGTGCTGATATTTAGAGAAAAACTGCACTCTTTGTGTGATATCAACTATATCAGATGATATAAATATAAAAGACATAGTCATACAAGTGCATTTTTGCCCCATATCTTGAATTTGGAAGAGTATTTTAATATACTGAATCACAGTGAATGCGTGAACTCTGAATGCAGTAGTCTAACCTACATCATGTGTATGTGCGCACACTTTGGGTATGTTTTTGTCTGGTTTTTGCGATATATTTGATAACGTTAGATCACACAGTTAAACAATATTATCGTAGATGATATATTGCACACCCCTAATCTGTACACAAATGAACACTTCTTCAGAATGATTATTTTTGAGTGCCTGAACACTGGCTCCACAAACATCATGTCAGTGTTGTCCACTGACCTTTGCCCCCAGCAGCAGATCAGGTGAGCGGTACCACAGTGTGACCACCACAGGTGTGTAGGGTTTGAGCGGAGAGCCGTACTCTCGAGCCAAACCAAAGTCTCCAATCTACAAAACACAGTCACATCTTAGTTAATATTCCAAATCACACATCATTAAAGACTACTAGTAGAGCAATAGAGACAGAGTGCATTTAGGTCACACCCACACCGGGGGGCGGGGGGGCAATCCAACGCTCTCCATTGACTTTGCATTGCGGGAAACTGCCTCCTTGCCATTCTGACTTGTAACAAAAAACAGAACAATGTCTAAAAGCTGCTGTGTGATGAGGTGTACAGCAAACAAGCCAAAAAACTAGAACTACGTTTTTATAAGCTGTCGACCCCGAAAAACGAGCGTTTTAGGACACAAATAGTTGTAAATGGTATTTCACGTTGGGCCATTCAGTTGGATCATTTCTCAAACAAAAGGAAGGTAAGGAAAAGGGGCACTGACACAAACCAATAAAATTTAATTTCTCAATATATCTCCTCCTTTCAGGTTCACATCGGGTGGTGAAATAATCCTTTGACATGGTTAAAAATAATGAATGTTTCCCTCCAGTGGGCACAGTTCTCAGAGTAATATGACACGTTGCGCTCTACTTTTGTGTCCTTAAACGCTCGTTTTTTGGGTCGACAGCTTATAAAAACATAGTTCTGTTTTTATTTAAGCTTGTTTACTGTGCACCTTGTCACACAGCAGCTTTTAGACATTGCTCTGTTTTTTGTTATAAGTCAGAAAGGACAAGGAGGCAGCTTCCCGCAATACAAAGTCAATGGAGAGCGTTGGATTGTTCCCACCCTGGTGTGGGCGAGGGTTTCAGATTATGACGCGTGTCGCTCAGTCTCTATACATATAACACACTGCGCAGCTGATTATACAAACAAGCTGTTATGTGTAACCCGTGAATTCAGCGGACGATGACTGACCTTTAGAATGCCTTTGTGACTCAGCAGCAAGTTGGAGGTCTTCAGGTCACGATGAAGGATCCAGTTATCATGGAGATGACGGACACCTCTCAGCAGCTGGATCATCAGTGTTTTGACTTCACCTGTGCAGGAAATAGAAGTGACGTGAGTGAAGCACCTCATTATGGCAAGGATGAATACAGCATGCTTTAGTGCGGTCAGGGTCGTACCGGGCAGGAAGGGCTGTTTCATGGTCTCCATTAGACTCTTCAGATCATGCTCCACGTAATTCATCACAATGTAGATTTTATCCATATTACTGCCCACGACGATCTCCTACAGCAGGCAGAAAGCACAAGCAGGAGAGATTCAGAGACACCCGAAACACCATTAATGGGAAACCATGAAAAACCCTGTTCATCATAACAGGAAATAATCTAAAATAATTAGTGGTCCCTCAAAGCAGGTTCACTTTAAATGAAGATGTTAAGTATGTATAAGCTATTAAATAATTAAACCCACCAAAAGTGAAATGCGCATCATCAGGGTTTCAGCAAGCTTTATGAATTTAAGATTTTAAGACCAAATAAAGAAAATGTATGAAATAAACTGAAGGGAATACAAGAATCAGTATGGTCTCTAAATGTAAATGTCTTGCATTAGCAATGAAAGCACAACTTGCAACAGATCTCCATTACTTTTTAACCAATTAAAAATGTATTATTTTCAAGAGTTGCATGTTGCATGCAGCACAAATTAAATCAATATACATTCACTTGAGAAGCAAAAGGACACGTCTTGTTTTCTGAGAAACTGATCAAATTAAGTTTTATGATTAAAACAAGTATCTGCCAATGGTTTCAGAAAAATTGGCTTAATTCAAAGGGAAATTTTCATAATAGCCCACTAACATATTTGTTAAGCATAAACTCACTTCATTTTCACTTCATTCAATTTTTGAAATAATCACGCTTGCAATGCATGCAACATTTAATGCCCTGACTTTATGAATTTCAGACTTTCTGCTCTAAGGCCTTAAATTGTAGAAGGGCAAATTAAAAGTTTGCGGAAACCCTGACCAGAGATATTTTAAACAGCTGTGGGTTTACAGTAGAGGCTAGAGTGTTTCTGACCCGGACAGTGACGATGTTGGGGTGCTGGGCCTTCAGGATGGTGTTGATCTCTCTGAGGGAGGTGATGGGAAAGCCCTCCTTCTCTTTCTCCATCTTCAGTCGTTTCAGGGCCACAATTTCATCCGTCTTCTTGTCTTTGGCTCTGTAGACGACACCGTAAGTGCCTTCTTCAATGCGGTTCAAGCACTGGAACTCCTCCACGCTCCGGCAGCCCTACACACAGCGGGACATCAGGTCACACACCTGCGCTGGACTGATCGTGTGTAAGCAGTAGGGATGTCACAATTCTTGATATAATATCGAACCGTTCGGTATGACATCCACGGTTCAATACACGCTTGTGAATTGCAGTTTTTCGGTTTTGCGTTTAAATATCCATGTGTTTTATTTCTCTCAGAATACGCTGTGTGTGTCCGTGAGATGAGGAGATGAGCATTTTCCCTTGTAATGACATGCAATGATAAGCCTTTCTAAACCTGTTGTCCAACAGAGAACATTATAACTTTTTACTTCACAACATTAGTCGAGTGTTTGAAATAACTTCCTTTTGTGATCTGATGTGGCTTCATATCACAGAATGAGGCAGAAAATATATTTTATCTTGTAATAAAGGCTGTGTCGATTAGAACTGGCTTACAAATACACTTAATCATTATGAAAACACCAGAGATAGCTTGAAGAACACAGGTAAACCATTTATTGTCGCAGGCGAGTGTTTATTGTCCTTACATTTCATCAATCAAAGCGTTTAACGTTATATCTTCTTTTTATTCAGTTACAGCAATAGCTATGTCTTTATCCATATTAGGGATTTCCTGGAACATCATCAGTGTTACTTGTGATGCATATGTGGATTTTCTGCACGAGAGCGCCCTCTGGCATCCAGTAAGAATGAAACACATTACATGTGTTTATAGCACTCAATAATGGCCGATCCAATCTATTTTGGGTAAAAATCTGAAAAAAAATAAAAATAAACCTCTCTCAAAAGAAATGTTAAGCAGACGTATAATAATCCATGCTTTTTCCAGTGTGCAGAGTTTTTTTGTTGTTAATTTGTTGTAAAAAAAAAAAAACACTCTGATCTGCCAAGCTATCAGAACCGAACCAAAAATCGTGGTTAAAAACCAAGGTATGTATTGAACCGTGGACTAACTGTATTGTTGCATCCCTAGTAAGCAGGTAGGTGTGCGCGAGCATGCGTACCTGTAAAGCCGGCAGGTATTTGGGCAGCTCTTTCTTCAGCTCTACAGGCAAGATGGGCGGTGATTCGGGGACGTAGTTGTCTTCTGGAGTGGCTGAATGAGAGGGAGACTGTGGGGTGACGTCTCCTACCTCCTCAGCTTCCACTTCTTCCTCTTCCTCAGCGCTCACCTCAGAGTCATGATCAAACCGGGACTCTGGAACTGTCACAACAACACGACACAACACAACCAGACTAATGTGAAAGGTATTTGACAACACTAAAATATCATATCAAAGCAAATGCTCACTGGGAGGAATGTGGTTTCCATTCTCTCTGTCCTCTTCTTCCTCTTCTGACTGTTCTTCATCACTCATGGCACCTAAACAAAATAAAATACGATCACAATAATAAATTACATAATTCATGCACTTAAAAAATAAAAGTGTGATGCTCAACACTGCAAAAAACAAACAAAAAAAACAACAACAATCCACTATTCACTATTCGCTCACTTTTACATTTCACTTTAACCACAACAGCCATAGCAGATTCAGTTTAATTGTGCATTTTTTGGCCCATATCTTGAATTTGGGGGACATTTTTGTTCATTTTAAGTTTATATTTAGTCATTAAGTAGACACTTTTATCCAAAGCGACAACAGAAGCAGTCAAAAACCAACAAAAGAGCAGGCATAAAACGCCCAAAAAAAACAACAAAAAAAAAAACAACAAGAGCAATAATATGAAAGTGCTGTATGACAAGTTTCAGTTAGCCTAACGCAATACATGTAGCAAGGTTTTTTTATTTATTTATACATACATATACAATAGAGAATGCTAGTGTCAGAGGGTCATTTTTTATATGAAATAAGAAAACAAGTAGATAGAATAGAAAAATAATAGAGAAAGCTAGTGTTAGAGACTCTTCTTTAAAGAAAACAAGCAGTTAGAGAACAAATAGAGAGTGCAAGTGTAGAGAGCCAAGTGTTTTTTGTTTTTGCTTTTTTTTTTACTAAAAAAAGAGAGAAAACAAATAGATAAAAATAGCATGAGAATAGAGAGTGCTAGAGTTAGAGATGTGTTTTTAGCTGTTTCTTGGAAGATGGCTAAGGACTCAGATTAAGTTGGGCAGGTCATTCCACCAGGAGGGAACATTTAATGTAAAAGTCAGTGAAAGTGATTTTGTGCCTCTTTGGGATGAACGCAAGCTTCTAGAGGGCACATATGTCTAAAGTAATGAATTTAGTTAAAGGGGTGCAGAGCCAGTGGTGGTGCTGTAGGCAAACATTAAAGGCACAATTAAGTTTTTGCCGCTAGAGGGCGCATATTCAAAACAAACAGAGAAACGAAGGCGTAGATTGATGATGCCTTGATTGAGTGTGGAATCATGGGAGTTGTTGTCTTCATCCCCACAGCCTATGCAATCATGTTCATGGATGCGCTAATGTATTAAAGACTTAAGGTCACTGTAGTATGAAGCAGGGTGGGGCTTAAAGTAGTGGAAGTGAAACGAGGCTGCTAGAGCGATTGCTAATGAAGGACGAGTGCGATACACGGCTTGAAAGCAGCGGAGATTTTATTATGCCACAGTCGACCGCTTCCGGTCGTGTATGGGAGGTAAAACAGTGCTGTTTTATCATACATTTGAGTGTGTTGAAAGTTCTGTTATAATACTACTCTGTGCTGTCTAATAAAATGCATAACATATTAAAGTGTCTTTGGGGTTTCCATGTTTTCTACAAAATAAAACCGGAAAAATCGAGGATGTATGACGTCATTGGCAGGCAACGCAAGGATACGGTCTGTGTCACAAGTTAAAATTGGTTATTTCTCTGGATTTAAACATTTGGCATAATGCAAGCACACAAATCAGCAAAATATATAACACTGTTCTAGTGGTTTTTGAATATTTTAATAAATTGAATGCATTGATTAATTTATGCGAGCAGCTATTGGTAGCCAGTGCAAATTAATGAACAGAGGTGCGATGTGTGTTCTTTTCAGCTCGTTAAAGTCTAATCGTGCAGCTACAGTCTGGATTAATTGTAGAGGTTTGATAGAACTGGCTGGAAGACCTGCCAAGAGAGCATTGCAATAGTCCAGTCTGGAAAGAACAAGAGCTTGAACAAGGAGTTGTGAAGCATGTTCTGAAAGAAAGGGCCCAATCTTCTTGATGTTGAACAAAGCAAATTTGCAGGACTGGGCAGTTTTAGCAATGTGGTCTGAGAAAGAACCACACACAGTTCTGTTTTGGCAAGGTTGAGTTGAAGGTGATAGTCCTTTATCCAGCAAGAAATGTCTGTTAGACATGCTGAGATGCGAGCAGCTATCGTCAGCTCATCAGGATGGAATGAGAGGTAGAGTTGAGTGTCATCAGCATAGCAGTGATATGAAAAGCTATGTTTCTGAATGACAGACCATAGTGATGCCATGTAGACAGAGAAGAGAAGTGGTCCAAGAACTGAGCCCTGAGGCACCCCAGTAGTTAGATGTTGCGACTTGGACGCCTCACCTCTCCAAGATACCTTGTAGGACCTATCTGAGAGGTAAGACTCAAACCACTGGAGTGTGGTTCCTGAGATGCCCTTCGCCAATAGGGTTGACAGGAGGATCTGGTGGTTAACCATGTCAAAAACAGTGGACAGGTATTTTATATTTTATTATAGAATTTTGGTGGCATTTTTGCCTGAAGCACCTGTACATTTCTGACCCTGAATTGCACAGATAACCAATAAATATATACAACTGAATATATAAAAAGAGGAAAATACATTTATCACTCAAATCAGCCACCTTCAGCTGAAATAACAACCGAACACAATGGAAATCAAATATCATTCCCAACAGCGCTGCAGAAGTTTCCCATCTGTCCAGTTCATACTAAGGCAGCTGGATGAGACTGGTTGTTGTGGTTGTTAACCAATTGCATTCTGTGGTGTTAAATATCATGTGCATCTCTGTTGTGAAGTCGTGCTGGTGCTCTATTTTGTGTGTTACTGAAGTTTCTGAGAGTAAAAGGAGAACTTAGTTGAACCACTGGCTCTTTGTCTTTTGGTTCCTTGTCGTCTGCTACTGGCTAAATGGCAGCTCTACCTCATGATTCAACCTGCTGGGCAAACTACAATTTATGATGCAGCATCATAAACAACTAGGGTTGCAAAGAGGTGGAAAATTTCTGGTAAATTTCTGGACACTTTCCATGGGAACGTCGTCTGGGGAACTTTGGAAATATTCAAAGTTTGAAACTTACCAGGAATTTATGGGAATTTACAGGAATTTATGGGAATTAATTGGAAATTTGGGGAAATTTATAAAACTGTATCATATACAAACATAAATAAACATTTTGTTTGATCATAGGCTCACATGCATGCAAACTAATACAAATTTTAAAAATGACATTTTTGGGGGGAATCTGTGATGCTTTTTTCAAGATTTATTGATGAATAAAAACTTATGAACAATGTTTATTCAAAATAGAAATATTTTCTAACAATATAAGTCTTTGCTACTACTTTTTATTAATTTAACATCCTTGTTGAATAAAAGTATTAATTTCAAAAAAAGAGAAAAGATACTGACCCCAAACTTTTGAATGGTAGTGTATTGTTAAAAAAGGATTTCTATTTTAAATAAATAAATATATATTTTTTAACTCTTTATTCATCAAAGAATCCTGAAAAAAAGAATTACAGGTAATAAAAATAAAAATATTAAGCAGCACAACTGTTTCCAAAATTGATAATACATCAGCATATTAGAATAATTTCTGAAGAATCATGTGACACTGAAGACTGAAGTAATGATGTTCAAAATTCAGCTTTGCATCACAGAACAACATTATATTTTAAAGTATATTACAACAGAAAACTATTATTTTAAATTGTAATACCAGCAATATTGCACAATATATTTTTTTTCTGTATTTTTGATCAAATAAATGAAGGTTTGATGAGCAAAAGATATGCAATGTTTAAAAACATTAAAAATAGTTGTGTCCAAACTTTTGACCAGTACTGTACTTCTGTATAACACAAAACTGGCTTGCAGAAAGAGCTTCACAGCTTGAGCTAGCTAGCAAATACCTCATAAACTGTCTAGCTACTGTATAAACACTTTTTGGTATTTACTAGTTAAACTTGAATCCCATAGATCAAATATATTTAGATGTAGTCTTTGGGCTCAAATGCAGCAAGTGTGGCTTCAGAGCAAATGGAGGGGAAACCCGCTCTCAGGTGACTAGAGGAGATTGTGTGTGGAGGAGGGTCATTTTTAGACTTTTGTTTTATTATCATCTCACCTAAATGTTTGTTCAGTAAGTGTATTTGTTTTTACAATGGTATAGCCTAATTTACTTGCACAGTGTATTAGACACAGCACAAGGAAGTTTTAAACATAATTTTTTGTAATATTCATGTAATTTACACAAATACTTACCAAGATGGACATTTTGATATTTTGTGTGCAGGATTTAAGAAATGATCTGTTCATGTTATGGAGGAAAGCACAGTGCATGTAGGGGGTGTGGCCTCAATAGCCCTGCAGTAAGCAGTGTGCATGTGATTGAGCAATGTGTAGGGTAGAAATTAAACTAACATTGCATTAAATCTGGTTGTTTTAACCAAGATTATGCTGCAAGATTTTGTTCTCAACTACATTTAAGCTCTCAGTTCCTGCAATTTTGCAAATTTCCAGTTTATTCCCATTAATTCCTGTTAATATTCCCGTTAATTCCCATGGAAAGTTTCCAGTCTTGAAAATTCCCAGAATTTTGCAACCCTATAAACAACCCCGTGTTTGTTTGCTTAGACCAGAGAACCAGTCCTGAGAACTGTTAATGAACTGACCTGAATCAACACGAACTGACTGGAGCTGAATATTGACACTACTGTCTTGTTAGAGCTGCTTTACAGCAGAATTTGATTAGGTTTGCATCATTTATTCTGTTATTTTCCTGTTTATCTCTGTGAAGCTGCTTTGACACTATAAAGCACTAGAGAAATAATGGTGATGTGACTAGAACATAACACTGGTCATTCCATGATTTGAAGCCTTTTTATTTATCTAACCAGATGACCAGCCAGATAAATGACAGCATGGCAAGATGCTGTGGGACTGTTTTTGGTTGTTTCATTGCACAAAACCACAGAGACAAACATAAAAAAGAAACAGACTGACCTATAGCAGAAGTGTGTGTGTGTGTGTGTGTGTGTGTATACTAACCTTCGCTGTGTTCTGACCCCTCAGAGTCTGATCCTGACTCGCCCTCTTCATCTCCCTCACTCTGACTGCTGGACTCTTCTTCATCATTCTCCTCACCTTCTTCATCCTCAGACCCAGAGCCTGGCAAAACAAACACAGAGTCAACCCCCATCTCTCTCTCTCACACACACACACACACGCACAGAGAGAGAGAGAGATGTACCCATTGATGACTCTGGTGTGCTGGTCTTCCTCTCACTGTCACTGATGTCCTGTAGTTCAGACAGGGGGTTTTTATCATCCATCTTAACCTCCCGCACTGCAAACACAAATAAAACAATGAGCTTTATACAGTACAGGTTGTGTCAAAGCAGATTCACAGTGATAATCAGGAAACAGCAGAAGCTCAAAACTCAACTATAAGGACATTAGGACTCTGTAACATTTAAACATGAATGTTCTGTAAATGTTTTTAGGAAATGTGCCTTTCAAATAAATGTGACATGCAGTATAGGGCTGGGCAAAAAAAAAAAGATTTTTCAATCAATCGTTTTTTAAAATGACATCGATTCAACATCAATTTTCAAAAGCAGTGAATCGATTTTTTCCCAGTATTTATTTCAGCAAACATTTAACACAAGATCTGATTAACGCGAATCTTATAATTAGTCTTCTCCACTAGATGTCATCCTCTTATTTACCTTGTGTGATTTTACAACGGAAAGCCTGACATTCATTCAGTGATTATCATGGCGGAGATACTGTTGACAAGAACCAAGAACAAAGCAATATGCATGATGTGCAATGCTCAGGTGAAATGCTACAAATCTGACATCACGCATAAGGCGCCATGATTTCCACAATGAATGAAAGGCGGATGGCGTGACGCACTGTTTTGATACTACACACATACTAAAGCGCTGTTTTCACCCACTGCAGTCTCACTATATGATGATATGAACACACGAATATCATCTCCAGCTGCTCTGAGAGTCACTTCATTAGCATTTTGCCGTTTAATTTGAGAAAACTACTGTCATTATCACATTCACAGCAGCTGCAAGTTCCTCACGGCAACCCGTCAAAATAAAAGTTTGGTTTAACGTGAAGAAACTGACAGAAATATATTGCGCAGTCTTAAGATTCAATGTAACAATACTATTACTACTAATAATAAATATTAATAAAAATTTATTTTTTAAAAGAAAAATCACATTTGTTTTCTTTTTAATTTTAACATCAAACCTCTGTTGTGCAGCACTTTGTTTGCCAAAAATTAAAAGGGTTTAATTTTCATTTGATTATGATAAATTAATGTTTTATGCCTTCATTTTTAGAGTTTTTAACTTTTCTTTATTAATTCACCATTTGTAAAATGTTTACTGTTAATTTTTTTAGAAATATCAATAGCATTTGTATTAAAACTATATTCAGTGAATGTAATGAAAAAAAATTGAGAATCAAATCAAGAATCGAATCGAGAGCTTGCGAATCAGAATCAAATTGAATCAGGTCATCTGAATCGATACCCAGTGCTAATGCAGAATTTCTCTTCAGAAAGCTGATAACAGTCTATTGGCTGTGAGACTGCAGCTCAACACAGAAATCAAGGAGATGTATTAGACGTGAAGTGTAGTGCTGATGTATGTAGAAGAGGAAGACTGAGCGTGTAACCTGCTCGGCGTTGTTCGCTGCTCTCTGCTTTGGGCTCTCTCTGCTGGCGAGCAGGGCTGCGGCTGCGGCTTCGACTGCGGTGACGCGAGCGCCCTTTATCTGCATACTCGTCTGCAGGAGCTCCTCTGTAATGAGACACAGGCCCTGAAACACAGTCAGCGGCGCATTAATCCTGCGTAGCCTTAGGAAGTTTTTGTTTGTTTGTTCTGGATTCCATTTTTAATGATTTAATTAAATGTAAATAATCAAAAAGGATATCTAATCAATTGAATTCATAAAACTTCAATTAAATAAAATGTTAACAACAACAGGGCCTATGAAATGTTTTATTTTTCATAAATACTGTTATCTGTTTTAATCTTTCACATATTTATGATTTAATATAAATTTATTTATTTATAAATTTACAAAAACAGTGGCAATCAAATAAAGGCATAAGAAATTAAAAATTTAATTAGATGAAAATGTAACAATTGTTCTATTTTTGCTAAATAGTGCCTGCACATCAGAAATTTACGGTTTAAATTGCGCAAATTCTCTTAAACTATATTATTGTTATTATTACCTTGAGAAGTACATTCCACTATACAATAGTACTATATATATTTACAGTGCACAGCATAAATGAGTACACCCCCTCTGAATAAACATAAAAGATGTATTTTCTTAATAATCACTAATATAATTCATGGAAAGATGGTAAAATTGAAATGTATTAAACATATACTTAATAAAAACAACAAAATATATGCCAATATTTTCTGTAAGATAATTAGCCAATTTTAGTATGTCCTCCAGAACTTTAAGTATACTGCTATGACCATCTTGGCACTGAGTGTACAAGTTCATGACAAATTTTCACATCTGTCCTGTTTAACTCCTGGAGGACGAGCTCCTTAAATGCTCTGGTCTTTAATGGGGAGTTTTGCTCAGCTCGTCTCTACAGAATCCCCCACAGCTGCTCAAGAGCGCTAAGACTGAGTGAATACATGTCCACTGAAGGATTTTCACCTTGGGAGAATGAATATCTTCATTAGCCCTATTCGGACGGGACTAGTTTTACAGGGGGTCGTTAGAGAAATTTGTGTTTTAGAGACGTACTTGGTGATTTTAATCCTGTCCGAATCTGCCACGTCTGTTTTTCTCTCACACAACCTCTGTAATAATTCCAGAGCAAATTACCAACGGTTTTTCAGCAAACTCAGCGATCCTCTGAGAAAACTAATCCCGTACGAATGCGATGTCTGTGATTGCCGGTGATTTTCTTTTTTCCACAACGCGTTTCCTTGTGTGTTTTGGCGAACGTGAATTACCGTAGACGCTCTTATCGCGCACACATTTGATATATTTGCCTCTCGGCAAAGAAATAAATTTAAAAAAATATAACAATAATAAAATCAAGAGCCAGATCATGTAAACTGTTAAGGGTGGCTATTGTAATATCAGCGTCAGGTAAAATTATTCACGTTTATTTCTGCACTCAATTACATAATGTTTTAATTACATAGCCTATGTACCTTTATGAAAATTAAACACGGGTTTACTGCAAATAAATAACTAAAGTAAGAGTAAAGTAACCACACATTAACATGGTTTTGCTATACTGGCCATTTAGCTTCACCATGGTATTTGTGTGATTATACTAATGGTAATCAATCCGAATGACTATATGCAATGCACGCATACAGAGCGCGTGATCTCTGAAACGCCCAGATGAACAAAACAGACCCTCCCACCTCTGATGTTAGTCCTGTCCGAACTGGTACATGAAAATCGCAGACGTCAGGAGATAAGAATCAAAACTCAAACGTAGTTTAGAAAACTAGTCCCATCCGAATAGGGCTATTGTCATGCTGAAAAAATGTCCAGTAATGCAGGGAATAAGGGGAGGGTAGCATCTTCTGTTTCAAGTTTTTGTATTACATCACACATTAGTGTGTGAATTCATGACAGCATTGATAAAGCACAACTCCCTCACACCTTCAGCACTCATTCATCCCTATATAAGAGCTTTACTACCACTGAACATCACTGTGGGTACCAAACACTTCTCACTGTACTCCTCCTCTAGCAACACCAGAACATTTGGATGCTTTTGAATCCGAAATGATTGACTTGGTCTCTTGAGACCAGAGTATGGATTCCCAGAAGTCTCTATTTTGTAAATATGGGCCTTGGAAGAGGTTAAATGAGTTTATTTTGCTTTGGCTACAGTAGGTAATTCTAGTGGTGACAACAAACATGCATGTCACTTCTGCAGGCTGCGTCATACTCTCTGAGATAAAGTGTCACTCTTTTCATAGCTTTTGTCGGCTCTGAGACACTTGCATGTTATTTCTCCTGCTCTTTTTCTAGCAAAAATTCACTCATCACTAAATGAAAACTTAAAGTGAAGACCTGATTATTTCAGGAGCCTTGTCACCAGTCCATTGTTTTTGAATGTCGGTGCTACTTCTGCTATATTTTCACACATAAAACAATAATTTGGTATTCCTCTTGTACCATTGTCCTCTTTTATGCTAAGAAATAATTCACCTGGCAGCTCTCTCTCAAGTGGTTCCACTGCTGCCAGCATTAAGTCTGAGTATGATTCAGTGGGCTGTATAACACTTAATTGTAAGGAAATTACTTGTCTTTAAACGTTTTGGTTCAATATACTTACCTGTTGATCTTAAACCTATAAACATTTATTTATTTATTTATTTTTAGTAATTTTCAGGAGGGTGTACTCATTTTTGCAACACAACATTTTATCACTTTGATAAGAAAATCTTATTTTGCTGAATAATTTTGACATTCTTCTTTGGTAATTGATCAAGCAGGCTTGTTGGAACATTATATCTCCAAAGAACCCTAACATGTCATCTAAGTAAAGAGTAATTGCTGAATTTGTTAAGTTTTAGAGGGGGTGTACTCATTTATGTTGTGCACTGTATATATATATATATATATATATAAAATAGCATGCGATATTCATCCGCATCGTCAGTAGTAGTAAAGCTGGTTCTGTGATCAGTAATAAATGTCCATCACGTGCTTTCAGATGGAGCAGCATTTACTACACAGAGCCGTAGATCGTTGAGAAGCTACGCAAAACCACGTTCATAGTCGCAGACGATATCATCGATATTATGAAATCATGCTGTGATAATAAAGTTGTTTAAGTAGCTTGTCAGTGAACTACGGCTCTGTGTAGTAAATGCTGCTCCATCTGAAAGCATGTGAAAATACCACATTTAATAACATGTTTTTACTCCAAACTCACTTCATAACGTCAGTCGAGTGTTTGAAATAAATCCTTCTGTGAGATGATGTGGCTTCTTACACAGAATAAGGCATGCAACATATTTCATAGCATTTTAAGCAGTGTTAAAGGCACTGCATTATTATATACTTTATTATAATGAAAATTGTAATAAGAACTCAGATAAACCATATATTTTTGTAGTCCTGTGTTTATTAGTCACGTTGACTCAAAAGCAGTTAAATCTTCTGTTTATTCAGTTAGCGCTATAGGGATCTCCTGGGTTTCTTCTGTGGGGCGTATTTGGAGTTTCTCTGGCCTTCAGATGGAGATTTACTACTGATCACAGAACCGTACTTCACTGACAAGATGCGCATGATAATCACAGCTTCTGCCTAATCACGACTGCAATTTAATTTTCATTTATCGTGCAGCCCTTACATACATACATACACACACTTATAAGGCATGTGATCAGCTAGAGACAAAAAAGAAGGAAAATCTGACCACACCCCAAGTCACGTCCCCAGCACTTATTAAAAATATATTTTAGCACATTAAAAGATATATCTTATATTGTAATAACACATACTATTGTCCTGTAAAAAAATAAAAAGCAGCATTTCATAATTATGATAATATAATATAGTATATTATAATAAAGTACTATAATATAATAATAAAGTATATAGAAATGTTATTATAATTAAAGTACCTGCCAAAAGTTTGGAAACATTACAATTATTAATGGCTTTGAAATAAATATCTTCTGCTCATCAAGGCTGAATTTATTTGATCAAAAAGTAAAAAAAAAAAAAAAAAAAAAAAAAACAGCAATATTGTGAAATATTACAATTTTTTAAAAAAAAGTTTTCAATTTTAATATTATAATTTTATTCCTGTGATGCAAAGCAGAATTTTCTTCATCATTACTCCAGTTTTCAGTGTCACACGATCTTTTAGAAATCATTAGAATTTATTTGACTCAAGTAACATTTCTGATTATCAATGTTGAAAGCAATTTTGCTGCTTCATATTTTGTGTGGAAATGGTGATGCACTTTATTTTTCAGGATTTTTCTATACATATAAAATTTAATGAACAGCATATATTTGCATTTATCAAATATATTAATTAAATTTGTTAATGCATTTATTAAATAGAAATTTTAAATGTCTTCACTCACTTTTTATCACTTTAATGCACGATCAATAAAATTATTAATTTCTCTCTCTTTTTTAAATCTTATACAAATGTTTGAGTGGTATCATTGTTTCCACAAAATTATTAAACAGCAAAACTGTTTTTAACATTGATAATGAGAAATGTTTCTTGAGCAGCAAATCAGCATATTAGAATGATTTCTGAAGGATTATGACACTGACGAATGTTGCGTTCCTAAAAGCTAATTAAAGTGGCTCAAACCAAGCGCAGCTAGCACTAAACAGTGAATCGAAACTAAACACAGTACTGTAACAGCAGACATGTAGCGTGTCAGACTACAGCCTATTATATAATTACATAACCGTTGGGAGTTTTATGACAGCACTAAGCAATCTCGAATTCTAAATGCCGTTCATAAAAAGTCACCGGGTCGAGTAACACGTTTCAGCGCTGATTCTACTCACGTTTGGTGCTTTGAATAATTTGAACGCTTTGAACTGTCCTGCAGATGCACCGCGAACTCGTGCAGTGCTCTCAGGATCATTCCGTCCATGATGTTTTAGAAAATCTTTTCACAGTTTATTTAGGTAGCCATTTGCGCGATTTCAATCATCATGCAGTAACTAACCCCCAATCAACCCCCAATATCATTATGAAATAAATGTTTTTCTCTAATACACATTGGCCACAATTAACGATACCCTTTTATTCAATACTTTTTGAAACCTCCATTGCCAGTTTAACAGCTCTAAATTTTCTCCTCTAATGCCTGATGAGGTTAGAGAACACCTGACAAGAGATCAGAGACCATTCCTTCATCCAGAATCACTCCAGACCCTTTAGATTCCCAGCTCCATGTTGGTGCTTCTCTTCAGTTCACCCACTCATTTTCTATAGGATTCAGGTCAGAGGACTGGAATGGCCAGCAGAAGCTTGGTTTTGTGCTCAGTGACCCATTTTTGTTTTGATTTTGATGTTTGTGTTTAGATTATCGTACAGTTGGAAGATCCAAACATGGCCCATTATAAGATTTCTAACAGAGTCAGTCACTTATTGATTTTTTATCTGTTGGTATTTGATAGAATCCATGATGCCATGTGTCTAAACAAGATGTCCAGGACCTCCAGCAGAAATATAGGCCCACAACATCAAAAATACAGCAGTATATTTCATTGTACACATGGACTACTTTTTATCCCTGTGTTCACTAAACCCATCTTGAGTGTTTGCTGCTAAAAAGCTCATTTTTTAGTTTCATCTGACCATAGAATCCAGTCCCATTTGAAGTTCCAGTCGTGTCTGATAACTGAATATGCTGGAGTTTGTTTTTGGATGAGCTAGGAGAATTTTTCTTGAAACCCTCCCAAACAACATGTGCTGATGTAGGTGCTGTTTGATAATTTTTTTTAAGGTTTTCTGACCCTGAGACTCAACTATTTTCTGCAGTTCTCCAGCTGTGGTCCTTGGAGAGTCTTTAGCCACTCAAACTCTCCTTCTCACCGTGCATTAAGATGATATATAATGTATTTCTTTTGCTGCACATCAGAAATACATTATTTGGTTTTTCTCATTGTGATGGGTGATTAAGAGAATTTGGGCTTTGTTTTCCCTCCTATTTATATTTCTGTGAAACAGGAAGCCATGGCTGGATAATTTCATGTTCATAATCTCCCTGGAGTGCTCAAAATTGTGAATATGAATGGGAATATACTTCCCATATATGAGTAAAATACGAGATATTTTACTCATAAGAATTTCTAGGGGTACCAATAATTGTGTCCGACGTGTATTAGAGAAAAACATTTCATAATGATATTCCCCCCATTTTAAATTCTTATTATCCAATGAAAGGTTAGATTTTTGTGAAATTTTTAAATAAAAGATCAAAAGGAACAATGTAGATTAATTTTCACAGCCTTCTTTGATCAGATTTACCAAGGGTGCCAATAATTCTGTATACTACTGTATATTAGGGATGCACCGATACCACTTTTTCCAGTACTCACCCGATACAGATACTTTTATTTTTGGTACTTGCCGATACAGAGTACCGATACTTTCATTGCATTTGTAAATTTTTTAAACATTGGGTACAGAAACCAAAAGAGTATGTATAATGGTAATTGGTTAACTTCATTTATCAATTAGATACAATAAAACCAAAATTTATTCAGACACCAACATTTCTCACATTATCTCAGTTTATTTGCTATAGTTTATGGTAATAAAATGACACGAACTCAGAGTTAAACTGTGTCAGAACAAATTCAGCTTGATAATGTCAGATAACTTTGATAGAAAGGTATGTAATGGATTGCAATCAACCAAAAATTATTCAGACAGCTGTATGACAATATTTACACAACTATCAATACTTTGTCGGGCAACCCTTAGCCTTAATGACAGCCTGTAGTCTCTGGGGCATGCTGTCAAACAAGTTCATGCAAACCTGAACTACAATTTTTCCCAGACTCGGTCTGAATAATTTTTGGTTCCAAATTTGTATCAATTTTACTGGTAGTCCACTGTATGAAGAATCTTTGGATCTTTAATATGTCACAGTTTACTTTATTTTGCTATCCTCACTTACATAAATGAACTATAGTGTCCTGCACCCACTAGTAAAAAATATCAAAAATTATATTTGGTCTCTGAATAAGTTTTGGTTTGACTGTATATCCTTTGATTATTTTCACACTTAATTATGCACATTAAAACGTATTTTACAAGTTTTTGTTACTTTCACTGTTCATTTTTTTTGCTCTATGGTACATCATTTTTAATTTAATAGCATTAGAGCTGCTCCATTGCAGTGGCTTAGTAATCACACGCTTTGTTGGAACCACTCGTTATAAATCTCCTAACCGTGATATTTTCAGAAATAGAAGTCACGTTTTTTTTTTTTCATCTGAAACATGCTGTGATTTATATTCCAAAGCCACTCATGTAATGCAGAAACACTCATGAAGCAAGCAAAACATGCACACGTATTTGTACTGGTGCAGAATGAGAGGGACAATACATTACAATACAATACATTGTGCTTTCCTGTAGCTCAAATAGTAGAGCATGGCGCTAGCAACGCCAAGATCATGGGTTCGATTCCCAGGGAAAGCAAGAGCTGATAAAATGTAAAAACTGTAACTTGGATGCCATGTAAGTCGCTTTGGATAAAAGCATCTGCTAAATGCATAAATAAATAAAATAAAAATTACACCCTAGCGCATTTCACACAGGCTGCTAGTTTCACTTTCACCAGAAAGTTGTATATGCTTAAGGTTGAAAATAAATGATGTTTATAGTGAATGCCTCTATAAATGGTATTATATTTACGATTTAGTTTTAATCCAAATGATGTGTGCTAACATTAATAAAGATCACACAACAGAAGTTCTCACTCTCCCTCTCTCCCGTTAAGTAACTTGTGCATTGTTTTACTCGTTTTTGACACATCCGACCGAACTACAAACTTTCCAGTGATATCTGTGAGAAAGGGATATTCACTCGACAAGCTCGCACATCTGCGCCGGCACACGCTCAATCCACTCAGCGCTTTGCTAATCAGCTCACGCACATCAGCTGTAAAGGCATTAATACTGAATGTTTAACAGTATTCATTGCATACATCTGCTTCGTAGACATCCTTAATCTCTAATAACTCCATTCTGCTGCCTGTTGTTGTGTTTCTTTGTCTGAATATGGCACTTATCACATGCTGTGTGGTATCGGTGTTTGGTATCGGGGCATTTTAACGAGTACAGGAGCTCAGTATGGGACCCGATACCAGTATCGGTGCATCCCTAATATATGCTGTGTGATTTTATATATATATATATATATATATATATATATATATATATATATATATATATATATATATATATATATATGATTTCTGTCATGATTTCTTGAAGTTACACTGAACTTTTATTTTATTTTATTTTCATTTTATTCTATTTTTTATTTTACCGTCCCTGCGGGGGTCTATCTCTTTGCGGTGCTCCTCTGCTCTCCTCTTTCTCTCTTTCAGCTCGCGCTGCTCTCTCTGCTGCTGTTCCCGGAGTTTGCGCTCTCTCTCCCGCTGACGCTCCAGCTGCTCCAATCGATCCCTGCGGATTCACACGAACACACAGGAGTCAAGACCAGCCGTGCTCCTGTCATCAGGCTAAAGACCAGAGACCTTCACATGTGCATGAAACCAGATGCTTCACACCACCGCTGACTGACAAATCAGCAAAACAAGCTTTCTGACTTTAAACATTCAACAGGCTGATGACAACATCCTTCAACTGATGATAACCAAAATCTGGCATCATATGAAATGCACATACCATAAATAAACACACACACACACAATCATTCAAAAGTTTGTGAAAAAAGTCTCTTTTGATCAAGTCTGCATTTATTTGATTAAAAAAAAAATGCAGTTTACAATTTAAAAGCTGTTTTCTATGTGAATATCTGTTAAACTGTAATTTATTTCTGTGATCAAAGCTGAATTTTCAGCATCATTACTCCAGTCTTCAGAGTCACATGATCCTTCAGAAATCATTTTAATATGCTGATTTGCTGCTCAAGAAGCATTTCTGATTTTCAATGTTGAAAACAGTAGTGCTGCCCAATATTTTTCTTACAAACTGTGATACATTTTATTTTTCAGGATTTACAGATGAATAGAAGTTAAAAAAAAAAAACAGCATTTATTTGAAATAGAAATCTTTTCTCACATTATAAATGTCTGTACTGTCACTTTTGATGAATTTAATACTTTCTTGCTGAATAAAAGGGTTTATAAATTTTATTTTACATATTACTAGAGCCTGACCGATATATTGTTTTGCCGATTTTATCGGCCGATATGAGACTGTCACAGATACATCGGTATCGGTGAATATGCCGCTGATATGAAACTTTTTTTTCAGGACATTTAGAACTTTTTCTTGAGTAAATGATGAGCACCGCCATTACTCAGATGAAACGCTTCTAAATGGTGTAATTACTTAGTTTGTCCAGCAGAGCGCGCTCCATTGTTTGCTACTGGTGACCCAGGTAACTGTAACGTAGAGATGCTCGCATGAGCTCGAACTTCACCCGAGTCCGCTGCTTCAAATTATCCGCCCACCACCCACCCCCACCTATATTTGATCCTCATATTACACAAATTATAATTCTTAGTTTTGCATGATGATATGATGAATGGTTCATTTTGAACAGCAGACGTTAGAGCTGATCTAGTCAGTCAGTGCTTGTTTATACCAGCCTCACCGTGTCCCAGAACTCATGCTTATCACATCGTGATATCACTCATGCTTACACAGCATAGTTTGTCAGTAGCGTAGAAGATTGAAAAGTTAGTATCTTTCTGCAGTCCAATAGACGGCAGTGCAGTGGTGGCTTGAGCTTGTTGAATGGTGATTTAATGTTACGTTGTCACCTATTTGATGAGACTCAATGCTATAAAGTAAATAAACAATCAGAACCGGCGCCAGAACTTAAATTTCTAGGGGGGCACAAATCTCATTGGTGGGGGGGGGGGGGATACTAGGGATACTAGGGAGTTTTTTTTTTACTCCCTAGTATCGGCCCCGCTCTACTTATTACATTTATTTTAAATAAAAGTATTAATTCCCCGCCCCTTCCTATTTATCCCAAACTTTTTAACTAGTGCATCACAACTTCCACAAAAATATTAAGCAGCAAAAACTAAATGCTGATTTTCATAATGATTTTTCACAGCATCAGTTTTTACTTTATTTTTGATCAAATAAAGGCTGTGTGTGTGTGTGTGTGTGTGTGAGAGAGAGAGTGTGTGAGAGTGTGTGTGTGAGAAAGTGTGTGTGTATATCAGTGTGTGTGTGTGTGTGTGTGTGTGTGTGAGAGAGAGAGAGAGAGAGAGAGAGAGAGTGAGTGTGTGTATCAGTGTGTGTGTGTGTGAGAGAGAGAGAGAGAGAGAGAGAGAGTGTGTGTGTGTGTGTGTGTGTATCTGTGTGTGTGTGTGAGAGAGAGAGAGACAGAGAGAGAGAGAGTGTGTGTGTGTGTGAGAGTGTGTGTGTATATCAGTGTGTGTGTGTGTGAGGAGTGTGTGTGTATATCAGTGTGTGTGTGTGTGTGTGTGTGTGTGTGTGTGTGTGTGTGTGTGAGAGAGAGAGAGAGAGAGAGAGAGAGTGTGTGTATCAGTGTGTGTGTGTGTGTGTGTGTGAGAGTGTGTGTATATATATATATATATATATATATATATATATATATATATATATATATATATATATATATATATATCAGTGTGTGTATATATCTGTGTGTGTGTGAGAGAGAGAGACAGAGAGAGAAAGAGTGTGTGTGTGTGTGAGTGTGTGTATATCAGTGTGTGTGTGTGTGTGTGTGTGTGTGTGTGTGAGGAGTGTGTGTGTATATCAGTGTGTGTGTGTGAGGAGTATGTGTGTGTATATCAGTGTGTGTCTGAGAGAGTGTGTGTGAGTGAGTGTGCGCGAGTGTGTGAGAGAGAGAGAGAGAGAGAGAGAGAGAGAATCAGTGTGTGTGAGTGTGTGTGTGTGTATATCTGTGTAGTTGGACGCTTGAACATTTTGAGTTTACTCGCTTCATTCGCTTCACAACAGACGCGAATTCGCGTCATGGGAGGGGCTTATATATAGCTCGTATTGAGTAAAGAGCGTTTTTTACAAAATTGTCCGACCTCCTCACTCACTTTCTTCCAAGCAAGATCCTTTTTTTATTCTTGTTTCTATAAAAGTATGAAGATGTATCGTACAGCTCCGGGTATCCACATACAGCGACGATGATTTTGTCCTCCATTGTTGTTTCGGATTTCTGCCTCCGCTCGCTACGTCACTACTAGAGTAAGCTCCTGATTGGTTAACGCGGCGCTAATTTTCGCCAAAGTTCAGATTTTTTAACTCGTGCGTTTCGCCCGAAACGCTCAATTCGTGCCGCCTCATTCACGCAAATCACGCCGCAGGATGTCTATTCGCGTCTTTGCATTGACTTAACATGTAAATCACTCGCACTTAACGCTTCATTCGCGTCTGGTGTGAACGCACCTTGAGTGAGTGTGTGTGTGCGCACGTGTGAGTGTGTGTGTGTGTGTGTGTGTGTGTGTGTGAGAGAGTGTGAAAGCGTGTGTGTGAGAGTGAGTGAGTGAGTGAGTGAGTGTGAGACCTCTCTCGGCGGGAGTGAGCTCTGGCTTGATCCCTCCTCCGTTTCTCACGTTCATAATCTTGTCGAGATTTACTGTCCTCCCGCCATGGTCTCTTCCTTCTCTCGTCTTCTCGCTCCTCTTTGTCTTTTGTGCGCATGTGTTTCCCTGCTGTAAACACAAGATCAGACAAACACAAATGACTACCTGCAAAGCTCCAAACAAGAAACTGTAGTGATAATTCAGATGGTTCATGTCCTGACTTTAATGAACTGAATGTCTCTTTCTACCCAAGCTCTAAAGGTCAAGCAGATTTACCAAAGCTTAATTCATAAACAGTTCATCAATGAAAATCTTTAAATGAACATTTCCAGCATTAGTGCTTAGGGTCAGCGCTGAAAATCCTAGATCCACTGATATTGGCATCCATTTTTTTTTAAACCTTGCAAATGTTTGATTTTCTGGGATGTATTTTATACTGCCGTTGCAAATTTGACTGATTTGTCATTATTATAACGTTATCTAATTTAGAGCCCGACCGATATATCGTTTTGCCGATTTTATCGGCCGATATGAGTCTGTCGCAGATATATCTATATCGGCAAATATGCTGCCGATATGCCACCAATATGAACATTTTTTTTACAGAACATGAAATGCAGATAAAATACTTGTATATGGTGTAATCCAGCAGAGCGCGTTCCATTGTTTGCTACTGACGACCTGGATGAAACGCTTTAAAGCTTAAGTGTATGGAATACCATTGAAACTTTGAACGGTCATATCTCTGTAACAGCGTGGCGGATCCGCATCAAATTCAGGGGATCCCTTCAGCTCGAGGAACCCTCTCGAACGCTGAATCGAGTGTACGTCTCGAGGCCTCCTTTTGAATGAGACCACCCCCGCATCGACAGCCCCCGGGGTCAGGGAGTTACGGGCGGTTAAATTCGCGGTCGGGCGCTGACCGATATGGCAATCCCAGGGGGCTACCGAGGCGCGGAGGGTGGCGTTTGAGAGGGCTCCTCGAGATGAAGGGATCCCCCGAATCTGTTGGAGATCCACCGCCGCGTTCGCGAGATAATGACATCAACCAACACTTTAACTTCAGTAAAGAGGTCTCTTACAGCATTCAAGCGTTGTCTTATTCGACCATAAGTGCCCTGCGAAGTGGACTTCACATGATATTCCGCCATGATTCCAGTTCCAAGGGAACGTACAAGTTACATTCAAAGGGCATTAAAGTGCGCAAGATGTGAATTTAAATTGTATTTATTTACAGTGGTATATTATGTCACACTTCTCTAGTAAGTTTCGTCTGTGTGTGAAGACAGTAGTGCAAATCCGTGAATGAATGTTCTGAAGTGAAATAAACTTCAATGGAATAAAGTTGAATGGAACTGAATTGAAATAAAGTTAAATAAATTTCACCTTTACTGTTCAGTGCACTGATGTCAGACTCATTTTGGATAATAAAGTTTGTTAAATGCCCTGGCTCCATTACATATCTTTGTCACGTCATTATAAGTGTTTGATCACCACATTTGAGTGATCATTGCAATAAATGTGTTTATATATATATATATTCTGTTTCTGTGTATACTATAGTATTCTATATATACACTACCAGTCAAAAGTTTGGACACAGGAATGGGAAAGTGTCCAAACTTTTGAGTGGTACTGCACTGTAATAGACACAAAGAATATCGGACGATATATCGATATCGGCCCTTTTTTACGCCCTAATATCGGTATCGGCCCCCAAAAAACCCATATCGGTCGGGCTCTAATCTAATTGGTGGCAGGTTTGTTTGGATAAGGCGCAGACCTCCTTCTGCAGAATGGCTCCTGTGCCTCCTCTTGTCCTTCCTCTTCTCCTCTTTTCTGTGGTAGGATTTGTCTTTTCTTGTCATCTGCTGCGGGGGTTTGATGGCCAGAGACTCGTCCTCCTCTCCTCTGCAGAAACACATTCAAAAAGACACAGAACTGAGTTACAGCAGCCGTTATTAACCTTCCCATGCTGCACACTAGCATTAAACCCCTCACAAACATGACAGTCACCTGTCTTCAGTTGAGTCTTCTCGTGTGTAGGGTGAATTCCTTATTGTTATTTCCATCCTGTGGTCTCGTAGCTCTCCTTCCTCCGGAGTGTCCCGTTTGGACTCCCGATCATCCGCCTGCCAGAAACAAATCATTCGACACATTTAAAGTGTAACAGATCCATCATTACAGTGGACATTAGCAATCATTCACTCCTACGGAGCACTACGAATTATGCAATCCATCTCCCTACTCTCTCAATAATAATACATTTAGATGCAACAGTAAAAATGTATGTGGTTATCGTTAAATATTTTACTATAAACTTCAAATATGTTGTTGGTTTGCTCATAATCAAATCAGTCAACTGTCTGAATACATTGCCATGCGATGAGTATTATAGGGCCCTATGATTTCTGCGATGTGGAAAACGGAATCGCAGCATCCAGTCATAAAAATGGAATTTACTGTTTAACGCGGAATGTCACGGAATTTGTCAAAGTTTGGATGAATTAATCAAAAGTAGGTCATTATAGCTAAATCAGATCGAGATATGGACTAGTATCTGTAAATATTAAGCCACAAAAATAAGATTTAAATGTGGAAAAAAAAAAAAAAAAAAAGTGTTGAGACTTGCTGAAATCGCATTTGGTCTCATATTGTATTGCGTACCTTGTCAGTGTCTGCGCTTGCTTGGCTATTTGTTGTGATAAACAGGAAAGTGTGTCCAGCTGAATTCAATTTCTGTTTTGTCAAACGGGTATAAAAAAAGGTTAGTTTACCGCGGCAGCCCTCGTCATATGAAGACCGAAGAGTGTAAAGACCATCGACTCTACCGTGCGACTCCACCGGGCAGGGACATAAGTATCGCTTTTTATTTATCCTCTTTCCTACTAATTGTTTCACTTCTGTTTTAGTTTTCTTATAACCAATTCTTAAAATGTGTTTCCAGATCACTACTATCACTACCACTCACAAACCACGGATCACACACTGTAGGCAGCGCAATCCTAACAACCTGTGCACTTTGCCTATGTCTGCTAAAACACTACTTTCTTTTTCTATTGGTCTCTGGAATTGTCAGTCTGCGGTCAACAAAGCTGATTTCATTAATTCCATTACTAGTTATTTAAGTCTAAACCTCATGGCCCTGACAGAGACCTGGATCAAACCAGAGGACAGTGCTAAACCTGCGGCACTCTCCAATAATTTCTCCTTTTCCCACACCCCCTGTTTAACTGGAAGAGGTGGAGGTACTGGTCTGCTTATCTCTAATAATTGTAAATTTACTCCTTTACCGTCTCTGGGTATCAACAGCTCCTTTGAATCACATTCGGTTACTATTACCTATCCTCTTAAAATCCGTTTTGTAGTTGTTTATCGACCTCCAGGACCACTAGGTAACTTTGTGGAAGAATTAGATGTGTTGCTCTCAACCTTTCCTGAGGATGGTACTCCCTTAGTTATACTTGGAGACATCCACCTCGATAAACCTCAAGCTGCAGACTTCCACACTCTGCTTGCCTCTTTTGATCTCAAGAGAGTGTTAACTACGGCTACTCACAAATCAGGCAACCAACTGGACCTTATTTACACACGACACTGCTCTACTGATCATGTGCTGGTTACTCCACTGCACACCTCGGATCACTTCCTCACTCTTAACCTCAACATGATTCCTGACACAACACATACCCCTCCACATGTTACTTTTCGACGTAACTTACGCTCACTCTCACCCTCCTGGCTATCTGCTATGGTTTCATCTTCACTTCCTTCCCCTAAACAGTTATCATCTCTTGATGCTAACAGTGCTACTGATACTTTCTGCTCCACTCTGACATCTTTGGCTATCTGACGTTCTCCGCGAACATCGTTCTAAGCTCAGGGCTGTAGAAAGGGTATGGCGCAAATCACAAAATCCTACTGACCTTAATTTATATCAATCACTCCTCTCTGACTTTTCTGCTAATGTCTCTACTGCTAAAAGAACATACTTTCACGACAAAATTAACAATTCGCCAAACTCTCGCATGCTCTTTAAAACATTTTCCTCCCTCCTTTGTCCTCCTCCCCCCCCCTCCTTCATCAACTCTAACAGCTGACGACTTTGCCACATTCTTCATTAATAAAATTACAAACCTCAGAAGGCAGAAGTCTCTAAACTCATCCTTTCCAGTCATCCTACTACTTGTCCGCTTGATCCTATTCCATCTCATCTCCTTCAAGCCATTTCTCCTGCAGTTGTACCTGCACTCACTCACATCATTAACACATCCCTTCACACTGGAGTTTTTCCCTCAGCTTTTAAACAGGCTCGTACAGCCCCACTTCTTAAGAAACCCACTCTTAACCCAACTCTTTTAGGGATCTATAGACCGGTTTCCCTTCTACCTTTCATTGCAAAAACACTTGAACGAGTTTCTCACACAGAACTAAATCCTGGACCGTAACCAATCTGGCTTCAGAAGTGGACATTCGACCGACACTGCCTTGCTCTCAGTTGTTGAAGCCCTAAGACTTGCCAGAGCAGCTTTCAAGTCTTCATTATTTATCTTGCTGGATCTGTCCTCTGCTTTTGATACGGTCAACCACCAGATCCTCCTGTCAACCCTATTGAGAAAGGGCATATCAGGAACCGCACTCCAGTGGTTTGAGTCTTACCTCTCAGATAGGTCCTTCAAGGTATCTTGGAGAGGTGAGGTATCCAAGTCGCAACATCTAGCTACTGGGGTGCCTCAGGGCTCAGTTCTTGGACCACTTCTCTTCTCTGTCTACATGACATCACTAGGTTCTGTCATTCAGAAACTTGGCTTTTCGTATCACTGCTATGCTGATGACACAACTCTACATCTCATTCCATCCTGATGATCCGACGATAGCTGCTAGCATCTCAGCATGTCTAACAGACATTTCTTGCTGGATGAAGGACCATCACCTTCAGCTCAACCTAGCTAAGACAGAACTGCTTGTAGTTTCAGCAAACCCATCATTTCATCACAATTTCACCTTCCAGTTAGGCTCATCAACCATTACTCCTTCAAAAACAGCCAGAGACCTTGGAGTTGTGATTGATGATAAGCTGAATTTCTCAGACCACATTGCTAAAACTGCCCGGTCCTGCAGATTTGCTTTATACAATATTAGGAAGATCAGGCCCTTTCTTTTGGGACATGCAACATAACTCCTTGTTCAAGTTCTTGTTCTGTCCAGACTTGACTATTGCGATGCTCTCTTGGAAGGTCTTCCAGCCAATTCCATCAAACCTCTACAATTAATCCAAAATGCCGCTGCAAGATTAATCTTTAATGAACCAAAAAGAACGCACGCCACACCTCTGTTCATCAGTTTGCACTGGCTACCAATAGCGGGTCGCATAAAATTCAAGGCATTAATGTTTGCCTACAAAACCACCTCTGGCTCTGCACCCCTTTACCTAAATTCAGTACTTCAGACCTATGTGCCTCTAGAAGCTTGCGTTCTGCAAGTGAACGACACATTATTTTGCAATCCCAAAAGGCACAAAATCCCTTTCACTGACTTTTTCCATTCACTGTTCCCACCTGGTGGAATGACCTGCCCAACTCAATCCGAGCAGCTGAATCCTTAACCATCTTCAAGAAAAGGCTAAAAACACATCTCTTCCATCTTTATTTGACCTTCTAACTATGACTCTCTATTCTAATTTATCTGTCTTTTATTTAAAAAAAAAAAAAAAAAAAAAAAAAAAAAAAAAAAAAAAAAACACACACACACACACACCCTTGACCCTCTATCAATTGCATATTCTCTAAATGCTGCTTTTTCTTTATAAACTAACACTAGCTTTCTTTTTTCTGTATTACTATTACTGCATCTACTTGTTAAAAAAAAAAAAAAAACCTTGCTACGTGTACTGCGTAAGGCTAACCGAGACTTGTCATTTCGCTTGCACATTGTTGCTCTTTTGTTGATTTTGATTGCTTCTATTGTCCTTTTTTGTAGGTCGCACTGGACAGAAGTCTGCTAAATAACTAAATGTAAATGTAATGTAATGAATCCTGTATGTTCTGCGTGTCTCTATGTGAATGAATGGCGCAGACGCGCGGTTTTGTTTACTACACACATACTGAAGCGTGTGATGCTTGCGGTGTTTTCAGCATCTGCCGTCTCACTAAATGAGGACATAAATACATGAACAACATCTCCAGAACTGCTCTGAGAGCATTTTACCATTTCTTCTGAGTAAAACTAACGTATACCGTCAAAATAAAATTTCAGTTTAACTTGAAGACATTGTGCCAGAAATACATTACTATTATTTAGAGAATGTACAGTCAAATACCACTACTAATAAAATGAATCAAACCTTATGTTTTAGAGAATAATCACAACATTTCTTCCATGTTTTAATTTTAAATCCCCTTTGTTTGCCAAAAAAAAAAAAAATAGTTTGCGTAATTTTCAATAATTAAAAGATAAATAAAATTAATGTTTTATGCTTTCATTTGATAACCAGAAAAATTTAATTACACAAAACAGAATTTCTGAGGGGGGGAAAAAAAAAAACATTTCACAAGATTAAATTTGAATAAGTTTTATGCATTCAAATAATTAGACATGCTAAAACACAGAATTTAATAAAACATATAGTGAGAAAAAATTAAATTTCATAGAGCCCTAAACATGTAATTTTTGTTAAACCTTTAATACACTGATGTGAAATTGTATAAAAGTTTCAAGATTTTAATTAGACATGCTTTTTGATTAATAAAATTTAATTTAACCATTAAAAAGCAGTCGAGAAAAATTAAAACGGAACAAAACAGAATCCATTTGAATACAAATCCAAATTAAAATGAAAAAACGGAATTTGGGAAAAAATAAAACGGATTTCATAGGGTCCTACACCCCGTATAATATCGGAATCGTCCTGTATTTAATAAGGTATCAAAGAAGCATTTTGAATGAAAGCCATGAGGAACACAGTTTGTCCTGTATTCGTGTCCTGTACACGTCCACTTAGACCAAATGAATAACAAACTCTAAACTGAAAATGAATCATTGTTTATGGGCAAATCGTTTGATTTGCAAACAAACAACGTGATTATTGTTCATCAGCCCAACATCCAGCCACACAAGAAAACATCCCCCTGTGGGAAGATGTGACCAAAAAGGCAGGTCATCTTTAGTTAATGTTGTTAAATAGAGAAAAAGATTTCACATTTAAATAACTTCTAGCCTATTCCTTGGCATTTAAAACTATCAATTTGAAGAGAGGTCGATGATACTTTAAATGTATTAATGTAAGTTACTACAATTCACAAGTGGAACAATTTGCTCAGGCCAATCGTTTGTGTGTATTGTGTGACTTTTTCTTTTTTTGTATGACGTTAAAATTCTTTTTAGAATTAAAATGTACATAATACATTTAAGGTTACATAAGGTTAATCAAAACAAATTTTGTGTTTATGTCTTAGAACCTTAGGCCTATTCACTTTATTATTCCTGTAAAAGCGAGTGCGGCCATTTGTAAATTTAATGTATCTGGCTTCTGGTGTCATTCACATCCAGCTATTTTTAGCTGTACAAAACCGCTCGTTTTGCTGCTTGATATTGCAAACTGGTGTGTCTTACCATGTTATTTTAATGTATTATTTTAATTATGAACACACTGGTTTGTCGTGCAAACAGTTTTACCATTTACTGCATGTTGTTTACTTCTCCTTATTTCCCTACAGCGGCTAATTAACCAGAAGTCTCTCACATTCACAGAAAACAGCTTACTTCCATGTTTAAAAATAAGGTGGATACACCTTATGCGGGCACTGAAATGACATTCACTATGTGGTACAGTGCAAATATTTTGAGTGTCCCTTTTCCTATTTAAAAAAAAAAACAAACAAAAAAAAACATTGTCCCTTATTTTCTGAAGTTGGCAACCCTAGTTAATGTTTAACACGAAGTGTGCTGCTTGTACAGTATCTCACAAAAGTGAGTACACCCCTCACATTTTTGCAATTATTTTAGTATATCTTTTCAAGGGACAATACTATAGAAATGAATCTTGGATATATTTTAGAGTAGTCAATGTGCAACATGTATAGCAGTAAAGATTTATTGTCCTCTGAAAATAACTCAACATATGGCCATTATTGTCAAAATAGCTGGCAACAAAAGTGAGTACACCCTAAGTGATAACAGATATACTTTGTTTAACCATGCAAAGCCACATGTCCTATTCATCATGTACATGTTTTTGTCTGCATGACAGGACTATACAGATTTGTGTATCTTGTTTTAGAGCAGTTAAAATTTGGTGCTTTGAGTACAATTCTCTCATAATGACCACTGGATGTTCAACATGGCACCTCATGGCAAAGAACTCTCTGAGGATTTGAGAATTAGAATCGTTGTTCTCCACAAAGATGGCCTAGGCTATAAGAAGATCAGTAACACCCTGAAACTGAGTAACAGTACAGTGGCCAGTGTCACACAGAGGTTTTCCAAGACGGGTTCCACTCGGAACAGACCTTGCAAGGGTCGATCAAAGAAGTTGAGTCCTCGTGGTGTGCGTCAGGTGCAGAAGATGACTTCAAAAAACAGATGCATGAGTGCTGCCAGCATTGCTTTAGAGGTTGCAGAAGTGAAAGGTCAGCTTGTCAGTGCTCAGACCATACGCCACACACTGCAACAAGTCAGTTTGCATGGCCTTCGTCCCAGAAGGAAGCCTCTTCTGAAGCTGGCTCACAAGAAAGCCTGCAAACAGTTTGCTGAAGACAACCTGTCCAAGAGCATGAATTACTGGAACCATGTCCTGTGGTCTGATGAGACTCAGATAAACTTGTTTGGCTCATATGGTGTTCAGCATGTGTGGTGACGGCCTGGTGAGGAGTACCAAGAAAGTTGTGTCTTGCCTACAGTCAAGCATGGTGGTGGTAGCATCATGGTCTGGGGCTGCATGAGTGCTGCTGGTACTGGGGAGCTGCGGTTCATTGAGGGAAACATGGAGGCCAACATGTACTGTGACATTCTGAAGCAGAACATGATGCCCTCCCTTCAGAAACTGGGTTTTGCAACATGATAATGATCCCAAACACACGGCCAAGATGACAACTGCCTTGCTGATGAAGCTGAAGGTGAAGGTGATGGAGTGGCCAAGTATGTCTCCAGACTTGAACCCTATTAACCACATGTGGGGCATCCTCAAGCTGAAGGTGGAGAAGCGTCATGTGTCTAACATCCAGCAGCTCCGTGATGTCATTATGGAGGAGTGGAAGAGGATCCCAGCAACAACCTGCAGCTCTGGTCAATTCCAAGCCCAGGAGGATTAAGGCAAAGCTAGATAACAGCGGCGCTCACACAAAATACTGACACTTGGACAGTTTTGAAATGTTCACTTAGGGTGTACTCACTTTTGTTGCCAGCTATTTTGACAATAAAGGCCGTATGTTGAGTTATTTTCAGAGCACAGTAAATCTACACTATACATGTTGCACATTGACTACTCTAAAATATATCCAAGTTTCATTTCTATAGTACTGTCCCTTGAGAACATACTAAAATAGTTGCTGAAATGTGAGGGGTGTACTCACTTTTGTGAGATCCTGTATGTGACGGATATGGTTTATGACTCAAGCTGCTGGTTATGAACAGTCTTACGTTCTTGGAGCGTTTAGGGTCACTCTTCTCTTCCAGCTCTCGTCTGCGTTTCTTCTCTTGTAAGATCTCGTCTAATGTCTTAACTTTCCAGGTTTCCTTTTCGTCCCCCATCAGCTCCAAATCACCTCCTACTGCAAAACACAGCCATATATCAGCCTGCTGCTGTCCATCTCATCCACTACTTCACAGAAACACTGAGAAAACACTGAGAAAACAACACAGAAACACTGAGGAAACACTGAGAAAACAGCACAGAAACACTGAGGAAACACTGAGAAAACACCAGAGACACTGAGAAAACAGCACAGAAACACTGAGAAAACACTGAGAAAACAGCACAGAAACACTGAGAAAACACTGAGAAAACAGCACAGAGACACTGAGAAAACACTGAGAAAACAGCACAGAAACACTGAGAAAACAGCACAGAAACACTGAGAAAACACTGAGAAAACAACACAGAAACACTGAGAAAACAGCACAGAAACACTGAGAAAACAACACAGAAACACTGAGAAAACAGCACAGAAACACTGAGAAAACACTGAGAAAACAGCACAGAGACACTGAGAAAACACTGAGAAAACAGCACAGAAACACTGAGAAAACACTGAGAAAACAGCACAGAGACACTGAGAAAACACTGAGAAAACAGCACAGAAACACTGAGAAAACACTGAGAAAACAGCACAGAGACACTGAGAAAACACTGAGAAAACAGCACAGAAACACTGAGAAAACAACACAGAAACACTGAGAAAACACTGAGAAAACAGCACAGAAACACTGAGGAAAACACTGAGAAAACAGCACAGAAACACTGAGGAAACACTGAGAAAACAGCACAGAAACACTGAGAAAACAGCACAGAAACACTGAGAAAACACTGAGAAAACAGCACAGAAACACTGAGGAAAACACTGAGAAAACAGCACAGAAACACTGAGGAAACACTGAGAAAACAGCACAGAAACACTGAGAAAACACTGAGAAAACAGCACAGAGACACTGAGGAAACACTGAGAAAACAGCACAGAAACACTGAGAAAACAGCACAGAAACACTGAGGAAAACACTGAGAAAACAGCACAGAGACACTGAGGAAACACTGAGAAAACAGCACAGAAACACTGAGAAAACAGCACAGAAACACTGAGAAAACACTGAGAAAACAGCACAGAAACACTGAGAAAACACTGAGAAAACAGCACAGAAACACTGAGAAAACAGCACAGAAACACTGAGAAAACACTGAGAAAACAGCACAGAAACACTGAGGAAAACACTGAGAAAACAGCACAGAGACACTGAGAAAACACTGAGAAAACAGCACAGAAACACTGAGGAAAACACTGAGAAAACAGCACAGAGACACTGAGGAAACACTGAGAAAACAGCACAGAAACACTGAGAAAACAGCACAGAAACACTGAGAAAACACTGAGAAAACAGCACAGAAACACTGAGAAAACACTGAGAAAACAGCACAGAAACACTGAGAAAACACTGAGAAAACACTGAGAAAACAGCACAGAAACACTGAGGAAAACATGAAAGTCTTATAAAGCGTTACACATGTTGACAGCGTCATGTGAGCTCACTGAACAACGACTCATTAACATCTCACTACTTCTGCTCAATGTTCCGTCATCGAATATTCAGATGTAAAGTGAGTTTCGGATCTGAAAGTTGTTTCTGAGGATCGTCAGTGTTATGTTCACATAGAGTTTAATCGTGTTTAATTTACTACTAAACCAAAGAAACGACACGTACACACATCCATCAAACCTCTCACTAGCGCGCTTATAAACGAACACTAAAACTATTATTATTATTATTGTTAATCAGTCTTAGTCACCTGTGATGTGTTCGGCGCGTTTTCACAACACCGGAAGAACAATTCACTTCCTCCTTCCGGATAATCACATCCGGGTCAGAAGGTTTGAAGCCTGCACTGCCGCCTCCGGCGCTCAGGTGTAGAATAGAAATATAATCTCGATTCTTTCAGCACAATCAAAGCTGTGGTGTAGAATAGAAATATAATCTCGATTCTTTCAGCACAATCAAAGCTGTGGTGTAGAATAGAAATATAATCTCGATTCTTTCAGCACAATCAGAGCTCAGGTGTAGAATAGAAATATAATCTCGATTCTTTCAGCACAATCAGAGCTCAGGTGTAGAATAGAAATATAATCTCGATTCTTTCAGCACAATCAGAGCTGTGGTGTAGAATAGAAATATAATCTCGATTCATTCAGCGCAATCAGAGCTCAGGTGTAGAATAGAAATATAATCTCGATTCATTCAGCACAATCAGAGCTCAGGTGTAGAATAGAAATATAATCTCGATTCTTTCAGCACAATCAGAGCTGTGGTGTAGAATAGAAATATAATCTCGATTCATTCACCGCAATCAGAGCTCAGGTGTAGAATAGAAATATAATCTCGATTCATTCAGCACAATCAGAGCTCAGGTGTAGAATAGAAATATAATCTCGATTCATTCAGCACAATCAGAGCTCAGGTGTAGAATAGAAATATAATCTCGATTCATTCAGCACAATCAAAGCTGTGGTGTAGAATAGAAATATAATCTCGATTCTTTCAGCACAATCAGAGCTCAGGTGTAGAATAGAAATATAATCTCGATTCATTCAGCACAATCAGAGCTCAGGTGTAGAATAGAAATATAATCTCGATTCATTCAGCGCAATCAGAGCTCAGGTGTAGAATAGAAATATAATCTCGATTCATTCAGCACAATCAGAGCTCAGGTGTAGAATAGAAATATAATCTCGATTCTTTCAGCACAATCAGAGCTGTGGTGTAGAATAGAAATATAATCTCGATTCATTCACCGCAATCAGAGCTCAGGTGTAGAATAGAAATATAATCTCGATTCATTCAGCACAATCAGAGCTCAGGTGTAGAATAGAAATATAATCTCGATTCATTCATTCACCGCAATCAGAGCTCAGGTGTAGAATAGAAATATAATCTCGATTCTTTCAGCACAATCAGAGCTAATTTTTTTATATTATAGAGATTTGTGTGATAAATTTAATTTACAATACTCAATTAGAGAATACAACTAAGTAATGAAGGCCATCCCAGCACCCTACAAACTATGATTCAACAGGTTTTATTAAACTCTAATTAGCACTGAAGGTACAAATCTGAAGAGCAAACGGTTTATTAGATAAACAATATTTCCCCGGTCTTCAAGAATTCAGTGAAGAGGCAAAGAAAATAAAGACACAATATTTAGCATATCATAAGGCCAAAGAAGTGACATTTACAATTCTAAATGACTCTTATCCATCTAATAACTGTTTTCATGATAGATTTAATTGAGAGAATAATTAATGCGGTTTCTGTGAGAAAGACACTGAAACAGTAGACCGTGTGTTTTTCCATTGAATTTCAAAACTGGTTTCGTTGCAGACAGTACACTCTTTGACTGTGCTCTCAATTAAAGTTGGAGTTAAGTTAGACTTTTTGATAAATAACTTAATTATTTTGTGCAAACACTTTATTCGTGGATGTAAGTATTTAAAGGTTAAACCTCACTTCAGCGGATGGAAGAATGAACTGAAGATATTTGTGAAGTCTCTTGAATTCATGACTGACAGAAACGCCCAGAAACTCTAATATGATTTCTACTTGTTTTTGTTGATAGAATGAGACCCACACCCTTCTTTTTAATGTTTTATTCTGCTTAGTTTTAGTTCTTTTCATTTTGCTGTATCAACAGTACTAATATGTGTTCAGTTATTGAAATATGTCGTTAAAGTTTCTATTTGATTTGTATGCATTAATAGAAAATAAAAAAATACAATCAAGCTGGGTAGAAACTGATTAGATGTAATCTGGATTAAGTAATCAGATTTAAAAAAAAAAAAAGTACTTGTAATTAGAGTAAATTACATTTTACAGTTATATAGATTACATATTATTCATACAATAGCAATACGTTTATTGATTGTCCATAATTCCTCTTTTTCATCTAGTAAAGTCTTCCAGCTGTGAGGTAACTCACACAGAGATCAGACGTTAGTCCGGTGGCTACACAGCTTTTAAAATCATTCCAGGTTTATAAATGGTTTGCATCAAGTACTGATGAACACATATAGGCTTTATTGGAATTATGTTATTTAACCACGTGATTTTCATTTTTATAATTTAATTAATTTTTAGGTTTTCATTAAACTCTCAAAACAGTTCCTTTATGAACCCCAGTTTGGGAAACCTTGACGTAATATAATGTTTAATGCACTTCATGTTAATCACAACAAATGTAATAGGCTATTTTCTTACTCTCTCTCTCTCTCTCTTTTTATTTATAGCAATATGGTACAAGTTTATTCTATTTAAATCGATGTGATAAACAAGTTAGGTCAAAAGTAATCAGAAAGTAGTCTGATTATATTACCTAAAATGTGTAATGTAATGGATTACATCACTAACTACAATTTTTATCATAGTAACAGACTACAATTTGCAAGTAATCTACCCAGCTCAACACAATATATAGCTTAAAGAAATTTTGACATTTGCCTTTTTGAAGATTTATTTTTGGCGTTTAATGCCTTAGATGGGACTGTGAGCGGTTGAGATAGACATCTGCAGCGGGATTCGAACTCGGGACACCTGAAGCATTTTGTTGTATTATTAGGAAATAACATGCATTATAATATGCAAGTTATTTGATAAATCTGATGAGCCTGTTTCTGCTCTTCTCTCTTATTATTATTATTTATAACTTATGCATTTTTCTGCCAACTCATACAAATACAAATGCTATTCACCATCCACTGCTTCAGAGCAAAGCAGACCATTCACTGCTGTTATACGCACTCATGAAGTCACAATAGCTTACAGCAGACCTGCCATCTATATCCAAAATATATACATCTGAATAAAATGATTTTTTCAGCTACACACACATTTAAGCACAAATCTTGCACTGTATACATTTAATAAAGAAATGCAAAATTCATATAAATCAAAATGTTACCAATGCACAAATGAAGACCAAATTATACAGACAATTCCCATTAGTGGTTATTGTACAAACATACATCATTTTATATATCACATACACAACCCACCACAGTTGATAAGAAGATTTTCTTTTCTTTTTTTAAAACACAACCTTGCAAAAATGTTCTGTCAGCAGATTCATCATTTCATTTGACAAATCTGATGAGTCTGTTTCTGTCATGTCATTTAAACAACATTCACAGAGAGAATTCAAACAGACTATAAAGAGAATAAATGGAAAAACATTTGAAAATATTGAGTAAATAGAAAATAAAAACACAGGGAAACTTCAAGTCATTTGATAATCTGGACATAATCAGAAATTCCAGATGCAAGACGATGAGTAATACAGCGAAAGAAGGGAAACAAACCTGTCAGTTTTTGCAGCGATGCACGTGATTACAGTAAATCATCATCATATGAGAGAAAACACAGGCTGCAGTCACTGCATGTGGAATGAACAAAGTCAGAAAATACACAAAAACCAGATCGCTCTCTTTTTCGCAAAAGCAGTGGAATGCGAGACCGCTCAATTAAGAAATGAGCTTCACCAGAAATGGCGCCCTTGCAAAATATGAAATGCCATAATTTTTATGTTGCACAAAGCCTGATTTAGGATGTTTTTAACATTGACATTAACAATGACATTATTCTCAAAGAAGCAATAATGCAAAAATAATGGTTCTTAAAACAATCTTTTAATGCAAACTATAATTTTTTATTATTATTATTATTATTATTTTGGGGTAAAATATGAGCTGGATGTTTGCTGTTGAGAGTCACTCACTCTCTCAAACAGGATTTCTGAGAATATTGCAATGACTGTTTGCTTAAAGAGTCTCTTTCAGCTTTCACTACGCAGAATTATAGGGTCCCAAAAACCAGAGTTACATAAGGCATGATTCGCTGTCGCTCCACCGAGCTCTCAGCAGAAGGCTGTTATTGTGAAAGGTCTGACGACAGCATCAGTGCAGGATTGACTCCGGCTGGTTGTTATTTGGCGGAGGTGACGTCTCTGTCTGGGATGATGGGTTTCTGCTGGGACTCTGCTGACTGCTCGAGAGCGTGCTGCACCAGAGAGTCTCTCTGCATCTGCTTGGCTTTGTTGTAGAGCAGGACCCCCAGGAACACCATGACGGTCCCGACGGCGGACACCAGCGTGATGGGGTTACTGAACACGATGATGCTCAGCCAGATGGACAGAGCGTGCTTCACCGTACTCGCCACACTGACGAAGACAAAACACCATCAGCACAGCACCACAATCACAGAAACACTCAGGACTATAACACAGTACTCTCAATGGAAACATCTAGGGAGCAGAAAATGAGTTGTTACACACTTCCAACTGATCTCCATTACTTTTAAACTCATTTGTGACCCCGGAGCACAAAACCAGTCATAAGGGTCTATTTTTTTAAATTGAGATGCATGCACCATCTGAAAGCTGAATAAATAAGCTTTCATTGATGTATGGTTTGTTAGGATAGGACAATATTTGGCTGAGATACAACTATTTGAAAATCTGGAATCTGAGGGTGCAAAAAAAATCTAAATATTGAGAAAATCACCTTTAAAGATGTTCTTAGCAATGCATATTACTAATCAAAAATTAACTTTTGATATATTTATGGTAGGAGATTTACAAAATATCTTCATGAAACATGATCTTTACTTAATATCCTAATGATTTTTGGCATAAAAGAAAAATTGATCGTTTTGACCCATACAATGTATTGTTTACAAATACACCTGTGCTACTTATGACTGCTTTTGTGCTCCAGGGACACATTTTACAAAACATGGCTTATGGCTTGAATCTGGTCCCAAACCCTAAAATATGGAAATAACTTTTACTGTACTTCTGATCACGCTGCAGATTTGTTTGTTTGTGTTTAACGCCATTCCAGCTTCTGTGGCTATTTTCATAGCGAGAAATATCATGTTTTTATCATTTATTTTTTGCTAAAAACTCAAACTATATTTAGCTTAACTCCGTTAAATATCTCTTCAAAAGAGTTAACGGAATAAAAAAAAAAAAATTCTCAAAGTGTTCAAACCAGCACAATCTAATAAAACATGTTTAATGGATAAATGGATTCAGCAGAGAGATCATGCTGGAGGATCTTCCCCTAGTATTAAATACTTGTGTGTCATCCTGGAATGACCAATTCTACAGCGGGTATAAACAATCTGGTCACATCGGTTAGAAAACTGATAGAAATTCTGGGACTAATTTCATGGAGTTTATTCACTGTATACAGATGATCGCACTGCAGAAAAGGGATGCTTTGTCTGTTTCCAAAGATTCTTAAATCAAGAAACATTCCCTTGAGAAGCAAAATAACACGAGATAAGAAGGCTTGTTTTATGAGGAACTGATCAAAATAAAGTGAGTTTATGATTAAAACAAGAACAAAAATCAACTTAATTCAAAGGGGTAACAGGTCTTAGTTAATGCTTTAGATTAGGGAACACATCTTCACTATGAAGTAAGAGTTTTCCCCTCAATAAACTCATAATTTGCTGCTTATTGATAGTAAGGCAGTTGTTGTAGCAGTTGTGTTTAGGTATTGGGAAGTGTTAAGGGATCTAGAATATGGCTATGCATTAATATGTGCTTTATAAATACTAGCAGCCAATATACTAGCAATATGCATGCTAATAAAAACTAGTTAATAGTGAATAGTGTTCCCTAATCTAAAGTGTTCCCAAATTTTAATTCCACACTGACAGATACTTGTTCTTGTTTAAAGCAGAAACGAAACAAATGTTCAATTTCTCAGAAAACAAGACTTCATATCTTCATTGTGAATCTCCAGTAAATCTAACGTAAACATCTAAAGATGTTTAGATATTTGTATTGGAAAACAAGACAAAAATACAGAGGTAGATATGAATTAATATTTAATGCCATGACTATGAATTTCTGAGACTTTCTGCTCCAATTTAAGAACTTAATTTGTGAAAGACCCGCAGAAACCCAGATATTTATCTGATATTTGGTTATTTCATATTTGGGTTCATATTACAAAACCTGACAAAGGGTATGTCCAGGTCCTATTTCACCACAAAAAAGGCCTAGATGAAGTACAGCGCTGGCCAAAATCATTACAACACTAGTATTCTCAGCAGCTTAAAATGGTTTTAAGTCAGTTATTGCTATCTTTTGCTGTAGTGTGTCAGTAGGAAATATCAGTTTACATTTCCAAACATTCATTTAGCCATTAATTGAAAACACAGAACAAACTGAGACAGACTAAATCCAGAAGAACTGGATTTCTTCAAGAAAGCTACCTGCAAAGCTCCTGAGAAACTCTGCTCAAGTGCACCGAGAGCAAAAGCTGCTTTAAACACAAACGATGCTCACAACAAATGTTGATTTCATTTAGTTCATAGAAGTTAATTGATCAAGAAAATCTATTTTTGACAGCATCCTCATTTTACAGCTTTTAACAGGACTGTAGCTTTGCAGGTAGGTTTCTTGAAGCATCAGTTCTTCTGGATTTAGTCTCAGTTTGTTCTGTTTCTTCATGTCATTCCAGACAGACTGATGATGATCAGATCAGATCAAATCTCACTGGATTATTACAATTAATGGCTAAATGAATGTTTGGAAATGTAAACTGATATTTCCTACTGACACACTACAGCAAAAGATAGAAATAACTGACTTAAAACCATTTTTAGCTGCTGAAAACACTAGTGTTGTAATGATTTTGGCCAGCACTCTCGGCACAGAGACGTGAGACGTGACCCGGATGAGGTTGGCACCTGAATGTGACGGGGGAGATGCGGCCCATGAGAGCGTAGGCCGTGACGCTCTGCAGGTGGAAGAGCACGCCGTCAAACAGCAGCAGCAGCACGACGTCTTGAGAGAGTCTGAAGGAGCGCTCGCTCTTCCCCATCAGCGGCAGGTCCTGAGACAGGCACAGCATCAGCTAACACACCAGACCTAGTCTCATCCGCTCAGTATATAGTCAAGATCAGTGCTGGGGAGGAACTAGCTGCATGTAACTGAGTTACGTAATTTAGTTACAAAAATAAATGTAATTGTAATCTGTTGCTGAGAATAATTTTTCTCTCTCTATCTCTCACGCACACACACACAAACACATACAGATTTAATTGATTTCTTTCATAAATTGCATGTTTCAGGAGTTTAGGACACATGCTTATTAAATAACTGTTTTATTTCATATTTGGGTTTATGTATATGCTTTAACAGTTGTTTTCCAAAGCATTGTTAGATGCCAGTGTTTAACTATGCAAAGATTTGATTTTTCAAAAACAGTATCATATCTATTAAACTATTTCTTGACTATTTCTTTAACCTCAGAATGATCTCAAAGTAAGAAGAGGTGCTAAAGTCTGATTTTGAGGTGCATGTGCTTTAAAATTAAATTATTAGGTCCCACTTTATATTAGGTGGCCTTAACTACTATGTACTTACATTTAAATGAATCATTTGGTACAATGCACTTAATGTGTACATACATGTTTTTACATTGTACTTATATTGTTTTTTAAAAATACCTGCATGTAATTAATTTCTGTAATTACACTGTTGACCCATCTCTTACACCTTAACCCACCCTTAAACCTACCCATACCACCTAACCTGTCCCTAACCTACCCGTATCCACCTCAATAGCAGCAGAAGTGTTTTGCAATACAGTATGAACACAATAAGTACACTGTACTTATTTTTTATGTAAGTACATAGTAGTTAAGGCCACCTAATATAAAGTGGGACCGATTATTATAATCTTAAGCTCTGCTGTAAGGTTAACCCTGCCTGCTTTACATGTTTCAAAATGACTAACAGTTGAAAACGTAAATTTAGAAAAGTAATCAGATGTAATCAGTTACATTAATAAAGTATTTGAAATAGTTACACTACATATTATATTTAAAATTAGGTAACTTAGGTAACCAATCACATTTCCAAAGTAACCTTCCCAACACTGTTTATGATGTAGTGGCTGTTCTATATGAGAGTATGGACTGACCATCAGGAAGATCCAGGCAGGGACGAGCATGATGACCGCAGCAGCGCTGGTGTAAAACTGAAGCTCTGCAGGACTAGACCGGAAAAAACACAGACGCCATGACAGTCCTGCCTGCTGTGTAACTCTTACACAACAAAACACTAGCTGATGACAGTCTCAGAGATCAGCTCCAAGCCTAACTAAACTAATTAAACCCCTCAGGCTCATCTGAAAACTAGAGCAGGTGTGTGTTAGAGCAGGCTGGAGCTGAAGCCTAACCCTCCTGCAACTGAGCTCTGCAGCCCTGGAGTAAATCAAACACAGCTTAAAAATAACCATTTAACCTGAAAATAATCTTTATGAATACTTATTAAAATACTTATTACGTGTATATACTGTATCTGTATGTAAATTACTAAATAAAACAGTTTGGAAACAGTTTCTTTCATTTCTTTAAAATAATAATTTAACCATTTTTAACTTGATATAAAAACCAAATATTAAAAAAAAAAAAAACTGTGTGTATACTTGGTATGTATTCAAAATGTAAGGACAATATTTGATTTTATTATTATTATCACTAGTAGTAGTACTAGATCAGGGTTTCTGCACGTAAAGATAAATTTAAGACATTTCAAAACCTTTTTAGGACCAATAACAGAAAATTTAAGGAACAAACTGAAGGGAAGGGAGTACTGTATGTCAATATGTTCTCTAAATGTAAATGTTTAGTATTTGCACTGCTTTCAAACGTATAAAAAGACAACTTCCAATTGATCTTTTTAATTCATTTTACAAAAACAAAGCTCAACTAGAATATGGAAATAACTTTTACTCTACCTTGTGATCTCACTGAAGAAAAAAGCTGTTCTTCCTCTGTATTTCGTCTTGTTTTCCCGTGCAAATGTCTAAAGATCATTTACTTGAGAAGCAAAATGACATAAGATGCCATGCTTTATCTTGTTATTTATCGGCCAGTGGACACAGAACACTTTTCTTATAAAATATTTTGTCTCGTTTTAAGCATAGACTCACTTAATTTTGTTCAGTTTCTCATAAAACAAGCCTTAATATGTTGCATCTCAAGTAAATGTGTCTTGATTTAAGGATGTTTATATGTTTGTACTGGAAAACAACGCAAAAAATACTGAGGAAGATTTTTTGCATGTGGTGCCTGCAACATTTAATGCCACTACTTTATGACTATTTAAGACTTTCTGCTCCAATTTAAGAGCTTTTTAGCCATTCATTTAAAAGTTTTGTTAAAAAAGAAAGATGAATAATAATGCAATTATCATCATGTTGGACATCCTTATGTCTGGATGCATGTGTGCACAGATCAACGGCTCTCACCTGAACTTATACTTGTCTCCACTCAGCAGCTTCTTGGAAAACACATTCTGCAAGCTAAGACACAAACACTGTGCGTTAGACTGGAGCTGAGGGTGAAGTGTGTGTATGATGGAGGAGGTGTGTGAGAGCAGCACCAGTCCATGATGTTGGTGGAGAGAGCGGCGGAGAAGCCCAGCATGTTGAAGCTGATCTCAGTGGCGGTGCAGAGAGCCAGACCCGCCATCACAGGAACCAGAGACAGATTCACCCAGAAACCTGCAGCACACACACACACACACACACAGACACAGACACACACACACACACACACACACACAGACACACAGACACACACACAGACACACAGACACAGAGACACAGAGACACAGAGACACAGAGACACAGACACACACAGACACACAGACACATACACAGACACACAGACACATACACAGACACGGACACAGACACGGACACATACACGGACACATACACGGACACATACACGGACACATACACGGACACACAGACAGACAGACACACAGACACAGATACAGACACAGACACACACACACACAGAGACACAGACACACACACACAGACACAGACACAGACACAGAGACACAGACAAACACACACACACAGAAACAGACACACACACACACACACACACACACACACACACAGACACAGACACAGACACACACACAAAACAAACAAACATACAAACACACACACACAGACACACAGACACACACACACACACCACAGTGTATTCTGGGCTGTTGATCAGGTGTTTTGAGTGATTGCGAGGCAGTTATTTACTTACTCAAGTCAAAAGAACACAATCCTAACAAGTGTCTATAATATTCTGCTCTCTAGAAACACTGTCTGTCACATGTTTGGAAAATTACAATTTTTTAAGCCTTTTTTGAATGAAAGAAGTTGTTTCTGCTCACAATGATTTCTGAAGGATCATGTGACTCTGAAGACTGGAGTAATTCAGATTTTATCACAGAAATAAATTACATTTTAACAGATATTCACTTAGAAAACAGATGTTTTAAATACTAATATTATTTCATAACATTACTATTTTTATTGTGTTTTGATGAAAAAAAAAGACCTAGGTCAGCAGAAGCAATTCATTAAAAACATTTTTAAAAATGTTATTTTTTCAGATTTTGACTCTGTTTCAGTGGTGATGTGGAAACCTGTGTTTGTAGTGAGCACCTGTGTATTCTCCCAGAATGAGGCGGGACATGATGACGGTGAAGATGGGTGCCGAGCTCTTGACCGTCTCAGCGAACGACACGGCCACGTTCTTCAGACTCACCAGTCCCAGCACCACCGTGGTGAACCTGACAGCACACACACACACACACACACACACGCACACACATGCACACACATGCACACACATGCACACACATGCACACACATGCACACACACACACACACACACACACACATACACACACACATGCGTGCGCGCGCGCACACACACACACACACACACACACACACACACACACACACACACATGCACACACACACACACACATGCACACACACACACACACATACATGCACACACACACACACACACACACACACACACAGGAAGAGAAGTGAGGCCGCTGCACCAGTAAAACAAGTTCCACAGTTGATTTATCAAGTCACAGCGGATCTGAAGCACAGGTCGTTGTTATTTTACTAACTGTTTGACTACTATTGTGTCAATCTCACAAAACATGCCTGGGTCATATTTCACTCCATAAACAAGCAGCATATTCATTATATGTGACCCTGGAGCACAAAAGCAGTCATAAGTAGCACAGGTATATTTGTAGCAATAGCCAACAATACATTGTATGGGTCAAAATTATCAATTTTTCTTTTACGCCAAAAATCATTAGAATATTAAGTAAAGATCATGTTTCATGAAGATATTTTGTAAATTTTCTACCGTAAATATATCAAAACTTAATTTTTGATTAGTAATATGCATTGCTAAGAACTTCATTTGGACAACTTTAAAGGTGATTTTCTCAATATTTAGATTTTTTTGCACCCTCAGATTCCAGATTTTCAAATAGTTGTATCTCAGTCAAATATTGTCCTATCCTAACAAACCATACATCAATGGAAAGATTAAGGATGATGTGTAAATCTCATTTTAAAATGACCCTTATGACTGTTTTTGTGGTCCAGGGTCACATATATGGTGATCATGTTAATAAAAAATGAATTATTGAGTCCTAATAGCATGATATTCATTACTGTATTACAGTAAAGGAGACAAAAACTTCTGTTTTTGTTTCTGCAGAAAAAAAGAGGGGGACGAAAATAATGTCGCAATGCAAAAAAATCTTAATGTCTTAAAGACAGGCCTTGTTTTGTTTATACAAAAAATGAATCTCTTTCTGTTGATTTTGAGGTGAAATATTTTATATTATATATTGATTGATATATTATTATATATAAATATTGAAATATCTTTATTTGACCCTCTAACTCTAGCACTCTCTATTCTAATTCTATTTTATCTTTTTTTTTTTTTTTTTTTAAAACAAGACCCTTTAAGACTTGCACTCTATTTGTTTTCTAACTGCTTGTTTTCTACATACATATAAATATATATATATATATATTATTATATATAAATATTGAAATATCTTTATTTGACCCTCTAACTCTAGCACTCTCTATTCTAATTCTATTTTATCTTTTTTTTTTTTTTTTTTTTTTTAAAAACAAGACCCTTTAAGACTTGCACTCTATTTGTTTTCTAACTGCTTGTTTTCTACATACATATAAATATATATATAAATAAATATAAAAATCTCTAACACCAGCTTTGTCTATTCTTTTTCTATTCGATCTCTTTGTTTTCTTTTTATCTATTACATAATTAACAAAAACAAAAAAACCTTGCTCCATGTGCTGCGTTAGGCTGACTGAGACTTATCATAGCACTTGCACATCATTGCTCTTTTGATGATTTTGATAGCTTCTGTCCACTTTGGATAAAAGCATCTGCTAAATAACTAAATGTAAATGAAATATTCCCCTGACGTGTTTGTGAAATTCTCCCTAATACAATTAAACATTTTCCAGTTATTAAAGCACACATGCAACATCACATTTAGTTTAGAGGAACCCTTTTATCCTGACACTAAACTGCATTAATGAAGCCGTGTGCATTACACATGAATAAGAAATGAAGGATTGTGGGTGCAAGCACACCTCATCAGTCCCACAAACAGCATGATCATGAGGAAGTTGGGCGGGTATTCTGCGCGGGATTTGTGACTGTACAGGGGGCAAGGAACAAACATCTTCACACAGCCGATGACAGTCGTGGAGAGCATCTGGACAGCACCTGAAAGACAGAAGAACATCAGAAAACACTCGCCAACAAAAAGAGTTCACCCAAAAAGCAGCTTTCCTGTAGCTCAAATAGTAGAGCATGGCGCTAGCAACGCCAAGATCATGGGTTTGATTCCCAGGGAAAGCAAGAGCTGATAAAATGTAAAAACTGTAACTTGAATGCTATGTAAGTCGCTTTGGATAAAAGCGTCTGCTAAATGTGTAAATGTAAATGTAAATGTAAAAAAATCAACTTGATGAAACTATACCCAGCCTTGGGTTATCCAAGATACAGTTGAGTTATCAGATTTGGAGCAAAACTCAGAAAATACCTGTTTATTTTTACTTGTGTATATAGATTGTGTATATAGCTTCTTAAACAAGCTCAAATTTCATTCTGATTCATAAATCAGTTGAAAACTACCTGGCCACAGTCTGGTAGACAGTATATCAATATGCAGTACATAAATTAGAATAAATGAAACACTACTTTCAGGTTCACGCACTTTCAGGTTTGTCAAAAATAAATAAATTAAAAAAAAAAAAAAAAAACTTTGATGAAACTACCATTGTTGGTTAAATGAAGCCCAAGTGCCGCCAGCAGGCCGATTATGTGAAGCATACGCAGCCAAGAACACGCCAAGGACTTTATTTTTATTTTTTAAGTATGCATGTTTATAATTTCAGGGTAACACATTATTTTAAGGTGTTACAGTGTAATTATACATTTAAGTGCTGAGGAATATTAATTAACTATATGTACGATTAGGGTTTGGTTTAGGGTTAGTTGCATGTAATTATGCATAATTAATTCTTATTATAATAGTAAGTACAATACCAGTCAAAAGTTTTTGAACAGTAAGATTTTTAATGTTTTTAAAGAATTCTCTTCGTCTCACAAAGCCTGCATTTATCTGATCCAAAATACAGCAAAAGCAGTAATATTGTGAATTTTTTTACTATTTAATATAACTGTTTTCTATGTGAATATCTGTTAAACTGTAATGTATTTCTGTGATCAAAGCTGTATTTTCAGCATCATTACTCCAGTCTTCAGTGTCACATGATCCTTCAGAAATCATTCTAATATGCTGATTTGCTGCTCAAGAAACATTTCTGATTATTATCAGTGTTGAGAACAGCTGAGTACATTTTTTTTTTTCAGGATTCTTTGATGAATAGAAAGATCCAAAGATCAGCATTTATCTGAAATAAAAAGCTTTTGTAACATTATACACTATAGTATTCAACAGCTTGAAGGGGGGGGGGGATTACAAAAATTAATACTTTTATTTAGCAAGGATGCTTTAAATTGATCAAAAGTGATGATAAAGACATTTATAATGTTACAAAATATTTCTATTTCAGATAAATGCTGTTCTTCTGAACTTTCTATTCATCAAAGAAACCTGAAAAAATTCCACTCGGCTGTTTTCAACATAATAATAATAATAAATGATTTTTAAGCAGCAAATCAGAATATTAGAATGATTTCTGAAGGACTGGAGTAATGATACTAAAAATTCAGCTTTGAAGTCACAAGAACAAATCACATTTTAAAATACAATCAAATAGAAAGCAGTTATTTTAAATACTAAAAATATTTCACAATTTTACTGTTTTTGCAGTACTTTGGATCAAATAAATGCAAGTTTGGTGAACAGAAGAGAGAGACTTCTTTACAAAACACTACAGTTCAAAACCTTTTGACTGGTATATGTAACCTGTAACAAGGACACCTTATAATAAAGTGCTCCCTAATTTTACTATAGCAATTGTTACATTGTAATTAATCCGTATATAAAGGCTCCTTTTTGCACGTCCCAGATATCGTGTCACATCTCATCCAGAAAACTGAAGCCAAAAGCAGGTGCATGTCTTTGTGTGAGAGTCAGTGTTAACTCACCCAGCATGCTCGGCTCTCCCTCCAGCAGAGACAGAATGTACTTGTTGAGGAAGAGCGTGCAGAAGCTGAAGAAGTACCAGAGCGCCAGGTATGTCAGAGCCCTGGAGCTCCAGACGCCGGCGTCGGCCTCGATCACGGTGGTCTCGGTGATGGTGATCTTCAGCACCGGCTCTCCAGGAGTGCTCTCGCTGCGGGTCAGCAGCACTCGCTCGGACCGCGGCCGGAAGCTGCCCAGCGAGGGCCAGAGCCAGGGTTTCCCGGAGCCGCTCATGCTGCAGGAGCAATGCAGACTTCACATACTACAGAAACCAGCAGCGAGGAACACGAGGCCCGGAGAGCTGCTCACCACCAACATCTGCAAACATCTGCAAACACACAACACCGACTGAGACACCAGGCCTCCTGCAGGCTTCTGAGACCATGGAAAGAAAACCATGTAAGTAATAAACATACACCACCAGTCAAACGTTTTTGAACAGTAATGTTCAATGTTAATGTTCACCAAGCTTGCATTTATATTGTGTACAGTAATATTGTGAAATATTTTTACTGTTTAAAATAACTGCTTTCTATTTGAATATATTTTAAACTGTAATTTATTTCTGTGATCAAAGCATCATTACTCCAGTCTTCAGAGTCACATTAACCTTCAGAAATCAGTATAATATGCTGAATTGTTGCTCAAGAAACATTTCTGATTATTATTATTATTATTATCAGTGTTGAAAACAGCTGAGTACATTTTTTCAGGATTCTTTGATGAATAGAAAGATCCAAAGATCAGCATTTATCTGAAATAAAAAGTTTTTGTAACATTATACACTATACCTTTCAACAGCTTGGAGTCAGTATATATATATATATATATATATATTTATATACTGACTCCAAGCTGTTATTAATAATAATAATATATACATATGATAATAATAATATATATATATGAATGAAATTATAAAAAATTAATACTTTTATTTGGCAATTTTATTTAAGTGAAATGTTTAAAATGTTACAAAAGATTTATATTTCAGATAAATGCTGTTCTTCTGAACTTTCTATTCATCAAAGAAACCTGAAACAATTCTACTCAGCTATTTTCAACATAATAATAATAATAATAAATGTTTCTTGAGCAGTAAATCAGAATATTAGAATGATTTCTGAAGGATCATGTGACACTGAAGACTGGAGTAATGATGCTGAAAATTCAGCTGCGCATCACAGAAATAAATTACAGTTTAACAGATATTCACATAGAAAACAGTTATATTAAATAGTAAAAATATTTCACAATATTACAGTGTTTGCTGTACTTTGGATCAAATAAATGCAGGCTTGGTGAGACGAAGAGAGAGGCTTCTTTAAAAAACATTACTGTTCAAAACCGTTTGACTGGCAGTGTATATTCTCCAAATATGAGTGTTTTGCATTGACAATGCAAGTTTGTAAATACAACTTCCAATAGATCTGCGTGACTTTTCACTTCATTTTACAAAGCAAAGCTTAAGGCTTGAATAGCTCTGATTCACACATTTGAATATGGAAATAACCAAACCCTAACTGTACTTCAGATCAGACTGAAGAATCAGAAATCAACACACATTTATCTGAGAAACACAATCACATATGATAAGAGTCTCATTTAATGATAACTGATCAGAACAGGCTAAAGTTTATGATTAAAACAAGAACAAAACAAGTCTCTCATTGACAGATACTAGTTCTTGTTTTATGCACTTCTTTATTTTGCATCTTTGTAAATGCATCTTGATTTAAGACACTTGTATTAGAAAACAAAACAAATACTGAGAAAGATATCTTCATTTAGTAACATTTGTAGCACATGCTCTCTGATTAAGAGCCTCAGAAACCCTGCAGGAGTCAGTGAGATGTACATTAAATAAAACACCAAACAAAGCAAAAGCAGACATTATTAAAGCATTATTATATCTCTGAATATCACTGCATGCTTTACTCAGGCTATCATTTTCAAACACTTTCCTCAAGTTCATCACATTTGCTCTTTCTTTCGCTCACTTTGACATTGTGCTGATGAAACGACCACATGTAAAAGTGTCCAAATACATTTATTTGCTTTGAATGCTGTTTATTTGAGCTTTTGATCATTCAAATGGCCTGAAAGCCTATTCTGTTCATGTTATTACTTCTCCAACACAATGAATTAGTCAAAAGCAGCAGTTAGGATCAGACATGGCCATATCGACACTTGGTTCTGTTTCATGCAAAACACCAGCACATTTGAATACATGATATGATAGAGTTTAATAAAAATATAATACTCAACCCAGTGTGTTCATTCGAGGCATTTAATCCACAGTGAAGCAGACTTCATCACTCTCTCTCCATGCTTCGACGAGCCTGAGGCTAAAGTTCAGCTCAAATCATGAGGCGTGTGTGTGTGTGTGTGTGTGTGTGTGTGTGTGATAGCGACACGTCTTCAGTTCACGGCTGTGTGTGGAAAACAGCTCCTCTCTGCTCGCATTGTTTCTCTTTCCTGATGTTTGAGCGCGAGCTGCGTAACTCTGCGCAGTCTGAGAGCGAGCAGAAACGCTTTCGCTTTCCATCGGTCTGCGGAAGTGGCGCGCAGCTTTGACCGGAATCACTACATAAACGACTATTTGCGGAAGTTTAAAACACACACACACACACACACACACACACACACACACACACACACAAACAAACGTGAACCCGGAAGTTGTCTCCATTTTTTTTTTTTTTATTAATGCCAAGGTACCAAAGATAAAAGTACAGAAAATTTCAACATTACGTACAAAGAGGTGACATTACATGCAAAGCAGCGTTTATATTCGTATTTAATCAGAGTCAGAATCAGAAAGAGCTTTATTGCCAAGTATGCTTCTGCATACAAGGAGTTTGTTTTTGTGTCATAAACTTCCAGTACACAGACAACAACAGCACACAGACAATAAAAATATAATGAGAATAAAAAATTACACATGTAAATATAAATAGACAAACATTTGAAAAAATAAATTGAGAGATAAATAAGTGGTATGTACAGTTGTGCTATAGATGATAAAATGGAATAGAATAGAATGAAAAGCAGGGATGTGGTATGATGGAGGTGGTAACAAATATTAGGTTATTGCACATTGTTATTGCATAATGGGGGGAACATTTAACTGTTCACTACCAGGGTGTTCCTGTGGCTCAGTGGTAGAGCATTGCGTTAGCAGCGTAAAAGGTCGTGGGTTCAATTCCCAGGGAACACACATACTGATAAAAAAAAATGTATAGCCTGAATGCACTGTAAGTCGCTTTGGATAAATGTAAATGTTCATTAAATAGATTGCCTGGGGGAAGAAACTGTTCTTGTGCCTGGCTGTCCTGGTATTCGGTGCTCTGTAGCGCCGACCAGATGGTTCAGTGTTCAAGAGTTCAAAGAGGGTGTGTTGTCATGTGTGACATTAGTGTAAAAGGTGCTGGCTCCTTTAAGAGTTACAACTCTCTGATGATGTCATCAATATAGGGCCAGCTTCAGTCTATTGCATGGAAGAGAGCAGCCTGTTATTGTGGTTCCTTTCATCTTAAGTCATCTGCTACATTTCTTGTCTTTCGGAAGTATCGTTGGTATGTAAGTTTACATTAAAGAGTAATTCAACTATATTTGATAGTATTTTTTGTTAAGTGCAAACTTTCATGTGAATCTTTATACAGGTGTGTGTCACCATGTGTTAATAGGTCACATCTGTGTATGACACAATGTTGCAGTTACGTATCATTAATCAGTTAATATGATGCAATTCATTCAGTATACAGTTTGGAATGTGAAAGATTTCAGGTGTTACAATACTTTTTCATATACATGAATGCAAACTTATGCACTGTTATTTCATACATGCTTATGTTACACTAGTGATGCATATGTAAAATATTCCCTTTCAGTGTACTTAAATTTAATTTGTTCTTTTCAGTTTTACCCTACTTCCAGTCATCCATTAAACGAAGTGAACTGAGTATCTGCTTCAGTGTGGTGATTGGTAGAGGAGTTATCTGTCTGTCAACGTATGCAAGGCGCATTGGGGTGGCAGAACAGTAAAACAACGTCTTTCTCACAGACAGATCTACAGCAAGGAAGGTCAGAGTGTTTCTTTCAATGTGACTGAGTCAAAAGAAGGGAAAAATCAAGCAACTCAAAGATCGGCTTGCTCTACATTATGGAAGATTCAAAGCTACCAGCTCAAAGCAGTCTAGTGACTTGGTCTAATCAGTCAGTGTCTTCCAAATACTCAAAGGGCTCGACTGTTAATCCTGCTGTTGCTATTGCCCTTGCTGAAGCTGAAGAAGCCAAAGCTAAAGTTAAATATGCAGAAAAGGAAATGCAGATAAAGATGCAAAAGGCACGTTTGGATGCGGAGAGAGCATGTTTAGAAGCACAATTAGCGGTGCTGGATGTAGAAAGGGAAGCTGCTGTGGCAGTGGCCAAAGCTGAAGCACTGTCGACAGCACTAAGCAGTGACAAAGTATCAAGCCGCAAATCCAGCAGTCAATGCGCTTCAGGTTCTCATGCCACTACTCGAAGAACTAAAGAGTACGTACAAGAACAAGCTAGACTGCAAGCTAACAAACAGCTCGATACCCCTGTTTTTTCAGAAGTTCGGTGGCCACTACCCCCACCGACTGAGTCGTTTCAAGAGAAAAAGCCAAAACTGCCGCCATATGGGTTAGAGGCACCTGATTTAGGTGAAGCCTTTAAACGTGGGGAAGTCTCAGAGAATGTCATCGACAATCAAGCACATATCCTGGATAAGCAATCCGAGGAAGCTGTCAGGAATGCTCCCTACCCTGATAAGTATCACCCTAGGCTGCCACAGAGTGTAAAGCCATCTCCCTCTGTCAAGAACAGACAAGATACTTACTTTGCTCATGTGAGACCACCTGATGATCTCAGCCACTTGCCAGTGCATGCTCACTTGAATTCTAACATGCAGTCACAAGATATGGCTATAAATCCACACAGTTATCCTCAGATCAAGTCATGTGCTCCAACTCCACCTCATGTACGATTTCACACAAGCACTCCTTATACAAACATTGATGCAAATCGGAACATGTCTGACCTCGTTAGATTCATGGCGAGAAGAGAAATTGTTTCCACAGGTCTCTTACAATTCGACGACCACCCTGAAAATTACAGATCGTGGAAAGCGTCATTCTTTACTGCCACTAAGGATCTCAATCTCACAGCTAAAGAGGAAATGGATCTCTTGGTCAAGTGGTTAGGAACAGATTCTAGGGAGCAAGTGAAACGCATCAGAGCTGTGCATGTGGCAAACCCTGACAGGGGTCTCTTGATGATTTGGGAACGGTTAGACGATTGTTTTGGTGCACCTGAGGTTGTCGAAAGCTCATTACTCAGGAGACTGGAGACTTTCCCAAAGATTTCGAATAAAGAATGGAAGAAACTCAGGGAGTTAGGAGACCTTCTTATGGAGCTTCTAGTAGCAAAATCTGAGGGAGTGCTTCTGGGTCTCGCGTACTTGGACACAGCTCGTGGCATAGCCAGCATAGTGCAAAAGCTACCTTTCAACCTGCAAGATAAGTGGATGACTCTGGGCTATACTTTCAAACAACAACACAGAGTTCCTTTTCCTCCATTTTCTGTACTTGTCAACTTTGTTGTAGAACAAGCCAGAATGCGGAATGATCCTAGCTTTGCCCTTCCCCTTCAAGCTGATCATTTAAGGCCAGAACATCCCAGGAACACTAACAGAGCATCCATCTCAGTTCACAAAACGGATGTCTCCCCTCAAAGTTCGTCGACTGGTGAAACTCAAGGAGCAAAGATGGACTTAACAAGGTTCTGTCCTATACATAAAAAAAAACATCCTTTCAATAAATGTCGTGGGTTCAGAGAGAAATCCATTGAAGATCGAAAGGCCTTTTTAAAGCAGAATGGGATTTGCTTTAAATGTGTATCCTCAACAACACATTTTGCAAGGAACTGTGGAAAAGTTGTCAAATGTACTGAATGTGGTAGTGAAGCACACCATTCTCTATTGCATCCAAAACCTGTGGATAAGCCTGCTAAAGCTCAAACACTCACTAAAGAGTATGGCGGGGAGAAGAAAGACTCTTCTGAAGATGATGTGTCTACCAAATGTACAGAAGTCTGCGGTAGTGATTTGAGTGGGAAAACATGCTCCAAAATTTGCCTCGTCTCAGTGTTTCCAAGTGGCCAAAGGGAGAAGGCAATCAGGGTTTACGCCATCATCGATGACTAAAGCAATCGATCTTTAGTGAGATCAAAATTCTTTGATGTTTTCAATGTGGATTGTGACAGTTCTTCCTATTACCTCAAAACTTGTACTGGGGTCTCCCAAAAGACAGGGAGGAGAGCACATGGGTTTCAAGTAGCATCAGTTGATGGTCGAGTCATTCATTCTCTACCTACCTTAATAGAGTGTGACGACATCCCAGATGATCGCTCTGAGATACCCACCCCTCAAGTTGCCCTTCATCATCCACATCTGAAGGATATTGCAGGACAGATCCCGGAAATTGACCCGGATGCTCCAATCATGATGCTGCTGGGAAGAGACATCATAAAGGTGCATAAAGTAATGAAGCACATAAATGGACCTCGCGAAGCCCCTTACGCTCTGAAGTTAGATCTTGGTTGGGTAATAGTGGGCAACGTATGCTTAGGCAAGGTGCACAAGCCTGATAGAGTCAATGTTCTCTTCACCAACACCTTGGATAGTGGTCGCCAATCACTTTTCATACCATGTCCCAACACTTATCACATCAAAGAAAATGTTTGTGATAAACCTTCTGGTCTTCTAGCTACGGCTGTTGTGATGAAGCCTGAATGGGAAGGTGAACACCATGTAGAATGGGATGTCTTCAAGAGAACAAAGGATGACGACAAGCTAGCTCTGTCTGTCGAAGATCTGACTTTCCTCCGTATAATGAAGGAAGGCTTCTACAAAGATGAAAGAAATAGTTGGGTGTCCCCCCTTCCATTTAAACCTCAGAGGCGACGCCTACCAAACAACAAGACGCAGGCTCTAGATCGCTTCAGATCTCTACAGCGGTCTTTTTCCAAGAAACCTATCATGAAAGAACATTTCTTCGCATTCATGGGAAAGATACTGGCGAAAGGTCATGCAGAGATTGCTCCACCACTTAAGCAGCATGATGAGTGTTGGTACTTGCCGCTTTTTGGAGTTTATCACCCAAAGAAGCCAGATCAGATCCGGGTCGTGTTCGATTCAAGCTGTCAGTACGATGGGGTTTCCCTAAATGATGTACTTTTGAAGGGCCCAGATCTCAACAACGGACTTCTTGGGGTGCTCTTGCGCTTTAGAAAGGAAGTGGTAGCATTCACTACGGATGTTCAACAAATGTTCCATTGCTTCCTTGTCAAGCCAGAGGACAGGAACTTTCTCAGGTTCTTCTGGTATGAAGATAACGACCCAGAGAAGAGCGTCATCGAGTACAGGATGAAGGTCCATATCTTCGGGAACAGTCCTTCTCCTGCGGTTGCGATTTATGGCCTCAGACAAGCAGCAAAGGAGGCTGAGTCAGAGTTTGGAGTAGATGTTGGAAGGTTTGTAGAAAGGGATTTCTACGTGGACGATGGTTTAAGATCACTACCGTCTGCAGCAGCTGCAATTGATCTCCTCAAGAGGACCCAAGCAGCCTTGGCACGTTCCAACCTGAAGCTCCACAAAATTGCTTCGAACAGCAAGGAGGTTATGGATGCGTTTCCTTTGGAGGAACAAGCTAGTGATCTAAGAATCATGGACCTAGGCAAGGTTGCAGTGCCAGTACAGCGTACCCTTGGAGTTAATTGGAATCTCCTTACCGACACGTTCACGTTCCAGTTGTCATGTGATACAAAGCCATTCACACGTCGTGGAGTCCTCTCAACTGTGAATGGTTTATACGACCCCTTTGGGTTCGCAGCTCCAGTTGTCATTCGTGGAAAAGCTCTGATAAGAGAACTCACAACTGAGACATGTGACTGGGATGCGCCTTTGCCTCCAGGAAAGATGGGACCTTGGCTGCAATGGAAGGACTCTCTTCAACATCTTCAACATCTCCAGATCCCAAGACATTATACAAAAGGTTTCTCTTCTGAAGCTTCACAGAGAGAGCTTTGTATCTTTGCAGATGCTTCTGTCTTGGCTATAGCTGCAGTAGCTTATCTTAGAAGTTCAAGTCCAGATGGGAACTGCAAGATAAGTTTCATCTTGGGAAAAGCAAAGCTAGCTCCCCGGCCAGAGCTGACTATACCACGTCTTGAGCTCTGCAGTGCAGTGTTGGCTGTGCAGATGGCTGACCTTATAATGTCCGAAATGGATACAGAGTTTGACAATGTGAACTTCTTTTCAGACAGCAGTGTGGTCCTTGGTTATATTCATAATGAGAAGCGTAGGTTCCACGTTTTCGTAAATAACCGAGTTCTAAGAATCAGAAGAAGTACACACCCGCGGCAATGGCATTATGTGGCGAGCGATCAGAATCCTGCAGACCACGCGACAAGATCTGTTCCTGCAGCCTATCTAAAAGACACGACATGGTTTACCGGTCCGCCATTTTTGTCATGCCCAAACCAGACATACTTCTCCTCAGGCCCGTTTGACCTTGTTGATCCTATGACAGATGTTGAAGTCCAACCTGAAGTGTCAGCATTTGTCACCTTAACGAAGGACAGTCAGCTAGGCTCAGAACGCTTCAAGCGCTTCTCCAATTGGAAGGAACTCATTCATGCTATTGCGTGTCTAATACACATTGTACAGACCTATAAAGCAGAGCTGGTCAAAGATGGAAAAGTTTGCAAAGGATGGCATTGTTGTTCGACACCATACAGTGTAGATGAATTGAGCCAAGCCAAAAATGCCATCATTCGTGCTGTGCAACAGGAAGTTTTCGCTGAGGAATTCAGATGTATCAAAGATAACAAGAATATTCCAAAGAGCAGTCCTCTCTTCACACTGAATCCCCTCATAGATGAGAACGGACTTATGAGAGTCGGCGGTCGTATGTCTCGAGTGGTCACTGGATTTGATGAAAGCAATCCCATCATCATTCCACGACGACACCACATTGCAATCTTGATCGTGAGACATTATCACGAGCAATCTCAACACCAAGGGAGACATTTCACTGAAGGTGCCATACGTATGGCAGGCTTTTGGATCGTGGGAGCCAAAAGATGCATATGTTCCCTTATCTTTGGATGTGTGATTTGCCGAAAATTGCGTGGACGAAGTGAAACACAGAAGATGGCCGATCTGCCAATGGACAGAGTCAACACCGAACCCCCGTTTACTTATGTAGGGACTGATGTATTTGGTCCTTGGACCATTTCTGCCCGCCGTACTAGAGGAGGACTCGCGAACAGCAAGAGATGGGCGGTGTTGTTCACCTGTTTAACCATCAGAGCTGTCCATATCGAGGTACTGGAGTCTATGGACACATCTTGTTTCATAAACGCCTTGAGACGCTTCTTTGCCATTCGTGGTCCAGTAAAGCAGATACGCTCGGATCGAGGGACAAATTTTGTAGGAGCGTGCAGAGAAATGGACATCCCTTCCAACTTGGATGAAACAAAGGTCATAAGGTTCCTTGCAGAACAAGGATGTTCATGGATCTTCAACCCTCCCCACGCTTCCCACATGGGTGGAGTGTGGGAGCGAATGATTGGGATAACTCGGAAGATTTTGGACTCAATGATGCTGCAGCTGGGACCATCAAGAATCACACACGAGGTTCTCACAACATTCATGGCGGAGGCGACGGCAATAATAAATTCCAGACCACTGGTACCGGTTTCTATGGACCCGGAGGATCCTCGCATACTCTCCCCCTCAACGTTACTCACTCATAAGTACGGTCCTTGTCCTTGTCCACCAGGAGAATTCGATCATGCTGACCTTTACAGAAAGCAGTGGAAACAGGTCCAAAATATGGCGTCTACCTTCTGGGACAGGTGGCGAAAACAATATCTCTCTACGTTGCAACCTAGGAAGAAGTGGCAAATGAAAAGGCAAGACGTTACGGAGGGCAGTGTAGTTCTTATGAAAGACCATCACACCAAACGTAACCAGTGGCCTCTGGGGCGCATCACTAGAGTGTTCCCAAGTGCAGATGGAAGGGTACGAAAGGTGGAGATCAAGGTCATGGATAAAGAAGAACCAAAATTGTTCATCAGACCTATAACTGAAGTGGTGATGCTCATTCCTTCAGACTAATTCAGAGACTGATTTATTCCTCTCTTAATACATTAGTAGTAGGTTTGGTATCCAGTGATACCAGACGGGGAGTGTGTTGTCATGTGTGACATTAGTGTAAAAGGTGCTGGCTCCTTTAAGAGTTACAACTCTCTGATGATGTCATCAATATAGGGCCAGCTTCAGTCTATTGCATGGAAGAGAGCAGCCTGTTATTGTGGTTCCTTTCATCTTAAGTCATCTGCTACATTTCTTGTCTTTCGGAAGTATCGTTGGTATGTAAGTTTACATTAAAGAGTAATTCAACTATATTTGATAGTATTTTTTGTTAAGTGCAAACTTTCATGTGAATCTTTATACAGGTGTGTGTCACCATGTGTTAATAGGTCACATCTGTGTATGACACAATGTTGCAGTTACGTATCATTAATCAGTTAATATGATGCAATTCATTCAGTATACAGTTTGGAATGTGAAAGATTTCAGGTGTTACAATACTTTTTCATATACATGAATGCAAACTTATGCACTGTTATTTCATACATGCTTATGTTACACTAGTGATGCATATGTAAAATATTCCCTTTCAGTGTACTTAAATTTAATTTGTTCTTTTCAGTTTTACCCTACTTCCAGTCATCCATTAAACGAAGTGAACTGAGTATCTGCTTCAGTGTGGTGATTGGTAGAGGAGTTATCTGTCTGTCAACGTATGCAAGGCGCATTGGGGTGGCAGAACAGAGGGGATGGCTTGGATGTGTGGGATCCAGAGTGATTTTCTGAGCTCTTTTCCTCACTCTGGATGTATACAGTTCTTGAAGGGTGGGCAGGGGAGCACCAATAATCCTTTCGGCAGTCCGAATCGTTCTCTGTAATCTTCTGGTGTCTGATTTTGTAGCTGAGCCAAACCAGACAGTTATTGATGTGCACAGAACAGACTCGATGACGGCTGAGTAGAACCGTTTCAGCAGCTCCTGTGGCAGGTTAAACTTCCTCAGCTGGCGAAGGAAGTACGACCTTTGTTGGGCCTTTATTATTTACCTTAACAATAAGTAAATAATCCAAAACGAAAGCTTTAACAAAACAAGTTAAAAAAATAAAGTAAATTAACTGTTTATTATTTTTATTAATAGTTTTTTAACTGTTTAAGATTCTTGGAAGATGAAATAGTTTGTACTGAGCCTCTTTTTTAAAAACAATAAATAAAGGATTTTGATGAGTGAATTTACTGCGGTGAATATGAAATTTTGCAAGTAATAATAGGTTAATAATAAAATATTCTTTAATTTTATCTTTTTGTGTGTTAAAGTAGCCAAACAGTACATCTTTGAAAAGCAAAGAGAGCATATTGTGATTGATAACATTAATTTAGAGAATTCAGTCCAAAAGCTGTCTCCATTTTTCAGTGACGCACGTGACACGCTTGACTTTTCTCTAGCCGTTGATTATTGACATTTAGTTGCTGTCTTTTCTTTGTATTCTTGTCAAAATGTATATTTGTATATTTATATCTGTAATGTAGACTGTAAACCCACGTTTATTTTTAACTTTATATAATTATTTATTTTTTTATTTGGATGTCTTGATATAATTGTATATTTTTCTTTGTTGTAGTTTTTTTAATAATAATAATAAAAATAAAAATAATAATAATAATAATAAATAAAAAATTTAAAAAAAAGAAAAAGAAAAAAAATGTCCATCTGTTTTTTGACTGTAGGATCACCAACAAACTATGGGTTGAGTTAAGCAGTTATGTTTCTAACCTTACAAATGTGACCCATACCTTTGTCCTCAAAGATGTTATTTTTTATTATGAAAATCCAAAGCTTTTATTTGTTGAATATGTTGTTAATTTTCTTATACTGAATGCAAAATTCTTCAATCATAACCAAAAATGGCTTAAATCTCCTTTGTCTTAGACTTATAAATAACAAAAATAACAAATTTTTGATGCACTATGACAACTTTTCTAGAATGATGTAATTTTGTAATTTCTCTTCTGTATAGATAATACCGTAATTTCATGTACGCAAATCCAGAATACTTTTTTTTTCCTGTCCTTATTTTTATGATTGTTTTGTAGGAATATACACGTCTCATTTCCCTGTTCTTGTATGTTTCTACAAGTTTTGCAATATTTTTTTTTTTAAAAAGCCATTCAAACACCAGACCTCTCTCTCTTCTTCTCATGAAAGAATTTGAGCAGCACCTTTCATTGATTCAGTTGTCTAAGAACAAAGACGCTTTAAAAACTTTATCTATCTGTAATTCCTTTCCTATCTTTAATCACCTGTAAGTTTCAATTTTATTTATATTTTAAAAAAAATTTTCAGTTTGGAATGTATTAAACAATAACAACAATAAATTATTTTTATTATTATAATTTAGTTTTTTTTTTCATTTTGTTATTACTGTTTATCATTTTATGTTGATGGTTATATTACTTTTTGTATACTGTTTAGGATTTTTGAACATTAGTAACAAAAAAAGAGTATAGAAGTCAATATAAGTTTTTTGCTTTTCTCAGTGCTGAAGTAGATAGCATTCATTGGAAGAAAGCATGGTTACTCCCTAATTTTTTATTTCTATTTTTTTTTTACATTACTAATAAAATAAGAGAGGTGCATTTTAAGATTTTGCATGATGTCTATCCAAATTGCTTCTTTTTTTTTTTTTTGATCTCTCTTTTTTGATCTGAACTGTATTCTTCTGTAACAGAGCCGACAAGACATGAGGCGTACGGATCCATGTGCAAGCTTTTATTTAGAAACATAGTCAAACACAGGCAGGGTCAAACATCAGTAAACAGATATGTTGAGGGCAAGACACAAAAGTATTCCGAGAGCATGCGTGGGTCGTCATTAGGCGAACAGTATTCAAAGGGCTTGACAAGAGGAGTAATCCGAGTACACAAGCAATAGTCCAGGCAGGGGCAAACAGAGTCCAAATGGCAAGACGATAGGGCAATGCAAAAATACAAAAGCAAGAATCAAAACACAGGTAAACAGGCTAGGCAAGACTAAGACTAAGAAACTAGGAGTGCCTCCGTAAAGTAGCTATCAGCTCTGACTGCGATAAACGCTAAACAATACTCGGCCGTGAGAGCGAGGAAGCCCATGGCTTATGTAGCATGTCTAATTACATTCAGCTGTGTGTGTGTCATCAGTGCAATGGATGATGGGAACTGTAGTCCGGGGTGAAGTGCAACAGTAGTGTAGTGCAAGAGTCTGTGTGGTGAGCGAGTGACCTCTGGTGGTGAGTGAATCCAGGAGGGCGGTGCAGGGGGAGGGACGGAGGGCAAGGTCCATGTGGAAGTGGAGAGACTGGGGACTGAGGCAGAGCTGGCAGGACAGAGGACCAAGGCGGAGCAGAAAACCAGAGTGAAACCGACAGAGCTGGGAGCCAGGGCAGAGCCAGAGGCCAGTACAGGGCCGACAAAGCAGGGACCCACCAGGGTGGAGCAGACGGAACAGGAGCCCACCAGGGCGGAGCAGACGGGACAGGAGCCCACCAGGGCGGAGCAGACGGAACAGGAGCCCACCAGGGCGGAGCAGACGGGACTGGAGCCCACCAGGGCGGAGCAGACGGAACAGAAGCCCACCAGGGTGGAGCAGACGGAAGAGAAGCCCACCAGGGCGGAGCAGACGGGACAGAACCCCACCAGGGCGGAGCGGATGGGACTGGAGCCCACCAGGGCGGAGCAGACGGAAGAGGAGCCCACCAGGGCGGAGCAGATGGGACAGAACCCCACCAGGGCGGAGCAGACGGAACAGGAGCCCACCAGGGCGGAGCAGACGGAAGAGGAGCCCACCAGGGCGGAGCAGACGGGACAGAACCCCACCAGGGCGGAGCAGACGGAACAGGAGCCCACCAGGGCGGAGCAGACGGGACAGAACCCCACCAAGGCGGAGCAGAAGATCTCCATGGCAGAGCAGGCGAAGCAGAAGACCACCACGGCGGAGCACATATGCATATATGCCCATTTCCAAACTCTCATTGTAATGCAAAAAAGGTCATTGTAATTCTCATTTTCATTAGTGAGTTTCACGTTTGCTGTGAGTCCAGTAGTTCTCAACACACTCCTCTGAATTATGACTTCGTGTCCTCTGTTTTCTCCCTGTGATTGACCGGCCTCGTTCCCGAACGCATGTCCATGAGTTTGTGTGTTGATTCACTCGTCTGTGAAATATCAAGACACTCATAACGATTCATGTTTGCAGCATAGCGTCAGTGAAAGCTGGACTGGAAAAGTTCATAGTACATAAGTTTAATTTCCATTTGTCACATAGCCAGTTTATCATCTCCCTTTCACACACTGACCATCTCTCCTCTATCATGACTTCATCATCATTATGTCTCTCTGTGTTTGATTTCATCGGTCTAAGGTTTGATTCATCCCTCAAATCTCTTCCTCTCTCATTCTCTGATGTGTGCTCTTATTATTTTTACCTCTCTGCAGACACACACTGCAGGCTTTGTTCGTCATTTCTTTCATCATCAGATCTTCCTCCACAGACCCTTTCTGTCCGTTTCTTTCACTTCATGAACTTCCTGTGGGGATTTTGTGGAAAGACACTTACAGGGAGAGAGAATGGATGAATACAGTAGATAAATGTATATCCTAATTTGACTGCTTAGAGATGTACAAAAGCACGAATCTCCTCAACAAGAGCCATGATTTGCGTCTGCAGCTACTTTATTAGGGTTTCCAGACCCAAAGATAAGAGCAAGTAATAGTGTGTTCTTGCCTGCAAACCTTTTTTTGCCAGTTTTTCTAATGAGAAAGAAGAATAGATTATTGTTTTATCTGTAACATCAATGTATGGCAGCTTGTTTCCACCACAGAATAAAAAACTTTCTAATTCACAATTCTGAGGAAAAAAAATCTAGAATTGTAAGATATAAACTCAGAATTATGGGGGAAAATTCTGAATTGACATAAGTTATAAAAAGCATTTATTTATTTATTTTTATCAGTGGTGGAAACAAGTGTCTATATAAATGTAATTGAATGTACTGTAAACATGAGTTTGTGTATTGTTCAGAATCACAACAAACGAACAAATGAGTCTTTATTAGAAATGTGGGTTAATTTAAATGACTGGTGTGTGTATGTGTTGTTGCTGATGATGTGTGTTGTTTGTGGATGTGTGTGTTGCTGGTGTGTATGTGTGTGTGTTTTGTTTTGTTTAAGTGCGTGTGTGTTATTGGCGTGTGTGGTTGGTTTGTTTGTTTGTTCGCTTAATTTGTTTATTGAACTTTTACAATAATACAGGAGAATAGTGAAAAAAATATTGTTCCCGCTCCACCCAATACCCCCAACCTAAAAAAAAATTATAATACATAAATAAAATTAAGCTAAATTCAAAATATGTTCATTATAAAAACATGCTCAGAACATAATTATACTGAAATACAGAGTATGTCAAGCATGTATAGAATACATGCTGAATCATTAAAGTTTAGAAGAATTTAGGCATATATCAAGTGTACACACATAACCAACAAACAGATCTTTACAAAAATAAAGTATTTACATACATAGATATCTACACACACATAAAGAAATTCAAACCACAATCATACTGACATTTTACTTTTACATTTAATCATTTAGCAGATGCTTTTATCCAAAGAGGCTTACAAATGAGGATAATAGAAGCAATCAAAACAAACAAAAAGGCAACAATATATAAGTGCTGTGATAAGTCCCCATCAGTCTAACGCAGTGCACGTAGCAAGTTTTTTTTCATAATAAATAAAAACTAAATAAAAAAGAGAGAATAAACTTTATACTATTTTTTTTAATAATAATTAAAAAGGTAATTATGTAGATAGGCTACATTATGTAGATAGAAACATGTAGATAAAATAGAAAAAGAACAGAGAATGCTAGTGTTAGAGGGTGAAGGTTTTTGTTGTTGTTTTGTTTTTAAATAAATATAAAGAAAACAAATAGAATAGAGAGTGCTAGTGTTAGAGGGTCAAATAAAGATGGAAGAGATGTGTTTTTAGTCGTTTCTTAAAGATGGCTAAGGACTCAGCTGCTGGGATTGAGTTGAGCAGGTCATTCCACCAGGAGGAAACATTTAATTTAAAAGTCAGTGAAAGTGATTTTGTGCCTCTTTGGGATGAACAATAAAGTGATGTTCACTTGCAGAACGCAAGCTTCTAGAGGCACATAACTCTGAAGTAATGAATTTAGGTAAAGGGGTGCAGAGCCAGTGGTGGTTTTGTAGGCAAACATAAATGCCTTGAATTTTATGCGAGCAGCTATTGGTAGTCAGTGCAAATTCATAAACAGAGGTGTGACATGCGTTCTTTTCAGCTTTTTAAAGACTAATTGTGCAGCCACAGTCTGGATTAATTGTAAAGGTTTGATAGAACTGGCTAGAAGATCTGCCAAGAAAGCATTGCAATAATCCAGTCTGGACAAAACAAGAGCTTGAACAAGGAGTTGTGAAGCATGTTCCAAAAGAAAGGGCCTGATCTTCTTAATGCTGAATAAAGCAAATCTGCAGGACCGGGCAGCTTTAGCAATGTGGTCTGTAAAAGTCAGCTGATCATCAATCATAACTCCAAGGTTTCTGGCTGTTTTTGAAGGAGTTATGGTTGATGAGCCTAATTGGATGGTGAAATTGTGATAAAATGATGGGTTTGATGGAACCACAAGCAGTTCTGTCTTGGCAAGGTTGAGTTGAAGGTGATGGTCCTTCATCCAGCAAGAAATGTCTGTTAGACATGTTGAGATGCGAGCAGCTATCGTCGGATCATCAGGATGGAATGAGAGGTAGAGTTGAGTGTCATCAGCATAGCAATGATATGAAAAGCCATGTTTCCGAATGACAGAACCTAGTGATGTCATGTAGACAGAGAAGAGAAGTGGCCCAAGAACTGAGCCCTGAGGCACGCCAGTAGCTAAATGTTGCGACTTGGACACCTCACCTCTCCAAGTTACCTTGAAGGACCTATCTGAGAGGTAAGACTCAAACTACCGGAGTGCGGTTTCTGAGATGCCCTTTGCCAATAGGGTTGACAGGAGGATCTGGTGGTTAACCGTGTCAAAAGCAGCGGACAGCTCCAGCAAGGTAAGTATTGAAGATTTGGAATCCGCTCTTGCCAGTCTTAGGGCTTCAACAACTGAGAGCAAGGCAGTCTCGGTTGAATATCCACTTCTGAAGCCAGACTGGTTGCTCTTAGGAGGTTGTTCTGTGAGAGAAAGGCAGAGACTTGGTTGAACACAGCTCGTTCAAGAAGTGTTTTTGCAATGAAAGGAAGAAGGGAAACCGGTCTGTAGTTCTCTAAAACAGATGGGTTAAGGGTGGGTTTCTTAAGTAGTGGGGTTATACAAGCCTGTCTGAATGCTGAGGGAAAAACACCAGTGTGAAGGGATGTGTTAACAATGTAAAGTTAAGTCACCTTTATTTATATAGCACAGAAAAAATACAGATTGTGTCAAAGCAAATTCACAATATCAAAATAGGAAAATAGTGTGTCAATAATGTAAAATGACAAGATTAAACACTTAATTTTCAGTTAAAGGCATTTCATTATTGAATTCAGTGATTTCATCATCCAGCTCATTTCAGTTTAAATAGTATCTGTGCAATCAAGTCGACGAAATCGCTGGAAATGAAATGTCCCCAACTAAGCAAGCCAGAGGCGACAGCGGCAAGGAACCAAAACTCCCTCTGTGACAGAATGGAGAAAAAAAGCTTGGGAGAAACCAGGATCAGTCGGGGGGGCCAGCTCTCCTCTGGCCAGACGAAACCAGCAGTTCAATTCCAACTGCAGCAAAGTCAGATTGTGTAGAGAACTCATCTGGTTCCTGTGGTCTTGTCCCGATAGCCGTCTAGGTGATGAGTTCTTCACTGGGGCTCATCTAGGTGTCCTGATCTCCGCTGACGTTCAGGGCTGTAGAGGTCATCTCTAGGTGCTGATCCACCATCTGATCTGGATACAGACTGGATCGGGTGGCTACGGGGATCTCAGAATAAGAAAGAAACAGACTAATATTAGCGTAGATGCCATTCTTCTAACGATGTAACAAGTACATTGGGTGTTTTGGGAAGTGTTCCCGGTTCTGGTTGACCTAATTAATGCAGCCTAACAATCCTTTAACAGATGTGAATATTAGAAGTGTATTAGTGTGTTATGTGTAAGCCAGGTTAAAGAGATGGGTCTTTAATCTAGATTTAAACTGACAGAGTGTGTCTGCCTCCCGAACAGTGTTAGGTAGATTGTTCCAGAGTTTCAGAATCCATTATCAAATGGCCAGAGTTTTGAGAACACAGCGGACGTGGAGGACTATAATGCGATAAGAGCTCGCTCAAGTACTGAGGAGCTAATCCATTCAGGGCTTTATAAGTAATTAACAAGATTTTAAAATCTATACGATCCCGAATAGGGAGCCAGTGCAGTGTTGACAGAACCAGGCTAATGTGGTCATATTTGCTGGTTCTAGTAAGGACTCTAGCTGCTGCATTTTGGACCATCTGAAGTTTGTTTATTACGCATGCAGAACAACCACCCAATAAAGCATTATAATAATTTAACCTTGAGGTCATGAACGCATGAATTAACATTTCTGCATTTGACATTAAGAGCATAGGTCTCAATTTAGATATATTTTTAAGATGGAAAAATGCAATTTTACAAATGCTAGACGTGGCTGTCAAAGGAAAGATTGTTATCAAATAGCACACCTAGGTTCCTGACTGATGATGAAGAATTGACAGAGCAGCCATCAAGTGTTAGACAGTGTTCTAAGTTATTACATGTGGGGTTTTTAGGTCCAATAATTAACACCTCTGTTTTTTTCAGAATTTAGCAGTAAGAAGTTACTCGTCATCCAGTTTTTTATATCAGCTGTGCATTCCGTTAGTTTCTCAAATTGGTGTGTTTCACCGGGCCGAAAAGAAATATAGAGCTGAGTATCATTGGCATAACAGTGAAAGCTAACACCTTGTTTCCTGATGATATTTCCCAAGGGTAACATATAAAGCATGAAAAGTAACAGCCCTAGTACTGAGCCTTGAGGTACTCCATACTGCACTTGTGATCGATATGATACCCCTTCATTTACTGCTACGAACTGATGGCGGTCAGATAAGTACGATTTGAACCATGCTAAGGCACTTCCACTAATGCCAACAAAGTTTTCTAGTCTATTCAAAAGAATGTTGTGGTCGATAGTGTCGAACGCAGCGCTAAGATCCAGTAGAACTAATAAAGAGATACAACCATGATCAGATGATAGAAGCAGGTCATTTGTAACTCTAATGAGAGCAGTCTCAGTACTATGATACGGTCTAAATCCTGACTGGAATTCCTCACAGATACCATTTTTCTCTAAGAAGGAATATAATTGTGAGGATACTACCTTTTCTAGTATCTTTGACAGAAAAGGGAGATTTGAGATCGGTCTGTAATTAACTAGATCTTTGGGGTCAAGTTGTGGTTTTTTAATGAGAGGCTTAATAACAGCCAATTTGAAGGTTTTGGGGACATATCCTAATGACAATGATGAATTAATAATAGCCAAAACAGGATCTATGACTTCTGGAAGCACCTCTTTTAGTAGTTTAGATGGAATAGGGTCTAACATACATGTTGTTGGTTTAGATGATTTAACAAGTTTATACAATTCTTCCTCTCCTATAATAGAGAATGAGTGGAATTGTTCCTCAGGGGATCTATAGTGCACTATCTGATGCGATACTGTAGCTGACGGCTGCATGGTTACAATTTTATCTCTGATAGTATTGCTCTTGGAAGTAAAATAAAGTCATAAAGTCCTTACAGCTGTGCTCTTGGGAAATACCAACACCTGTTAATGCTTTATTTTTCGTTAATTTAGCGACTGTATTGAATAAATACCGGGGGTTATGTTTGTTTTCTTCTAGAAGAGACGAGAAGTAATCAGATCTAGCCGTTTTTAATGCTTTTCTGTAGGATAGGGTTCTTTCCCGCCAAGCGATACGAAATACCTCTAGTTTTGTTTTCCTCCAGCTGCGCTCCATTTTCCGGGCTGCTCTCTTTAGGGTGCGAGTGTGCTCATTATACCACGGAGTCAAACTGTTTTCTTTGATCTTCCTTAAGTGTAAAGGAGCAGCTGTATCTAAAGTGCTAGAAAAGAGAGAGTCCATAGTTTCTGTTACATCATCAAGTTTTTCTGCGCTGTTGGATATGCTGAGGAATTGAGATCGCTGTTGGATATGCTGAAGAATTGAGATAAATCAGGAAGATTACTTACAAAGCAGTCTTTTGTGGTAGAAGTGATGGTTCTACCATACTTGTAACAAGGAGTAGAATTTACAGTTCACAGGAGGCACAAAGAGGCACAAAATCACTTTCACAGACTTTTATCTTAAATGTTTTTGTATCAACTCAATCCCAGCAGCTGAGTCCTTAGCCATCTTCAAGAATCGGCTAAAAACACATCTCTTGCATCTTTATTTGACCCTCTAACACTAGCACTCTCTATTCTAATTCTATTCTTAAAAAAATACTAACACTAGCTTTTCTAATCTTTTTGTATTTTATCTATTTGTTTTCTTTTTATCTATTATATAATTAAAAAAAAAAAAAAAACCTTGCTTTGTGTACTGCATTAGGCTAACTGAGACTTGTTATAGCACTTATATATTATTGCTCTTTTGCTGATTTTGATTGCTTCCATTGTCCTCATTTGTGACCCTGGACCACAAAACCAGTCATAAGGGTGAATTTTTTGAAATTGAGATTTATACATCATCTGATAGCTGAATAAATAATCTTTCCATTGATGTATGGTTTGTTAGGATAGGACAATATTTGGCTGAGATACAACTATTTGAAAATCTGGAATCTGAGGGTGCAAAAAAATCTAAATATTGAGAAAATCACCTTTAAAGTTGTCCAAATGAAATTCTTAGCAATGCATATTACTAATCAAAAATTACATTTTGATATATTTACGGTAGGAAATTTACAAAATATCTTCATGGAACATGATCTTTACTTAATGTCCTAATGATTTTTGGAATAAAAGAAAAATCAATCATTTTGACACATACAGTGTATTTTTGGCTATTTCTACAAATATACCCCAGCGACTTAATACTGGTTTTGTGCTCCAGGGTCACATTTGTAAGTTGCTTTGGATAAAAGCGTCTGCTAAATGACTAAATGTAAATGTAATTTTATTAAGAAAGAACGTGGCAAAGTCGTCAGCTGTTAGAGCAGCCACTAGAGGTCGCAGCTCGTCTCCTCACACTGACCTGTCATTAGCAGCTCCAGTGCATGTAGTTTAAACACAGAACAGGATTTGTCCAGTACAGTCAGGATTTGACTGATGTTTATTTGTGAAAATAAGCCCAACAAGCACTGATTATCTGTAGTTTCCTGCAGCAGTGAGTGAGTACGTATGTGCATCTCTCTCATGACAATCCAAACGACTGCAAGTCTTTCATTGCTGCTCTTTTGCTTGACTTTTACTCACCCTTCTTTTTTAGTATTAAACTTTACATGTGTGGTTTGGCAGCTCTAGAGCGACGAATCCGTGAATGGTTTGATTCACTAAAATGAATGTCATGTCTTGCTGCTGTGCTACTTGATTGCTACCAGTTTCTAAACTATTGAGAAAAGAGTTGCAGCTTTTGTTTAGCTCCCATCTCTTGTGTTGTGTAGCAGAGGTTCAGATGAGAAACACGGCTCCACTGACTCGCTATCACTGATGAAGTTCTGCTGTATTCTATCATAGTTCAGCTGTTGTTGAGATGTATTGGTTGCCATGTAAGGAGAAGCTGTGTGAATGTGTGCAGAAGGTCAGATGTGATGTTGGTGTGTGACACCAGTGCAGTGTGTTTTATGGTCTGTCAAGTTTGCCATGACTTCAGACCTGCACTTTGTCTACATGCATTATTAAGCTAAACATGATCAATCAGTCACTCTGTGCACGCGTGTGTGTGTGTGTGTGTGTGTGTGTGTGTGTGTGTGTGTGTGAGTGTGAGTGTGTGCATAAACACTTACCTATTTTAAACAAAACTCTCCTGTCATGAAGGTGTGTCATGTTCAATTGTTTCTTACAAACCCAGGTGAAAAAAGTGCACTTCCATAATTTACTTAAAGTGCTCTTTTTTCATTTTGTACTTAATATACAAAAAAATATTCTTTAGTACTTCTCAAGATAAACTTGAACCCATCTCAAGTCTACAACAAGTGGTAACTAAATACATTTTTTAATGCAGAGAAAGTGTAAAAAGTCATTTTAGTTTATATTGATGGTGTCTCAAAATAGCACAGCTGAGTACACTTAGATGTTCTTAACATTATCTTAAGAAGTACTAAATAATAATTTTTAGTATATTAAGTACAAAATTAGTGCGTGAAAATAGCACACTTTAAGTGCATTATAGAAGTGCAGTTTTTTTCTCCTGAGAACACTTGTCCGGGGCATACAGGTGCATCTCAATAAATTAGAATGTTGTAGAAAAGTTAATTTATTTCAGTAATTCAACTCAAATTGTGAAACTCGTGTATTAAATAAATTCAATGCACACTGACTGAAGTAGTTTAAGTCTTTGGTTCTTTTAATTGTGATGATTTTGGCTCACATTTAACAAAAACCCACCAATTCACTATCTCAACAAATTAGAATACTTCAATAAGAATACTTCATAATTATAATACTTCATAAGACCAATAAATGAACTTTTCCCACGACATTCTAATTTATTGAGATGCACCTGTATTTCAGTTTGTAAATGCACATTCTAGATCTTATTGAGAATGAATCATCCATGTGTATTCTTTCTTTCTTTCTTTTTTTGGCCGCATAATGTTTAATCAAAATGTCATAACAGGATCTTCTGATGATCATCAGACCTCACTCTGGTGACGTATGCCAGACTTCCCCAATCATTTAGTCCAATTAAACTCCACATCGCTGTGAACTAATTTAATTAGTTTGTCCCAAATCATAGTATGTTGAAATGAGTATCCCAAAGGTACCCGGATAGTTTACCATTTTCTGTGGAAATTCAAAGTGCAGATGCGTGCACTAATATTTCCCACAACGCATTGGACGAGAGTTCCATTACAAAACTAAAAACACTAATAAAAAGTGTTAAAAAACTACAAATATGTGAGAATGACAGACAAGCAGAGAAAGAGATTTGAGTGATTGATAAACAATGAATCGTCTCATTATCTGATCTACAGCTGACACAGAATCACATCCCGTCTGCAGTTTTTCATTTTCCATGATCTGTTTCACTCAGATTTGCGTTACAATACAGAAGAAAAGATCTGTCACTGCTTCCATTTTACTGCCTGTAATTTTCACATCTTATATATATATATATATATATATATATATATATATATATATATATATATATATAGGTATTTTATTTCATCATGTCATATTTATTAATTTTAGTCAATGTTACTCTGACTGAAATGACATTTAATGTTAGCCAACCACATTTTAGTTGATAAGTAAGTGTAAAATATAACCAAATATTCACAGATTTTAAATATTAAAGTATCAGCAAAAACTTGAAAACTGCTCTTGTTATGAACAATATATTGAGTTTTTGTCTGATCGATCATGTGTAAGATATATTTATAGAGCACTGCATTTTACAGGTTTAGATTCACTGTTATCATTATTTAATGTAGAGTTTTTACATTTAAATGTGGATTTTGATACTGTTTTAATTTGCCAGCCCTCATTTCTAGTAACCAAAGTCATGAAGTTAAACCTGTTCCTCTAAACCTCTAAAGGACCCAGTGTGGCCAGGTGATCTAACAGACTTTCACTGATCTGCTGAAATAATGTCTTTAGGATTCAAATATGATTTATGAAATATAAATGGAAAGCCTGATGTTAGTTTTGGGTCTTGTCGACAGCTCTAGAGGGCATCTGCGCTGTAGTTTGGTGTTTTTGAAGTTGGAGTTAATCTCAGTGCTCGGGTTTGAGCTCCCGCGCGCGCGCGCGTGTGTGTGTGTGTGTGTGTGTGTGTGTGCACTGAAGGCCTCACTGCAGAAACTCATCATGAATTCAGAGGCTGCACATCTGAGTGAAATATTCATGCTGTTTTTGTCCTGCTCCTCTGAGGCGCTGCTGTGGGTTTCAGATCACTGCCGGAGGTGTTTGTGTGTCTGTTTGGGATAATTATGGGATAACACATGGTGATTTGTGGGGAAAAAACATAGTTATTTATTATGTTTTGATGAGAGATTACAAAGATCAAAAAGATTTTATTTTTGGGTCATGCCGTGTCAACTCAACCAGAGGTCCTGGCTCACATTTTTGATTTTGTTCATATTTTTTTCTGGTAAAAGAAGTACATAAATGAAGAAGAGAGCCAAAATATTAAATGTCGCGGATGTATAGTTACTGAGAAATTTGGTTTTTGACCACTGAAATTTGGATATTATTCAACAATATGAATATGGCGCTGCATTGAGATATCTGTATATTTGGGACTGATTGATACAGGGCTTTGAAAATGAAGATTCCAATAATAAACAGAATTTAAAATGATATTTTGAGATCTTTAATACTTCTTGAGTTACAGGTACACAAACTTTGGAAAAAATATTTTTTACGGCACTCAGACAGGTATGTTCAATGCAGTTGTTTTGACAGAAGGAAACGCGATACATTTTTAGTTTCAGCATTATTTGTTCTTCAGACATTCCTCTTTAAAAGAAAATAAGTATCATCTGTATGCGAAGTGACCCACATTTGGTTTTATTTTATCAATTATATTTATCAGTTTACTCCTGGAGCCATATTGAGGGCCTTAAAATTAAGATATCAAAAGAAATGTTTGTTAAGACCAGAAATCTAAAAGGATATTAAGATTTCTTTAATATGTCTTACAGGCATGCAAACTTTGAAAAAAAACTTGAAAAGTGCTTTTTTCCCATTTTTGAACTGTCACCATTGGCATATAACGCAACAAAGATTGCAAAAATCAACAGATTTTACTAATAGACTTACCAATCTCTGGAAAATTAACATAATGATGCTGCCATCATTTTTACCCCCCTGTAATTTGGCTCCGAATCTCAGGTGAGAATTGTCATTTTGACTCCCCTCTACAAAATAGTGGATTACTCAGAAAATATACATCCATGACTTTTAATATTTTGGCTTTCATCACGTTTAGCTTTCTTCAGAAAAAATATTGACAAAAATAAAAAAAAAATTGAGCTGAGATTAGTTTCTTGAATGTGGTTGAATGACCCTTTTGGAAGAGCATAGACTAAAGATGCTCAAACCAGGGCCTGTGGGCCAAAGTCACAAGAAAAACATGCAGTTGAATCATATTGTCATGATCAGCCACTGAAGTGCCCATGAGCTCCACCAGAGGACACTCCATCCCTGACTTTTAACATTCACCCAGGACTCCATTTCCCATAATCCTTTGCCTGGACTCATCAGCACTCATCAATTGCAGTCACTAGTCTCATCAACTCATCAGTCTCACACTGTCTACGTTTACATGTACACGAATAATGCGATTATTTCCAGTAATCAGAGTAAGGACTTAATCACATAATGACGTTTACATGTCAAGAGCAAGGCTCTTACTCCCGTTTACATGCAATTTACATTATTCTTATTATTCGCTTAGAATTGTGGGTATTTTTTACTGCCATTATTCACATACCCCACTGAACAGCACAAATGATGCACACAGAAAGAGTAGGTTTCTTCCCCGCCATCGTTTCTAATCTCCATATTACTGCAGGTGCGTGTCACGTCCTTCATGTGTACGAGCACATGCGCACTTTGGTCAGAGTGACAATACTGCGATTAAGCTGTTTACATGCCTGTACAGGTGCATCTCAACAAATTAGAATGCCGTGGAAAAGTTCATTTATTTCAGTAATTCAACTCAAATTGTGAAACTCGTGTATTAAATAAATTCAATGCACACAGACTGAAGTAGTTTAAGTCTTTGGTTCTTTTAATTGTGATGATTTTGGCTCACATTTAACAAAAACCCACCAATTCACTATCTCAACAAATTAGAATACTTCATAAGACCAATAAGAAAACATTTTTAGTGAATTGTTGGCCTTCTGGAAAGTATGTTCATTTACTGTATATGTACTCAATACTTGGTAGGGGCTCCTTTTGCTTTAATTACTGCCTCAATTCGGTGTGGCCCTCCACCCTTCCTCCAGACTCTAGGACCTTGGTTTCCAAATGAAATACAAAACTTGCTCTCATCTGAAAAGAGGACTTTGGACCACTGGGCAACAGTCCAGTTCTTCTTCTCCTTAGCCCAGGTAAGACGCCTCTGACGTTGTCTGTGGTTCAGGAGTGGCTTAACAAGAGGAATACAACAACTGTAGCCAAATTCCTTGACACGTCTGTGTGTGGTGGCTCTTGATGCCTTGACCCCAGCCTCAGTCCATTCCTTGTGAAGTTCACCCAAATTCTTGAATCAGTTTTGCTTGACAATCCTCATAAGGCTGCGGTTCTCTCGGTTGGTTGTGCATCTTTTTCTTCCACACTTTTTCCTTCCGCTCAACTTTCTGTTAACATGCTTGGATACAGCACTCTGTGAACAGCCAGCTTCTTTGGCAATGAATGTTTGTGGCTTACCCTCCTTGTGAAGGGTGTCAATGATTGTCTTCTGGACAACTGTCAGATCAGCAGTCTTCCCCATGATTGTGTAGCCTAGTGAACCAAACTGAGAGACCATTTTGAAGGCTCAGGAAACCTTTGCAGGTGTTTTGAGTTGATTAGCTGATTGGCATGTCACCATATTCTAATTTGTTGAGATATTGAATTGGTGGGTTTTTGTTAAATGTGAGCCAAAATCATCACAATTAAAAGAACCAAAGACTTAAACTACTTCAGTCTGTGTGCATTGAATTTATTTAATACACGAGTTTCACAGTTTGAGTTGAATTACTGAAATAAATGAACTTTTCCACGACATTCTAATTTATTGAGATGCACCTGTATATTTCGATTAAAATAGGTGTACGCCACCTATGTTAATACGATTATGCTTGCTTCAATTATAAGCTTAATCGCATTATTTAGATCAAAGTATTGCGTTTACATGAAGCAAAGTTTAATCGCAATATTGTCAAAATCTCATTATAATCCCATTAAGAGGGTGCATGTAAACGCGCTGACTATAAGAATGGCACACACACACTCTCACATCACTGATGATTGATAGCCTGTAATGTTTTCTAGTTTCCATGTTCCTGCCAGTGTTTCTTTGTATTCCTGTGCCTTGTCTTGTCTTGCTTTGCCTTGCCTTGGCTTCGTGGTTTTTGGATCTTGCGCTGTTTATCTGGTTTTTACGATTGTTTGCTGCCTGCCCTGACCATTGCCTATTCTGTGGATTACTCTTTTGCCTGTGCCTTGGATATTACTGTTTGCTGGTGTTTTGACTCTGCCTGTTCTGACCACACTCTTAATAATAAAGCCTTGCATTTGGATCCACTACTCCGTTCTCACACGACTCCTCACATCACACATATATTTTAGTTTTCATTTGTAATTTGAATTTATTTATTTAAAAAATATATATATATTTTTTTGCTTTGCAATTGTTACATTTGTATTTTTTAAATTGAATACATTTTTATTAGGGCTGGGCAAGTTAACGCGTTATTATTGCGTTAACGCATTAAATAATTACACCAACAATTGGGGGGGGGCGTGATTCCATATTCAGAAAGAACAGTACATAATATTTCACTTACCACATAAACAGAGTAAGGAGAGATGACTGAGGACCATGGCGAATGGTTTGCAGACACTCAGCACCACTGACAAACATCTAAACTTGTAAAATGTGTGGTAAGTACTGCTGTTCCATAGTATAAACAGAGTAACTCGTGCGATCGCAAATCTCGAATGTGAAAGTGAAACTAAAAAGCGATCATGCATTCAAAAGCAGTTTCAATGCCAGGCATAATAGCAGCTCCCTGATGCCCTCAATTATATACAATACAGTATAATTACCCAATGATATAACTGTGAGAGAAACTATTGAAATATGTATTTTCCTCCCATCTCGTATTTATTCCCTTTAGGGGTTCCGTAGTACACGTCATTTTCTTTCCAAACATGGTATTGGGATGCGGCGGATTGCGGGGGGTATGGGGGGGATCACGATGTCTATCGGCCATCAGTGATGGACGATGAAATCGTCTATCAGCCCAACCCTAATCACGATTAATCACAGAAAAACCATGCGATTAATGGCGATTTAAAAAAAATAAAATAAAAAAATGTAATCGTTGCCCAGCACTAATTTTAATATAATATATCTGGGTATAATGCAACATTTACTTTGGGCCTACAGCCCTCAATCAAGTTTGATTTTTGGCCCTTCATGTTAAAAAGTCTGGGCACCTCTGACTGATATAAAAATGACCATTAACATTTATTTATTTAAAATAATATTTACAATTAGAATGAAAAAATAGGGGTGAATTTGACTTTATGTTGACACTATGAATGAAATCTGCATGATGTGTGTGGATGTGAAGTGTACACCTAATTTCTCACGCAGTGATGTTGCTCTGTTCAGGTGCAGTATGAAAGCAGCTTAATGATCATGTGGCCTTTCAAACACACACTACCTGTTTCAAATCTGTGTGAAATACGGGTAATGAACAGTTAGTCTGTATTGTTATCTTGTAATAGGTGATGGAAAGAAATGTCAGGAATGTTGTTCTTGGTTTCCATGACAACTACTTGATTCCTCTGAGAGTATTATTGTGAAGGTCATGATGACAATGGTTTGTCTGACATCTGTTACTCTCGGCATCACAATACGGTAGCATCTCTCCGAAATATTCATAATTCCTCATATTTTCAATTTAGGAGGAACAGTGACACAGAACTGTTTCAGTGAGGAAGTGAATGGTTTACCATTGTTTCAAATACTCAACTGATGGCCTGATGACGCCACTCTTCATTACTGTCAAACCACGACTGATCTCACTGAAGGACACTGACTTCAATGTTTAATTCACTCAAAACAGACAATCCTGATGTCACTTACTCACCTTCAGATCGTTCTGAACCTCTACGGCTCAAAATTCTGCTTCCTCTCTTATTAAGATCAGCCAGTTTTGTTCTTACCAACCATCAGTTCCTAATTCCACTTTCTCGAACATCACACCGCAAAACCAGTATCACCGCCTCACGTCCGTTCCCAGAGAGAGTCAGTGAAGAGCCGCTCAGTATATGTGAAACTACAGTCTGCTGCTGAATGACAGAGAATGAAGGTGGAGACCTCTTTGTGTGTGTGTGTGAGAGAGAGAGAGAGAGAGAGAGAGACATTTTACATTTACATTTATTTATTTAGCAGACACTTTTATCCAAAGCGATTTACAAATTGGGGAATACATCAAGCGATTCATCTTAAATAGACACAGGAATTGCTCATAATACTAAGTTTCAGGCATTGTTCAAATAAGTACAAGCTAGACTGGGGATTAAGTAAAGAGAAGCAAAAGTATTTTTTTTTTTTTTTTTTTTTAGGATGAAGTCAGATGGTGACGAAAGAGATGAGTTTTCAGCTCTCACTTGAAAATTGTCAGGGAATCAGCATTCCTGATAGGGGTGGGAAGATCATTCCACCAGCCAGGAACAGTGAACGAGAATGTTCTGGAGAGTGATTTTGAGCCTCTCTGTGAAGGTACCATGAGGCGTCGCTCACTAGCAGATCTCAGACTTCTGGAAGGGGTGTAGATTCCTAATAGTGAGTGGAAGTAGGCGGGTGCTGAGCCTGTGGCTGTTCTATATGAAAGCATCAGTGTCTTAAACTTGATGCGAGCTGCGACTGGTAGCCAGTGTAAGGAGATAAAGAGAGGTGTAACATGAGCTCTTTTGGGCTCGTTGAAGACCAGTCATGCTGCTGCATTCTGAATCATTTGTAGAGGTTTGATTGTGTTTGATGGAAGTCCAGCCAGAAGAGCATTGCAGTAGTCCAGCCTAGAAATGACAAGGGCCTGGACAAGAAGTTGAGCAGCATGCTCCATTATGAAGGGCCTGATCTTTCTGATGTTGTGCAATGCGAACCTGCAAGATCGAGCAGTTTTTGCAGTGTGGTCCTTGAAAGTCAGCTGGTATAGAAGTGGTGGAGGGGGACAGAGGAGAGAGTTGAATGTTTTGAAGAGGTTACATGTGTCTGGAGCGCTGTTGATCTGGTTGTGGAAATATGAAGATTTGGCAGTATGGACTTCAGCAGAGAAAGATGAAAGCAGGGACTGATACATACTCAGGTCTGACAGATCTTTTGATTTGCACCATTTTCTCTCTGCCGCTCTGAGTTTGGACCGATGCTCAGGATGAACATCGGATAACCAGGGGTTAGAAGGGGCAGCACGTGGTGGCCTGGAGGAGAGAGGACAAATATCGTCTAGACAAAAAGTTAAAGTAGAGCATAAAGTGTCAGTGGCTTCATTAACATCCAGAGATGAGAAATGGTTAGGTGAGGAAAGAGAGGAGGACACTCTCCAGGAAAGATGGGAGGGTGAAAGGGAGCATAGGTTTTGTCTAAAAGTAACCGGCAGAGGGGTTAGAGGCACACAGGTGGAAAGATGTAGATTAAATGTAATGAAGAAATGCTCAGAGATATGTAGGGGTTCTGACTGACTGACTGACAATTCCAGAGACCCACAGAAAAAGAAAGAGGTTCAGTAGAAGATGTAGAGATAGAACACAGGTTAGCAAGATTGTGTTGCTGTGTGTGTGATGTTAGAGCGTTGTTGAGAGACAACCGGAATGTAATGGAAACACAGAGGTGGAAAAGAGAGGACAGAGAGGAGAGTGAGTAAAGGGAAAATAAAAAGAATACTTAAGTGTGTGAGTGTGAAGAAGAGCTCATTACATAAACAATGACCTATAGACCTATCCAGAGGTTTGTAACGCTGATGTATGTGTGATTATACGTTTAATTATAGCAACTGTGATGATTTTTTATTTTTTTTTTATTTTTGACATTTTTGAAAAATAACAGTATGGGAATTGCTCCTCACTTTAAAACATAGTAAAACAAAAGCAAGCTCTTATATGTGATTTCAGCTCTGCTCACTCTGAACTTTCTCTCATCCAGTTTAACGAGGAGCATCCTGGGATGTTTTTAAGCATTGTATTACAAATTACATTTTTTCCTGAAAGAAATGAATGCTTTTATATAGTAAAAACACATTAAATTGATCAAAAGTGTCAGTAAAGACATTTATAATGTTTCAAAACATTTCTATTTCAAATAAATGCTGTTCTTTTGAACTTTCTATTCATCTGTGAATCCTGAAAAATAAAATGTATCACGGTTTCCACAAAAATATTGTGCAGCACAACTGTTTTCAACACTGATAATAATCAGAAATGCTTCTTGAGCAGCAAATCAGAATATTAGAATGATTTCTGAAGGATCATGTGATACTGAAGACTGGAGTAATGATGCTGAAAATTCAGCTGCGCATCACAGAAATAAATTACAATTTAACATATACTCACATAGAGTATTTTTTACTGTATTTTTGATCAAATAAATGCAGCTTTGGTGATCAGAAGAGACTTGAATGTCTAGGCACTTGTTGAAGAATCTGCTTCACCTCATCCAGAAACCGGCCACACATTTATCCCTGAACGCTGATAACCTCCAAATAGCTGGTTATTGAGCTGTCTCTATCCGCTTCACTCATCCTTCCTGACTGATTTTTCCATTCTCTCTTCCTCCCTCCCGCTGTCATTAGTTGCCATGGAGACGTCTCGGCGGCATTATTATGGGTTGGTGTGGGGTGGGGTGGTGTATTGTTCAGATGGAGGGGATTCTGGGGCAGATAGAGGGGGAGGAGCGGTGCTGGAGGAGGAGGAGGGGAGCGCCAGTGTCCGCGGATGGGTGCCGGTCTCTGTGCTATTGTGCGCATGGACTCAGAGTGTGTGTGAGTGTGTGTGTGAGCGTGGAGAGCTCAGCTGGTGAGTGCTGCTTATTTTCTGCGGTCTCTGTAATGTTTCTACGCTGCTGATGTGTTTCTGTCGTGATGGCCAGCAGATGGTATTGAACTGTAATATCTGCTGTGTGTCGCTCTGTCGAATGTGGAGTGCGAGCGCTTGAGCCTGTTGAAATATACATGCTCAGCTTTTATGTTTTATTGAGAGACTTGAGGTTATGCTGCTTCATACGGCAGGATTTTTACTCTTCTCAGCTGTTTAAGTAAGTTGTGGCATCTTTATTTAATCTTTTTTGAATTATGCAAGGCTCATATTGTCTTCAGTTGTAATGTAATAATGCTTGATTCCATATTTAGTAATGTAAATTACGCACTAGTATTACTACTGCTTACACTTGTGATTGGAACAATCCTGTAACCCTATTAACAACTCGTCCTGTTCATGCTTCATACATGAAATGAGCTAATAATACCTCAAACTGTGCAGTTTGCTAAGTAGAGGTGTGCTAAAAGTCTGATCAGGGTCATATTTTGAAGGAAGACCCAGAACAAGTGCAAACTGCAGGAAACCTGTGAGTTAAGAAAACTCTCTGTGTAATTGAAGGGGTTTCTTATACTGGCCCAGAATATCACAGAGACTTGAGGATCTTCTGACTTAAAGAAATACAAATGTCCAAGATTAGGATGAGTTTGTTTCTTCATCAGATTTGGAGAAATGTGTCACTGCATCAGTGTCTCAGCAATGGATGCTCTGCAGTGAATGGGTGCCGTCAGAATGAGAGTCCAAACAGCTGATAAAAACATCACAATAATCCACAAGTAATCCACACCACTCCAGTCCATCAGTTAACATCTGGAGAAGACAAAAACTGAAACAAATCCATCATTAAGATGTTTTTAACTCAAATATGAATGCATAATTCATAATGCATTCATAATCTGGTCTGAATCAGGAGAGAAATCTGCACAGATCAAGCACCGTTTACAAGGCAAAACAAATATGTGACTGGATTTTGATGTGAGAGACAACAGGAGATGCACTTTTTCACTGCAGGAAGCGTTATTATGGATTATTAAACCAGAAGTGACGGTTTAATTGTTAAGGTTAAAATGTTCAAGTTAAAACACCTTAATGATGGATTTGTTTGTTTGATGGCCTGAGTATGTATGGGTATGGGTACATTTTTCATTTCTGGGTGAACTATTCCTTTCAGCAAACACCCAGGATTCCCTAGCAACTCCCTAGCAACCACACACAACTCTAGTGACCTCGAAAGACGACACAGCCCTGCTCTGGCAGCCTCCCACAATGCCCTTGTGTTTGCACAGGCAAACGCCACTCTGTTTTCTACAGAAAATGTAGAAATGTGGTGAGATCTTGTGGTGTTTAATTCTGTCACACTGTAAAATGCTTGTTCAGCCGTTCTGCAACTCAAATCATTAGTGAAATTATTTGTCAAATTTGTAGCAGCACTCTTTATCTGTGACTATATTCATGATATAGCATGACGTCTAGAACCATATTGCTTAGTAAAATTAGGCCACAGTTTGATTTGGAAATCTCTTAAATGAGCTCACATTGAAATATCCTTCATAGAGCGGTTTCTTAAGAAGAAAGTCTGACGCTGCTGATCTGTTGTCATAGTAACAGTCATGCTGGTCCTGGCTTGGTGTGAACACACACTCTCTCTGACATTTACACACACATGAGTGTTTGACCATAGATGAATGAGGGCGATTCCTCACTTTGAGACACTTTTGCCTACTTGAAAATGCTGTGAAGTGCAGGAAATGACCCGCTTAAAGAGGTTTTCTTAGTGTGTTGAGAGTGATGTAAGTGTGTGTCACACTGACACCGACTCTTTAACTATACATTTGTTCAAGTTGAAATTACCAGTGGTAGTTATAATAACTGGACGTGAATGTGAAGATTTTACTGTAACATTTAAATGAATGCATAAGGAAAAGTGTGTTTTCTAGGATTTTGACGTTTAAAGTGTCTCATTTTCATTTTTACGCTATAAAAGGTTTTCTGAATGGTCCTGTGGAGTGACAAATGTATTTGTGTGGACCATGAAAAATCTGTCAATAAATTTAAGGGTAGAGTTAAAGAGATTAATTAATGTAAGACATTATTATACAAAGTAATGTCAGAGGCGGTGCTTATTAGTATATTTAATTAAGACACACTATTTTAGAATAACTGAAATAAGGAACCTGTATTAAGTCACTTTAGATTTATGTTGTTGTTGACAAATTTAGTTGTAAATACCATATTTAGTCTCTTTTTGCAATCACTCCACACAAACCCAGAATTAGGCCTAAACACTAAAAAATGACCGTGATTTTAACGGTAAAAAACTGTGAAAATGGTACATTAAAAACCTGTTAAATGGTTAACGGTAAGTTCCTGTAAAATTTACAGGGAAAAACCGTAAATAGACGTTCCCAGAATTCCCTGTGTTGCATTTCAAATTTTGTTTGAATTTGATGTTTTTTTCTTTAAAATAACTTTGCTTCTTTTTTAAGTTTTTTCTTATCAGTTATGTTTATTAGGGTTGTATGTTACAACTAATGTTGTTAAATTAATGTTTATTGCATATTTCAGTTTAATGAGTCTCACCATGATGGTGTTTAGTGTTTGTGTGAATGACACTGTGCACCTTCTGTATATGTTATTATTTAAAAGCTGCTTGTGATGGGCTTTGGTTCATCATGTGACTTTCACATCACCACCTGCATTTGGTGGTTATCAGTGCATTACAACGTTACAAAACAGATTTCAGTACTTCAATAGGTTGGTATATCAGTTAATGAAATTACGGTATTTAACTGTAAATTTAAGTTAAAACCTAAAATGTTGTTACCATATTTTTTTACGGTAGAATTCCGGCAACTGCCATTTTTTTTTTACCATAAATTTTACAGAATTTTTTTTACTGTGTACATGTGTGCGCACACACACACACACACACACACACACACACACACACGTATATATATGTTGACAGGCTAAATCTGTGTTTTTTATTATCTGATGAGAAAAAGCATTGGACTGTGTTTCTCAAAAGCATCATGAGATAAGTTGATTGTAGCCGTTGGATCTGTGATCTACTTATGATGCTTTTGGGAAACACAGCTGTGGTCTTTTGACTGAAATCATGTGGACTGTCCATTCACACATGACATTTGGGAAAAGCCAGAGGTAGTGCAGTAATAGTGACCTTTGTGTGTGTGTGTGTGTGTGTGTTTCTCAAAGAGGTGTAGTCAGGACATACCAACACACACACACACACACACACACACTGATGGAGGTTAGGAGGCAGCAGGCGCACAGATGGGCGGCACTGGTGCTATATCGCTCTTCATCTCACTGCTGACCCATTTCCCTCTGTACCCGTCCAGTGTGTGTGTGTGTGTGTGTACTTACTCTCTCTCACACACACACACACACACACACACACACACACACACACACACACACAGGCTTCAGTGCTGTTGGATATTGCTGGGCATTATGGGGGTTATGAACTGCTCATTATCGAGTGGCATATTGTGCATGACGGCTTACAGTCGCTCGTCTCTGGAGAGTTAATAGTGTTCCTGCCTTTCCTCTTCCTCTCTGACCGTCCTCATCCTGCGGTGTGTGTGGGGCTGATTGAGAATTTGAGTGTGTTTTGTGTGTTGTGAAGTTGAGCGTTACGGGCTGTCATGACTTACTCGTGTATTACAGCATTTAGATCATTCAAGGAATAATTCACCCAAAAAAAAAAAAAAATGCTTAAAATGTGCTCATCCTCAGACCATCCAAAATAAGGATGAGTTTGTTTCTTCATCAGATTTGGAGAAATGTAGCATTGCATCATTGCTCATAAAATGTCCTCACCCTCAGGCCACAGCTTTTGTCTTCTCCAGATGTTAACTGATGGACTGGATTACTTGTGGATTATTGTGATGTTTTTATTAGCTGTTTGGACTCTTAATCTGACGGCACCCATTCACTCTTATTATATAATAAACACTTATTATTTAATAAACAATGTCTTCAGAATTTGAATATTTCTGTGAAAAAAAGTTACATTTAGTTGACAGTCCTGTTGACAGCCAGACTGTCTGTGTGTCTGCGTGCGTGTGCACGTGTGTACGTGTGTGTGCCTGCGCGCGTGTGTGTGTGTGTGCGCGTGTGTGTGTGTGTGTTTGTTTCTGGTCCAGGTAAACCCTAAGTTGTGTGACTAAATATCTCCATAATAAATGTAAAACCTAAAATTTGTGCTCTAATTGGGTTATTTTTTGGTCCCCATTGAGGAAAATGATTTCTAAATCATACTAGATGAAGTTTTTTTTTTCTTTAATGTTTTGTGTAAGGGGTAGGTTTAGGTATAGGGTTAGTTAAGGGGATAGAAAATACAGTTTGTACAGTAGAAAAACCATTATTCCTATGGAGAGTCCCGATAAAACACAAAAACCAAACGTGTGTGTGTATTAGAGAACAGTCATTAACGGTCACAAGTCTTGTTGCTGACTATCAAATCAACTTGTCAAATGACCACTGTCAGGCCTTTTTTATTTTTCTCTCACACACACACACACACACACACACACACACTTGTTTCGCTATCCTTGTGGGGATTTCCATAGGCATAATGGTTTTTCTACTGTACAGACCGTATTTTCTATTGCCCTACACCAACCCTACACCTAAACTTAGCCCTCACAGGAAAATTTCTGCATTTTTACTTTTTCAAAAAAACTCACTCTGTGTGATTTATAAGCCTTTTGAAATATGGGGACATGGGGCAATGTCCTCATAAGTCACCTTCTCCTTGTCATACCTGTCATACCCACATCATTATACAAATTTATGTCCTCATTTGTCACAAAAATGCATGCGCACACACACGCACACACACACACACACACACACACACACCTGACAGTATCTAGTCAGCTCAGATTCATGAGAAATCCAAGACTTTCTCCCAAGAGCCCCTCTGTCTGACCCAGGGACACACTAACCAGTGTCCTGACCTTCACTGTGTGTGTGTGTGTGTGTGTGTGTGTTTGTGTGTTGAAGAACATAAAGTATCAGTGCAGTCATTGATTAGATTTAGGAGTGTCTCTCAATGCTCCACGAAACAGAGTCCCAGAGACTTTTATCCATGAGGAGCAGATTGGTGAAAGAGTCTCTCTATGACAGATGGTGGAACAATAAGAGATTGGTGATGTCAGCTGAAACCAGGGTTTGTTTTTAATTTATTTGAAATATATTGAATCCTTCTTTTTGTATTTGTAAAAACATGCATTGATGAATCATGCACAATATCATGAGTGTGTAGAAAGTGAATAGGGTCACATCTGCTTTGAAACAGTGTTATTACTCCAGAAGCTCCAGATTGTTTGCGAAAGGCAGGTTTAGTCAGATTGAACTCATTTGTGTCTGTAGACTATAGCTGAGCACACACACACACACACACACACACACACAGTTGCGTGTGAAGCGGGTTTGGCAGCTGGAGCTCAGCACTGCTAACAACAGCAGGAGCAGTCCGTGCCAGCTCAGATTTTCTCACCTGTCACAGGTGTGTGTGCTTTACATATTCATGAGGTAACAGGGAGGAGGCTGAAGACACACACACACACACACACACACAGACTGAGTCAGTTCTGAGGAGAGAAGCATATGATCTGCTCCAGAGCATAAAGTAAGTCTCATGTTTCAGTGAATATTCTCTCTTTCTGTGGTTTTAACATGTTGTTGCTCACAAGACTTGGAGATATCCACTTTAGAAACGTCAACTTCTCTGGAGTTTGAGTGTGTGTTCAGATCTCTTAGTTTTGATGGCAGACTGTTATTTTGGCACTTGTAAGCATAGTTTGAGACACTGTTGAGGACTTTTCTGGAAGTCTACAGGAGATGTGTGAGATCACTGAGGATGTCAGCAGGAGAATGAAGTAGCTTCATCTCGTAGTTTAGGAGAAGGCGCTGATATGACATGGTTTTCTGTCTGTGTGAAGTGGGTATATGTACTGAGGTGCTCAGACTGATTTCATGATGAAGTGTTGTTCAGATTGAGGTTTTGTCCTGTGAGATGTTTTGTTTTGACTGTTGAAAACGGTCCGAAGGCTTCTGCAAATGCTCATGCAAATGCTGTATTGTCGTTGGCAGTTCTGTGAGCTGCGGTGAGGAGCGGTCGCTAGGGTTTGAGATGTAATTGTGTCTGTATTGATCGTTCAGTTGATGGCTGCTGTCTCTCTGGTCCTGAGTCAAGAAGTACCTGGACTAGAAATAATGTGTAATATAGAATTACACAGATGAAATAATACAGATGAAGCGTGTAAAGAAGCAGCATGGTAATTAGACAGCGTGAAATGTCTCACATATGCTTTTATTTTTGTGATTTTATTTATTTTATTATTATTAAAAAGTGTTCTGGGCTCATTACAGTCTCCTCGGGCTACGACATGCTGTTAGTTACCGCAGAAAATAATTCAGACTTGTTCCTCATTTTGTACAAATGATCCCAAGTTTTGTGTTCCATAATAAACTTACAGTAAAAATGGAAAAATGTTAAAATACTCACAGGAAAAATGTTAAAATACACACCATTTTGAAAGTACTGCCACAAGACAATTAGATTAGATGACATAATCTAACTCCTGATGAGCATTAAAGCTGGTAACTTTCTCATGATTTACACAAGGTTACCAGAAAGCTATTGTTTACTAAAAATGCATGATAGAAGTGCATAAGTTTATCAATTTAGAAAAGTAGTCAGCTGAAATAAAACATTAGTAAAACAAGCTGATAAGAATTTGGGTAATATGCACTAAAATATCTGAACATAGAAACTAGGCTGCTGGTAGATTTCATCTGTCGATATGATAATCTCATGCTGGTCATCACATATGCCTTCACATGTTGTGTTTTCAGCAGATTTGTCTCCAGCAGCCCTGCAGTGCTCCTGTGGATCTGTAGAGCAGCCTCAGAAGAAGAAAACCCCGCCCCCTCCCAGGCCATGCCCCGCCCAGCCCACACTGAGGCCACGCCCCACTCCCTCAAACACGCCCAGAGCACAGAAACCCCACGGTATTAAACACGTCTTACTGTTATTCACACCAACACTCTTCTGAAAAAACAATGATTTTTTTTTATTGCGCTAATGCTCCTGTTTTGGGGTTTCCAGCATGCATGTGTGTTTGTGATGTCGTGAACTTGCATGGATATTTTGTGGTTTGCATATGGTGCAAAACAGACAGAGGAAGGAAGTGCACACAGCTCAGACTATCTGCTTCCTGAATTCAGCTTCTAAATTGCATCATTGAAGTTATATTTCATTCAGTCCTAATGCAACTCATTCAATATACACTTTACAAATTCATACTGATTTGAGCCGGTTTATCCGCTCATGCACGTACACACTTCATCTTCTCGACTCTATTGTGTGTGTGTGTGTGTGTTTGTATCTCGGCGTGTTACTGCAGCACTTTTCGCACGCTCATCTCTACTTCCTGTTCTCGGTTCAGGAAGCCGGCAGTTTCTCGGACAGCTGAAGTCTCCCCATCTTTCTTGTACTCTTAGTTGGTTTTCTTTGCATGCGCGGGTGGATCAGGAAGATGAGTATGGAGGGAGAATCTCTGGGCTGCGAGCGAGGATGAGGAACGGGTCTGTTGTGATGGAGATAGAGCTGATCTGAGCGTCTTCTCTCTCTCTCTCTCTCTCTGTGTGTCTGTCAGTGCCCCTTAAGCCTGTGCACCTGCTCAAGTCCCTGCCCAGTCCCCCCCGAGAGCCAGAGTCCCGTCCACAGCTCCAGGTAAGATCTGAGCATCGTCTGTGTGTCAGAACCTCTATCCGTACACACTGTGTGAGCTGAGACTCAGATTAGAGATGTAACGGTATGAAAATTTCTGATCACGATTATAGTGACCAAAATGATCACGGCTGTCAGTATTATCATGGTATTGTTAAAATGTGCTGACACATAGATCGTTTCACCAAGTTTTATATTTAAAATCAACAAACAACAAATAAAATTACTTTTTGTTTGTATAAACACTAAAACAATAAAATTACCAATAATGTCCGGATTTTAGATGACAACATGACTGACAACAGTTCATCTAATAACATGTACAAAATGTTCAAATAAAAGGTTTCATAAAATGGTAAACCTCACATTTCAGCCTTTAAATGAAAAGGGTTAAGTCAAAATGATATTTGATTAATAAATGACTATATGCATTTTTTCTGCTCCATAAATAATTCTAGATACCTTATCTGAATTGTTTAAATGTGTAGAATCCACATAAGATTGTTTTTCATCAACCGGTCAAAGTTTACAGCAGGGCATGCAAATCCGGTCTGTGTTTTGGCCGGACAGAAACCGCACACAGGCAGAAATTGAATATAAGTCTCTGACAGCAGGTGGCGCTTATGGAACAGCAGAATTACAGAGGTTTACCTAAAAGAACACTACTTTATTAGATATTACAGGGAGTGAAGATGAAAACAAAATGCCACTGAATCTTTTCTGAAGACAGTCAGAACCTTCAGAGGTACATTCATATAATTAATTAATTCATATAATCATTTTTGTAACTCCCTTAGAACTCTTAAAACTGAAGAATATCATAGAGGCTTCAGACTCGGGCGTGTAGCACAACACGAGCATTGTGATAGCGAGGTTTGCACTGTCAAACTACTGTGCATTTCAATTAAAAAGTATATAAAAATGTTTTATGTTTGTTTGGTGGCACTTTACAGTAAGATTCTATTTGCTAACAGTAGTTAAACATGTTAGGTAACATTAACAATGAAAAATACATGTAAAAGCATGAATTAGAATTAGAATTAGAATTTTAACATTTACTAAAACACTATTGAAATCAAAAGTTGTATCTTTTAATGTTATTTAATGAACATGAGCTATATATATATATATATATATATATATATATATATATATATATATATATATATATATGAAAAAGTGTTAGCATTTTATTTTAAGGTGTCCTTGTTACATGTACTGTTATAATAACAATAAATTATGCATAATTGCATGCAGCTAACCCTAAGCCAAACCCTAATCCTAACCCTAACCATATAGTAAGTACATGTAGTTAATTAATATTACTCAGTACTTAAATGTATTATTAAACTGCAACAAGGACACCTTAAAATAAAGTGTAAAATAAATAAATAAAAAGTTGTATGTTTGTTTGGTGGCACTTTACAGTAAAATTCTATTTTGTTAATAACACTTAACCATGTTAGTTAACACTTAAAATAACAATGAAAATGCTTCTAAAAGCATTTATAATTTCAACATTTACTAATACACTATTGAAATCAAAAGTTGTATCTTTTAGTGATATTTAATGAACCCGAGCCAACATGAACTAACATGAGTCATTGTTAGTTGACATTAGTTAATGCATTAAGTAACGTTAACTGATTGTTCTTTATCTGTAAGACCCTGGGTTTATATTGTGGTCCAGCTGCATAAACATAGCCACTTTGTTAAAACTGTGTCTTAAGAACTAGTTTGACTAACTTTGAGTTTTAAACTTTAACTCTAAAAGGTTATGACTAATCTTGAAAAAAAAAAAAAAAAAAAAGAGATGGCTAACTAAAGCTTATGCAATTGGTATTAAGATGCGTTTTCATTGATCTGTTCACAAGGATGATGTTAAATACCGGTGTAAATGGGTCTAAAACGTTTTGAGCTTGTCCATTTTTGACCACTTTTGACCTTTTGACCTTTTCCAGAGATATTAAAAATGCATTGACACATTGTTTTTGTAGTCTTGATGCTTTTGAGGCTGTTTGAACACATTTGACCTCATACGTGAGCATTATGGGATGTGTTTTAAGAGAGCACACCAACTTAAATTGATTCCAATTTCACTGTGTTGTGCCAAAAACACAGATTATCAGTTATTGTCATTGAAATTCTATTAGTATCCTTTCCATTCGCTTGCTTTCCCACTCACTCACAATCAGCGAAATGGCTTTGTTCATTCTTTGTATTTGTTGACCTCTCTCATGATGAGTGTGATGAAACAGGAGCGAAGCGTCTCAACAAAACCAGATGCATTTAGAATGCAAGTTAGGGTTAGGTGTGAACTGCTCGACTGTCACTGAAAACACATCTCCTCCAGTTTCACAAACAAGGCTTGAGGCTAGTCCCAGACTAAAATGCATGTTTTAGCAGTCTCGACTAAAAATAACTTGCACCGACATATCTTAAATTATGTCAGTACCATTGTTTTGTCTCAAGATGTACACCAGTAATGTTTATTTCTAAGGGATTTTTATGAAAGCTGCACTGAAAAAAAAAATGATTCATTGAATTTACTAAATGTTTTTAAGGTAAGTTGTTGCAATCAATGTGTTTTAGCTACATTTAAATAAACAAATTTAGTTGACTGACTTTCAACATTTTTTTTTATTTAAATGTAGCTAAAATAAATTGTTTGCAGCCACTTACCTTAAAAAAAATAGCATAATTTTTTTTCATTGTGCTTAAATATCCTAATTTAACTAACGCCTACACTCTTCAAAATAAAGGTGCTTCACAATGCCATAGAAGAACCTTTTTTGTCTAAATGGTTCCATAAAGAACCGTTAACATCAAAAGCTTCTTTGTGGCGTAAGAAGGTTCTTCAGATTATAAAAAGGTAAAAAAGAGATGGTTCTTTAAAGAACCTTTGACTGAATGGTTCTTTGTGGAATCAAAAATGGTTCTTCTATGGCATCGCTGTGAAGAACCTTTGAAGCACCTTTATTTTTAAGAGCGTAGTCCTGGCTTAAACTAAGCTTTGTCTGTGAAACCGGTCCCTTAATTCCAGGTGTAAACAGGGCCTAAGCCACTTATTTCACACATTTGACAAGATGCCAAACTGCTTTTACATTTTCAGACCATTATTGCATCTTTGTCTTGTAAGGTTTCCAATTCTAGGCCTCCAGCGGAGGAGCGACCTCCATTGGGGAGCCAACATGGATTCTCCAGCTTCTCGAGAGCCGGACGCCAGCGATCATCCTCAGCTCAGCGAGACATCAGCGGCAGATGATGGACTTTCATTTAAAGCATGTGAAATCTCTGAGCTTTTGAGATTGTCCAGCTTAAACTCCTTCCAGACGGACTCTGCCAATGAGTCTGAGATTACAGTGGAACTTCAGAAGGAGCGTCAGAAACACTGCAGCAGTGGTTTGGAGAGCAATCGCAGCGACTCAGACGGAGAGCGTCAGGAGGGGAGCAGCAAACACGCAGACGGCGAGGGGGAAAGGTCACAGGGTCATGAGGGGACGGAAGCCAGCGGAAAGATCCCCAACCGGGACAGCGGCATCGACAGTCCGTCTTGCGGAGCAGAGGGCTTCCCCAGCGAGGACCGCATCGAGGAGGAGGACAGGAGCGCCAGCCTGGCCACAGAGACCCCCGGCGGAGACAAGCGGGACTCCACACAGGACGAGGACAGCGACCTGGACGAGGGGAGCGGCGAGGACCCTGAGAGCCTGGAGATCAAGGTGAGAGCGCAGACCTGTGTGACTAAAGCGCGCACATCTGCAGCACATCCACTCACTTTGAGTTTGACGTTTGCACCACAGGTGTAGCTTGACGTCTGAGCTTGGGGGGGCCAAACCAAGCCGGTCAATTTGCTGAGTCAAACTTTTAAACACATTTAGCATTTCTGTAGTAAACGTGCAAATTTACACTCTGTGTACCATTTAAGCGGTTTTACTATGATTGCACAGAGCAGCAGCAAGCCGTGAGGTTGCCAGGTACATCGCAAGCAAAATACTTGTAAAGGCTGCGCTTTCTATTTTTGCTGCGCTAGCAATAAACACACTGAATAGAATACACTATAAACATGTTTGTAAACACAATCGCAAAGTAGACTTTAAGCAAATCAACGAGTGAATTACCCACTGCTTTAAAACAGATTAAGCCGTTTATATTCTGAAATCTATGTCTAGGTTCTGTTCTGTGTGCATTAAATTACATTTGGATGTAACTAGACCTTTTCCTGACATAAATGTGAAACACTGTTTTGCTGCAATCTTTGTGAGATTGTCTGGAGTTATCAAGCATCAGCATCTTCATCTAACTTTATTTTGGTTAGCTCCAGATTCCTCTGCAGTTACTGTATGTTGTAAAAAATGCTAAATATCCATTCTCGCCATGCAACAGGCAAGCAGTATATAACATAGGCTATTATCCACCAAAATGCAGATTCGTCACGCAACAACTTCTTGCAAATGAGATTGGGGAAGCCATTAATAAGTTTGATTTTATTTAATAATTTATTTACAAAATAACAGTTATTAAAATAACTACATTATGTGCATATTTACTTTTGAGTTGAAAACATTATTAATTAACAAATCTTTCAATGGTCCTATAGTTAGCATGTCGATTATAGATATAAAATAAGTGGTGAACATAAACCTACTGGGTTAAAGTGAAGGTTAGAGTTCTTCACAGTGGCAAGGATCTGTTTCTCAGTACTTAGGTCTCTCTTTCAGTGAGCAAAACAGCATCTGTGTGGCTGAACTGTGGATCGTTTATCATTGCGTTGGCACAAAATACATTCAATGACATCTTTCAAATCACATGAATTCATTTCTCACTTAGAGACACACAAAAAAAACCCCCACCAAAACTCAGTGGACCTACGGGCTGATTTTTTTTTTTATTTTTTATTATTATTAGTATTTATTTAACCTTTATTTAACCAGGAAATACTCTCTGAGATTAAAAATCTCTTTCACAGGAGTGTCCTGGCCAAAATGGACAGCAATACAATCAGTTTCATCACAAATTTACAAAAACAAACAAAGAAAGAACACTTAAAACAATTACATATCATTGAGTCGTCTTCCATTTGTGCCTTTACATACTTAAAATAAACAGTTTGAAAGCATAATACAAAACTGAATAAGACAGCATTTCTACAGCAATGCCGTATTGAAATATATTCCAAATGTAAACACTAATAATAGAAATACTATCAAAACCTGAACACCTGCACAGGTGTTAGTCTTGTAATTTCATTCCCATCTATACAAAAAGGGTAAACTTAGGAATAATGTTGGACTGTCATGTAAACATGGAGTGTGTAACATTTACTGCAGTGAATTCTGAACACTTGATTTAAAGAAATTTGACAAAGAAAACACTGTATGCTGCTTCCTGTCGCTGTGTGTTTATTTGGTAAAAACCTTTGCTAGTATTATGAAGAACGTCTCGATTTGAGACTGTATGAAGAGTTTTGGTAGTTTTAGTGCATTTTTAATGTGAATTTAACTGCGATGTGAAATGAGTACTGTGTGAAGAGTTTTAAACAAGTGACCCAAGTATTGAGAAATCTGTCCTAATGATTGTTAAAAAAATTGTTAAATTTTTTAAAATTTAATTAAATTGTTGCAATGCATTCTGGGTTTGCCTTCGCTGTGAAGTGGACTCGCAGGTTTGATGGCTGCAGTGCTGTCTAGCTAGGTTTCTCTGAAGCACAGCTGAAGATGTCGCATGCTCTCATGCATCAGTTATGTGTCACAGACCGGAGGAAGTGAACATTTTAAATAGCATGCACTGCATTTGTGTTGTGTGGGGGTTGGACTCTGTGAATGTGTTGTTTTGCCACTCTCTCTCTCTCTCTGTGTGTGTGTGTGTGTGTGTGTGTGTGTGTGTGTGTGTGCTGTAGTTGTTGTGTTGGTCTCATTGACCAGAGACGATGGAAACCGCTGGTTATTCAGTTCATGTATGTGTCTATTCATATGAGCACGTTTGACATTGACACACACGCCACACTATTTTATTTTTATTTTTACAGTAAAAACTAGAATGTATCAGTTCTTAGAACATTTATATAATATAGGAATAACAGTAGGTGCATTCTAGGTCCTTAACTGTATATCTTCATTTGCCTACATAATTCTCTCCATCCTAGTTTTGTTTCTAGCTGTAGTGTCATTTTTGCTGCTTGTTTAAATGACTTTGTTAAATGAGCTGAAGCATATATGAAGCTTATGAAGCATGTCAAGTATAACTCTTGACAATTTTGCCACAGTTTAATTTCGTTATGTTCAATTACATAAAATTGTAAAATGGGAGTTAACTAAATCATTTTGTGTTGGACTACATGAATCGTTTTTATTGACATTTATTGATCTCTAGTTCCCATGCTTTGTATGAAACTCTATTAGGGGAGTAAATGTCGACATGAAGTGTCATTTTATGTGGGTTTCAGTAAAGATAAGCTTTGTAAATGTTTAATGTTTAGTTATGTTGAAGATTTAGAAGAGTTTCTGTCATTTTTGAGTTTTCTGGGTATCATTGTGCAGATGAGTGGATTTGTGCTGTAAAACGAGTCTCAGTTTACAAGCTCCTCTCATATACTAAATATATGAAGAAGAAGAAATGCAATTGTCTTTAACATGCTCTCTAATGTAAGTTTTTATCGTTTATTATTTGTTTAACCCTCCTGTTGAGCCACATTCAGATTTTTAACTGACTGAACTATTTATTTCTGCTTGAAATTGTGACTTTTTCTTATTTAGGGTCATGAATGTGAATGCAAAGTTTCGATACGTAGATGTGTTTTCGAAAGGCTGTACAAAAATTCTTATGAATTAGGTTTCTGGATACATTGTTTACATTCAGATCAAAGCATAAACAGTGTATCCACATACATACGTTGCATATGTTGTCTACATATGTGATGCTCTCCAAACTGGTGCTATAGGGTGACACAGAGCATACGAATTGTTGAATAAAGTCATTATTTTTGTTTTCTTTGTGCACAAAAATTATTCTCGTAGCTTCGTAATATTACGGTTGAACCACTGATGTCACATGGATTATTTTAACGATGTCCTTGCTACGTTTCTGGGTCTTGATCGTGTTAGGATCCTTGCTGTCTATGCAAGGTGAGAGAGCTCTCAGAGTTCATAAAAAATATCTTAATTTGTGTTCAGAAGATGAACGAAGGTCTTACGGGTTTGGAACGACATGAGGGTGAGTAATTAATGACAGAATTTTTATTTTTGGGTGAACTATCCCTTTAAGTAAAAATGATAATTAATAAATGATTATATGTATTTAATTTGCTCCATAAATAATTCTAGATAACTTATCTGAATTGTTTAAATGTGTAGAATCCACATAAGCTTGTTTTTCATCAAACGGTCAAAATTTAAAACAGGGCATGCAAATTCGGTGCGTTTTTTTGGCCAGACAGAAACTGCTGCACACAAGCCGAATGTGAATGTAAGTCTCTGTAAATCTACTCTCTGACAGCAGGTGGCGCTGATGGAGCAGCAGAATTACAGCTGATTCCTGTAAACTCTGTGACAAAGCAGTAATCGCAGTAATCAAATACGGTTATAATGAAAATTAAAATATGAAACGGTAATACTAATCGTGGGGAATTTTTTCATGATTTATCATCAAACCGGTAATCGTTACATCCCTAAAATTATGCATAATTACATGCAAGTAACCATAAACCAAACCCTAATCCTAACCCTAACCATATAGTAAGTACATGTAGTTAATTAATAATACTCAGTCCTTAAATGCATAATTGCACTGAAACAAGCACACCTTAAAATACAGTGTAACCATGTCAATTTGTTATGAATTGCATGGAAACCAAGGGGAGTCCTTTCTTAATTTCTTCCTTAAGTTTTCCTTAATTTGATGAAATTGATTGATGTCTGTGAGCGTGCAGCTTCTCATCAGCTGAGGGTGCGGCTCTGTTTATCACTTGCACTCGCTCCACAGGTTCCCCTGCTTCCCAAACTATTACTGCTGCTTCAGGATGAATGACAGGATCCACTAATACACACATACACACTCTCACACACACACACACACACACACACACACTCACACACACGCACAGAGACACACACACACAGACACACGCACGCACAGACACAGATACACACACACACACACACACACACACACACACTCACACGCACAGAGACACACACACACACACACACAGACACACGCACGCACAGACACAGATACACATACACACTCTCACACACACACACACACACACACACACACACACACACACACACACACACACGCACTCACACACACACACAGAGACACACACACACACACACACACACACACACACACACAGACACACGCACGCACAGACACAGACACAGATACACATACACACTCTCACACACACACACACACACACACGCACACTCACACACACACACAGAGACACACACACACACACACAGACACACGCACACACAGACACAGACAGATACACATACACACTCTCACACACACACACACACACACACACACACACACGCACTCACACACACACACACAGACACACGCACGCACAGACACAGACAGATACACATACACACTCTCACACACACACACACACACACACACACACGCACTCACACACACACACAGAGACACACACACACACACACACACGCACTCACACACACACACACAGAGACACACACACACACACACACACACACACACACACACACACACAGACACACGTACGCATAGACACAGACACAGACACACACACACACACACACACACACACACACACACACACACTGCTGAGACAAACTTTTACTGATGAATAGAGAGAAGTCTTAAGCTCAGAGTAAATAAGGGCAGGGTTGACCTCGTTGCTATGGATGATGTCAGTATGATGCACACAGTGATTGGCTGATAGTTTCAGTCAGAGATTTATTCATAGAAATATTGTAGAGCATGATATTATGTTGCCGTATTCAAATAAAGGTTTAAAAATAAAAATGTTAATTGCCACATTCAAATAAAGATTTAAAATTCAGGCTAAGTGTCACTAATTAAACAAGTATCTGTTCAGCTAATTGTCAGCCTCTTATATGTGTGCTTCTCATAGTTAATAAACAGCCTTTTAATTAACAGAGTAGAAGAATCATGGCTGACAGTAAGACACGCAAACATAAAAGAAAACCAAGAAGAGCCGTTACTTCTCGCCCAACTGGTTAATAAAAACAAGGATATAATTAAAAGGAAATTTAGTTGGAATAACCTCAAAAACCAAAGGTGATACCTTTTTAAAAGCTCATTATTGTCAAATGTTTCTAAAATGTTTATGTTCTGAGGCAGATTGCCGGCAACAGCTATTTTAGGTTAGTTTGTGATTTGGTCTCAGTGGTTTAGGGGTCCTCTTCACTACTCCTAACCTTTCACAGATGTAGGAGCTAGTTTTAGTGCTAAAACGCTTTGTGAAGGAGTCCTAAATTTAGGACTGAAATGCCCATTATTTTTAAGATTTTCTCCTAAATCGGTGAGTTATGAGCTACTTTTGTCCTGAAGATGTTTTGTGAGTACGGGCCCAGACCTGCAGAGTGTGTAGGTGTGAGTCAGCTGGTGGACAGCGGTTAGTCAGGGCCGAGAGAGACCGCGGGAGTGTTTTTGTGCCGGTAAGGTGTGACAGGAACCGCACAGCAGGAGTCGCCCATAATATGAGCACACGCATTCACCAAACACACGCCCTGATACCACGGTACACGCCACAAACGGCCGCTCTGGATTCCTCACACACACACACACACACACACGGCTCTGGTCTTTCCGGTGTTTCCTGGTGTGAGCAGCACATCTGCTGTAGGAAAGGTGTGTGTGGGTGTGTGTGTGTGTGTGTGTGTGAGAGATGTTGATGTGTTTTTAATAGCATGCTGTCACACAGGATGTGGGATGAGCTGCTGTGTGTGTGTGTGTGTGTGTGTGTGTGTGTGTGTGCATATGAGCGATAGATGCATCTGTCATGGTTGCCTGACATTAACACAAGCTCAATTAACTGAGGTGAAGAACACGATATGAAACTAATCGACCTAATTTTTCACATTTTTTGCACAGTTGAACTTTGATATGGTCTGACAGACCATATGTTTGAATATCACAAAAACAGTTCATCACACAATCAAAAGACCATTTAAGATGGTTTTCTCACTGATGATTCTCATTATTCAGTAGTCATTTTTATATAATGCAGTGGGTTTTGTTTTTAATAAAAGCCTGAATTAAAGGCAGTACTATTTACAATTGTATTATTTTAATGCATGTTCTTAAATCACAGTATGAGAATGAGAGATTGGGAAAATGGGAAAAAGAAAGACTTATAATAATAGTAATAATAATAGGCTTCATTTTATTTGTGCGCAGTATTTTTTTCTCTTTGTTTTTGGAAGTAAAATATGACCTGGATAGATTAAAATCATCCATATACCATAAAAATGTCAAACACACTGTCTGTAAATCACAGTTTCATCAATCCGTCAATATGAAATATATGAATTTACATATGTGTGCCTGGAGCACAAAAGCAGTCATAAGTAGCACAGGTATATTTGTAGCAATAGCCAACAATACATTGTATGGGTCAAAATTATACATTTTTCTTTTATGCCAAAAATCATTAGGATATTAAGATCATGTTTCATGAAGATATTTTGTAAATCTCCTTCCGTAAATATATCAAAACTTAATTTCTGATCAGTAATACACATTGCTAAGGACTTCATTTGAACAACTTTAAAGGCGATTTTCTCAATATTTTGATTTTTTTGCACCCTCAGATTCCAGATTTTCAAATAGTTGTATCTCAGCCAAATATTGTCCTATCCTAACAAACCATACATCAATGGAAAGATTATTTATTCAGATGATGCATAAATCTCAATTTTGAAAAATGTACACTTATGACTGGTTTTGTGGTCCAGGGTCACATATGTAGATTTATTTAGATGACCACATATCATGTTATCACATTATGTTTTCATCTACTCATAAAGCACTTTTTAATGAATCACCAGCAGTCCTTTGGCTAAAAGGATGATTTAAATCGGTTTACAGCTCAAATAAAACAAAAATACATGCTTCTCATTTCTGCTTGGTATATTTGTTCCATAGACTTCCATAGTTTCTGCATTACTGAAGACACATATTTGGTTTGTTTTCTCAATATAAAAAGTATTTTTTGTGTTAATCAGCAGTCTTTGATAAAGCGGTGTTGTTCTGCTAGAGGCAGATTGACAATGTAAAGACGGTTTCCTGCTCTTCATTGTAGGAGCATGTTAATGTCAGTCAGGCGTGCTGTGTGTCAGTGTTGTGTTGTGTTGTGTTGTCAGGCGTATCTGCATGGTGTGTGTCCTCCCGTTTCCTCTGTGTGTGTGTGTGTGTGTGTGTGCTGACACAGCAGAAACATTTTAATAAGGACATATTGTCGCATTTGCCCACTGATGGACAGTGCTGGTTACTAGAAACTAGTTAGAGTAATAATATCACTTTTTGCAGTTACTAGTAGTGTAAATAATTACTAACAAGATTTCAGTAATAATATTACAATTACTATCCATAAAACAGCTAGTTACTTAGTTACTTTCGATACCTCAGTCATACTGATTTGAAGTCCAACAATCCAATAATTCCTAGATTTATTTTCATAATTTACACAACTTGCACAGGGACATTAAGTCACCAGTGCAGCAGGCATATGGAATATGAAAAAGCTTACATTCAGTGGATGGAAATATTGCCATTACATTACATTTTGTCAGGAGAAAAGATGATCTGAACACTGTTACACATCAGTGTCCTGATCATCTTTTCTCCTGAACTCCTTCATCTTTACTCTGGCTTTACACGGCTTGTCCTCCACATCCCTCTGATCCTGATAGAAATTGTATAAAATCTTTTTAGAGAATGAAACATTTTCTTATGAACTTATGTGATTTCTTTTGATAAAATACACCATGGAATATAATTGTATATGGTATAACAGAGACATTATAGCTATGTTTAGCTTCAAGCTACACATGACAATTAATGAGATTAATACAACACTTTTACTTAAACTGTACTATTAATCACCACTGAGTGTTTGTAATAACTTCTGACTGCGATCCAGTGTGGATTTTGGTCTAATGATGATGCAGAAATATATTGTTAGTAACATTTTAGAGGAATTTTATGGGGAAGATATGCAACTATTGCAGGGTGTGAAAGACAAGTCATGTTGCCAGAAAGTAATAAGTAAAGTAATAATATTACTTTTGAAAGGAGTAACTAGTAATGAGTAATATTTAACATTTTTTGCAGCAGGACAACATTTACTCTCATTGTGTAAGTGTGTAGGGGGTAAAACACTGGTGCATTCTGTCATTTGATGGAAGTTACAGTTTGTGCCAGACGTGTGGCATTTGTAAACAAGGGTTTTTGTCTTTTTTTAGTTTGACTGAAACCAATGTGTCTTCCTGTCTTGCTCTCTCTGTCTCTCAGTCGCAGAAGCTGTTGAACATCGCTAAAGAGTTGCTGCAGACTGAAGAAGCGTATGTCAAAAGACTCAACCTGCTGGACCAGGTAACACACACACACACACACACACACACACACACACACAGATCACTAGTCCTCCGTTTCCCCTTTCGCCTGCATTCAGAGTTTCTCCTTATTCACATTGAAATGAGGTGTTTTGTGTTCACACAGCTTCCTGTTTCTGACACTTCCTCTTAGTTTATTTCCTCTACAATCAATGATTTTTGATTCCTTGGGGCAGAATGTCATCTAGGCCATGTGTAAACCCACTTGCTGCTTGTGTTTTTCTTGTGCTCAACTTTTTCATTTTACTCCATTTGATAAATGAAAGTGATGCAGCAAGGCCAAAGTCCTTCTCATAAAAAAGGCCTAATGAAAAAGAATTATGGCAATTATTTGATTTATTCATCTTATTTAATCAACTGATTTGAGTATAAATTAAAAATATTAATTATTTTGATTATTATATAAAATCTAGAAGAAATCAACTGTAAACCATCCTTCTTCCAGCTAAATGACAAGTAAAATAGCCAGTTGTTATTGCAAAATATCAGGATGTTGATGTGAAACGAAGGGGTCTCGTATCACGTTATACCACTTATTACATGGCTACTCGCTACATAAGTCAATAATTGGACACAAAATATTGATTTGAGTGGAAATTTATTAGCTCATTAAATGCAAAGCTTTCGTGAAGAAAAACATTCCTAACAAATGGCTTTGAGCCCAGATGAATGAACATGTTTAAACTATATGGGCATTTAAGGGAAAATGTGCAGTCATGCCACTTATTATTATTATTATTATTATTATTATTATTATTATTAATCACATGGATGTGATTGATTTCCATGAATGACTAATATTATTGATTTCAGAAGAAAGCATTTCAAAATCTTACCTATTTATTATGTATTAATCCATTTCAGTGAACAATTGTTCTAGCAGGCAAACACGTCAACAACATTACCACAGACCTGCTATTAATACTGAAGTCGTCTGGTTTCATTTTACAGTAAATACAGTCGAAAACTGAGGTGCACATGTATGAAACGAGAGAGCACAAAAAGTGCTCATAAAAGGAACAAATGATTCTCCAGTGGCGTCCCAGATGGGTTTGAGTTTCTTTCTTCTGCAGAGTTTTAGAAAATGTTTCAGCTCCATAGATCCATATAGTGCAAGTGAATGGTGACCAAAACTGTTTTCTGAAGCGTTTGAATTAGACCAAAATCTTACTAAAGTTACATAATTTGATTGTCTCTATCCGGAGCTATAGATTGCTAACAGTAACCCCTGTATCATTGTGTGTGTGTGTGTGTGTGTGTGTGTGTCCAGGTGTTTTGTGCTCGTCTGACAGAGGCTGGCATCCCTGCTGAGGTCATCACAGGAATCTTCTCCAACATCTCCAGCATCTACCTCTTTCACCACCAGTTCCTGCTGCCTGAACTACAGACACGCATCACACAGGAGTGGTGAGCGCACACATACACACACACACACACACACACACACACTCACGCACACACACACACACACACACACACACACACACACACACACACACTCTCTCTCTCTCACACACACGCACAGACACACACACACACACCAAAACAAAGTGTGTTGGGTTTGAGATGATAAGTCAGTATGTGGTAGTTGATGCACTGTTAGGCTTTCTGGCTGTGAATTGTTAGTGGAACGTGTTTGTAGTGGATGTAAATGATGGTTCCTCTGCCTGGACACCTGTGTGAACGTCACATATCCACTAAAACCACCAAACAACAGCTGTTTCAAACACACTGTAAATAAAGTTCGTTCTGAGAGAAGCATGTGAGCGATGATGCTACTTTGATATCTTGTTTTCCGATGCAGTCAGTCACATACAGGCATTTAGAAGCATGAGTTAAGTGTGCTTTCTGAGGCCTGTGTGTGCGTGTGTGTGTGTGTGCGTGTGTGTGTGTGTATGTGTGTGTGTGTGTGTGTGTGAGTGTGTGAGAGTGTGTGAGTGTTTGAGTGTGTCATTTGGTAACAACATATGCTTAGAAACAAATTGAAGTAATATTTTATGAAAATATGATTATTGTTCAGGCAAAAAAATAAATGTAAAATAGTCATTAAAGGACAACTTCCCAGATTTTGGACACAGAGGTAACACAGGTGTTTTTTTAATGAAAAAATAATTAAATGTTTTATTTAATGTTTTATTTTAATGAATGAATTGATTAAAGAAGTTTCTTCTGATCACCAAGAATGCATTTATTTGATCAAACTTTTACAGTCCTTTGCTTGAGTAAAGAGAGAATTTATTTCATGTGTAAGTAAAACAGACATTAAAACTGAAATATAGCCCAATGAATGAGGATTTTGCTGTCATTAAGAGTGATCGGAGAGACATGACACCAGCACAGTTTCCTGGGACAAGCGCTCTATTATAGAGTTCAGCGTTTTATGCTCCGGTGTTTGACAGCAGAATCATGTGACCGATCAGAATCCAGTGTTGCAGAGAGTGATTGATGAATATAGACAGCTTTCAGATGACTGATGAATGTGTGTGTGTGTGTGTGTGTGTGTGTGTGTGTGTGTGTAACAGGAGCTGTAATCCACGCATAGGGGACATCCTGCAGAAGCTGGCCCCGTTCCTGAAGATGTACGGCGAGTATGTGAAGAACTTCGATCGTGCCATGGAGCTGGTGAGCACATGGACGCAGCGCTCCGCTCAGTTCAAGAGCGTGGTCCAGAACATCCAGGTCAGAGACATCATATGATGTGTGTGATGTGCAGTGTTGGGGGGAACACATTACAACTAATGCGAGTTACGTAATCAGATTACTTTTTTAAGTAACTAGTAAAGTAATGCATTACTTTTTAATTTAGAAGGAAATATCTGAGTTACTTTTTCAAATAAGTAACTCCAGTTACTTTGTTTCTCATGTATTGAATGACAGCTCTGGTGCTGCCATGTTGAGAGAAATCAGGAGTAAGTGCAGAGCGTTGTGTGTGAACATGATCTTACTGTAGTTCTAGACTAAATATCAACATTATTTACTCATCTCACCTGCACAATGAACAAAAACAGTCAGATGCAAACTCAGAATATTATACAAACCTGCAATAATAAAATGTTAAATAAGAGAAATGTCATTTATGCATTTAATCCCATTTTATTAACTAATGTCTTTGCTGCTGACCTTCGATGAACCAATTCAACCAAACTATAAGCAAAAATGACATATTTGTGTTTCATTTGTGTTATTGCTGAATAGTGTTGATCTTTCTTCTCCAGCGTCATGTTCTTCATGTGATTTGTTTGCGCTGCGCCCTCTACTGTACAGACGTGAATTTATATTTCCTTCAGCCTGAGGTGTATTCATTTCACTTTTGGTGTGAAAGGGCTTTTACATTTGTACAAGAAGAACTTTTTATATTAAAAAACAAACAAGCAAGCCCTGCCCAGATTTAAAAAGTAGCGCAAAAATAACAACGTATTACTTTCCATTAAAAGTGACTAAGTAACGTAATTAGTTAATTTTTTTAGGGAGTAATGCAATATTGTAATGCATTACTTTTAAAAGTAACTTTCCCCAACACTGGCCATGTGTGTGTGTGTGTGTACTGATGTGTGTATGTGTGTGTGTACTGATGTGTGTGTGTGTGTGTGTGTGTGTGTGTGCGTGTGTACTGATGTGTGTGTGTGTGTGTGTACTGATGTGTGTGTGTGTGTGTGTACTGATGTGTGTGTGTCTGTGTGTGTAATGATGTGTGTGTGTGTGTGTGTACTGATGTGTGTGTGTCTGTGTGTGTAATGATGTGTGTGTGTACTGATGTGTGTGTGTGTGTATTGATGTGTGTGTGTGTGTGTGTGTGTGTGTGTGTGTGCGTGTGTACTGATGTGTGTGTGTGTGTGTGTACTGATGTGTGTGTGTCTGTGTGTGTAATGATGTGTGTGTGTACTGATGTGTGTGTGTGTGTATTGATGTGTGTGTGTGTGTGTGTGTGTGTGTGTGTCTGTGTGTGTGTGTGTCTGTGTGTAATGATGTGTGTGTGTGTGTCTGTGTGTGTAATGATGTGTGTGTGTGTGTACTGATGTGTGTGTGTGTGTGTTTGTGTGTGTAATGATGTGTGTGTGTGTGTGTGTGTGTGTGTGTACTGATGTGTGTGTGTGTGTGTGTGTCTGTGTGTGTGTGTGTGTCTGTGTGTAATGATGTGTGTGTGTGTGTGTGTGTCTGTGTGTGTAATGATATGTGTGTGTGTGTGTGTGTACTGATGTGTGTGTGTGTGTGTGTGTGTGTGTGTGTGTGTGTGTGTTTGTGTGTGTAATGATGTGTGTGTGTGTGTGTGTGTGTGTACTGATGTGTGTGTGTGTGTGTGTGTGCAGAAGCAGGAGGTGTGTGGGAACCTGACGCTGCAGCATCACATGCTGGAGCCGGTGCAGAGGATCCCGCGCTATGAGCTCTTACTGAAGGACTATCTGAAGAAGCTGTCCTCCGGAGCTGCAGACCGCAGAGACGCCCAGAGTGAGCTCACAACACACACTCACACTGCTCAAACACACACACACTTACATTTACATTTAATCTACTTATACACTAATATACGCCATTCCATGCCGTATGATACACTGATTTATTTTTGGTCACAACACGGTGGAAAGTCTAAAATCCTGACAATAATAAGAGCTAATACTAATAATAGAAATATAGGTACATTGTTATTGATCTGTTTGTTTACTATATTTAGATTTATTAATATAAATTATTATGTAAATAATAATACAAACAAGATTTCTCCTGGACAGCAAAGTAGTGTAAGTCTATTATTTATTTATCAAGGGATTAATAAATGAACATAATTTAAATATTATTTAATACATAATGGGATGTTGCAATTAATAAAGAAAAGGACGATAAATGTAAATATAAGTAGGAGTTTGATGTGGTAATATTATTAATGTAAAATGAAAAGGAACATGAAATGCCATGTAAAATATTCCTTAAAATGAAAAACCTTATAAAATGCACATTAAAAATAAATTGTGACAAAATTAATATATAATGAAATAAATAAATACATAATGAAATTTTCCAATCAATCAACACAAGCGTAATGAATAGTGAGTACAAATAAATAATTTGGAGAAATGTATTTATTTATTTATTCATGTAAAATGAAAAACACCACCTGAAATACAACATGATATACTGCTGCTGAATATTTTTGTGGAAACCGTGATGCATTTTATTTTTCTGGATTGACAGATAAATAGAAAGTTCAAAAGAACAGCATTTATTTGAAATAGAAATCTTGTGTAACATCATAAATGTCTTTACTGGCACTTCTGATCAATTTAATGTATCATTGATGAATAAAAGTATTACTGACCCCAAACTTTAGATCAGTAGTGTAGCAGAAGTGAAAACTCTGACCGTCAGGATGAACTCTAAAGAAGCTCCTGATGAGTGTTTGAGGCTCGTATCTGAAGTGAAGGCGCAGTCATGATGGGCTCAAGCTCTGCTGTGTTCACTGGGCTCGTCCGCTGGTCTCCATGCCTGTCATCTTTATAAAATGCCACTTTATGACGCACCACCACTGTTCACAAATGCTAATTGAGCTCGTTATAATTATAATGATGCTGCTGGCTGAGTCTGGACACATGCAGACAGATGCCGCTCTATTTCTGACGCGTCTGCTGTGGACTGAGTTTATTTAAAGTCGTTATCACAAGGTATTTCACATCACTTTTTAGTTAAAAATTTAATATGTTCCACTTACAATTTATATGTGAGCCTGGAGCACAAAAGCAGTCATAAGTAGCACAGGTATATTTGTAGCAACAGTCAACAATACATTGTATGAATCAAAATTACAATTTTTTCTTTTATGCCAAATATCATTAAGATATTAAGATCATATTCCATGAAGATATTTAGTAAATTTCCTTACATAAATATATCAAAACTTAATTTTTGATTAGTAATATGCATTGCTAAGAACTTCATTTGAATAACTTTAAAGGTGATTTTCTCAATATTTAGATTTTTTTTGCACCCTCAGATTCCAGATTTTCAAATAGTTGTATCTCAGCCAAATATTTTCCAAACCATACATCAATGGAAAGCTTATTTATTCATCTTTTATTTATTCAATTTCAAAAACTTGACCCTTATGACTGGTTTTGTGCTCCAGAGTCACAAATATGCTTACATTTTATAGACCTATTGATTGCAACATCCTATGGCATTTAATAATTACATTATATATTTACTGAATTTAGCCTGTTATTCCTACCATATCTACTGTATTTGTGTCTGTTTTTGTGCAGCACAGGAAGTTTTGAGAGAAGCGTGTGTTGTTTAGTGATGATGTGTTTAACTGGTTGTGTGTGTGTGTGTGTGTGTGTGTGTGTGTCTGTCAGATGCTCTGGAGCTGATCTCTACCGCAGCAAACCACTCCAACGCTGCCATCAGGAAAATGGTTAGAGTCGTATTGTTCCTCCTCTCTTCTGTCTGTGTCAAACAGGATATGCTGTTTCCATTTCCTGTCTGTGCGAGTGAAAAGGCTGTCCTGGGTGAAAGCTCTCTATATCACTTTCACTTCTCTATCTGCCTCTTTCTAATGCTGTCATGCAGGTCACAGTTCTTATTTCATCTAATGAGTTTGCAAATGCATAACATCACAAATGATGTGTGTGTGTGTGTGTGTGTGTGTGTGTGTGTGTGTGTGTGTGTGTGTGTGTGTGTGTGTGTGTGTGTGTAGGAGAAGATGCACAAGCTGTTGGAGGTGTATGAGAAGTTGGGTGGAGAGGAGGACATCGTTAATCCAGCTAATGAGTTCATTAAAGAAGGCCACTTAAAGAAGATGTCTGCTAAGAACGGCAGCGCACAGGACCGATACCTCTATCTGGTGTGTCTGTTTGCTCCATTAAGCAGTTTATCTGTCGTTCAAAAGTGTTCTTGCAGCAAAGGGTTATCATGGGTTGTGACTTGAAAATGAAATTTACTGTTACTCATTTACTGTTGTTTTGAACACTAAAGGAGATGTTTAGCAGAATGTTGATGCTGCTCTTTTCCTCATACAACAAAAAAAAAAAGTGTCCTAAGGGTCTGTTCACCACAGAATGTGTTTTTGATAGCAAACGGGCTGTAGAATGAAGAAAAGTTCTAGCTGAACTTCTTTTAACTTGAGTGCCACATTTTTAAAAAGTTTCGTGCGCGGGGTGCTGCAAAAGATGCGAGAGCAGCAGTCAAGTCCATTAAAATCCATTACTTTACACATTTTAGATCATATAATCAGACTACTTTTAGATTAATTTTGTCTCGTTTTTCACATTGATTTAAATAGGATAATCTTCCTAATCTACCATATTGATACAAAAATGCAAAGAAACAGAAAATATTTTCCATTCGTTGTTATTGACAACATGAAGTGCATTAAACATTATATAATGTCAAGGTTTCCCAAACTGGAGTTCATAAGGGAACTGAGTGTATGCGAATTTAATGAAAAGCAAATAATTAATTAAACCATAAAAATATAAAATTAAAATAAATCACATTAAAATAACCAATCCTAATAAAACACTTGTGTTTACCTGCATGTCATGTAACCATTAACTAACGTCATGCTTCATTATTAAAATATTTATTTTAAAATCTTAGGGGTACTTTAAGTAAATATATTATATGTATATATCCCCCCCAAAAAGTTTGGGAATCCCTGCATTACATGTAAATAAGAAATAACACAAATTTTTAAAAATGTATAAGATAAAAAAGAAGAATTAGCGGGAATCAGTAAATTATGAATAATTTATTGCTATTGAGTGGATAATATGTAATCATGTCATTAATAAAAAAATAACTGTAGTCTGATTACAAGTATTTTAAAATGTAATTTAATCTAGTTACAAGTACTTAATTTTTGGAATCTGATTATGTAATCCAAAATTGCATGTAATCAGTAACTTCCCAGCTCAGAGCATGTTTATATAGAAGAATAATGCAAAACCCATAACAGTAGTCTGTGTGACTCATGTGATTCAAATCTTCTGGAAACTTTTAAATCACAAATGTTTAAATATGCTGCATCAGGTTCAGTGTTTAAATATTCAGTAAATGTGACCCTGGAGCACAAAAGCAGTCATAAGTAGCACAGGTATATTTGTAGCAATAGCCAACAATACATTGTATGGGTCAAAATGATAGATTTTTCTTTTATGCCAAAAATCATTAGAATATTAAGTAGAGATCACGTTCCATGAAGATATTTAGTACATTTCCTACCGTAAATATATCAAAATTTAATTTTTGATTAGTAATATGCATTGCTAAGAACAACTTTAAAGGTGATTTTCTCAATATTTTGATTATTTTTTTGCACCCTCAGATTCCAGATTTTCAAATAGTTGCATCTCTGCCAAATATTGTCCAGACCATACATCAATGGAAAGATTATTTATTCAGTTTTCAGAAGATGTATAAAAAATTGACCCTTATGACTGGTTTTGTGGTCCTGGGTCACAAATGGTTTGTCTGTGCACTTAAAGTCAAAATCATACGACTTGAGAAGACTTAGTGCGTGAGTCGTATTGTTATGATACATTAATGCTGATCGCTGTATGCTTTATTTGTATGGATAAGAGCTGCTGCTAAACTTCACACTTTACGTTCCGTGGAAGAAATGAAACCTTAAAGCTTGTTCCTGTTATTTGCTCATTTGTTAGAGCTTCAGGGCAAATGAACGCACAGATGGAGTGTGCTGGCGCTGATGAAGTGTGTTTGTGTTCCAGTTCAATAACATGGTGCTGTATTGTGTGCCCAAGCTGAGGCTGATGGGACAGAAGTTCAGCGTCCGAGAGCGAATCGACATCGCAGGGATGGAGGTATGACTTGTTGAGCTGCGTGTGTACGTTTGTGTCTTCATCTCATCGTGTGCTCATGTCCTCTCATTGGTTTGAAGGTTCAGGAGAACACCAAGCAGAACGTCCCTCACACCTTCACCATCAGCGGCAAACAGCGCTCGCTCGAGCTGCAGGCCAGGTGAACGCACACGGCACGCACAGCAAAGTCTTGATATTGCTCATCAATATCCAAAGTAGATCACAACATTCACTCAGTCTTTGCTGCTAAAGTTTCATTTAGAGCCACTTCAAACATCATGACATTCATTCTCACAAAGGCTTGTGAAGATCTTTAGGGCACTTAATATTGAAAAGGCATGATAAAATAATTGCAACGTTCACAACGTAGCTTAAATTTATTATGAGCTCCTGTGTGGAGTCTGATGTGTGTTCATGTCTGTGATTGACAGGACGGCGGAGGAGAAGGACGACTGGATAAAAGTGAGTCGTTCTCTTTGCACACGTTTAATGTCAGAGAAATGGCTGCTGGAAGACAGACACGCTTTAGCATACAGAAATAATATACTGAAGTGTGAGCTGAATATACGGTGTAGACACATAATTGCATATTATTTATAATTAAATCAAATGTATTTTAGTTTAAATGAATATAAAATGCAATTAACTGAACAATAGAGAGATTTTTAACCCACTTAAGTAGGAATAAGTACATATTTATATGTTATTTCATAATTGCTTCTATTGTCTTTGAAATATGGAAAGCTACTGCTGAATATACTGACAAGCATTTAAAATATACTTTAATTCACTATAATGTCATGTATTTAAACATTTTTGTAATCACACATTTGTCATGATGAAGTTGCAATTTAATATCAAATAGCACAATTATTATTAGTAGTAAATTAAGTACTTTACATGTGCTTTAGTATGTTAGTCAACACATCAGAATAAGTGCACTTCTTTAAAACACAACAAAAGATGATTAAAACAAGGATTTTAAATGTACTTTAAAGTAAAGCTTAATTTGACACTTTTAAAGTGTGTTTAAGTGTATTTAGAAACAGTCACTTAAATGGCCTATTGTTTTGTTAATTTTATATTATCTGCAAGCATATATGTATGTATGTGTGTGTTTGTGTGTGTAATATACAGTATATACAGTAATACTGTATACTATATATATATATATATATATATATATATATATATATATATATATATATATATATATATATAAATTTTATTTATATACTTTTAAGTAAGTTAAGTTTAGGTACACTACAAGTGCACATTCAATACATTTAAACGCTTTTTTGACAAGGGTTTCTGGTATCATTTTAGCACAACTGCAGCTGTATTTCAGTTGTAATTTTTATGTAATTCTATTTCAAGTCAACATGAAAATATAATTGACTAATGATATAAGAAAATTTAGTTTCTTGACTCATGTTCTTATTCTTATTGTGATCAATTCACATATTCACTTTATTCTAAAGAAGAAAGCTGCTTAATTTCCCTCTGAAATGATTGTAAATCCCTAAAGCCCTCTTATTAGACACTTTTCACCGTTCAGTCAACTCCTCGTTAAGATAATCAAGTCCTGGTGAATATCTTCCTGCACTCTCAGATGTGTCACACTACAGAAGTACAGTGGGCTGAATGTGGATGTTTCATGTTGATGTGAAAGTCTAGTTCAGCCAAAAAATGAAAGTCTTGTCATCATTTGCCCACCCTCATCATTTTTCACTTTGCTCTGCGGAACACAAAAGGAGAAATGCACTCTAATTGCATGTAATATCATGGAAGACAATGAAGAGGGACGTGAAAGGAACATAAAAGTATCATAAGAGTAGTTCATATGACTCATACAATATACTGGAGATGTTTGGAAGCTTTGTTTGTTTAGGTCATTCTTCACTGAAAGTCTTAGCTCTCCTCGGTGTGTTCGGCAGAGCCGTGGAAACAAATGGTTCTTTAGAGTCAGTAAACTGTGATTCGGTTCATATCAGTCTGACTGGTGCTCTGTGATCGAATGGTTCTTCAGTTGTGAGCACATCTTCATCATCAGATCATCCTCATCTGTTTGTAGGTGATCCTGGCGACGATTGAGAAGCACAAGCAGAACAGCGAGACGTTCAAAGCTTTCAGTGTCTCCTGCAGCCGTGATGAGGAGTACACGCCTGACACGCCGGTAACTCGTCCTTCACACACTCCAAACCAGCCTAGTCACACTGGAATTATGAATATTTGGGAATTTACTTTGGTTTTGGAGTGAAATATGACATGGGCATGCTGATTGAATGATCTAGTGGTCACTTTAAAAGCAGGATCCTGTGTTTCATCATCACACACACACACACACACACACACACTCACACACACACACACACACACACACACACACTCACACAGCTCAAGTCTGGTGGCTTTGCTGTGTGTTTAATGGCCTGCGTGTGATTCTGTGTTTTGATGGCAGGGCCTGTTGAGCAGCGCGAGCACATATGAGACAGACGGAGCTCAGCATGAGAGGGTGAGACACATACACACACACACTCATACGCACACACACTCACACACATTCTCTCTCTCTCTCTCTCTCTCTCTCTCTCTCTCTCTCTCTCTCACACACACACAAACACACACTGGATCTGAATATGGGCTAGACGTCACTGTGTGTGTGTGTGTGTGTGTGTTTGATCTGTAGAAGAGCTCAAAGAAGCGAGAGAGGGAGAGAGAAACATGCAGAGGCTGCAGTGAGACCTTCCACTTCACCAAACGCAAGCACCACTGCAAGAGCTGCGGCGCGGTACGTGAGTCGCACACAGACGCAGGTTTAGTATGCGATGCAGTGCGTGCTGACGTGTGCCGCTGTTCGTCTGCAGGCCGTCTGTGGGAAGTGTTCGAAGGTGTCAGAGAGCAGGAACACCCGTGTGTGTAAGCCCTGTTCTGAAGCGCTGCAGGGAGCTGAAGGGACAGCAGGGGGCGGCGCGGAGCCCAAGAGAATACTCCAGGTAACATCAGCCGCACACTGGGTTATTATTATTTTATTTTTTTGTCCTACCTGTTTACCAGCATTTAAGAACGACTTGTAGGACTGTGTGATAAATCAGTATTTATTTATAATAATAATTGTTATTAATTATTATTATCAGTATTTATACAAAATTCCATAATAAAATTTCAAATAATTTTTAATATAGTTCTATGTGTCACTGTGTAAATGAGCAGCTCAGTTTTGTCTTTTTATCAATTTCTTAATTTATACAGTATACATGACGTGTTGTGCATCGCTGTATTTGACTGAGAAATGCAGTGCTTTCATGTGCATTGTTATATTCTCATTTAATTACATTTTCAGAAGCTTGAGTTAATTATTAAAGTTTTATGGGTAAAAAACCGAAAACAGGATTTGGGAAAAGTAGAATGTAATTTTGGGCAAAATAAAGCTTTTAAATTTTCTTGAGGTTCATCTGACATGTGGAATCCTTTGCTTTCCCGTTAATGGCATGAAATGAACATTGTAATAATTATTGATATTGAATGCTCAATATATTTTGGCCATATTGCCCGGCCCGCATCTGATAAATGTGTTGATATTAATCTGCTGTAGTGCAGTCAGCCAGACTGTGTGTCTGAGGCTGTTTACACGTATTCATATAATTTTCACTTTAACTTTAATTTGAGGTTTTGGGGATTCCAAGCAGATATGCATGTAAACAGCATTTCAATCAACAGACTACAATAATCATAATAAGATGTTATGCAGATGTAAAAGAAAACCAAACTGGATCCAAGAACAGCTGTTACTTGTTGCATGAAAAGAAGGACATAATTCAACTACTGAATACTTGTCGCGTTCAAATATATTCTCTAGTGCAGTCAACATGAAGGAACAGCATAATGTCTGTCAGTGTCAAACACACCTCAGAAACAATGAAGAGAAGGACAGAGCAGGTCAGTAGTTGGGCAGCGATGCCTTTAAACAAACTGATAGTCCATCTAAAAGAGCCAGGACTGTTCCTGAATGAACAAACACCAGTAAACCACATAAAGCAAAATCAGCAAGTGTTAAAGTGGACGAGCTGAACTCATGCTTATAGTCTGCATGTGGACCGCTGTATGTCCAGCTCATAAAATACTATGAATAACTCAGCCCTGAGTGTTTTATATGTTTGACATGTATGTTTTAGGCACTAATGCATAAATAAGAGACTCACAGCCGACTGGTTTGATTATTCTGAAATTCATATTCCTGTGAGAGTATCTGCTTGTTATCAGTAGCAGTTGTTGTAAATGATTCTAGTATTAAATTAGATGTACAGTTAGGTCCATATATATTTGGACACTGACACAATTTTCATAATTTTGGCTCTGCATGCCATCAGAATAGAGTTAAAATTAAACAATCATGATGAAATCAAAGTGCAGACTCTAAGCTTTAATTCAAGGGATTGAACAAAAATGTAACATTAAAAGCTTAGGAATTAATAACCATTTTCATACACAGTCCCCCCATTTTCAGGGGCTCAAATGTAATTGGACAAGCAAATATAATCATAAATAAAATGTTAATTTTTAATAATTTGTTAACAACTCGTTTGCAGGCAGTGACTGGAACTCTGGAACTCACGCACATCAGCAGAGAATGGGTTTCTACTTTGTGATGCTTTGCCAGGCCTTTACTGCAGCTGACTTCAGTTGTTGTTTGTTTGTGGCTCTTTCTGTCTTTAGTTTTGTCTTCAGCGAGTGAAATGCTGCTCAATCGGGTCGAGATCAGGAGGTTACTTTTGCTGTATGTTTTGGGTCATCGTCCATTTGTTCTATGAAGCACCGCCCAATCAGCTTTGACTGAATCTGGGCAGAGAGTATCTCTCTACACACTTCAGAACTGATCCGGCTGCTTCTGTCTTCTGTCTCATCATCACTAAACAGCAGTAACCCAGAGCCACTGAAGTCATGCAGCTCATGATCACACTGCTCCATGATTCACAGATGATGCTGTGTGCTTTTATCATGAGCTGCTCCAAGCCTTCTCCAGACTTCTTTCTTCCCGTCATTCTGGTACAGGTCGATCTTAATTTCAGCCGACCAAAGAATGCTTTTCCAGAAGTGCTCTGGCTATTTTAGATGTGTTTTTGTCAAAGTCTAATCTGGTCTTGTTTGCAGCTTGTGGTGAAGCCTCTGTATTTGCTCTGGTGAAGTCTGTAGACGCGTCTGTCTCCTGGAGAGTGTTCTTCTCTTGGCTGGATGTTGTGAAAGGGTTTTTCTTTACCATGGAGAGGATTCTCCGATCATCACCACTGTTGTCCTCCGTGGACTTCCAGGTCTTTTTATGTTTCTGAGCTCATCAGTGCAGTCTTTTTTTCTCAGTTCTGTACCAAACTGTTGATTTGTCCGCTCCTAATGTTCCTGCTATCTCTCTGATGAATTTGTTTTGTTTTTCAAGCCTGACAATCATCTGTTTCACTTGTATGGAGAGATCCTTTGACCGCATGATGTGGTTCACAGCAACAGCTTCCAAATGCAAATGACACACTTAGAATCAACTCCAGACCTTTTACCTGCTTAATTGATGCAGAAATAGCGAAGGAATAGCTCACACTTGTCCATGAAACAGCTTTTGAGCCAACTGTCTAATTACTTATGGTCCATATTAAAAAGCTGTAATTCCTTAACCTTTCCTCCAGTTATGATGAGAATAAACTCAAATTAAAGCTCAGACTGTGCACTTATATAACTGCGACTTGAATATGTTTTGGTCAGCAGCTAAAATAATAAAAATTTTGCCTGTTTCAAAATATATTTGGACCTAACTGTAAATATAGCAATAATTCCAGTTTAACTTAGTGTTTTAGAGAATATTTCTGTAATTGACAGATAATTATTGTTCTGTGTTTTTAGGCCACTTTATCTTGAGTTTAACATGCTTCCTCTTGAGCTCGGGGTGATGTACGCTTTACTGCAAATGTACAAACATACTAGTTTAGTCAGCATATCTTTAGCTGTGTGTGTGTGTGTGTGTTTCAGAAGCAGCTGTCAGTTGCTCAGTCTTCTCAACGAACAGGAAAAGTTGAGGAGCTGGACCAGGAGCTGGGTGGCCATCACTGAAGCACAACCTCTGCTGCTTTACCAGCAAACCAGCACACAGGTCAGAGAGTGTGTGTGTGTGTGTGTCACCTGTCAGATTAAGGTCAGATGGATTTGCGTGACCCTGTCCTGACCTCAGAGCGCCCGTCTGCGGCCGGTGACACACAGGATAATGTGTGTCTGTGTCTGTCTGAACATCCGTTTCTGTGCTCTTCTGTGTGTGTTTTCTGGATAAATCTCATAAACACTATCTTTAGGTCATATTTCACCCCTAAATCAATAGGAAAAATAGATATATATTTATTTTTTGAAGTGAAATATGAGCTGAATGTTTCATGGCAGATTTGATGAGATTGCAGAGATTCAGAGCTGTAATTGTTGTCTTTCTTAGGTCTCTCTGGCTGTGAGATGAGAAGAAGAAAGAGTCAAACGTGTTCAGACTGATTCAGGATTGTGAATCTGAATGGAGCTCCTGTCACATGCTGTAAAGGGAGGAGCAAGAGCCAATAAGATGCTTACCCTCGCCTCTGGTCCCTCCCCTTTATAAAGAACTCCTGTTACTTGAAATCACTTTATCCTCAGCACTTTCTCATACTTTCTTTTTGAAGATTTTTTTTTACCTTCCTTCACACGATCATTGCTCCTTCAGCAGCAGCTCACGCCTTCATTTGAGTGTGAGAGTGACTGACTGTCAATGCACTGTTGGATGAAGATGTTGAGAATGTCTATATAATGTTACAATGAATGTTTTGTTTTTCATTTGTTGCCTTTCAGATGTGTTATTAGTTAAAGCATTACGCCACTGTTCTTGTGATTCACTGTCAGTTCAAACCTTCACGCACCCCTTTGTTTATTCTTTCTGATTTTAAAAGATGAAATTCTTAAAATACAAGTAAACCGAAGAGACACACTGAACTGAAGCAGAGCAAAAAGTCATATTTCACGCAAAGCAACGGGAAGAAATAATATTTGCATTCTGTTTTTTGCATTCTACCATTATTTTCATAATTCAGCACATTTCACCCCAAATTCACATTATTATTATACACAAGAGAAGTTATGATATATTTCAAATGTGTAGTGTTCATACATTTTGGTAGAATTTTAACTTCATACATAATTAGTCATATGTTGATTTTTTTTTATTTTTAAAAGTACATTATTACAATATTTATAGTAATGAAGATCACCACTAAGAATGAGAAAAAATGTATTGCACATATTACAGGACCGGCAATGAGACTTTTTCAATCCAATTATTCAGTATATAAATAATGTCACAATGTAAAAAATATTTTAATGGTCCTAAAATGGCTTTGTTTTACATAATGCCAAATTTTTCTTTGGTTTTTGGAGTGAAACCCTGTTGCGTTTTCACAACATTTACCCAGGATTTCACAAGACAAGTGTGTTCATAAACTCTTCTAAAGTCTTTGGTAAGCATGAACATTCATGGTCTGTTGCTTCCTCAAACTGTGTTGCGCAAATGAAAGATGGTTTTAACCGTCTTCATGAGGATCCCCAGATTCATTGTTCCTGTGGCAGGCCACTCAATATTACACCCTTCTGTAGAACATTTGCCATTTCAATGCTTGAGGGGAAACTGTTCACTGTTGTGTGAATTTTAAGGTAAAGGTTTGGATGAGAGGACTAGGTTAAGAACTTCGCTTTCCTGTCTCTTCATACTCTCACCAAAGGCACACTTCTCTTTTGTATGCGCCAGTATTGTGATTGCAACAGAAGTACTGTACACCTGCAGTCCAGTCTGTGTGCCTGGAGGTCGATCATGGTCAATATGTAATTAATGTTGTAAACATTGCATTTGCTTCCCTTTTAATATTGTTTGAACCCTTGAAACAGAACCAGTATTATTAAAAGCATTTTATGTGTACAAAAGCTGTCTTATAGCGTATCAATGAATAAAAGAGTATCTGGTCACTGATGGTTATGAGACTTCATTCATTAATTTAGATTTTTTAAAACAAATGTGTTCTAGCACTAGGCACATTTATCTTCGCAGTGACTGTTGTGAGGAGCAGCACACATGTTCTCATTGTAGATGCTTCACCACAGAAATGGACATATTTCTTTCACAAGACACAAAATAGTCTTGCTAATCTGGGGTGCATTTCCCAAAAGCATCGTTAGCTAACTATGGTCGTAAGTTCCATTGACCTCTATTGGTAACGACGGAACTTGCGACCATAGTTGCTTTTTGGGAAACGCACCCCTGAATGTCTGATGATTTTAGTAGTTTCTTGGAATAGCGTGGTACTGACTTCCTGTTAGCAGAATCTTTTTCAATCATATATAGATGAATTGTGAAAGCATCTGCTGAGATACAGTGCACAGCATAAATGAGTACACCCCCTCTAAAACTTACATTTACTCTTTACTTAGATGACATGTTAGGGTTCTTTGGAGATATAATGTTCCAACAAGCCTGCTTGATCAATTACCAAAGAAGAATGTCAAAATTATTCAGCAAAATAAGATTTTCTTATCAAAGTGATAAAATGTTGTGTTGCAAAAATGAGTACACACTCCTGAAAATTACTAAAAAATAAAAAAAAAAATGTGTATAGGTTTAAGGCTATTTTTGATCAACAGGTAAGTATATTGAACCAAAACATTTAAAGACAAGTAATTTCCTGACAATTAGAAGTGTTATATAGCCCACTGAATCATACTCAGACTTAATGCTGGCAGCAGTGGAACCACTTGAGAGAGAACTGCCAGGTGAATTATTTCTTAGCATAAAAGAGGACAATGCTACAAGAGGAATACCAAATTATTGTTTTAAGTGTGAAAATATAGCAGAAGTAGCACCGACATTCAAAAACAATGGACTTGTGACAAGGCTTCTGAAATAATCAGGTCTTCACTTTAAGTTTTCATTTAGTGATGAAAAAGAAAAAAGAGCAAGAGAAATAACATGCAAGTGTCTCAGAGCCGACAAAAGCTATGAAAAGAGTGACACTTTATCTCAGAGAGTATGACGCAGCCTGCAGAAGTGACATGCATGGTTGTTGTCACCACTAGAATTACCTACTGTAGCCAAAGCAAAATAAACTCATTTAACCTCTTCCAAAGCCCATATTTACAAATTAGAGACTTCTGGGAATCCATACTCTGTTCTCAAGAGACCAAGTCAATCATTTCGGATCCAAAAGCATCCAAATGTTCTGGTACTGCTAGAGGAGGAGTACAGTGAGAAGTGTTTGGTACCCACAGTGATGTTCAGTGGTAGTAAAGCTCTTATATAGGGATGAATGAGTGCTGAAGGTGTGAGGGAGTTGTACTTTATCAATGCTGTCATGAATTCACACACTAATGTGTGATGTAATACAAAAACTTGAAACAGAAGATGCTACCCTCCCCTTATTCCCTGCGTTATTGGGCATTTTTTTCAGCATGACAATGAAGATATTCATTCTCCCAAGGTGAAAATCCTTCAGTGGACATTAGGGATGTGCATCTCCATAACTGAGGCCGATGCGATACGCATCTCGATGCATAGCCAACGATACAATACACTGAAGATACATATGAAGCAGCTAGCGATGCGATGCGATTCACCCGTTACGATGCAGTGCGATCCGATTTCAATTCGATTCAATTCAACACAATGCGATTTGATGCAGTGCGATGCAATGGAAAAAATATGATTGCTTTTATTTCTTTGGTTCAGACAGACAGGAAATCATAAATTAACTTTTGTGTCTTCTGACTTCTAACACCTTGAGGCCTGTTTCATTACCAAATAGGCCAGGCTTATTTCAGTTAGTCTGACTCATTGTCAAATGATTTGGTTCCATAAAGCAAATTTAACATAGATCAAGCTCAGTCACTAAGGCAACTTGCTGGAACACTAACCTTGAAAACTAACCTGGTCCAGGGCAGGCTAGCTGTCAGGCTAAGCTGAGCTCCTCTAACACTGACCAATAGGAATTCAATGATATTACCTCTGACTCTCTCACATAATATTATAGCCATGCATCCTTTCTCTCTGGTTTTATGACAGCTTTTATAGTTAGCAGAACATTACAATCTAATTGCTCTTTAAAGCATTAAAATCACTAAATTAAAAGTAAATTTTAACTGCTATAAGAAACACACATTAACTCATCTGAGCTTAGTAATTAGGACTGTATTAGCTTACAATATTGTTATAAATATTGGTTTATTTTATCTACAATAGCTAGTCCCTTTACAGTTACTGGCAGGGGCGCCATAAGAGGTGGGGGGGGGGGGGAGACGCGATTTCTACCAAGGAGAACATGGAACACGATTTCCGAGGGGGACTCCCCACAACCCTCACCCAAACCCCAAACCCCCGGAACGCGATTGCGATTTCTACCAAGAGGTACCCCCGCACACTACATTAGAGCCTTGCAAGGGCCTCAAATTTTGGCCCTAGCCCGGCCCAGGCCCAAGACGCTCAGGCCCTAGCCTGGCCCGCGTCCGACAGCTTATCAGAATTACCGGCCCGAGCCCGTCTTTTTTTACCCCTTCTCCCAAAACAGCTTATAGGCTACTATTGTTTCATCTATTAAAATAGTTCAGTTTTGTATGTAATGGCAAAGTAATTATATTTCGTTTCATTTTTTTTTATTAAGTTAATTTAGAAAAACGTTTGGAGCAGTTTTTGTTCGTTAAATTTAAGTTTTTGTTTTTTAAAGTAATGACCAAGCGGCCAGCGGCAGACAATGAGCCTATGTTTGATCAATTTAGCCTTCTCAAATCATTACGACTTGCCTAAAATAAAATTTATAGATATAAAACAGTTCAAGCATATAACAATGTTTAAACGTTAAACCTGGATAAATGTGCGCTGTATCCATTAGTTTGTGCGGAGAGTGGAAGCTGAAGCGCGCTTTGCAAGACATGGAGGTGCTAGCGCGATCACTTGTGTTGTTTTCATTGGATATGCCATCCTTTTTGCTCGGAACTGTAAAGAGTCTACTTTTATTTGTGTGCACTCACAATATCAACAAAACATTGTGCTTTAATAAAATAAAGAAAACAAACATGAAGCGCTTTCTGCCGTCTGGTCTTGAACAGGAGCGCTTCAAAAAAATGAACTGATACTCAGCCAATACATGCCTCACAGACTTGATAAATATATCTATAGAAAGGTTTAAATTTCTACTTAATGAAATAAAACAAATCGAAAAGAAAAACTCTATCATTATAATCATAGTCATAATCCGTAAAGATGCACTTCTCTCTAAAGGCGCGTCTAATGAGGAGATGGTGAATCAAGATCGGCAACTTCATCCTTGCGTCACCGACTCAGAAAACACTAGTTTATTAGTAAATAATTCAAATATCTCCTTACTATTTCCCCTGACACATTTATGGTAATTACTTTTGCCGGTGCTTTGCAGCAAGCTTTACGCCTATTATAATGCAGAACTCTTCAGTGGCGCTGCAATACCATCGAGCCGCTCTTGACAGTCACGGTAGCACGGTCTTGTGTTGTTTCCACCAGTGCTTTTTCATCACTAATTGATGGATGTCTAAAATATAAAAATAAGGAGAAGCCTAAAACAGGCCCGAGGCCCAGCCCGCGTCTGAACTATGACGTGAAAATTGGCCCGAAAAAAGTCAGGCTGAAATGCAAATGTAGATTTAAAATTCTACAAAAGGCACATTTAATGTCCAACAACAAACATTTTAGTAAAATGCACATTTGATTGCACTCTGTCTGTTTAGCGCGCATGCGCACAGCAGCGCTCGTCCACTTGTGTAAGCCTCACCCATCCTGACAGCAAAATGGATATATTTACATGATTTTCTAACATTTACAGATGAAAAATATACTCATGACATGTCAGTTATGCACTGAGGAAAACACAACATCTCAAATGCATTTAACAGCACAAATATATTCGTTGTTTTACCGTGGTGGATCGATTTGATCCTTGATCAACATTAAGGACTTAATCCCTGCTTTTCCTCAGGTCTCCGTGCTGTAAATCAGTGTTGCCAACTTAGCATTTTGTTGCTAAATTTAGCAACTTTTCACACTACCCTAGCAACCTTTTCTTCAAAAGCACCTAGCAACAAATTTAGCTATTTTTAAAATTTATTTGGCAACTTTTAGCAACTTTTGATAAGTGACTCAACTTTTTGATAAGATAAAAGGCACACATTTTCCATCCAAATTACACAAAAAGAGGAAACCAAAGATGCCTAGCAGTACACACATCAGGTGAATTAACACCTTGTTGGGAGCTTGTACCTGCGATTGTTGATCAGTTAGTACACTGTAAGAAAAATATCTAGAAAAATGGAAAAGGTACTAGTAATTTTCCAGGACATTATCCATTGTAACCCTGTAACCCGAAAACACAAAATACAATGCGTAATTTAAAATCCAGGTAAAAAAAACCTGTGAAAAATCAATACGGAAAATTCCTTCACATTAAAATAGTAGATTGTGCCCTATTTTTACTGAATTTTCTTAGTGTAGCACACTAACTAACGGCTAATACACTGCTTAAAACTATAATTGTTCAGAATGTGTAGTTTTACTAGTTTACTAGCTAACTGAAAAAAAAATTGCATTGTAATTGTTCAAAAATGTGTAAGTGTTTAATAATTCAATGTTGTATTTAAAAATAGTTATATTTTAATATTACGTTATATTATTTTACAAAAAATCTAAATTAACATATATAAAATATATTTTTTGCTAAGACTTGATGTAGGCCTAAGTGACACAATTTTGCGTCGTAATAACGTAATGATGTCATCGTGCAATGACATCACAACGTCATTTAGCAACTTTTAGCAACAAATCAACCTTCCTTTAGCAACTTCCCCTGAAAATTAGTTGGCAACACTGGTGCTGTTGTGATTCGTCATATTCACGCAGCAGCAGTGATGACAGAACGTGCTTGAGAAACAGTTTAGAGAGGAGAAATCAATCTACATATAAAATATTGGTCACTTTCTAAACAATAAAAGTATTAGTGCATCTACTAGTAATTATATAAATGAATAGTTTTTTTACCCATGCAAGTATCTTAGGAACGATGCATCGCGATACAAATGCCAACTTGTATCCAATGCACACGTTTTAAACCGATGCATCGCATTGTTAACTTTTTCTTGCTGATGCACCGAGCGAATTGGGGAATCTTCCCATCCCTAGTGGACATGTATTTCACTCAATCTTAACTCTCTTGAGCAGCTGTGGGGGATTCTGTAGAGACGAGCTGAGCAAAACTCCCCATTAAAGACCAGAGCATTTAAGGAGGTCGTCCTCCAGGAGTTAAACAGGACAGATGTGAAAATTTGTCATGAACTTGTACACTCAGTGCCAAGATGGTCATAGCAGTATACTTAAAGTTCTGGAGGACATACTAAGTATTAGAATATTATACATTTGATGAATTAAATCTAGGGTGTACTCATTTCTGCAATCCTTCATTTAAACAAAATTGCCTAATTTACTTATCTTACGGAAAATATTGGCATATATTTTGTTGTTTTTATTAATTATATGTTTAATACATTTCAATTTTGCCATCTTTCCATGAATTATATTAGTGATCATTAAGAAAATACACCTTTTATATTTATTCAGAGGGGGTGTACTCATTTATGCTGTGCACTGTATGTTGAAACTGATTTTCATCACTTTTATGACAAAATCTTTTACCAGTAGAGATTTAGATGCTGATTATTATACAGTCATGTTCACAAACAGACTGAAAAAGTTTCCACATTAAAGAATTAGTAATACAAACATTATAAAATAAAATAAAATTTGCTCAGTGTTTTCCAACCAAGGGGACATGACCCCTAGAGATAATGCAAATGGTCTACCAATAACTGAGCAAAATTGAACTGCTGTGTGGAAAAAAATGCAACATAATGTGAAGTTTAAGATAAGCTAAAGCAGATAAACTGAGGTTCATTTAAATGCTTCATTATCATTGTCCTGCCCACATTGAAATGCTTTAAGAGTGCTGTTCTGAATTTTAGCATGACTGTGAATACCTGTGGCAGACCATCAGCATGATCGTGAGTGTGATATTGCTTTTATGCAACAAGAACTTAGAGAAGAATATTGATTAACTAACATTTAGAGACACAATACTGCTAATTTGTCTATTTTCTCTACCAACGAAAATGGCTCTATTTCTGGCATTCATTTGGTATCTCAACATGGGAATGACCTCGGGTGTGACCAGTCCTGGAAGCACCAATAACACCACGTCTGTCGGCTGACAGACCAATCCCAGCAATGATGTGCGAATCCCTCTTTGGGGACCAGTCTGTCAAGGCGGGTGCTTATATTTCAGATCTGAAGCCACTACAGCTCTTTTCTGCAATTATTCCTCCATGTTAAGTGGTGTGACAGATCAGCCGATCTAGCAGGGATAGTTGTTAAGAGCCAGTGTAAACTGGGTGGCATCTCTCTTATGGTGACCATGAGCCCATCCAATGGTGCAGTGAAAAGAAAACATCCCTCAACATCCATGCACCTGTGGGTCTATGATTTCTTCCAAGGACTCTCATCCTCTGTGTATCACATGTTGGAGAGTCAAACACGCACAGACTGTGAGTTTTTATTGATGAAATCTTTTCCTATGAGATGATTGCTCATCTTTTAACTCTTTCCCTGCCATTAATGGGATTTTCTGTCTTTTATGAGACAACTCTTCCCTGCCATTGATGGAATTTTATGGCTTTCTGTGTTTTTACTGTTATACAGAAGGGCGAGCTATTCCACATCATCTGAAAGAGTACAGAATCTCCTTCATACTGGCAGTGAAATGAGCGAGTCCCCTCCTTCAGGCCAGAGCAACTAGACCTTACAGAGAAGTGTAGGAGAGCTGCTGCTAAACGCTCCACAGACTGGCCTTTACAGCAAAATGAATGTTTGGAAATGTAAACTGATATTTCCTACTGACACACTACAGCAAAAGATAGAAATAACTGACTTAAAACCATTTTTTAGCTGCTGAAAATACTAGTGTTCTAATCATTTTGACCAGCGCTGTGTTTTAACAAGAGGCTGTTGTCACACACTTCTCCAGTAAAGCAGCAGATTCCAGCTGTCCCAGCACGTGTCGCAGTGATACAGCCAGGGTTTGAAATTAACACCCATCAACCCGCCAAATGTGGACAAATCAGCTGAGGCGGGTAACACTGTAAAATCACAAGCCAATTGGGCAGGTTACTTTTAAGCCAAATCTGCTCAGATTTAGCACAAATACTGAACTTGAGTCATCATGATATATTAAATACAGCCTAATTGTGCAACCCATTATGATCATTGATGCTGTCTACACTGGATGCGGCGCGACACAACAAATCCCCGACAGTAAACTGATGCTTCGTTACATTTATGACTTACTGACGCAAGTTTTTTTTTTTTTCCCCAGTGACTGTTTCTGCCCAGATCCATGACGATTCATCCATCACTTTTCATGTCTCCTGAATAAAGCCTGTTGTGTGTTCTTCTCTGTCTCCAGACAGCAAGCCTGTCCTAGTACCCCGTGTCATTGACGGTAAACCCGCTTGTTTGTAGTACGTGGGTAGAACATGTCAGACATCCATCCACGTGTGCTATGCTGTGGTAAGAGATGAGTTACCTGTTGTTTTTTTTTTTGTTTGTTTGTTTTTGTTTTTTTGGCTTCTTCATTTGGTTTCATTTGTTTGACTGCATTAAGCATATTGTGTGTGTGTGTGTGTGTGTGTGTGTGTGTGTGTTTTGATGCAGATGCAGATGCAAACGTAGATACAGTATGGACTGTATCTATGTGGTTTGGTATGTCAGATGTCTGCTGGGGAGTACAGTGGTAGGTGTTTGTCAAGCTGATTGACATGAGTGTCTTAATATTTTAACAGAATAAAGTGAAATAGTGCAATTGGTAATCATGACTGTGCACCAAAGTAAGTGTTTTAATTTAATGTTTAATTTTTAGTTTTTTTTTTTTTTTTTTTAGTTTTCTGTATGAATTGATTAAGCTGATTTATTAAAATTTCATTAATATTCAAATTTATTTGTATTATCATGCATTTTATTTATTTATATGCTGCTTTATTTTTTTTTGACTGGACGACCAGCTTAAGACCAGTTTAGACCAATTAAAACCATGTTCCATCACAGCAACCAGCTTAGGATAAATTTTCAGGCTATGCAGTTAGTAGACAGATATTATATGTGTATCTGTGGCTTGAACTATTATTAACAGTCCTATTATTGAACCCGAGTCCCCACTACACTTGGACTCAAATGTCTTCAAAATCAGTATAATGAATGTGTAATGAATTCTCTTTTGTGGCACCAGAGGGCCATCTCATCCAGTGGATGCAGAGGAAGTTCCATCGCATCTCTCTTCGGAGAACCCTCACGTCTTCCTGTTATACTCTCAGCTTGTCACGACTCTGCAGGCACCTGCAGGACTTCCTCTTTCTGGTTTCTGAGCCTCTCCATCTGGCTTTAGGACGCACTTAAATATCTCACTATCTACTTTCACTTCATTTTCCTACTTACTGAAAATCTTTTTTGCAAGACATCTCCTAACTCCCTCTTCAAGTCATCAGCTCACTGAGATAAGGCCTTGAGACTAGATAATTCTTCTTTTGTTTAATGGTCATCAGAAACCGATGCAGGCCGTGCATTAACCAGGAACCCCTTCAATGGACTATATATTATTTATGGATTTCATGGACAATTGCAATTTCAAAATGACCCCAGAATGCAGAAATAAACACCAGTCCAGACTGAATTCAATTCAATATGGCTATCCATTCCGTAACATATTAACATATCACAATCTGATAATAACACAACTCCTAAGCAAAATCTCTCAACTTTGGGCCAGTGCTTAAACTGATGCTACTCTTTTAAAGTAAGACACACTCTTAAAAATAAAGGTGCTTTAAAGGTTCTTCACAGCGATGCCATAGAAGAACCATTTTTGGTTCCACAAAGAACCATTCAATCAAAGAACCATCTCTTTCTTACCTTTTTATAATCTGAAGAAGCTTCTTTCACCACAAAGAACCTTTTGTGAAACAGAAAGGTTCTTAACGGTTCTTTATGGAACCATTTAGACAAAAAAGGGTCTTCTATGGCATCGTGAAGCACCTTTATTTTTAAGAGTGCATTGTCCGGATTAAAAAAAAAGAAATCACATAATGTCCGAATGTATATAATGAGGTATCAATGTCATTTAAAAAGATTAATCTTGTAGCTATATAATTTAAAAATCTTTAGAATTTTTCTATATTGGCCGTTTAGCCTATTGTTTTATTATTTTACAGCTTATGCAGATTAAATTGATCATGTGTAGCTTCAGCCTCATCGGTCATCTGGAGTTGAACCCACCTCATGCTCAGAGACTTGATGAGTAACAGAACATGCAGCTTAAGCCTCATCATAAATCCTAAATACTTGCTCCAGACTGATCAGGCTGACTCTGTCTGCGCATGCGCCGCTCGGTGATAGAGCAGTGAAGTGAAAGCGCCAGAGCAACAGTTTGAATGGCTTTCATCAGCGCATCTGAAGCAGTGATGGTGGACTTGAGCAGTGTTCACAACCAGACAGGTAAACTCATCCACACCACGCTTCTGTTAAACACTTGACTTCTGAAAAGTCTTTGTTTCTATTAGGTTTGAGCTTTGAGTTGCTTTATAGCACAAGTTTGCTCGGTGACACTTTCTTTTAGTGTTCTTCTTACACAAATGGGTAACACTTTATTTCACAGTGCCCTTTGTTACACGTTACATGTACTTACTATTATAATAAATTATGCATAATTACTTGAAAGTAGGCTAAACGTAAGGCAAACCCTAATCCTAACCCTAACCATATAGTAAGTACATGTAGTTAATTATATTACTCAGTACTTAAATGTATAATTAAGCTACACGGTAACAACGACACCTTAAAATAAAGTGTATGTATGTAAGATGTGTACGTACGTGTAACATATGTTACATGCAAGTACTACGGAAATGATAGTAAATTATGACTATTACATAATTACAGACTCTAAACCTATAGTAAATCAATTTGAAGAACCGACTGAGTTTGAATTTGTAAATAACTGTTAAGAGTTCACATTACTGTTTGAACGTGGATGTGATTTAGTGTAGCTGTCAGTGGACAAATACAGTATATTCTGTATTTACAATGTGTAGGGTGTGTAGGGGGATAAAACAAACTTCTCAGATGCGGTTTTAATGAAGTGTGTGTGTGTGTGTGTGTGTGTGTGTGTATGTGTGTGTGTGAGACAGAGAGAGAGGGCTATTGTGTGTGTGTGTGTGTGTGTGAGTGTGTGACAGAGAGAGAGGGTTATTGTGTGTGTGTATTAACAGCAGACAGGAAGATATGAGAGCAGGAAACGCGTCTTGGTTCTCTGATCGGAAACACACACGCAATGCGCTTCGATCGTCTTCCTGTTTCTTTCTTCATCTTGTGTTTTCTGTTATTTCGACTTGAGGTTGACCCATGTCACTATAAAACCTGTACGCTGTTATTTTTATGTGGAACACTAATGTAGATGTTTTCACACACACACACACACATACACACACACACACACACACACACACACGCGCGCGCGCACACACACACACACAAGTTCATAAACTATCATAAAAGTATGAAGCTATAGGTCTATTCCAAGTGTGAGGAACAGAAATCATGTAGGCAGTTCTAAAACTTAGCTTCAGTTAAAATAAACAGGTGATGTGTTTCTAGTTAAATGCTGTAATTTTATATACTAATTACAGTTTCCATGGTTTAAAACAATGCTTCAGTTTAGTATTTATTATATTTTTTAAATATTTTTGTGTTTGAGGCGTTGCTGATAAACACACTGCCCCTCTCATCCCCTCCTAAAATTCTTCAATATTGTGTTCTCTGCACATTTTCAGTTGTTAAAATTTGATAGTCTACACAGAACATTAGACTTTTCTCTGCACGGTGGAAAACTCAGCCATAGACACAGAAAATCTACTGACAAACAGATGCAATCTTAATTTGTTTTATTTAACCAGTTATCCGTCAAGCTTGAGTAAGTTTAAGGAAAGAAATATTTGTCATAGCTGCATGCTTGAATGTTAAGTTTGAACCCTGATCTATATCATTATCTTTATGGTGTATTTAATTATCTTAATATCTATTTCAAAATAGTCTGCGTAATGAACCTATCCTAAGAAATATTCACTGAAATAAAAAGTGTGACAAAATGCAGGATTTGAGGTGGCCCCAGTCTCCACTATATGTACATTTTGACCTGAAATCATGAGGCATTAAAATGGTTCATGACCATGTTATTTGTTAGTCACGCAGTTACAGTATGGCACACACCTGCTTTACAGTTTCACTTCTCACTAGCAGAACACTAGTGCACAAAAACAACAGTGTGCAGGAGGAACAGACGAAAAATGGGCGTAGAATGCAGAGCAATCTGAGATTCTGCACACATAAATCATCTGTATCTTCCTACTTTCTACTTTTCTAATATCTTGTTCTTGATGATGAATTAAAGGAACAATTCACCCAAAAATGAAAATTATCTGAAAATGTGCTCACCCTCAGGTCATCCAAGATTAGGATGAGTTTGTTTCTTCATCAGATTTGTAGAAATGTATCACTGCATCAGTGTCTCAGCAATGGATGCTCTGCAGTGAATGGGTGCCGTCAGAATGAGAGTCCAAACAGCTGATAAAAACATCACAATAATCCACAAGTAATCCACACCACTCCAGTCCATCAGTTAACATCTTGAGAAGACAAAAGCTGAAACAAATCCATCATTAAGATGATTTTAACTAAAATACAAGTCTATAATCCATAATAACACTTCCTCCAGTGAAAAAGTCCATCTCCTGTTGTCTCTCACATCAAAATACAACCACATATTTGTTTAGAGCTGTTTTGTCTTGTAAACACTGCTTGATCTGTGCAGATTTCTCTCCTGATTCAGACCAGAACACTTTCTCACTGGAGGAAGAGTTATTATGGATTATAGACTCATATTGTAACTGGAAGCAATGGTTTTAAATTAAAAATGTCTTAATGATGGTTGTTAACTGATGGACTGGAGTGGTGTGGATTACTTGTGGATTACTGTGATGTTTTTATCAGCTGTTTGGACTCTCATTCTGACGGCACCCATTCAGTGGGATGAGTCATCGAGTCAGCATTCATTTTTGGGTGACCTGTTTCTTTAAATTCAGTCTAAGCATGGCAGCATTGCTCTGGGTTTGCGCAGGTGAGTGCGCTCCGCTGCTGTCTCCAGCGGTCGGGACTCTGAAGCTGGTGTCCGGTGATGGGACGAGCGTGGGCAGCGTGATGAGCCTCCAGTGCCCCTCCAGACACCGAGCGGTCAGCGGCAGGCAGATGTCCTGCGTGTGGAGCAGCAATAAGACACACTGGAGCGGCGGGACACCGGAGTGTAAACGTAAGCCTGACACACTCATAAATGTGACATAAGGGTCAGTTTGTGAAATTGAGATTTCTACATCATCTGAAAGCTGAAGCTTTCCATTGATGTATGGTTTGTTAGGATAGGACAATATTTGGCTGAGATACAACTATTTGAAAATCTGGAATCTGAGGGTGCAAAAAAAAAAAATAAATAAAAAAAATAAAATAAATTGAGAAAATCACCTTTAAAGTTGTTCTTAGCAATGCATATTACCAATCAAAAATTAAGTTTTGATATATTTACTAGGGGTGGGAATCTTCAGGATCCGATCCGATTCTGGGAGTCACGATCCGATTCCAAAACTATTCTTGATCTACATTTTTTCCCAAATTAATTCTTCTGCTGTGCAAATACATCTTTACAACTTTACATTTGAACCAAAATAGCAGTTTCTATGCTTTTTGTTTATGGAATCTCTGTGTGTCAGTACTGCCATCTTAAAAGCAGGGATGTGAATCTTGGTTTCATGATTTAATTCAATTACGATTATCATTCTCAACTCAATGTCACGATGCGTCACAATCTCAGTTTTCAATATCACTGCACATGGCTACATTTTCATATTAATTTTATTTCAAATTTATTTTGTGCAAAATTTACTTAATTTTATTTATTTTTTTTTTATTATACAAGCAGGCTACTTTTTAAAACAATTATTTATTTAAAATAAGGAGTTCTTTAAGTATCCGAAAGTTTACAGACAATAGTTATGTTTTTTTTCTTTTTTCCTCAGCATTATTGCCGTTTGATTATTACTCATGAGATCATAGACAGTGGCAGCTTTAACAGGCTACATTCACACTAATGCACAGATCTGTTTCGATATATCAGATGTTTTGTCCTGCTCTGAAAACATAACTGACTGTATGTAGGTTACATCAATTTCATATAAAAGTATTCAAAAATGCAAGTGCATTTAACCGCAGCCGCAATCGAGCTTCAGGACAAACACAAAGCGCACGTGAAAGTCTGTCAGTGCATCTAATGGTACTGCATTCCAAACGGTATAAATGAAAGCATATCTAAAGCATATCTAAAGAAAACACAGGGGGTGGAAGCACACACTCAAGCAATGTGCACGTGTCACACAGCGCCAATTCTGTGCAATGAAACCTGCCGCGTCTCTAGTGCGCACACCTGCCACATGCGCGGAAAAAACAAGCTCAGAATATATCAGAACCAATTCAGAATCGATGAAGAGAATCGATTTTTTTCTCCCACCCCTAACATTTACGGTAGGAAATTTACAAAATATCTTTATGGAAGATGATCTTTACTTACAGGTTTTCTCGATGGCTAATAACTGATTCATCTGGCACAATTTTCCAAACCATTCATACAGTTCTCGAAACAAAGACACGTTTCTTAAAACTTTTAACAGATTTCACCTGTTTGCACACACGTTCCAATTTGCTCAGTGTTTTCTGCAAAACTCTACACAAGAACAGCATCATTTCGCACAGGTTTAACCATGTTCTCATTCAGAAAACACAAACACACGATATAATTAACTCAAGCATCAAAAAATGAACTCAAGCAGCACACATTTATCCGTGTGTGAACATTACAGTAGCAAAACTGATGACACACAGGTCAGATCTCAGGATGATTATGTGTTTTGGAAAATGAATCCTGGTAGTGAGAGACAAAGAGGAAGAGGAGAGAAAAAGAAAAACTAAGGGGATGAAGTCATTTGTTGCTGATGAAATATAAAGCACTATAGTTGAGCATGTTCTTCTGCATGGAATGATCATAAGGAAAGCTGTCTGCAGGATCAAATACAGGGTTTTTACACTACTCACACATTACAATTACAGTACATAGCGGCAGTACTTCAGATGAGAGAACTTTCACTGTTCTATGTACAGTAAATACTGTAGCACACACCCTCAAACTCATTACTGTTGAACTGATTTGTGTCCAAGTACTTTTTTTGTGCAGAACTGAGAGCCGACTGTCAAGGGGAGGCAGAGAAAGTAGTTCTGGAAGTTTGAAGTTTGCACAAGTTGGTGTGTAGTTTTGAGATTGTGTTTATAGTTGTGAGAAAATGGTGAATTGTGTGTTAGCAATCGAGAAAAACTGTAATATCCTAATGATTTTTGGCATAAAAGAAAAATGGATAATTTTGACCCATACAATGTATTGTTGGCTATTGCTACAAATATACCTGTGCTACTTATGACTGCTTTTGTGCTCCAGGGTCACACATGTGATGCATTAGAGTTGTGAACACATTTGTGAACAATTCAAAACAGCATCTTGACTTTATCAGTAGACAGGCCAATATCTTGACATTATATAGACATTTGTTAAAGAATCATTCATACAGATTGTTGGACAAAAATATGAAACTATTCTTATTTTATAATAATATAAAGGATATAATAAAAGATTTGCATTAAGACTTGAAAAGGGCTTGTCATTGAAGCACAGTTTACTAGTGATATAACTTGATGGTTACAGCATATTAGGATTCAGAACTGCTCCGAGTGCCTCTTGAAAGTTCCCTCAGTCATGGAAAACATGTTAAAATTGGAAAGCAGTCTCTTCTGTTCACCAAGACTTTGATTAAGCATCTGTTACTGTCACGCTCTCACTGTGTGTTTGCTCTCTGTGTTTGTGCAGCTTTGTCTCGGTTCGAGGATGAAGGCTTTCGTTTAGCTCTTCTGGTGTCCTTCATCAGCTCAGCGATCATTCTCGTCATGAGCATCATCTTCATCACTTCCTGTCTGGTGAGACACGTCAAACGCGAGGAGAGGAGAAAGTTGGAGAGGTGAGAGACGGATTGAGAATAGACAGAGCTCTCAAAACCCGGTGCATCGTCTACCGCCTACAGCTTTAAAATCACTCCAGCGCCATTTCACTCTGAGCCATGTCTTCATTCCCTTGTGAAAAAAGTGTGTTTAATTGTAATAAATGTGCACTTGTAGTGTACTTCAAATCAGAAAAGCATATTCTTAAAAAACTGTACTTGCAGATAATGTAATATTCATGAAATAAAAGGCCATGTAAGTGTTTTTATAGGGACACTTTCATGACTATGGCCTGGTTTCACAGACGGTGCTTAAACTAAGCCAGGATTAGGCCATAGTTCATTTAGGACATTTAAGTCATTTTTATGAACGTACTTAGAAAAAGAATCATTACTGGGGTGCATCTTGAGACAAAACAAAGGCACTGATTTATTTTAAGATCAGTCAGTGCAAGTTTATTTCAGTTGAAACAGCTCAGACTTACATTTTAGTCTAGAACTAGGATTAAACCTGGTCTGTGAAACCGGGGGTATGTTTCTTAACATACTTAAATACACTTTTAGAAATTGCACTTAATGTCAAATTAAATTTCACTTTACAGTACATTATAAATCATTGTTTTAATAATCTTTTGTCATGCTTTAAAGAAGGGCACTTATTCTTATGTTAATTGCTTGATAATAATTGTAACTGTAGTGTGTTATTTAATATTACATTTAAAGTTAATATATTTTAAATGTACTAAATTGCAACTTCATTATTACAAATGTCTAATTACAAATATATTGAAATTCTTTTTGGTCAAAATATTCTCTTAAATTCAAATAATTGCATTAAATATGAATTTAAAGTACAACGTTTTCATTTAATTGCAATTTTTGTATGTATTTTATTTTACAGTAATAGTAATCAACAACATGCACACACTATAAGGTTAGGGTTTAGCTTAATTGCTTGTAATTATCCATAATTTACTGTTATTGCTATAGTAAGGGCATGTAAAATGTGTAATGAAGACACTCTAAAATTAAGTGTTACCTAATTAACATGCAATCAAGTGTCCAAAAAATACTCTTTTAAAAAGTACGCTGAAGTATATTTTATACACTAGCCTGCTGAAATTGTACAATAGATTTGTGTGAGAAACAGGCCCATGTTTCAGCAGTGTACTATAGGTGCTACACTCTTTCCAAAACCCCGCGTTCAGATGTTGTCAGCAAACCCAAGTGGACATGATTCAGAATGTGATTTGAGAAGAGTGATTCAGAAGAGCTCACGTCAGTCATCTTATGAGGAGAGAAAGGCAGATGTGAAGGAAGTCAGTTAAAGCCACCACTGACGCAGATGACTGTAATGAGTGTGTCTTGTGTGATGTGTAGGGCAAGAAAAACAGGAGCATCAGAGTTTTGGCAACAAATAGACGTTGAGGGTGCAGAGCTGCAGAGAGAGGTGTTACACAGCCAGAAAACCACAAACCACAACCACAACAACAACAACAGCAGCAGAGGAGAGAGACCGCACACAGACAAGCACATCTACAGCCACGGAGACCTCCACGCTGCCTGCAGGTACTGTCCAAACACGCTTCAAAATACACCAACACACATCTGCACAAACACTCACTATGCTGCCATCACAAAGATAAAGCAAGAGTTCACCCCAAAAACAAAAATGCACTCACTCTCAGGCCATGCAAAATGTAGATGAGTTTGTTTCATCATGAGAACAGATGTAGAGAAATTTAGCATTTCAGCAATGGATCCTCTGCAGTGAATGGGTGCCGTCAGAATGAGAGTCCAAATAGCTGATTAAAACATTACAATAATCCACACCACTCCAGTCCATCAGTTAACATCTGGAGAAGATAAAAGCTGAAACAAATCCATCATTAAGATGTTTTTAACTAAAATACGAGTCCATAATCCATAATAACGCTTCCTCCAGTGAAAGACATTAATTGATGAGTCATATGTTGTGGATTATTGTGATGTTTTTATCAGCTGTTTGGACTCTCATTCTGACGGCACCCATTCACCGCAGAGCATCCATTGTTGAGCAAGTGATGCAAAGACACATTTCTCCAAATCTGTTGAAGAAACAAAAAGTTTATTTTTTTCACAAACGTTTTTTTTTTTGGGTGAACTGTTCCTTTAAAATACAGTTATTGTATTAAATCCCTGACCCGAGATTTAACAGTCTGAAACTTTTTTAATGTTTGTGCAACATTTGTCAACCAGCATCAAGGTTTGTCCTGACAAGCTTTCCTTTTGTACTTTCCATGCATTGATCACATTTATGCGTGAAGTTAAAGAGCATCACACTGGCATGCACTCATTGTGATGATACAGTACGTGTTTTTCACAGGTGTCTTCATCAAGGGAAGCCCTGTCCTCTGAGCATCCATCCGTCCCAGTTCTCTCTGATACTCAGTCCAACCACTGACTACCTCATAAACACACACATGGGCCCCGTCGAGGCCCGCGGTGCGTTCCCTGTCCCTCGTGGCGCTGCAGGGGACAGGCACTTCTGCAGGCCGCTTCATGACCCGCTCTGGAACGGACCACACCTGTACAGCCCACATCCACCGCCGGTTCAGATGATGTCTATATGAGGATGTGCTGAAGACCGTGGATAATAATGAGGCAAACTGGGACCAGTCATGAGACAAGACCTCAGCTGAGAACTAGAACTTCTTTCATGCGTTGTTTTATTTTGTTTTTTGGATGATGTGTATTAAATTTTCTTTGCACTTAACATGCTATTGCCCTTGATACTAGCCAAACATCAGTAACAATAGATGGCAACAACAGATGTCTTAAATAGCTGCATAGTAAATTGTTATAACATGACTACTTGACCTGCAACATTACTGGATGTTTACATACAGTATGCCTCATTCCCTTGACATTAAGAATGTAGAGTTTGCAGGAAAATAATCCAAAGGCACTCCAGACAGACTGATGATGTCTTGAAGGACCCTGATGCTAATGCTTGGCAATGCCTGATGCTTGACACTTTCCATAAGCCAGATTTCTTGAAAAAGTAGCACAATTATTTTCACTTATCTGTTAATATAAAAAAGTTTATTTAAAATATTCCTGCACCTGTAAATATGCTTTATTGATGCACACTTGAAATAATCATTATATCCTCATGGAATCAAAGTCTCAACTGTGTAGATTTATTTTTATTTTTTTTTGTACGCAAACTAAAAAACAAAGCAAGCTTTAAAATGTGGAGATTTCAGCTAGTGTTGGTGCCTCTGGATATAATGTGTGAATAAAAACTGAATACCACGCTAAGGTGACACACTGGATTCCTTTCAAATGTTGTGCAGATTATAATACTGTGCACTTTTTGATCGTTAGTTTTCTGAATGAGAGCTGGGGTTCTGAGGTGCACTGCTGCAACCCTAATCAAACACACCTGAACAAGCTCTTCAGGATTACTACAGTCACAGGCAGCAGGTGAGTTTGGTTGCAGCTAAACTGCAGGAACCTTGAGGGCCAGAGTTAAGAAACACTGAATTAGAGTAGCCTATAACAAAACCATGAGTGAATGGCATTTCTTCCACACATTCATTGGCCAGCAGCGCCACGCCACGGTTACTTATAAAACATGCACGTATTGTGTACGCTTTGTCTGCGTCTGAGAAGTTTTTAACTTATAAATTCGTCATCAATAATATGTTTGTCATTTTCTTTGAATAGATCCCCATATGTTTATACATCGTCTTCATTTTGTAACACTTCGTAATTTATTTCACTAAAAGTAAACAAACGTATGACAAGAGGTGAAAGTGACAGAGAGTCCACAAAACTTACATAAATGAAATACGTGCAACTCAATGACTTTACTCAAGTCTGTTCCCATTCGCTTCGAATCATAAATGTGATCGTTATAAGAGTTACTGTTCTTGCATTAGAAGCTGCATGCTGCTCGTCGACAGTATGATGACAGGTTAAAGCTCATGCATTCACTTTTTCACTCAGTCACCAAGGCAAAATATGCCAAAATTGTACCTTTAGGGGTACAATGGCTGGGGCAGAACCATTAAAGGGACATCTGTATGCTTTATCTTAAAAGTTTGATAGTAGGCTACTGTCATGATTTTACATTCTAGTTTCGTCTCAGACCTCCTCCTGAAGCAGACTGAGTGATGGGATTTATATTTCGGAGGACATTTACACCTGGTCTTTTCACGATCGAATAGCTGTCAGAGCAAATGCATGAAGTGACCAGGTGTAAACAGGCCCTGAGGTATCTGTTTCTTTTAGGGGCAGAAAAGGTACAAAGGTGTTGGGGCAGTGCCGGTGCGCTACAGCCGTCCCGAGTTCGAATCCCGACTCCAGGATCTTTCCCGATCCTGCCTCCCTATCTATCCCACCCCTGTCACTTCTACATTGTCCTGAAACTAGTAATAAAAAAAGGTACAAAGGTGTCCCTTTAAAGGTACTTGTTGCTACCCCACTGAAATGATGGTCAATGCTCCTTAACTGATGTTTACAAAAATGTTTATTACGTTGACATTCAAGAAGACACCATAAGCACTACGAACACACAAAACAAAAACAGAAACAAACAAAACATAAACCAAATACGAAACCTGACATTACATAAAACAATTTGCATCATATAATGTACAATCATTTACTTTATAACCCTTTCCAGTGAGATGCACAAGTACAAAAAAAAAAAGAGGAGAAAACGCCACAAACTACAGGCTGCGGTCGTTCTTGAACGATTCGTTCATTTTGAACAAATCTTTAATGTGACTCGGGAAGAACGAGTCGTCTCGGGGAGTGATTCGTTCAGTCGCGCATGCGCAACATCCAATAGGTTCTGCACTGAATTAGTTCACCTGTTTTGAGTCTTCGGGTTTGAGTCGTTCGTTCATCACGTGACAGCCCCATAAGCTAAACCTATGCAGGGAAAAAGACTTAATAATAATAATAATAATAATAATAATCAACTCTTTAGTTTGTTACCTTTGGTACCACATTCAGTGTTATGAAAAATAACCATCATGACAGAAATTCACACATTTATAAACAGTAAGAAATAAAAAGCTACACTTTGAGACCAGAAATACATCACGTAACTGTAAGAGTAAATAATAATAATAGTAATAATAATAATAATAATAATAATAACAACAACTATGCACCCGTTTGTAAGGAAGGCTGTAAATTAACTAATTTCTCTATCCAACGCTGTGACGTCACGTGACAAAAGAACGAACGACTCGAAAGACTCGAGAGATGAACTAATCAATTCTCTTTCTGGCTCAGACTGCATTGGTTAAGTTTATGGGGTTGTAACATGATGAACGAACGACTCAAACCTGAAGACTTGTCAGAGAAGAGGTGAGGTGAACTAATCATAGACTAAAGACCAGTGATGGGATTAACGGCGTTATAAATAAACTGCGTTATTTTTTTCAGTAACGAGTAATCAAACAAATTACTGTTTCTCCTGTTACAACGCCGTTACCGTTACTGACAATAAAATGCAGCGTTACTATAATTTATTATAATATTATTATAATTTTATTTTTCAGTTCATCTGAATGGATGCGCAGTGTAGCTATATTTGACGTACCGTAAACTCTAGTTTGAATGCGCACAACTCGCCGTCGCTTTGTCTCACACGCGCAAAGAAAAATACAGAGCGAGAGAGTCTTTCATAACATGCAGAATTGACGCGCTACATGTAAACAATATTCTTTGTTGTATTTTCCTGTCAAAATAACAGAGTTCCTTTGGAATTTTTCAGCTTTTAAGAACTGCCGGGTTCTCTGATAGTGGGCGGAACTAATGCGCAAACGACAATCTCATTGGCTGGCGCTCAGCTATTATCATCCCTGTTTTGATTTCAGCAAATCAATTCAAGTGAACGCATACAACGTGATTAATATTCATGAACCCAGCGGCTCATTAATCCTTAGTGCGTTTTATATTGTTAGTAGAATTCATAGTAGTTTTGTTATCTTATCAGTATTAATTTTCTTTTTTTTTTTCTTTTTTTTTTTTTTTATCGAAACACTAAATGACAAACATTATCTTAAGCAAGTTCAGCCAACATGACAAATATGCATTCATGGTTATTCTAATTACTAAATTTCTGTCATCATATAATGCTAAATTATTATAATATCATATTATAATGCTTGACTGACTGATGCTAAGTGTCAGATATTAAAAAAAAAAACTGTGCCATTTTACAAACATAAGCTTTATATATATATAATTGGTTGATAATATTTACAATAATATATTGAATTTGATAGGTGTCTCTCACATTGTCCTACAAAAATAGTGTAAGATTAGTGTACAATGTTTTCTAATAATAATTTATTCTATTTAGTGTCCATTTCATTCATTTAACATATTTAATATTGGGGGCATCCAAGTTATTTGACATATTTGAACATTTTTTTTTTAAAGTAACGCAATAGTTACTTTCCCTGGTAATTAGTTACTTTTATAATGATGTAACTCAGCTATTAACTCAGTTACTATTTGTGAGAAGTAACTAGGAACTATAACTAATTACTTTTATAAAGTAACGTGCCCAACACTGCTAAAGACCCAGGTAAACAATGAATTAATCTTTTCTGTTTCTTATAGCATTATAGTTTTGTATTGTTTGCAGTGTGATCAACGTTTGCATAAGTAGTAGATGTGTTAGGGAAGTAGCACGTAACATTTTAATTATATTTTGCTAAAATGAACGAAATGAGCGAAATGACTCGAAAAAAGATTCATTCATTTTGCTGAACGAGACTCAAAGATCCGAGTCAGTAAAATGATCCGAACTTCCCATCACTAACATGCACAGAGCGGAAATGGGTCACGTTTTATGCAGTCACATTTTGCGCGTTCAGTTAGTTTCAAAATAAAAGTCCTTCAGAGCCGCTCCATACAAAAGGGTCAATGCAATTTATATTTCATATTCAATTTAACAAATTTAGCAGTCCTTTACAGTACTGTCCTTGTGACAAACTGTTGTAGCCTTAAAGGTAGAATTTCTGCGCTTTCTTTCTGACAGTGCAGAAGTGATTTTAAATACCAGTGTTGAATCATTTTTCTGATTTAATTATTTGATTAATTATTAATATTAATATTAATTTATATATATATATATATATATATATATATATATATATATATATATATATATATATATATATATCCAACATAGTCAACTCAGTTATCAATTGTTAAAAAAAAGTCAATCCACAACATCTATTTATTTTATTTTGCATCAAAAAAAAAAAAAAAAAAAAAAAAAAAAATATATATATATATATATATATATATATATATATATATATATATATATATATATATATATATATATATATATATATATATATATTAAACATAACATAACAATAACAATGCAATGTTCATTGTCATAATGATAATGACTGTCTATCTGTGAAAATCTATTGGTTCATCAGAAAGTCACTGTAAACCTCCAAATGATTCAGTTTTTGAAACAGCTTAAATGAAGCACACATTAAAATTACCAATAATAAAAGAAAAATTATAAGTATGTTGTTTGGCAGTACAAAAGTGAAAGCTTACTGAGAAGCAGACATTACTGGGAATCTAAATGTATGCTCTGTAGAATCCACTGGTACACAGTTGATTGAGACTGCGTGTGTAAATGCACATATGCCACCTGAGGTCAGCATCAGCTTTCTGAGAATAGAGCTGTGCTACAGCAGAAGCTTTTGTCAGTGTGTGTGTGTGTGTGTGTGTGTGTGTGTGTGTATGTGTGTGTGTGTGTGTGTGTGTGTGCAAGTTTACAGAAATGGACAATTGCGGCCTTTTGACTGAATATGTAAGGGCCACAGAGGGCCACATTTATTACTAACCAGCAACAGCTCTGAAGCTGAAGTGTGCATGTGACACTTTGTACTACAGAACAAAGAGAGCAGAACACAATGCATGACACAACATCCTAAAAATGTGATGCTCAGGTTAAAAAAAAAAAAAAAAAAAAGCGTATCTGTAGACCTTGTGTTTTTCTAAGAGATGCAGATTGGATGCACACAATAATTGAATGTGGCATTGATAGACATGAGGGCAATGAAAATGAAATCTAGAGATTGACTCTTGAGCTCTTGGGCCCAGTTCATCTGAAAGACTGTTATCAGAAAGTTTCTGCCTTCACGGCTCACTGTTTTCATCCGTTCACTTTGAAGAAATAAAACACAACAAGGCACTCTGGAAAAAAGAGACAGAATTGAGATAATTCCAGGATCATTAGAAAATGACTTCCCATATTAAATCAGTGGAAAACAAAGCAGCTCATATAATATTTATTATTAAACGGACAGCCTAGAATGTGGTCTAAAACAAAGCTAAAATGAAGATGCAGTAACTAATCACAACCATAAACAAAAGCACTTCCTATAAGAACCTGTGTCTGTGTTTCACTTCGGCTCTTGTTTGTGTACCAGTCTATTGTATAACTGAAACTGTGCACTACAAATATATTTCTAATACTCATATAACACACTTCGTCCGTGACTACTGTACACTCAGTATATAGCACATCCTCTCTTACAGCAGTTACACGCTCTCAGGACCTCCAACATTTACAAAAAAGCATCTCCTTTCACTGACACTTGAAAAAGATATACATTTTAGATTTTTTTGTAATCATGAAAAGCAGTGTCATACTCTTTATTTAAGGAGCAATATTTACATCTTTGACTCTGTTTACCTAAATGCAGACATATTTCATTCCATATAAAATTGTGTGTTATTAACGTCACCTATGTCAGATACTTCACTTACATTACAATTTCGATAATTAAGCTAAATAATCATAGCTGTTGATTACAGAACAATCAAATTAACATCAAATACAAAAGCTAGTAAAAGGCCAGTAAATATTACACAAGATATCATATCACAAAATTAAATATGTAATGACCAGCCTGTTTTCGATTCACTGTTATGATCTGTTGTGGTGAAATCATTTTCAGCTTTTAGAGTGGTCAGGAATGTTTTATTTTCAGGGTTTTATTCGGTTGTTGTTTTCATTAAAAGCTACTTCAGTAGCTGCCTTAAATACAACATTATCAAATATAATACATGGCTGAAATGGGGTATGCTATGCAGACAAATGTTTTTTTTTTTTTATACATACCTACCTGCCTTTGTTATTGATTTCAAACACAAATTTATATGTGACAGCTCAGAGTCTGTTGTTTAATTGTCCCACAGAACTTACCCATAATGCCCTGCAAGCTCACACAGCTGATTAAACTTTCTAAAGCGAAGTGTGTGTGTGAGAGCTGGTGTCACACGCCTGCATTGGGCCGCTGAACTCCAAACGCAGTGATGAAGACATTGGTGACGACTATGATGAAGATGCAGCCTGTGGTGATGTTCTCTAAGACGTTCAGCTCATCATTCAGGTTCCACTTCACTGCAATCAGCAACAATACACACGTCAGCACTGAACCCACAGAACAATCCAGTGTGACTCACATCAACCGTTTTCTGTCCTACTGTGTTTGTGACACTCACAAAACATAAATACATTTTATTACAGTTTTTTTACTGCTTACACACAAAATCTTTCTGAAAGCTGTGACTCAAAGAGCAGAAGCACACACCAAATCTGCAAAACCATACGCTAATTCTCCGCCTTTGACTCATTTTTCAATTTCATAAAACACTTTTTACAAAACATAACACACAATTCTCTATGTAACACACACAAATTTAGCAGGAATTATAGTGTTTTTCAGCCACTTTCACACATTTTCAAAACTTTGCCTCTTTTTTTTTTTTCAAAACTTTACACACAAATCCAAGAATTGCACACAAAATGCAAAATGCACACAAAGTGCTTCATTTTGCCCATCTCTTGCAAAATGAAGCACTGCATTCAAAATATCACACACATCTCAAAAGCAAACATTTGCAAACACCTTTGCCATAATATAAATTTTTGTGTGTTACGTAGAAAATTGTGTGTTGTGTTTTGCAAAAAGTGTTTTTTGAAATTGAAAACTGAGTCAAAGTCTGAGAATTAGTGAATGGTTTTGCAGATTTGGTGTGTGCTTCTGCTGTTTGAGTGACAGCTTTCAGAAATTGTGTAACAAGTAAAGATTTTGTGTTCAAGCAGCTGAAAAAAACCTAATATTATGGCAAAGATGTTTGCAAATGTTTGCTTTTGAGATGTGTTTGTGATATTTTGAATGCAGTGCTTAATTTTGCAAGAGATGTGAAGCATTTTGTATTTTGTGTGTGCAATTCATGGATTTGTGTGTAAAGTTTTGAAAAAAAAGAGGCAAAGTTTTGAAAATGTGTGTAAGCAGCTGAAAAAAACTGTATTTGGTTATCTGTTATTTCCTATGCACATTAAACAGCCTTGTTTCAAACAAACTTGTAAAAATATAAGAATAAATCATGGTAAGCAAACCTACTCTAAGGTTTGAGCAGCAGAGCTTCAAAACAATATTCTTTTAGCTTTTCAAGTTAAAAAAAAAAACCTAACTTCTGTCAAAACAAATGCTAAATATCAGACCGTTTTCCTCCCAGCAGACAGTAAAGCGTTGCTGACTCTCTGTGTCGTGTGGACGAGACTCACAGGTTGAGCTCGCTGGTAAAGGCAACCCGTTTTTTGACCCAGACTACCCCTCCAGCTCGTTCAGATCTGTCTGCTCGTCATAGATTAGACGCGGTCTGACAGAAAGTGCTCTCTGCTGATGAGAGGCGCATTATCCACCGGAGCACTGACTGCAGCAAACAGCCTTTAATCAGGAAAAACACACCACTCTGGAGTCCTCAACACAGGTAAAGCAGGCATGAGTATTTTTATTATAGATGACTGATTGGCAATCATTGATAATCAAATTGTTGAAAACATGGTGAAAGAACAATTTCCAGAATTTTCCCCAAATTCTAATGACAGTGTTTCTTTTAATAAGTTTCCTTAAAACAATATGGTGGGCATTTTACATTTACATTTCGCAGACGCTTTTATCCAAAACGACTTACAAATGAGGACAGCAGAAACAATCAATTGTAGTATTAAAACATCTAGGGTAAATTTTGTGGTGCTTTATGGCAAAATAAATAAATAAATAAAAAATAAAAAATATGGGGTTTAATGACTGTGTTAGAGAATAAATAGACATTATTAGTCAAAATGAATGAGAACTTGATGATTATTAAAAATTTTTACAATAATTTTTCCACTAACAACAGAACCTTCATGTCATTTTTCAAAACTCTAGACACATAATTCACAACTGATGATCAAAATGCACATTTTTCAAAACGCTTAACACTTTTTCCAAATGCTTGGATACAATACACATGAACCAAAGATCTTTTGTTCATTGAACTAAAATGATGTACAATATTAGGTTTAGATTATGAAAGTGAAGCAACTGAGGACTGAGTGTGTTCAGGCGTGATCAGTTTCAAGATGCCTGTTGTTAAGAGAGAAAAAACAAAATCCCCCAAAGTCTATATCATTGTTATCAGTATTTGTTTTTCCTACAATACAGTAAATGTCTTTTTAGAGGGTGATAGAGCTGGAAGCTGATGAAAACCAGTCATAATTTTGGATGAGGCAGGCTATATCCTGGTCATGACACGAGGAGAGCCAGCGAGTGACGGGGCCCAGAACGATGTTCTCTGGGGGCCTGACCACCTCCCACTGAATGTGATTTTGAGGGGCCCCATAGCAAAATCAGTGCAATGGGCCCAGAATTCCTAGCGATGGCATTAACAGCAATCATGGTTTCAGCCCCATCCACAGTTCATCACCTTGTATTTACCCCATACTCCCCTTTCCTTACTGTAACCTGACTGAAGAGTTTTTCTCCACATGGAGGTGGAAGGTTCACAATAAAGCACCTTCACAAACAATCACTCTTCTCCAGGCCATAGATGATGCCTGCAATGACATCACAGGAGACCAAAGACAGGCCTGGATTTGTCATGCCAGTAGATGTTCAGCTAATGAAAACATCCATTATGATGTGGATGAGAACCTGTGGCTAAATCCACAAGGCAGGGTGGACAAAAACACAGAAGTGCATTGAGGAATACTCCAGCTGACATTTTACTGTAGGCCTACTGTAGTTTTGTCTTATCTATTTTTTCTTATTTAAAGGGTTTTTTTAACCTGTTGTGAGTTGATTATTTCATCAATCATTTTCATTTTGTTCCAGTGTCTGTACTTTTCTCTCTAGTCTATTACAGTGATGCATGAATGTGTAGAACCATAATAAAAGCTGCATCATGTGTTTTGAACAACTATATTTAATGACTGTACTACCAACTAAACAGTGAAACTATGAGTATCTTGTGTGTGGGTGATCTAAAGTAATGTTCCTGTGATATTTCATAATAAACAAGTATTTTGAACCAATGCTTCTGCAAATGCAAGGCTTCTTTAAAGATATGAATGCAATATGCAAAGTTTTGAACACTGGATAGCCTGTGTTACAAATAATGACAAATAATGAGTTTTGTGTCGAGTTTTGAAAAATGACACGAAGGTTCTGTTATTTGTGCAAAAATGATTGTAAAAAACCTCCGTGTCATTTTTCAAAACTCTAAACCATTACGCCTACGGAGAGTCCCTACAGTTCACAAAAACAAACACGTGTGTGTGTGTGTGTGCGCGTGTGTGTGTGTGTGTGTGTGCGTGTGTGTGTGTGTGTGCGTGTGTGTGCGTTTGTGTGTGTGTGTGTGTGTGTGTGCGTGTGTGTGTGTGTGTGTGCGCGCGTGTGTGTGTGTGTGTGTGTGCGTGTGTGTGTGTGTGTGTGCGTGTGTGTGTGTGCGTGTGTGTGTGTGTGCGTGTGCGTTTGTGTGTGTGTGTGTGTGCGCGTGTGTGTGTGTGTGCGTGTGTGTGTGTGTGCGTGTGTGTGCGTGTGTGTGTGTGTGTGCGTGTGTGTGCGTGTGTGTGTGTGTGTGTGTGTGTGTGTGTGTGTGAGTATGTGTGTGTGTGTGAGATGGAAAGACTGCTTGTCTTTCTGCTGAAAGGGAACAGAAAGGTGCTCAGATCACGCTCGGCTGGGTCAGAGAGAGACGGTGAGGTCAGCAGGTGCTCTGGAGGGTCAGTGGGAATGGGAAAAGCGACAGAAAGGGAAAGACAGACAGAGAAAGGTTCTGCTGATATGTAGGTCAAAGAGAAAGAGAGAGAGTGAGGGGGTGTATTGTGATGCCATTGTCATGTGCTGCTCCTCTAATCCCAAATTCACACTGAGTTTCACAGAGTGTTCCTGAAGCAGACGTGTGCTTACAGCTTCAATTTACTGAATGAAGCAGTGCTTGCAGGGATTCTGTGAATTCACTCAACAAATCAGAGGAGAAACACCTCATGAGAACCACTGTGCAGAGATTGAGATGTTAGTCATCTTATTTGAATATAAGATTAAAATGGTTTGGTTGTCTTTCATAGCTGGTCATTGGCAGGTACAGTATGCAGCAGTACTCTGATGAGGCTTTAAACTGTAATTCTAACACAAAAAATAATAAACCCTTCCTGCTCTGTGTAAGATTTAAAACAGAATTTAAGATGGAAATACACAACAACATCATTCTATGAGTGTTTTTGCTGTGACTGTCACCAGAACTGCTTTGAGCTGAATAATGACACTACTGTCTTCTGCAGAGCTGCTTTACATCTGAAATTGAATTTGTTTCATAATTGATACTTTTTTCCATTTTGTCTTCTCAGATAATGAAGTTTGGTCACCACAGAAGGAGGCCTCTGTTTTCTAGATTTTCGACTCTAACTGTAGAGATGATGATCAGTCCATGACTTAATATAAAGCTGCTTCGAAACAACCTGTATTGTTTACAGCGCAATATAAATAAATGTGTCTTGACTTAACTGTTGATCTCGGATCAGTGAGAGCAGAGAGACTTGACTTGCTAATATGCATTTTTGATGAACTGAAACTGATTTTTCAACTTCTATGACTGACTAAGATAAATCACAATAGATGTCTCAGACTACAGAGCACTTGTGATCTTCAGTGCTCCGTCTCTGTCAGATGACAGCATCAGTGTGAGTCACGACAGGCCACTAAATCACTTCATGATGATGGGACTGCAAATGAGCGCTAGGCTATAAACTAAATGATGATGTACATCCAGCAGGTTTCTGGCAGAATAAACCCTGAGAGGGTGATCAGGGTCAGACGGGTCTCGTATCACCCTGAAGGGTTAATAGCAAACAGCTTTGAACCTAGACAAAACAAACTAATTCAAACAAGACGAACATTTTAAGGGATAATGTATAAACGTACCACTTATTACTAAGCATTTCAATAAATAATTATGTGGACATGAAATATTGATTTATGTTGAAGCTGTTTTAAAATCTCACCTATTTATTATGTTATAATCCGTTACAGTGTGCAAAACTATCGTCCTGGCAACAAGATGAGCATTGCAACAGTGTTACAGTACTAATAATGAGGCCCTTCAGTTTCATCTTACAGTAAATACGGTCGATAACTGATGGTAATAGTTGTGTTTGTATAAGCGGTGTGACATCAGCAGAGTGCTTTGATGGCAGTCACTTTAAATGAGTGGGAATAACGCTGTAGCTCCTGTGCTCAATCAGGTCCTGTAATCGCTGCTGTGTGCCCTGGGGCTCATTGCTTTCCAACTACTCTTAGATCCTCTGGGTATACAAGTTTATGCCAAAGACTAAGCTGGCCCTGGCTAGGGTTCGATCCACTCTATCAGCAAATCTGTAGGCTACACCATGTCCTCCAGAAACCCTCCATTGAGACTGATGTTGATAAGCATTACAGAATTGACATAATGTTTTCTTGAGATTGATGAGGTTAAATCTTCCACCACAAATAAAATGCCCTCCTAGTGTTTGGTAAGTAATGTTATGATAGGTTTTTGGACTTTTTCAGCAGATTGCAAACCACACTAATGACAGTTTATTGTCGTGATGCCAATATTTCTTCTGTAAATATTCCACTGAGCAATGGCTGATAGAAATGGTAAAAACAGAAATAAGACAATGACCATGAAGTTCAGTCAGGAAACTCTATTTGACACAAGCCGATAGATCCTTGACGTGTAATCTGCTAGCAATCGCATTGTATTCTACATGGTGCAAGCCATGGCCACTCATATATATACAACCAATGAGCTTGCAAACTCCATATTAAAACCAGATATCACTGTTCCCCTGACACCCTCCTCCTCCCCCAGCACCACCTGTCTACATCTGTCACAGTGGACATGATGTATGTCTAATTGTGCAGCTGCATTAATAACAGCAACAGAGTGTGCAACACATCTAGTTCACCAAGACCAAACACATAAACACTGTCATATCCATTAACACGCTTAAAGTTGTCATGACTGAATTACTGTCAGTTCTAGATTAGACGTCCTCATCTGTCTGAGGATTTCATGAGTATACTTCAGAAAATATAAGTAGGGTACAACAGGGCTAAAGGCAAACATTAAAGGGGTCATGACATGAGAAATCAAATTTGCTTTCATCTTTTAGCATATAAGAGGTCTTTGTGCCATTAAAACATCTTGCAAGTTTCATAGCTTAAAACATCCTCCTTAAAAATTATAAACAAAGCATTTATTTAATCAAGCTCCAAAAAACGGCTCGTTTTGGATCTGAGGTGCAAGATGACATCACAGGGGCACAAACATTTGCATAAGCATGCCTCCAGAGCAAGACATTGACGAATAGTCTTCTTCTCAGCATAGGCTCCGCCCACCAGTGTTCTTCCGCTATTGGCTAACACTTGATCACGCTGAATGCGAGCGTCGCATCGCGTCAAAAGCAAATATAAATCACAGTCACCGCTGCTATCTTGTCTGCACTGGATACAGTACACAGATGCGGTTCACTTTCTGACTCCAGCGCTCGAGTCTGTCGTCAGGACAAATGCAGTCAAAGAACGTTCGCTTTGACACGTTTGGTTTAAACAACTCGTTCACGTCTTTGTACAGATATCAGAAGTATCCGAGCGTATGGAAAAAGTGGATAGTTTGACCCGGATCGTGTTGTTTGGTGCATTTTGTTTTGTGAACGAGGCACAGTGTCATGGAGAGTCACAAAGAAATGAAGCGGTACTATAACTAACTCCAGCTGCATCACACACCATAAGTAAATGATTTCATAATGCTTTGTCTGGAAATGACCATTTTTTTTAAAAGTTGTCAGAACACTCAAAACATGCAATAGCGGGGGGGCGTTGATACTGTTTCCTATGCAGTGACCTTAGCCAACCATAACAGTGGCCGATTACTGAGGAGCCTTAAAGGACATGCCCCTTAACTACAGGTCGTTAAAGAGAGAGGGTCAGAATGAGGGTTGAAAATAATCATTTTCCACATATTTATTTGTTTTTCTGTGCAAAAAACTTTAATAACATTATAAGTAAACCTCAAGAAACATATTAAAATAATACAAAAATCCATGTCATGACCCCTTGTCATGAAGTGGGCAGTAAAAAGCATCTAGTAGAGATTAAAATACTCTATACCATGGTCAGAATACCTGGTTTTGATTTTAAGAGCTGTGTTGTTTTTTTGTGTTGTCTAGTTTATTAAAGTCACATGCACCTTGAGCCCTGCTGTAAGGCAGGTGTGTGTGTGCTCTCATTCACCTATGAAGATGAGCAGGATGCCCACTAACACTTGCAGACAGAGCGACAGGCTGATGAGGGTGATCAGGGGCGTGTACAGGGTGTTTTGGGGCCCCTGCTCCAGCACGGCCTTCAGCTGCGAGGCGTTAGCCATTAGCAGAGCCACGTCCAGCATGCTCTCCGCCGCGCTCTTCTTATTAGCATAGTGGTTCATGTTTAGAGGAGCGCGCGACAGGCCGAGACTGTGAGAAACCTGACGAGAGAAACATGAGAGAGAGGACCGTTATCATGCTAAAGCCAATATTAAACTAATCCAATACCAACTACCAGTGTTGGGAAGGTTACTTTGGAAATGTAATCAGTTACAGATTACAAGTTACCCTAGCCTATTTAAAATGTAATAATTACTTTATTAAAGTAATGTAACAGATTACAATTGATTAATTTTAGATTAAATTTGATTAAACTTTTTTCTAAATTTTTCTAAATTTTTCTAAATGTACAGCAGGCAGTTAATTGAAAAATAATTGAATTATTAATTGAAAAAATTGAAAAAAATTGAAAACTAAAGCATATACACAAACCCAAATATGAAATAAAACAGTTATCTAAGAAGGATGTGTCCTAAACTCCTGAAACATTAGTGTCTCATATTTTAGAGCAGTCATTGCAATCTGGGAAAGAAATCAATCAAGTCTGTATGTGTGTGAAAATATTCAGATGTAACCCCGTTTGTAATTGTTAATATTTTCATAAGTAACTGTAATCTAACTACACATTTTTTCTCAGTAACTGTAACTGATTACAGTTACATTTATTTTGTAATTAACTTACATAATTCCGTTACATGTAACGTTCACTGAAGCCTTGAATTAATTAATTTGTTTAATGATTTTCATGATGCAAAGACTTGAAACCAAAGAAGCCCTGTAATTCTCATGTTTCTCAAATCTGCCACAGGAGTGATCTGAAATCTGTTAAATCTGATATAATCATTTTGGTGAAAGATTTCAAAAGAGTCATTTGAGTTTTGGGATGAATAAAAATTCTCACTACAAGTATTGTGGTTTATCATGTAAACAGAGTTTGAATATCAGCCCAACTAACAGTGCACATGTTTACAGGCAGTAGAGGATGAGCTATTACCTTGATTTACAATGAACTGCAAAGCCCTTATTGAGCACACTGGACTTGCAGAATGAATGATATGGGATTCTTGGCACGAATGCATGATTTATCTAAAACTTTATTGACTGTCATAATCTGACTGAAGAGTTTCTGGTGTCATGAAGTAGCATGAAGAATAATAAGAGAGCGAGAGAGTGCTGACTCTGGCACTTCTCCTGGTCTTACTGACTGAGGACTCAATTACTGCTCTTTCTTGACTGGTACACTCAGAGCCCTGAGCTCTGCTGGAGGATTTTCACTCATCTAAAGTAAAAGCATATCTCAGTGAATATCGTAATGCCAGCACACTAAAGCCGCAATGTAGTTTTGTAAAATCTAAATGAAGTATGCATGAATGTGCGTGTATGTGTCTACACAGGAAATATTTACCACATACAGGTGCATCTCAATAAATTAGAATGTCGTGAAAAAGTTCATTTTTTTCTTGTAAGTTATTTCAAAAAGTGAAACTTTCATATATTTTAGATTCATTGCATGTAAAGTAAAACATTTCAAAAGTTTTTTTTTTTGTTGTTTTAATTTTGATGATTAGAGCTTACAGCTCATGAAAGTCAAAAATCAGTATATCAAAATATTAGAATATTTACATTTGCGTTTCAATTAATGACCATCCCTACAGTATAAATTCCGGGTATCTCTTGTTCTTTGAAACCACAATAATGGAGAAGACTGCTGACTTGGCAATTATCCAGAAGACAATCATTGACACCCTCCACAATGAGGGTAAGTCACAGAGGCTCATTACTGAAAGGTGTGGTTGTTTACAGAGTGCTGTATCAAAGCATATTAAATGCAAAGTTGACTGGAAGGAAGAATTTGGGTAGGAAAAGGTGCACAAGCAACAGGGATGACTGCAAGCTTGAGAATACTGTCAAGCAAAGCTGATTCAAACACTTGTGAAAGCTTCACAAGGAGTGGACTGAAGCTGGAGTAAGTGCATCAAGAGTCACCACGCTCAGACGTCTTCAGGAAAAGGGCTACCAAGCCACTTCTGAAACGGAAACAACGTCAGAAGCATCTTACCTGGGCTGTGGAGAAAAAGAACTGGACTGTTGCTCAGTGGTCCAAAGTCCTCTTTTCAGATGAAAGTAAATTTTGCATTTCATTTGGAAATCAAGGTCCCAGAGTCTGGAGGAAGAGTGGAGAGGCACAGAATCCAAGTTGCTTGAAGTCCAGTGTGAAGTTTCCACAGTCAGCGATGATTTGGGCTGCCATGTCATCTGCTGGTGTTGGTCCATTGTGTTTTCTGAAGTCCACAGTCAACGCAGCCATCTACCAGGACATTTTAGAGCACTTTGTGCTTCCTTCTGCTGACAAGCTTTATGGAGATGCTGATTTCATTTTCCAGCAGGACTTGGCACCTGCCCACACTGCCAAAGGTACCAAAAGCTGGTTCAATGACCATGGTGGTACTGTGCTTGACTGGCCAGCAAACTCACCAGACCTGAACCCCATAGAGAATCTATGGGGTATTGTCAAGAGGAAGATGAGAGACACCAGACCCAACAATGCAGATGAGCTGAAGGCCACTGTCAAAGAAACCTGGGCTTCCATACCACCTCAGCAGTGCCACAAACTGATCACCTCCATGCCACGCCGAATTGAGGCAGTAATTAAAGCAAAAGTAGCCCTTACGAAGTATTGAGTACATATACAGTAAATGAACATACTTTCCAGAAGGCCAACAATTCACTAAAAATGTTTTTTTTATTGGTCTTGTGAAGTATTCTAATTTGTTGAGATAGTGAATCGGTGGGTTTTTGTTAAATGTGAGCCAAAATCATCACAATTAAAAGAACCAAAGACTGAAACTACTTCAGTCTGTGGGCATTGAATTTATTTAATACACGAGTTTCACAATTTGAGTTGAATTACTGAAATAAATGAACTTTTCCACGACATTCTAATTTATTGAGATGCACTTGTATGTTTGTTATAAATGTTTGTTTGCCTGGACCTTCCTGAGAGAAAGCATCACCATTCATCACAACAGAGCAGTAAATATAACAGATAACTGAATATGCATGTGTACTGAAAGATATTTGATGTATTATTTTATGACTAATAGTCAAACTCCAATATACATGTGAAGTGTCAGTGAATGGGTGCCGTCAGAATGAGAGTCCAAACAGCTGATAAAAACATCACAATAATCCATAAGTAATCCACACCACTCCAGTCCATCAGTTAACATCTGGAGAAGACATATTTCACTTCAAACTGTTGCTTGCAGCTAAACTTACATATATATATATATATATATATATATATATATAGACTCGTATTTTAGCTGGAAGTTAAAAACATCTTGATGGATTTGTTTCAGCTTTTGTCTTCTCCAGATGTTAACTGATGGACTGGAGTGGTGTGGATTACTTGTGGATTATTGTGATGTTTTTATCAGCTGTTTGGACTCTCATTCTGACGGCACCCATTCACTGCAGAGCATCCATTGCTGAGACACTGATGCAGTGACACATTTCTCCAAACCTGATGAAGAAACAAACTCATCCTAATCTTGGATGGCCTGAGGGAGACAATATTTTTAGCAAATTTTTATTTTTTGGGTTAACTATTCCTTTAAATAGTACTCTTGCTGATACCCTTCCTTCCTTCTGTCCCTCTTCTTCTATTCCTCTGCTGACTGTGCAGTCGTAATGACAAGACACCACTCTTCACTCTCTTTCATGCTGTTGATCTCAGGATGGCTGCGCTCCAGCGGCTCATCGATCCACCATAGGGAAATTACATTTCCCTGACTCTCTACAGAGCTTTTAGTTACACTGCTTACACACACACACACACACACAGACCCTAAAGGCTGTACAACTCTCAAAGCTCCCAACAGCACAATCTGTAGCCCAACTCAACTCCAGTGCACTCAAAGTCAACATGAAACACACACACACACACACACACACACACACACCAGTGTTGTATTGACTCTGCCCACAGACAGACAGCAGTTAACCACACCAATCGCTCATCATAACAACGGGAAAGATTCAGCTCGATCTAGTACAACCACCTCACACACACACACACACACACACACACACACACACACACACACACACACGAACACACACACGCGCACACACACACACACACACACACACACGAACACACACACACACACACACATGAACACACACACGCACACGCACACACAACCACACTCACAAACACACACATTACATAAGAGACAGTGACAACTCTCAGATGACACACTCCATCTCATAAATGAACTTCATTTCCTCCTCGTGTTTATTCAGAGAAGCTCTTTTACATAGAAACACGAGAGCACATGTAAGGACAGTTGCAGCTGTGTACTTTCATAAGATATTCCTGCATTCCTGCTCTTGGAGGACTGAGATGGACATTATCATATTGCAATAAATGAATATCATGAGAGAAATTTTGGCTCACAGGTCTCTTACAAATTTTTGATTTTGTCATTTGTTGCTCTGCCTGTCTATGGGAGATTTTCACCCATTTTATCACTCAAAGAGAGCAACAGCACAAAAAGGAAAAATGAAGAGTATATAAAGCAGCAGTTATAAGTCTGATTAAGCAGTCGGTGGCATACGCTAACAGCTCTAGAAATACTGTATAAACCATGTAAGAGCTGGACTGTGTGCTAGCAGGTTTAGCGTCTGTGACCCACCTGCAGTCCAGGACCAGCGGCCGTGTTTAATTCAGTAGTGTCTGCCGCCATCGCTGACACTGGGCTGTTCTCCTGTGGGTCAGTGTCCTCACTTGCACAGGATTTACAAGACCTCAGACCAATATCTCTGAGCGGATGCAGGGACCGATGGGATGAGGTCCTGTTATTTGGGTTGGTATATGATCTATCATGTCTTGTTTACACTCATCCAGTATTTACGTCGTTGCTCACTCATGTATTCACAGTCTGGACTATTTGAATTCTACACTGCATTTGTTACTTCTTATACACTCCATAGTGGTTATAATTCATACTTCTTGTATTACATTTGCCCAGTAAAGAGAATAATTACAATTACCTTAACTTAAATATTAATAAAAATGCATATGCAAAAAGCAAAAATTGCTTGGCTACAAATATATTCTATTTATACAGTATATCTCTTGTTTATTTTTAAAGGCATAAGTCCTGTCTGTAGCTGTAGAGCAATAGAAAGTGCCACGACTCAAATTTCACTGTGAATATCCGAGCCAAACCTTTTATTGTCCAACTGGGGGTTGTGTTACACGTGAAGGAAATTCAGTAACACACACCTTCAGGCTTTAGTCTGTAAAACATTATAAATATACTCTAATCTTGTTTTCTTTTCCTTTCTTATCTTGAATGAAGGAACCCTTGGAATGATTTTTGAGACACTGAAATCTTGTTTTGAACATTCTGATGATTCCTCCTTCTTTCATGATATGCCTCAATGAAAAAAGAACAGTGTCTCCATTTACTCAAGTCTCATCGTGTTCCAAACCCATACCACTTTAGCAAAATGCCAGAGCTGCTCTTTTCCACAGAGTGAGAGCATACCATAAACAGGAGCGGCCAAACAGGGAACAAAACAGTATACAACTCACACACTATTTCTGAGGTCATACAATCTGCTCATTAAGTCTGACATCCCATGTCACTGTTTCTGGCTCCAAACTGAAATCAGATGCCAAAAGCAAACAACAAACAGTGCTAATATACACTCATGGAAGCTTGTTTCCACCCCAGGATTGAAAAAAGAAGGTAATTGCGACAATTTATCTCACAAATCAGAATTTTTTTCTTGCAATTCTGATTTTATATCTCACAAATCAGAGTTGTGAGATACAAACTTGCAATTGCGAGAAACAAGTCAGTATTGTGAGATAAAAATTTGCAATTACCTTTATTTCATGTTAAAAAACACTTATGATATGTAAACTCTGAATTAAAAGAAATTCAGTCTGAATTCTTTGTCAAATGAGAAGAACAGTCAGAATTGTGAGATAAATGCCACGCTTGAAACCATCTTTTATTTCGTGGCTTCTCCACACAGTGTCCTGACCTTTATGTCCATACCCAAATCTCAGACGATCAGACAGTGATTCATCTTTTATGAATGTTTAAAATATTGATAGAAATGGAAATGAGTAGAGGCTTGGACACGGAACCATAATTCCTTATGTCACGACTTAACAAGTGGACAGCTTTCCCCTGGTTTCACAGACAAGGCTTAAGCCTAGTCCTAGACTAAAATGTAAGTCTGAGCTGTTTCAACTGAAAGAAACTTGCACTGACTGATCTTAAAATATATCAGTGCCTTTGTTTTGTCTCAAGATGCACACCAGTAATGTTTTTTTCTAAGGCACATTTGTAAAAATGACTTGAATCTCCTAATTGAACTATGGCCTAATCCTGGCTTAAGGTCCTTGCACACTGAGTCCGAAATGTTCGTATGCATTTTTTCATCTTTTTCATATTCATTATCCTTTCCTATCAAAATGCTTGCTATGGATATGAAAAAAATGTAGAAAATCTAACCTGATCTGAATTTTTTTCTGAAACTTTCAGAAGCAGTGTGTAAACATGATTGTCACAACATGAGGTTGTATTTATTTTGTAATGTGCGAAAATTTTGGACGAGAATTTCAGACTCAGTGTGCAAAGACCTTTAGTCTAAGCCCTGACTGTGAAACCAGGCCTTTGTGTGACAAGTTCCAGGAATAATTATCAATTAATAATTTAATTTCATTTAATAATAATAATAATAATAATAATAATAATAATAATAATAATAATATAATAATAATAATAATAATTTATTTAATTTTCACATAATTTATAATTTTGCACTGGCTACCAATAGCTGCTCGCATAAAATTCAAGGCATTAATGTTTGCCTACAACACCACCTCTGGCTCTGCACCCCTTTACCTAAATTCAGTACTTCAGACCTATGTGCCTCTAGAAGCTTGCATTCTGCAAGTGAACGTCACTTTATTGTTCATCCCAAAGAGCCACAAAATCACTTTCACTGACTTTTACATTAAATGTTCCCTCCTGGTGGAATGACCTGCTCAACTCAATCCCAGCAGCTGAGTCCTTAGCCATCTTCAAGAATCGGCTAAAAACTCATCTCTTCCATCTTCATTTGACCCTCTAGCTCTAGCACTCTCTATTCTAATTCTATTCTTCAATTCTATTCTATAAAAAATCCCCCCTTTTAGACTTATACTCTATTCACTTACTAACTGCTTGTTTTCTTTAAAAAAAAAAAAAACACTAGCTCCTCTTTTCACATTCTATCTATTTGTTTTCTTTTTATTTATAATACAATTAACAGAAAAAGGCCTCTAACACTAGCTTGCACTTTTCTTTTTCTATTCTATCTGTTTTCTTTTTATTTATTATATAATTAAAAAACCTTGCTACGTGTACTGCATTAAGCTAACAGACTTGTTATAGCACTTGCACATCATCCCACATGAAAAAATACTATAGTAATTTATAGTAAATACTATACCATACTATAGTAAAGTGTATTATACTGTATATATTATAGTATTTATAACACTTTGTTAATGAATGCTACAGCATACTGTAGTATTAACTATAGTGAACTGTAATAAATTCCGTACTTTACTTTTTACTACATTAAACTGTAGTGTATTGTAGTATAATATACCCTATAGTTGTAGAAAACTAGTACAGTATTGGGTAAAATCATTTGTTTATATTACTATAGTTGTTATATTACCACAGCAACTATAGAATTACCACAACAAATTAATTCAAGTACTTTACTATAGTATCCCAGCAGGCACAAAACAGGCACACAACATCATAAGACGTTGATATTTGGTTAAATTTCGGTTGCGATGTTGGGTGACCAAAATTCAACGTAAATTCAACGTCTAATGTCAATGTTAAAATGATGTCCAATACCGACGTCAGCTGACGTTGATATTTTGTTGTTTTTAGGTTGTGTAACCAAAATCCAACGTTAAGTCAACGTCAAATATTGACGTCAACCCGATTTTCATTTTCAACCAAAATGCAACATCTGTCCGACGTCACGTCCAACGTCAACCTGACGTTACATAGACGTCTGGTGCCTGCTGGGATGGTTCAAAAACACTATAGTATTTACTATAAATTACTATGGTATTTCTTTCATGTGGGATTGCTCTTTTGTTGATTTTGATTGCTTCTATTGTCCTCATTTGTAAGTCGCTTTTGATAAAAGTGTCTAATGTAAATGTAAATGCACTAATGTGCATGCGTTGAATGCATATGGGACACTTTTAAGGATCTGTTCCATTCTCGCTGTTGCTGTATGGAAAAGAGCTGCTTGGAAATCCTGCGAAATATCTCCTTTTGCAGAAACGATCATGTTCCGTTTCGTTTGGCCTGCTCCTGATGTGATGTGAAGCGGGAGGTGAGGAGGAGGCAGAGGAATGTTGGGGATGATCCTGTGATTGGAGCAGCGGCGCTGGGCGTGGAGCAGCAGCGGTCAGAAGCGCTTTCCAAACGGAGAGATTTCCAGGGATACCGCTGCTTTAGAGACCTGCCACCGTCAAAGCGAGTGCGACGCTTGAGCTTTCTCATGTGAGTTACCCATCATCGCTGCTTTATGTTCGATGCATATTACGGAGGATATTAGAGCTGTGGCACCTGCAGTAGCTCGCGCTCATCATCATCATCATCATCATCATCAAGCCGCATTACTGGGAAGATATCGCAGGCTTAACGAGGGATTGTGAAGCATTTGCCGCAATATTTTGCAGCTTTAAAAATATTCTAAATAAAAACCAGCGTCTTTATAAACATTTAATTGTTATGATTAAGCCTTCGTCGATTAGATTAGCATTGGTTAGCATTTAGAGGCCAAACGTTCTTTAAAGTGACATTTGCCCATGCAGTAAGTATGTATCATATTTCATAGCACCTCGTCTGAAAATAAATAAATAAATAAATAAGATACTGAATCATTTTTCTGGTGATTTCGGGTTTGTTTGTTTTTTAATCTTGTTTTATTGCACTTTTGCAAAAAAAAAGGTGAAAACATGCTCAATGCTTATCCATAAATTGTTTTATAAGGTTTTATTTTATTACTTTGGAACATTTTGGCAATGACCTACCGCTTGATTGTGCATTAAATTAAGAAACACGAAAAAGATGTGTCGTTTTATGTGCCTTCTGTTTATATAATATGCAAATGGGTGCTTATAATGATAATTTGCATACAAGTTTACAGTTTAAATTGGTCACCAATAATGAATGTGGGAATTTTTAGTTGATATTAATGAGAGAAATAGCCTATTTACAATTAGTAATTTTAACAGTCTTATTTTCCCAGACATTTTATGTTTTTTTTTTTTTTTTAAAGTGGAGAAAACGTTCATTTACATACACATTTTTTTAAACTTAATCAAAGAACAGCTAACCCACAACCAGACTAATTATTTTCTTTAATGAAACTAAAGGACATTTGAACCAGTGTCAAATTTAATAAATGACACCTGTGTGCATGTGGTGCTTTCTGTTGGCAAATGTGGCAGGTTATTCCATGCATTCAGGAATTAAGATTTATTAGCAGTCGTGGTGTAACCTGAAACTGAATATGATTCTTGAATGCCGTTGTGATGAATATGTTGTTCCCACAGATGGATGTGTTATCGTTGATGTTTGGGAAAATGCGTCAGTGCTGCCGCTCCCCTGCGGTTCGATCCTGAGCAGCACGAACATCTTAATGATTCAAACCATGGATCCCAAACCCGACTGCTGCGCCTCATCCGTGCCCAACTCTCAGTGCGAGCTGCAGCTCAACATCTACGAGACGATCAGCGAGGGGAACGTGAATAAGCTGGAGAGCTCAGCGCTGGTGCGCGCCGGCAGCGACCCCAGCTCCTATCCCTCCTCCAAACGCCAGAGGTTCATCCGCAGGAGCCTGTGGTTCACCGATAATGAGGAGCCCCAGGCCGACGACTGCAACCCGGAGTGTGAGGAGCAGAGGAAGATGCTCAGCATCAACCTGAGGACCATTGTGGACCGAACTCTGGCCGTCCGATCCGGTTTACAGGAGGGATCGAGCACGGAGAGCCAGAAGGCTCAGAAAGAGCTGGAGAGCGGCAGCGCAGACGAGGAGCGAGCGGAGCTCAGAGCGGACGGAGGGAAGACTCACATGAAGGCGGCCAGCGAGGAGAACGAAGAGGAGGCTGAGATGAAGGCCGTGGCCACCTCTCCCGGCGGACGCTTTCTCAAGTTTGACATCGAGATCGGCCGCGGCTCCTTCAAGACGGTCTACAAGGGCCTGGACACGGACACCTGGGTGGAGGTGGCCTGGTGTGAACTTCAGGTGTGTTTCCGCATGTTCTCATTGATCAGTGTGTGCATGTGAAGTGATGGTGAAACCGTGGTGCTTTCTCTGCTGAAAAGACAGGTTTAAGGTAGGGCTGCACGATAAATCGCAATGAAATCGCGATTAGGCAGAAGCTGCGATTATCATGCACATCTTGTCAGTGAAGAACGGTTCTGTGATCAGTAGTAAATCTCCATCTGAAGGCCAGAGAAACTCCAAAAACGCCCCACAGAAGAAACCCAGGAGATCCCTATAGCGCTAACTGAATAAACAGAAGATTTAACTGCTTTCATTGATTCAACGTGACTAATAATAATAATATATGGTTTATCTGAGTTCTTATTATAATTTTCATTATAATAAAGTATATAATAATGCAATACCTTTAACACTGCTTAAAATACTATGAAACATGTTGCATGCCTTATTCTATGTAAGAGAAGCCACATCATCTGACAGAAGGATTTATTTCAAACACTCGGCTGACGTTATGAAGTGAGTTTGGAGTAAAAACGTTATTAAATGTGGTATTTTCACATGCTTTCAGACGGAGCAGCATTTACTACACAGAGCCGTAGTTCACTGATAAGCTACGCAAACATCTTTATTATCGCAGCACGATTTCATAATATCGATGTATAATATCGATGATATCGTCTGCGCTTCTCAGCGATCTACGGCTCTGTGTAGTAAATGCTGCTTCATCTGAAAGCACGTGATGGAGATTTATTACTGATCACAGAACCGCTTTACTGACAAGATGTGCGTGACAATCACATTCGATTAATAGTGCAGCACTAGTTTAAGGGCGTGTTCGCACGTGGCCTCTTTTTTTGACAAGAAAAAGTTGACAAGTGCTTTTTTAGTAAAACAAAAACCTGGCAGCTTACCCGTTTTGCTTACAAACAGCAGCCAAGAGCCTCTTTTGTTGCTGTAACAACAGCTGCAACAGTAGCTTAGTGCTGTGTGCTGCAGAAATGTTGAGAAAATTGGCTCTTGCGTTGGCTTGTGAAGTTAATGGGGAGGGTAATGTTGGTTCACAACGACGTTTGTGGGTGCGTGACATTATACGGGGAAGGAAACAGTATGGTGCTTACAACAATTTAGTCCAGGAGCTCCTGTTGGATGATGCACAGTTTGCAGCATATTTTAGACTAGATAGAGTTTTGTGCTCATATCATACAACTTGTGCTGCTTCTTCTCCATCTTTTTGTTGTTATGGAAATGACTCACTACTTGCTTGTCACTGGTCAGCTGTCAAAAAGGCGCTTGACGTAGGGCGTTTTTTTTTTTTTTCTGAAAATTTAACTTTTTTCAACTTGAAAAGATGCTCTGAGCTGCAGAAAAAGGCGACGGCAGTGGCATTTTAAAAAGCGCTCTGAACTTTTTTGAAAACACGGTTTACTCCATAGGATTATAATGTAAAACAGACGCTGGCAGCTTCAAAAAAAGACGCCAAGTGTGAACATAGCCTTAAGGGTGTGTATTCACACCAGGAAAGTCCGCTAGTTCACTTGCTTTGGTCCGGACCAAATACAGTGTTTTTTTTTTTTTTTTTTTTTGGTGTGGTTGCTTTCACACTGCCCTTTTCACAAGTGAACCAGAGATTGTAAACAAAACCACACGTGTGCTTAAGGTCATCCATTCATTGGTTCATCCATTCAACCGTACCAGAGTTAATGGCTCATATAATGCTTCTGTTCAGATCTGAAGGGACGCACAGTGTTTGTGACTGGAAGTGTTCAGTGTGAACGCTGATCTCTGTTTGTTTAGTGAAGGGTTGTTGGACTAGTAACTGTATGTCGAGTAACTGTTATCTCGTTCTTTAGCCTGGGTTAGTAATCCTGGCTACAAGAAAATAATTTCTTAAGTTGAAGTAAAAGTAATTATTAGAGAGAGTAAAAGTACTATTCAATGAAAACACCACTTAAGTAGCAAATAACTAGTTTGGCAAAATAATAATGAAGTCGGTGAAGGGTTTTATGTGTTATGAAAGATGCATTATTTGTGAGAGATGGCCTGCTAAGTCTCACTGTAATTTTTTTTAATGAACAAATTAAAAAGCCATCTATAAACAGTAGTATGTCAGTAATAGTTTACTGTCGCAGCATGGTGTAGTGATGGATGGTATCATATTGTACTTGATGATTGCCATGTTGATTCAAGCACAGTAGTTGGATATTTAAGGTGTAAATTAAGCCGTGTGCCCAAAAACCATGATAATGTCGTGTGATTGTAAAATGTTTCAAATGTTGTAGTACAGAATTATTTACAAACTGCACACATAGGCGTTGAATCGTCTTCATCACCGTCAAATGATAAATACATTTTCAGGCTTGGTTTCAGTTGATTATATATATATATCCACCTAATCCAGTGCTGTATTCCTGTCACTTTTATTTATTTTTTGTTGTGGAAGAAAGTTTCAGACAATTCACTGCATGAGTGAACAAAACAAAGCACTCAGACTGAATATGTTCAACATTAATCAACATATACAACATGTGAAGCCAGCTGTCCTCTTCATAAGTCCTGAGACCCAATGTTAAACTCTCAGGAATGGTGAACCTATGCTAGTTTGCCCTGTTAAATGACAACCAATGTGGACACGCAGAGAAAACAAATCAGGCCACATAATGAACAGTCAGTCTAAAAACCAGATTCCCCTGCAGACGCCACAATCAGAGAGAGACTGAAGACTCGTGAAGGCACAACAGTTGCACGCACTGTAAATGAATCCATTGGTCTATTAGGCTCTTCTCAAAGTGACCCGCAGCTGCACACGATGTTCAAGGGTCAGCTTCTGGATGCTCTTCTCACAGCGAGCGGGGATCTTAAGGTGGTTTGGGATGCTGTGATGAAGCTTCTGGAGCCGTAACGTTATCCTGACTGGATACCGACAGCCTGAGCAAAAGCGTAACGCAATAGAAGCTCTGGAGGTCAGAGATCAGTCAAGTCAGTCTGTGATCAAAAGTATCTCATCTCTTTCTTTCTTTTGGTGCTCTTTTTCTATTATTATTATTTTCTTCTTCATTATCTTAGTTCTTAGTTCTTTTATTTGAACTCAAATCAATGATGCTCAACCTCAAGTCAATAACAGACAGCTATAAATTCATATAACATGTAAAACGAAGGCATACAGAGGTTTGTTGATCATTTTCATCAACCATCACAAATCACTCTTATTTTGACACAACCTTGTTTTGTGTGTTTGCCAGCTCAAAATATCTATGCATCTTTAAATCAGCATCAAAGTTTAATACAACACAGAGAAGCAAACGTTTACACGCAGTGGTCAAAATGGGCAGGTGACACAAACTCTGTGACTTGGGCTTCAGGTTTTATTGTTGAGCCCTGTAAAGATGTTCAGATGACTTGAACACCTCTTGGAATGCATTTGACAGCATTTACCAGAGCCTCTTCTCATCGGTGTGTGTTTGCTCTGTCGATAAGCATCTGTAGCTGCAGGAATGTGGTGTCGCTGATGGAGATCTCAGACCCACAGAAACACACACTCCAGTCATGTCCGGGTTTGTCTGCTCATGTGTTTGGGGTGGATTTGAGGTAAATCATTGGAACTTCATTTAAGGGATTCAAACAGTACTGGCGGCTTTGCTTTATCTTTTGAAGAAATTTTGCCTGGTGACAGATTGTTTATGATATTATTGACATGTCAGGGTGTTTTGGCGCAGCTGTTAGGGCTGAACGATTTTGGAAAATAATCCAATTGCGACATTTTTTTTATTTTTTATTTATTTATTTTTTTACCAATATTGTGATTATTATTTAATATGCAATTATTTTTTAAAGATCTTTATTTTCTGTATTATTCAACAAAGACAAGCAATAAATAATTGTATAGTATGACCAACACAATATTAGATAGATTAAACATAAATGTTCTTTTCTGTAGGCCAGGCCTATATGTTACGATGAAATTAGTTGATGCATGTATTGATATGAATGACATTTTTATTTAACAACTACAATCACAGTAGTATATTGACTGATTTGTTGAACTTCCAGCCTTGTAAGCATGTAGTCTAATAATTATTATGACAACATAAAGCACTGACAAATAAGCCTGGTGTAAACATTATTATGAAAGTCAGTAACAAATCACACAAACTAAAGTAGGTTACAGAAACATAAAAACAAATCCGTTGCTTTACCAAACTCAGTATTTAGGTAATTCAAAGTCACTGTAATAAACATATATTTAAACATGTGGATTGCACTTTTTAAACACTGTCTGTTCGATTTACTATTCATAGGTTTTCGATTCAATTCAAGAACGATTTTTGCAAATTCAAAACGATTCAATTAGATTCAATTCACAATTAAATTCGATTCGATTAATGATTCAACTCTGCATTCTTTCAGTGCATTCACAGGATTATGTAAATGCTTCCCCTAAATTCTTTAAATGCTTAGTCAGAGGGCAAATTACACAACAGCCTTTATGGTTAGAGAACCATAGGTTAGAGAATAATAATAAAAAAAAAAAAAAATTAAAAAAAAAAACACTTTTGTCCATTGTTAGATGCTAGTTTAATGATGCTATGGTGTGACCTGGCATATGTAGAAATTTATGTACGCCAAGATTTAAAAAAAAAAAAAAAGAGCTTTAAAAGTATTATGTATAGGCTAACATTTTGTCACAACAGGTGTGTAGCCATCATTTCAGAAGTGACAGAAATGTCAAATAGAATAATTTTATGTATGTATGTATTTTTTATTTATTTTTAGTTTTTTTTTTTTTTTTTTTTACAAGAAATTATTTTCTTATCTCTTACTTTGAATTTGCTATAAATAAATCAAATACACTGCTGGACAATAATAAATCATTTGTAATCTATAATTTTTTCCTAATGGCAATTTCATGATTGTTTTATATACTACAAACAATTATTTCAATTTCCTGCACAGAATAAGGTAGAAAACTTTATCGTTTCTGTACTGTAATAAATGATATGTCAATTAGCACTGCATCATTCATTTATTTATTGTGTTTATTGTCTTAACGTTTCACCAGTTCCTTTTATTCAGCTTAGCTGCAGCTGCCTTTGTCCATATTAGGCATTTCCTGGCACGTCTTAACTTCTACAAGCCAAGATCACTTATATTTCAGTGAAAAAATTTCTTTATCTAATTTTCATAAAATAAAATGCTATAGTATTTAACTTTTCCTCTCCATCGGTGAATGATGATTCTGAAAGAAAAAGTGCCCGATGTCTGTTTCCTATAGCAACGAATGCTACTTGTGCATCTGATTTACAGATAAACCTCGCGCTCTTATTTCAAGGTTGTTAATGCTGTGGTTATTTTTACAGTTTTCTTCATACAATCGGTTCAACGACATTGTGAAAACACATTAATCATTCAATAGAACTGTGCGTATGCTTTAGACACTTACATTTTTGCTCCGTCCATGCAATAAATGCACAGCCTTGGACTGCTCAGGTAATGTCGACGTTATGACCGAGAGCCATTGAAAAACTACAGAAAACGAAACTACTTCACTTTAGCAGTACTGGGCACGAGTACTAAGGAGAGATCACACATCAGCTGCTCATAAAATGTGTCCGTGAGACGAACGGAGCGCGAGCGCAATCCTGTGACAGACGATTCATTCGATTCTTAGCGTTTTAAATCGATTACTGTCTGAAATCGACAATTCACGTTTCAAAAATCCATGTTTCACGATCAATGCATATGCATCGTCAGGGTTTGTAATCGATGCATCGAGAAAACAAGTGAATCGTTACACCCCTAATATATATATATATATATATATATATATATATATATATATGTGTGTGTATGTATAGGTCGAAGGTTTCAGTAATGAAATGCACCATAACATTGTACCGTGCCAGGGTTGCCAGGTTTCACAGGTTTCACAACAAAATCCGCCCAATTGCTACTCAAAACTAGCCCAAAAGTAGCCCAATCGCGTTTCGAGTGGGGTCCACTGGTAAAAATTGCATTCCAGGGTGTAAAATACACGTTTTTTTGGAGGGGTTCCCCTGGTAAGATTCGCATTTCAGGGGCTAAATCATGTTTTTGGAGGCAAACCGTGGACCTGGCAACACTGTAAGCGTGCTAACTTGATGCTTCCTCTGAAGACTGCTTAGATGTGTTCGACTTGAAGCAGCGCTGCTAGACCGATCAGTGTGTGCCATCAAAGTACTGCGAGAGCTATAAGAGAGCGAACGTCTCCTTATGCTTTCTCTCGCCGTACTTTGATGCCATACACCGATCGATCTTCAAGTTGAACACGCCTCTTTAAGGTGCGTTCACGCCATATCGTAATAACCGTAATTACGAGATACCAACTTGCAAAAAGTATTCACGTCCTCGTAGAATTCGTAATTACAACTTGTGAAATGAGAGTTTTCTGAGAGCTACGACTTGAACAGCTCTGAGTAGAACGTCATGTGTTGTCATCTCAAAATTACGGTAATATGATATGGCGTGAACGCTGCATTAGTAATCACAGCCTCTGCGGTTGAAAAATTGCGTCTTTTCATATCGCGATATTATCGCAAATGCAATTAATCGTTCAGCCCTAGCAGCTGTCCACCAATCCTCCTCCGTCACGCTCTCTGTCTGGATAGTGACCGCACACTATTCCAGCAGCATTGATTCTGGAGCACTGGCCATTCATTTTCTCCATAGGCACTTCAGAGCATAAACAGTTGAGCGGGGCGCTAGCAACAACAAGGTTGTGGGTTCAATTTCCAGGGAATGCATGAACTAATCAAATGCATTCATTAAATGCAATGCAAGTCACTTTGGATAGAAGCATCTGTCAAATGCATAAATGTCTAAATTCATAAACAGTTAGCCTTGGAGCAATGTTACTTGTTGACATTATTAGGTAACTTAACCTACATGCATAAAATCAGCACAAGCATACACTTGAGCTGTGTTACAAATTCAGTCTGTCTCTATTCAGGATTTGGCTCTTTTGCTTCTGTGAAGTCTCATAGATCTCATGCCAGGATGCCAGAAAGCATTTTATGGAGTGGATTGTGGAGTCCTCCTGCTTCAGTCAAATCTGTTAATGGTCATCTGGCGTCCTGCCTGACAGATGAAACCACATCAGGTGAATTTGTGCTGTGTCAACAGTGCCGCGCTCATACAGACTCATAGGAAATGCACTGAACGGCCCAAACTGCACAAACCCTGCTGCCAGCACAGAAGGACAGGAGAGGAAGATACGGATATGAACCTCAGACATGAAACAGCCTACATCACTGCAGTCATTGCACTGAATTGAATTTGACAAGTTATGCAAAGATGGATTTACAAATCAGTTTGTGTTTCATAAGAGAGGCTTAATAGCTGTCCACAGTTTTTTTTTTTCACCAAATGCAACAAAAAATATCAATCACATGACCTCATTTTAATGCATGTGAGGTTATGATCTGTGCAGTCATGCTGGTTTATTGTGTGATCTTAGTGGGAGGATGCCAGATGTTCAGATCACTTTTACTCGGTTTATGTTCAAAGCGCTGTACAGTTCACAGATTGCAGGGTTCATAAGGCTCTTGTTGAAGTGATGTTCTCCTGTCCTCCATTCAGCCTTTAATTAGTGCGTCACTCGTCCAGGCCTTTAAGCACTCTTACACGTGTGCCATCTGTTTGATGCACAAAACTGCATATTTTCCAAATCGACTAGTCAGGATCGTTGTCTGAGAAGCCTGTTGATCTGAAGGAAGCACGAGGTTGATGGTCAAGTCGACCAAAGCTGAAGTTAGGATTCAGAAGTTACATTTATTCTGCAAATCTGTTCTTTTGAAATGTACAGTTCAACTAATCAACAGTTAATTTGTCATCACTAAAATTGTGAAAAAAAAGTCAAAGTTGATTTCTGCATAAATGTGGCTTTCATTGAGGTCAAGTCCTAAAATTATATAAATTTTCCTTAAACAAATACGAAACATGACTTTGTAATTTTCAAATTGTATTTATTGATAAATGAACCAGAAATAGGGGGAGAGTGGAGGACGGTTGCAACATGGCTTATTTCTTCAATCAAGAATGAGCTACAGTGATGATATTCATACTGCACATGCTCAATTAGCCCCTCATCCTTCCTGGAAGAAATCAGCTACTTGTGACCATTCCTTCTACAAAAAAATCAGTTTCATGGTAAAAAAAAAAAAAGTGTTTTTTTTAAAGGTCAGATTTTTTTTCATAGTGTCTTAGTTGTTTGTGTGAAGCATTGTAAAAACATAACATTTTAATTATGATTCATATTGTTGCAACCATCCCAACATGCTGTCCCTTACTACAACACTGATGAGTTGAACAGTTAAATAATTGTATTATTTTAAAATGGAAAAATTGATGAATTACAAGGAAACATTTTTGTAAACAGTTCAGATCCTTATTAGTTCGACTAGGCCACAGCTGAAACAAGACCAAGCCAAGGAAATATGAAGTTAGCGGCTGTGTTCATCCGTGATGAAGGACAAGAAATAAGGATGCTGCTGTTGTGACTGCAACAAGAGACGAGAAAGTGGGCGTTCACGCAGGATGTTACTGTGCCCAAAAATAGCTGGAGTGAACAAAACAGAACACAGCCGAATGCACCACTCATCCTCAAACTAGCCTAGACATGAACACCATTCGTTTCTGATTCTAAACTCCTCATAGCTCAAGTGTAAGGTCTTGATGATGCGTTTTGGACCCAGACAGATCAGTGATGCAGTAAGAGATCTCCTCAAAATCTGTTACGTAAAGACTACGTGAAACAACATTTGCAACCAATTTACTCTTAGAATTTGCTGTGTTTCTAAATGAAGCAAAAGGACATTTCACAAGAGAACAAAAAGTGGGAGATATTAAAAATTGGGAGTCTGAATGGAGCCGGACCTGTATGGGAGGGACATTCTAAAACGCTTAACGTGGCTTAATGCATTAAAACAGTGTTTTTAAAAGACCAAACGCAAACAAATTATTAATAAAGCATACCATGTACAGACAAGCTGTTACGGGGCTGATGAGACGAGAGACGTGCGGATCCATGTGCAAGGCTTTATTGTAAAACATGGTCATAAACACAGTCAGGGTCAGACGATGGCAAACAGGTATAACACAGGCAAGACACAGAGTAGTCCTAGAACAAGCGTGGGTCGACGATCGGCGAACAATATCCAAAGGGCAAGGCAGAGAGAGTAAATCCAGGTAAACAGCAATAATCCAAACGAGGGGCAAACAGAGTCCGATCGGCAAGGCAAGGGTTAATCCAGGAAACACGGGCAGAAATCAAAACGGGGAAACAGGCAAGGCAAGACTAAGACTAAGACTAAGACTAAGACTAAGACTAAGACTAAGACTAAGACTACTCAGAGGGCTTCGTAGGGTAGCTATCACTAGGATATTCGCTATACAATACTCGGCAGAGACAGAGAGGAAGTCCAAGGCTTATGTAGCGTGTGTGATTGTGTGATGGGTATCAGGTGTGAGCATGTGATTAGGGAAATGGCTGCTGGGAAATGAAGTCCGGGGTAGTGTGTGGTGTGAGAGTCAATGTGATGGAAGGGTGACCTCTGGTGGCGAACAAATGGAGGTCCATGGACCAGATTCATGACACAAGCAGATGAGTCCAGAATAAAGAACGCAACGTTTAATTACGCGTTAAGCATCTTCCTCCCATAAGGAAAACACTTAATGGCTTAATGCATTGAAACAGTGTTTTTAAAAATGGCCAAACTCAAAAAAATAATGTTAATAAATCATACTATGTACAGAGGAGCAGATATGAGCCATAACACAAACGCAACGTGTTTAATTACGCATTAAGCATTTTCCTTATAACAGTTTTCTATGGGAGGAAAACGCTTAACGTGGCTTAATGCATTAAAATAGTGTTTTTAAAAGACCAAAATCAAGTTTGTCTGTACATAGTATAATTTATTAATAATGTTTATTGAGTTTTGTCATTTAAAATACTGTTTTCAAGAGTTCACACTTACATATAATTAACTGAGTAAAGGTTAAATGTATTTGGTGTGCTTTCCGGGGAGAAGGCTCCGAGCTCGGTAAGACTCCGGAGCCCGTGGTACACCCCCTAGCCCGGCCTCAGAGCGCTCCCCCTGAGTGCTCCTCCCTGTGCTATGGTAGGAACGGGCTGAAGGTGCGGAGTCGGGGTGGCGGAGGGATGCTGAAAGTTGAGAGATGATGAAGGTAGGACGTTTGATTATTTATAGGGGTTCTCTCTTGCACTGATTGGATAAATGGTGTAATCACTAATGATGAATTGGCCGTGTTAATTATCTGTGCGTGCTCCTCCCGAAATTTGTTTATAAAACATCACTTCACGAGTTCACACTTATATAATTAACTGAGTAAAGGTTATGCGTATTTGGCGTGCTGTCCGGGGAGAGGGCTCCGAGCTCGGGAAGACTGCCGAGCCCGTGGTACTCCCCCTGTCCGGGGAGAGGGGACTGAGCTCAGTGTTTAGCCAGTCCTCAGAGCGCTCCCCCAAAGATGCAGTTATTGCAGGACAGCAGTCAAAGACGGGCGTTTATAACCCCCCAAAATTTGCAAGGCTTAAATTTGGAGGGGTGCTGGACATCGCTTGGAGTAGAATCGTTGTGGTGGTATCTGGAAAGAGAAAGTGGCTTCTGCGGAGGCGAGCTCTGCTTCGGCAGTGGAGTAATACAGAAAAGGCTCCTGCGGGAGCAGACACTGTTGCGGCAGTGGGGAAATACAGATGCAGGCTCCTGCGGGAGCAGTCACTGCCGCGGCAGCGGGAAAGAGAGAGAGATAAGGGCTCCTGCGGGAGCAGTCACTGCCGCGGCAGCAGGAAAGAGAGAGAGATAAGGGCTCCTGCGGGAGTGGACACTGCTGCGGCAGTGGGGAAGAAACAGATAAGGCTCCTGCGGTAGCAGGGTGCTGCTGGGATGGTTGAGGTGAAGATGAGCTGCTATGGGAGGATTTGGTGGTGTTAAAGGGGATGGCCATGGCGGGTCTGAAGTTTGAGTGAACAGGGATGGACTGGCGTTAAAGGGCTCAGCTGATGAGGGTTCGGTGAGCTTCTTTGATATGGAAGCAGTCTGACCGCATGTATGTCTTGAAGGCCTCTGGCTTCTGAAGGCTTCTGACAAAATCTGTGTCCTGATGCTGCTGGCTACGGCGGGTTATTCTGAGGCGAGAGCTTTCGGAGGGATGGGTAGGGGCGTGGTGGAAGATAGGGAGAAGGAAGGGCGAGCATGCGAGGGGGGAGGAGGAAAGATAGCTGCCGGAACCGCTTGCGGAGGTATGCTCACGCTTGGGACGGCTCCAGGAGCGATAGCTGAAGAAAAAGGGGGGGAAGAGAGGGGGAATGCCGGGCGTCAGGTCCTGCGCCATTAGCGGAGGCAGTCTCACGCTTGGGTCAGCTCCATGAGTGGAAGAAACAGGAGGAAGGAGAGGAGGAATGGCGGGTGTCGGGATCTGCGCCATCAGCACCTCACGCTAGAGCTGGACACAGGGGCTGCAAGCCATGAGTAGGGGATGGGATTAGGAGTGGAGTAAGGAAAAGTCTGTGGATGGGTCTGCACCACTAGTGGAGGCAGCCTCACGCTAGCGTCTGCTATGGAAGCTGGAGGTCACTGAAAAGGAAAAGGGGTTATTAGTAGCAGCAGGAAAAGACTGAGATGTGAGGGCCTGTGTTGCAAACGGAGGCGGCCTCGCGCTTGCTTCAGCTGCTGTAGGTTATGGGAAGGGAGTAGGGTTTGTGACATCCTGAAGAGCCTGTGTAGTCTTTACCGCTAGTGGAGGCAGCCTCACGCCAGCGTCTACTATGGGAGCTGGAGGCAATTGAAAAGGAAAAGGGGTTACGGGTAGTAGATGGAAAGTCTGAGATGTGAGGGCCTGTGTTGCAAGTGGAGGCAGCCTCGTTCTTGTTTCTGCTGATGTAGCTGTAGGGGAGTGGTTTGTGACTTTGGCAGGACATGCTGAAAAGTCCAGGTAGCCTGCAGTGTTGCCAACTTAGCAATTTTGTTGCTAAATTTAGCAATTTCTCACACTACCCTAGCAACTTGTTTTTCAAAACAACTAGCGACAAATATAGCTATTTTAAAAATGTATTTGGCATCCCTTAAAAATGATAAAAGGCATGCTTTTTTTCCCTCTTAACCACACAAAAGGAAGAAGGTATTAAAACAGCTAGCCAGCCAAGCAGCACATCGGCTGGTAACGTTAGACACTTTGAGAGAGGTGCCTAGCAGTACGCACTTCATATATGAATTAAGTTGCGGGTTGCACTTGTTCAATAATTGTTTGAGATACCCCTTAATTTTTTAGTTTGTGCCATGATTGTTAATCATTTACTGTTGGTCCACTGTGATCAACAGTGAAACTTTTCTCTTGCACCTGTCGATCTTATCCACAAAACAAAAATTAATCTTATAATTTTTATCTATCCATTTATCGAAATGCAGTGTGTAAATTAAATGCAGGTAAAATGCTGGTGAAAAGATACAGAAAAAATTTGAGTAATTCATTGTGTATTCTATGCACTTTAGCGTCATGGCCCTGTTTACACTAGTGCGTTTTCGTTTTAAAACAGTGTTTTAGAATGAAAATGATCCCCGTTTACACTGGTGTTTTCACTGCATTTCAGAAACGATCTCCGTCTACACTACATAACCGAAAACGCATGTCACATGACCATTCATGCAGGTACTACTATAGATATGTTTAGGTAGATTCGCTATTATTTATATGCCGGATGCGTCTGCATGCTTGGAGCGGTCGAATGGGGAATCTACCTATACATATCTATGGGTACAACTATGAGCATGATGTTATTGTTTACATGGTCTTCAAGGATACGCAGAGAGTATGTGGGCAGCCACGCCATCGTTTCCAAAAGTCTCCGTTTTGCTCCGTTTACACTGAAACGCAACCCCGGAGTTTTCAAACTGAAACGGGGTCTGCAGTGTTTTTAAAAGTCTCCATTTTCGAGGGTAGAAAACGCCAGAGTAGTGTAGACGACAGGCGTAACCGTAGCAAAAGTTATGCGTTTTAAAACGAAAACGCACTAGTGTAAACGGGGCCTAACATCCAATAATGTCGCAACGTCATTTAACAACTTTTAGCTACAAATGACCTGCCTTTAGCGATTTTTACCTGAAAATTATTTGGCAACACTGGTGGCCTAAGCCGCTAGCGGAGGCAGTCTAGCTCTAGCATTTGGAAACAGAAGCTGGAGGCCCGGCTGCATACGGTGCTGCGGCCGGAAGAGCCGCGGTGAAAGGCTGAGCCGAAGCGGGAAGCGAGTGAAGCTTTGCTGCGGTGAGAACTGGGGCGTGGCCCAGGCTCGTTGAAGGCCTGCTGCTTGTGCGGGACAATGGTGGTGTCGAGCGAGGCAAGTTCAGGGCTTTGGTCAGTCTAATGGCCGCCTTGGCGGCTGGAGTGGATTTAGGAGTGAGGTCGGCTGATTTGCAGGGTGACGAATGGATCATACAGATCCGCTTTGTTTACCCTCCGCGAGAGCGGTGCGTCGGAATTAATGAGCGTTTGCCTCAGGCTTAAATACGGTCCACTTTCCGATCGGGGGAGTTGTTGGCACGGCCAAATGATACGAAGGTGTCGAGGAAGTTGGAGGTTTCGGCAGTGGAGGCGAGGTTAAGCCTCAGCTTCGGGGAAATCGTGTGGCTGGTCGAGCAGAGCGGTGGCCGCGATGAAGCCTGGGGCTCGGCGGCGATGACTGGTGGAGAAGGAGTGATCCTGGGGTCGGCGGATTACTGCAGAGGATCCGAAAATCCCGAGTTTAAGTCTCCTTGTTTGGACGGGGAAAATTGGGTCAGTGATGTGATGGCAAATGGAGCGAACCGAACGCTGAAAGTCGAGAGACGATGAAGATGGGACATGCTTGATTATTTAAAGGGATTCTCTCTTGCGCTGATTGGATAAATGGTGTAATCACTAATGAAGAATTGGCCGTGTTAATTGTCTGTGCGTGCTCCTCCCGAAATTTGTTTATAAAACATCACTTAATGCATTAAGCCATTAAGTGTTTTCCTTGGGAGGAAAATGCTTAATGCGTAATTAAACACGTTGCGTTCTTATTCTGGACTCATTTGCTTGTCTGTACATTATATGATTTATTAATATTGTGTTTACTGAGTTTGGTCCTTTAAAAACACAGTTTTAATGCATTAAGCCACGTTAAGCATTTAACGTCCCATATGGGAGCTTTTCCTAGCAGTGGTAAATACTTAAACACAGGCCAATTAAGGAAATTTTTTTTTTTTTTTTGCTATTTTGAATTTTCTGAAAAACATACTTTTTTTGATCTTATAGGCCATTTGTTCAGCTTTTTACAAAATTTAATCACGTCATCTTCAAGCCATGCTGACAAAATAACATGGAGTTCAAGGTAATTAGTCAAAATGTTGAAAAACGCGTGAACAAATTTAACAGCAAAATGGACGTGAGGCTAAATCTCCGCAACGCTTTAGCGTATTAAAACCAAACTTGGCATGTGTTATGATAACCATGACCTGAGGGTACCTGCACAGTTTCAGCACAGCACCACCTAGTGTTTAGGAGGAATGAAAAATGGCTATATTTGCATAGAACTTCTGAAAGTTTTGGCTAAAAATCACAAAACTGATGTTTTTAAATTCAGTGCGACCAGTGTTGGGTGCATCTAATTACTAAGTAATTAGTTACTGTAATTTAATTACTTTTCCCTTGAAAAAGTAAAGTAAGGGATTACTCTTATTTTTTTCTGTAATTTAATTACAGTTACTTCTTATGTAATTGAACTTAATACTGTGTATAGACTGTAGAACATTTATATACAATACAACAGTGGATTTACTTCAAAATTTTAAGTCTAACCCTAAAATTCATGCTTTTTCACTTTGTGGGTAAGTTGTGGCCTAATGGTTAGGTAGTTGGGCTTGTAACCTGAAGGTTGCCGGTTCGATTCTCACACCGGCAGGAATGAAGGTGTGGATTCTGAATGCACAGCACTCTCTCCGCCTTCGATACCCTGACTGAGGTGCCCTTGAGCAAGGCACCGAACCCCCAATTGCTCCCCGGGCTGCCCAGTGGCTGCCCAGTGCTCCGGGTGTGTGTGTTTGTTCACTATTCACTGCTGTGTGTGTGCACTTGGATGGGTTAAATGCAGAGCACCAGTTTCGAGTATGGGTCACCATACTTGACAATACGTCACGATTTTCACTTAAATACTTTGAGTAAATGATGATTGGTAACACTTTTAGTTATTAACTTGGTTATTAGCATGAATATTACTGGGATATTGGCTGTTTATTATTACTTAAAAAGCACATATTAATGCAAGGCCTTATTCTAAATCCTTAATCCTACCCAATTCTTAAACTTAACAACTACTTTACTAAGTATTAATAAGAAGTAATTAGGACTATTCTGAGGCAAAAGTCATAGTTAATAGTTAGTTAATAGTGAGAATTGGACCCTGATCTAAAGTGTGACCAGAATAGTTTATGTAGTTACGTTAAATAATTAAAAGAACCGTTTCATGTCTATCCTTGTATCATTAACTTATCGAGGTTGATATAGGATTTAGAAAGTAATTAGTAATAAGTAATTAAATACTTTTTGGAGAGAGTAATTTGTACAGTAATCTAATTACACTGTTGAAGATGTAATTAGTAACTTACCCAACACTGAGTGCGACTTACTGAGTCAACCGATATCCAATTTTCCCATTTCAATCATCGTGATTTTTTTTTCTTTCATGAAATGATATATTTTATGAACGCTCTGGCGTATCGTAATGAAACTTGGTGTGTGCCATCGGCTATTTTGGGGGCAGCACCACCTTGTGATCAGTTATAATATAATTTTTGATTAGTTTGCCTGTTGTCATGAGACTGGTCTTTTATAGATTCCATGGATCATACAGAGAACATCGATACCAGTTATGCCACTCCGCGTCGTGCCTAACAACACCCCCTTAGCTGTTATAAATTCACTGTAAACCACGGCTTCTTGGGGCTTATTGCTTTAATCAGAGTTCTGTTATTTGTGCATGCAAATAACTTTCCCAATTAGTGTTGATTGTTAGATAGTGTTTGGATATTTACAATGACAGGGAGTGTTTAACATAGGCCCTGGAGCAGATTTGACATCATCATCATTCTGTCAAAAAGCTGCTCACTAAAATACAAAGCTGATGAAATTCATATGATAGACAGACTCTTCAGAATCTGATAACAGAAGCTCATTACTGTCTGGTTCTTCAGACAGACAGATGCATCATATCTCTGGAAGTGTCTTGTTGCAGTTAAACTCCAGCATCAGTGTGTGTCATAGAGACTCTTGTGGAGGTCAGGGTCATGCCGTTGACCTCTGACCTCAGCGTTCACTGGGCTGATTGTTCTGATGTGTGGAATTGGGTCAGTCAGGACCGCGTTCAGATTCAGTACAATCAAAACGCCTGCATTCAGGGCCGGAGTAAAGCGCTGAGGTCAGTAGTGCACTGAAAGCCACCGAGTTCATGATGTTGACTGAAAGATGCTTCAAACTCGGCAGCATTTGCACAATGCATTATTTAAACTCAGTTTTCGGGGAGTAACTTGTTACATGTAACCGCGTTACTTAATTTAATTACAAAATAAATGTACCTGTAATCTGTTACAGTTACTGAGAAAAATGTGTAATTAAATTACAGTTACTTATGAAAATGTTAACGGATACAAAGGGGGTTACATCTGAATACTGCTTGTATTAATATTTACTATTTCTTGTTATGATTTTAAATCTGTATTTAACCTCAAGATGATCTCAAAGTAAAAAGAGGTCCTTAAGTCTGATTTTGTGGTGACTGTGCTTTAAAATTGAATTATTAGAATCTTAGTTCAAGAGATGAAGGATTTTGGAAGTTAGTTTGATTTCTTCTATTGTCCTTATTTGTAAGTTGCTTTGGATAAAAGTGTCTGCTAAATTTAAATGTAGCAATGTAATCACAAAGTAATCGGATGTAATCAGTTACATTACTTTAACAAAGTAATTGAAATAGTTACACTACATTTTAAGTAGGGTAACTTGTAATCTGTAATCGATTACATTTCCAAAGTAACCTTCCTAACACTGTTTAAACTATTTATCTCTTTATCCATCTCTGCTTTTTTGTCGATGCTGCGAATCTTTACACGTTTAATGTTTGAAATCAACATTAGTGCCGTCTGAAATTGTTAAAGGTTGTAAAAGGGTTTTGTAAATTTGTACATTATCAATTAGAATGTTGTTTTTGTTGACTAAAAATGTGTGGCATTGGAGAGTACAATATGAATGCTATGATGAAATACTGAGAAAAAAAGAAAAAAATAACACTGCTCATATCTATTGAATTCTTTTTTTAAAGACCCTATGAAATTGGCCTGTGGTGCGCACTGTAAAAATGAAAGCCATTTTAATGATAAAAGTCTACACTTGTTACAGCAAAATCCTGTTAATTGCTTAACAGTAAGTTTCCATATTTTATACGGTGAAAAGCTGTAATAGATCAATTATAGAAAATTCTAATAATTACATTTTACGTAAAAGAGCAAGTCATCTTATTTTCAGTGAAATCTGTAAATCTCACAGCTCACATTTCGTTTTTCATTTAAATAACTGCTTCCTCTTAGTTTTTTCTTAACATTTATGTACATTAGGGGTTTATGTTGTTAAATTAATATTTATTGCATTATTTTAGTGTTCTGTATTTGTGTGAAACCTGTTTTGTACATTAGTATTTACATTATCATTTAGTAATTTAAAATTAAACGTGCAAGGTTGAAATGTTCACAATATGATCAATATCACGCATTTAAAAATGCATAGGGTGAATATTCATTTCATGCTGACGTTAAAATCTTCTCTGGGGAAAATATGATATTTAGTGTTCCACAGAAAATAAAGAAAGTCAGGTTTGGCGGTGAACTGCCCCTTTAAGAGCATCTGCCACTGACAAATCAGCAGCAAATCATGGTGACCATCTAAAGCCTATTCACTTTAGTGTATAAATTATACAGTCCTTAAACAGCCCTATTGTTCAGTACTTCCTGTTTGGAAATAATAAGAAAGGAAACTGCTTTTCAAGCTGTTTCATGAGGTCTTTATTGTGCAGAGTACTATTGTTTAATCTGCTTTCATAAATGTAACCCTTTATTGTTTTCTAGTATTGATGCTGCAGACTCCATAAGTGTGGTAAAATCAGTGTAAGGCGTGGCCTCTCATATATGGGATTAGATCTCTGCCACAATTCTGCATGCGAAAGATCATGTTTTGAGAACGCAAAACATGAACTGAGTTTTGTGGAGAAAATGTTTTGTTTCGCAAAGAAGAAAGTATTTTGAGCGCACTAAAATCAGTTTTGCATTTAAAATAAGCTTTTGGATGTGTGCAGAACTTCTCTTTTGCACGTGCAATGTTTCACTAGCTTGCTCACCTGATGCCCGCCCTAGTGCTCTCTAAATGCTGACCGCTCACTTGCTCAACTCAACCCAGCGTTACAATATGCCATAATTCCAGCAAATCAGAGACAAGGCTGCTAAATTCTGATTGGCTGCCTTGACAACCAATCACAACATTCCTTGCTTTACCGACGACAGAGGAAGATGAAAAATACAGTGCATACATAATTATTATGTAAGTTGATATTCTGGTCATATTTTTTAATAACTACTATTAATCTTGTATTTAATCATTTATAACTGATATATAATTATTCTTGAAGGCTGGAAGTGAAAAATGTCTTATATTCAGGTGTGCGTAATTATTAAGCAGGTTTTTTTTACAGATAAAATGAGCCAAAAAGAGATTTAACTCAGACTGAAAGTCAATAATTATTAAATGCCCATGAGAAATATTCAAAACTAATGCAATACTAGAAGTTAATGCATGACCACTGTACAGCAAAATGCTCAGTGGGTCAGCAGGGTCAGTCAAAAACATTTGGAGAAGAAAAGATGCATGTTAACTGCAAAAGAATTAGGAATTAAGGTGAAGAATTAGGTGTGAAATCACCAGGAACCATTTAGTCTCCAACAGCACCATTTTCCAGAACTGCAACGAGTCTCCAGGGGGCGTATTACAGAAAAATCCTAACTTTAAAATCTTATCTTATCTGTTTGGTAACCATGGTAATTTCAGTTAGGATCCCATTTATGACAAAAGCTGTTACAGAACAGTATTTCCTAAGTGTGTAATCTTATCTTAACTACAGATAGGAAGATGGCATTACAGAAACCTCCTAACTTTACAAAAAATCCTAAAAACTGTCTTAACTTTAGGACAACCCCACAGCTGTCCTAACTTCAAAATTATTTGAAGGCTAACAGAAAAACCGTTTACACTTGTGCTGTCCAACAATGCCATTACATTTATTAATAATTGAAACTGAAGAACGGAAATGTTTTATGGTAGAAAGACACATTTTTGGCAACTCTTGCCCACTCCCTGTCTTTGTGTTCGTGTGTCAGCGAAGGTGAAAACTTACCAAATAGTAGCCTATCGGCTTTGCCTTTTCTACCAAACTTTTAAGTTTCAATTTCTGCGGCACTGAAATTAAAAGCTCGCCGGTTTTGTTTATCCATTTTGTTTACCTCATCTGCAGCTTGCACAGTGATGGTTGCTTGGTAACAGATCTGAGAGTGGATTGTTGAACTTGATGATATGATTTAAGATTACCTAACTAGAGATAAGATGCGATTTTGTAAGATAGGATAAGAATCCCAAATCAAATTAATATTTGCTTCTGTAATACGAATTTGCGAAAAATCCTAATTTAACGTATCATATCTTAAGTTAAGATCTAAGATAAGAAACTTTCTGTAATATGCCCCCAGAAGTACAAGGCGTCAGGTTCTCAGAGACTTAGGTTAAGCATAAGTATAAGCATAAGTATAAGTATTAAGCCATTGAAACACAAACAACAGAGCTATATGCGTGCGCCGTCTCTGTTTCTGCGTGAGAGGAGCACGCATTTTTTTTGCCGCTTTATTGGCTTTGAACGATTACGTAAACACACTTATATACGTCATAAAACCCTGGCTTTGCAAGTTCATAAACACAGTGATTTAGGTCTTAAGAGAGAGTAAACAGCTGAAAAAGAAAGTGCATATGTAACAGTATATTGGATCCGGACTTCGGTCTTAAAGGGGAAGCTGTCCAATATTCGTCCTGTCTGCCATTCATATTAACCAAACAACAGTGAGAGAAAATCTCTCACTGCTCTTGACTAAATCACTTTTTTATCTGTATGTAGCATTTCTTATTTATTGTAGTTTTTTGTCTTATTGCTTGCAATTAGTTTCTTATCCTTATTTCATCACTGACACTGATCTTCAGTGAGCTTGAGCTTTTGTTTTGTTTTTTGTTTTTGTCTCTTTTTAGGCTTGTATTAGTTTGATATTGACATTGGTGACAAGGATTATGGAAATTCTATGGTATCAAAATATTCTGTGGTATCATCATATAAAATGACCCATATCGTGATATAAGATTTTGGTCATGTTGTCCACCCCTAGTCCTGACTAAACAAAGGCTGTCTCACTGTGTGTGTGTGAGTGCAGTTATTTATTCATGAAGTGTGAACACACACTCACGCAGCCGTGTTTCTCACAGCAGTTTTTGTGATGTAACGTTTGGGGAATGGAGACATGCGCAGATTTCCTCTGTGTGCTCAACTGTGAGTATGTCTGCATATATTATAGCTCTATCAATAAAGCTCTTCTGGGTCTGTGTGTGTGCTAATAGAGCTGTGCAGGGCTGGAACAGAAGCGTATTGATTAATTCCTGTGAGTTTAGCAGCCCATATTTAGAGCTGTCTGTCTGAAAACACTGAATCACTCGGCTGAGGAACAGCTGGATGTGGGACTGTGGGGTTTAGTTGATGCTTTTATTTGTGCTTTTACACCCATTTTAAAAGTATAATCATAAAATGAAATTAAATAAATAAAGCTTCCTGAAGAAACAGCATATTCTTTGAATTGTGTTTGTCAGCAGCATTGATATGTTTGTAGAGTATGAGTGTACAGATGTGCTGGTGTTTTCATAGAGAGACCCAAGCTGTGTTCGTATCATGGGCTAAATTGACTGGACTAGTTTTTTTGTTTTGTTTTTCAAAAAATATAGAAATGCAGTAGACACTGAAATATGCACATGCTGCACCAGGTAGCTTTATGCCTCTAATGCTCACCCAGGCTGCACTTATTTAATGAAAAATACAGTAATATTGAGAAGTACTTAAAATTTGAAATAACTTTTTTTTTCTATTTTAAAATGTAAGAATCATGTGACACTGAAGACTGGAGTAATGATGCTGAAAATTCAGCTTTGATCACAGCAGTCATTTTACAATATTCTGTGCAGTATGGTCACAGTTTATATTAGGGTATTAATGCATTTTTAAATAAAAAATACAATTTAAAAAAGAAATAAGAAGTGCATTTAATGTAAGTGCAATGTAGTTAAATCACTTGAGATAAAGTAGGTCCAACAATTTAAAATTCTAATAATATTCCACTGTTACTGTTTTTACTGTATTTTTGATCAAATAAATGCAGCCTTGGTGAACACTTTTTCATCATCATTAATTCCAAACGTTTGCCTGGAAGTGTGCTTTGAAAACAGTGTGATTGAACTGGATGTTTGATAGCTGTATTGTCAGAGCTGCACTGTGAGCATGAGGTGATGCAGATGGAGCAAAGGTGGAGCATGCAGGGACAGACACTGAAGCAACCGCTGCATAATGCATGAGACTGCTGGAGCTGCAAAAGCCTCTCACTACGCACATGGTGCATATATTTTCTTGTGCACATTCATCAGGCCTAAAAATGACACTTATGCTTTAAAGTCGGCATTAACAGTGTTCACAACATATTTGACTTCTGTAATGAGACACGTTTGTGAGGGAAGCTAAGTATAAATGCAATGTGGGACTTGATGTTCTCCATGAGGAACTGAGTGAGTGATGAGGAGTGTCACTGTACGATTATATGTGACCCTGGACCACAAAACCAGTCATAAGGGTCAATTTTCTGAAACTGAGATTTATAATAAATAAGATTTCCATTGATGTATGGTTTGTTAGGATAGGACAATATTTGGCTGAAATACAACTATTTGAAAATCTGGAAAATGAGGGTGCAAACAAATCTAAATATTGAGAAAATCACCTTTAAAGTTGTTCTTAGCAATGCATGTTACTTATCAAAAATGAAGTTTTGATATATTTACGGTAGGAAATTTACAAAATATCTTCATGGAACATGATCTCCACTTAATATCTTAATGATTTTTGACATAAAAGAAAAATGGATAATTTTGACCCACACAATGTATTGTTGGCTATTGCTACAAATATACCTGTGCTGCTTATGACTGCTTTTGTGCTCCAGGGACACTAATCTCACTGCAGGATGGTGGAGGTTTATCCCTCTCTCGCTTGAAGAAAAGAGAGACTCAATATAGAAGATATTTCTGAATTCAATTTCTCATGAGATCTGTTCCTCACCGAGCTGATTTATTTGCTGTGATTAATATCAAGCTTGTAGTGATCCCGAAGTTTATATATCTGAGTGTCAGATGAATTATTTTAATTGGTTGTGTCGTGTGTTTCAGGACCGCAAGCTGACGAAGGTGGAGAGGCAGCGCTTTAAAGAGGAGGCTGAGATGTTGAAGGGTCTCCAGCATCCAAACATCGTGCGCTTCTATGATTTCTGGGAGTCTCCGCTGAAGGGGAAGAAGTGCATCGTGCTGGTCACAGAGCTCATGACGTCAGGCACGCTCAAAACGTGAGGAGCGCTCTGCTGAACACGAGTCACAGTCTGAGCTGCAGTCCAGTGTAATCCAGGAGAGGAGTAGCTCAAAGTGTGGTGCCTTTTATATAATCATGATAGGGAGATGTCATTTTTAGCCATTTATGAAACAAAAACTATGAAATAGAATCTTAAAAATGGTCAAGCCTCACTCAACTCACAACTATCAAGTTGTTTCTCTCCAAGGAAGTGATGTCAACTTTATCATTTAACGATTTGTGATTTATGAGCGTCCATTTAAAAGTACGGTGGTCAAAATAACACCGTGAGCAATAACTTGAGGGACACACTAAAAACGGTAACACTTTACAATAAGGTGTCATTCATTAACATTAAAGTATTAATTAACATGAATTAACAGTGAACACTACGTTTATTACAGTATTTATTAATCTTTGTTAATGTTAATAAAAATACAGTCGTTCATTGTTTGTTCATGTTAGTTCACAGTGCATTAACTAATGATAAGAAGCACAACTTGTGATTTTAATAATGCATTAGTAAATGCTGAAATGAACATTTTACTAAGATTAATAAATGCTGTAGAAGTATTGTTCATTCTTAGTTCATGTTAACTAATGAACCTTATTGTAAAGTGTTATCCCTGTATTTTAATTGTTAAATTTAGAAACTGAAAAAAAAAAAAAATACATTGCAGAGAATTATTACTTTTATACTCAATGTGGAAGAAAAAAATATAAATCAAATTGTAAAATTGTGATTTTGGTGATTTTAAATGCTGTAAAATGTTTCAAATTATTATATATATATATATTTTTAGTTTTGTAACAATGTGTTGTTGTAACAATTCAGAGGATGTTGTTGATGACAGACAGCTTTAAAATATATTGTTCAGCATTTCAGGGCAATAAGATCATGATCTTTTATCAGATATGAGGATTGACCGTGTAGTAAAAGACACTTCATATAAAGCGTGTCTTCTAAAGTCTTCTGAAGTCATGTGACAGTTTCTTTGAGAGGGAGAGTTCTGGAGTCACCACTGTTACACACACATGAAGTGTTTGCAGTTGAGGTTTATGCAGAATACAAGTAATATTTTTGTTTTCTCCAGATATCTGAAGCGCTTCAAGGTGATGAAACCCAAAGTGTTGCGCAGCTGGTGTCGTCAGATCCTCAAAGGCCTGCACTTCCTTCACACACGCACTCCTCCCATCATCCACCGGGACCTGAAGTGTGACAACATCTTCATCACGGGGCCCACGGGCAGCGTGAAGATCGGAGACCTGGGTCTGGCCACGCTCAAGAGAGCCTCCTTCGCCAAGAGTGTGATCGGTGAGACAGCACTCCATTCATATCCTGCTGTTCTGGATTAATATACACCACCAGTCAAACGTTTTTGAACAGTAAGATTTTTAATGTTTTTTAAAGAAGTCTCTTCTGCTCACCAAGCCTGCATTTATTTGATCCAAAGTACAGCAAAAACAGTATTTTTTTTTTTTTTTTTTTACTATTCAATATAACCGTTTTCTATGTGAATATCTGTTAAACTATAATTTATTTCTGTGATGCGCAGCTGAATTTTCAGCATCATTACTCCAGTCTTCAGAGTCACATGATCCTTCAGAAATCATTCTAATATCCTGATTTGCTGCTCAAGAAAACTTTTTAAATTATTATTATTATTATTATCAATATTTAAAACAGTTGAGTACATTTTTTTCAGGATTCTTTGATGAATAGAAAGATCCAAAAATCAGCATTTATCTGAAATAAAAAGCTTTTGTAACATTATACACTATACCATTCACTATACCAGCTTGGAGTCAGAATAATTTTTTTTTTTGGAAAGAAAATATAGAAATTAATACTTTTATTTAGCAAGTATGCTTTAAATTGATCAAAAGTCATGATAAATACAATTATAATGTTACAATAGATTTCTATTTCAGATAAATGCTGTTCTTCTGAACTTTCTATTCATCAAAGAAACCTGAAAAAAATTCTATTTAGCTGTTTTCAACTTTCAATATAATGATAATAATAATACATGTTTTTTGAGCAGCAAATCAGCATATTAGAATAATTTCTGAAGGATAATGTGACACTGAGGAGTGGAGTAATGATGCTAAATCAGCTTTGAAATCACAAGAATAAATTACACTTTAAAATATATTCAAATAGAAAACAGTTATTTTAAATAATAAAAATATTTCACAATTGTACTGTTTTTGCTGTACTTTGGATCAAATAAATGGAGCTTGGTGAGCAGAAGAGATTTCTTTAAAAAACATAAAAAATCTTTGACTGGTCATGTTCCTTTATTAATTATTCTGGTTGATTCATTTGACTTTGCTTTCAGATACCAATGAGTGTGTTGCTCATTTTACCACATTCAAACCCATTTCACAGATTTCCCCCAATATCAGTGCAGATGCAAAAAACATCCTTATATTCCCAAGACCGCCTTCAGCATTTTGTCTTTCATTCATTACAGAAGTGAGATGCAGCTAAATTGAGCCCATTAAAGCAGAGTGTGTGTTTGTCTGTGGGTCAGGGCATCTTTGCGTGCTGTGATTAGTTTGTGTGATCGTATCCTCAGGGACGCCGGAGTTCATGGCCCCAGAGATGTACGAGGAGCACTACGATGAGTCTGTGGACGTCTACGCGTTTGGCATGTGCATGCTGGAGATGGCCACGTCTGAATATCCATATTCAGAGTGCCAGAACGCCGCTCAGATCTATCGCAAAGTCACCAGCGTAAGTCACACCGCACTTGAGCCCTTTCTTACTGCAGTGATCGTTCATTTCAGGAAGAATGCTGCGATTGTGTGACTGATTTGATCTTTGAGACTCATGTTATTACACAGGCTGTTTATGTCTGCTGCTAAAATCAGCCTCAGCGTGTTTCTGCACGTTCATAAAGCAAACAAGGGAAATTCAAAGCATAAAAAGTCAGCATATTACTCTCTGAACTGGAATCTCTCCACAAACATGATTTTTTTCATGGAAAAGACTCACATTCAGCTCTGACTTCAGTCTGATAGGAAACGCACACATTACACCATCACATCAGTTCACCACAAGTAAAATCATGATCAACTTTTTTTGTTTAATATTCTCTTTCTTTAATAATAAAGAAATAGTTCATCTAAAAATGCGATTGTGCTGAAAATGTGCTCACCCTCAGGTCATCCAAGATCAGGATGAGTTTGTTTCTTCATCAGGTTTGTAGAAATGCGTCTCTGCATCAGTGTCTCAGCAATGGATGCACTGCAGTGAATGGGTGCCGTCAGAATGAGAGTCCAAACAGCTGATAAAAACATCACAATAATCCACAAGTCCAAAAGGACATTTTCAGCAAATTTTGGATGTAGTGTTCTTCTAAATGACAAATTAGGGAGGTGATATGTATTTCAAATCCCATTTTTACAGACCAATTTGGTGTAGACATCACCGTTACGTCACTTGCAGTGGTGGCAGAAAAACACTGGTAACAAGTGGAGGGAAACGGGTAGAATTTATGGAATAAGAAAAACTATTTTTGTGCCTTTTGGATGTCAGAATTGGAATGTGATGAATTTTTATAGAATATTGTCGTCATTGACGCAGTTAGAAGCTAAACACAGACGTTTAAACAGACAAACAGATGAAAACTGCTATGATTACTCTACTTTTAAAGCATAAATTTGATTTAAACAATGAGACGTTGTCATAATATTCATATATGCAGTTCAGTGGGGACGTATTGTATTAGCCCTACAGTTACAGCATGAAATACTATTTAAACTTATTACTATTAACATTTTACATAACATTTACCTATTTTAGCTCACAATTCTGACTTTTTTTTCTCGCAAATGCAAGTTTATATATCCTAGTTTGGACTTTATAACTCGATTTAACTCAACAATAGTTGAATATTTGCAACAATTCTGAGGAAAAAAGACCAGCCAGAAGTCATGATTCTGAGCCGAGGGGAAAAGAGAGAATGACGAGTTGTTTTTCCTTATCAGAATTGTGAGAGATATTCTCGGAACTGCGAGAATACAGTCAGAATTTTGACACAAACTCAATTTAACGTTTTCATTCTTTATTCCATGGCTCCCACAGACTGCTACTGCTTTTTTATTTATTTATTTATTTTTTTTTCTGCCACCACACAAAACACCTCATCGCTGTTTGCAAACACTGAATTGGTCTATAGCAGTGGTTCCAGTGCTCTCCACTGCCCACAACAATATTCAGATGCTTTTTACAGAAATTAGGAGTGCCTGTAGATTAAAATACATAATTAAATATTTAGAAATAATTAAAGCAATAAATAAAATAAAAATAATTAAATTGTAGTATTACAAAACTTGGCACTGAACTAAATTCTTGGAGGTTAAATAAATAAATATCTGTTCTTTTTTTATTGTAAAGCTTGATTTGTTTCATTTTAATGCATGTAGTCTTGAGAATCATTGATCTAGACTTTTCAGATAATCAGTCATTAACTTATATTCATGTATTCTGTGTGTGATTTATCTTGAAGTATTAAAAGTGTTGGCTTAATAGCTTAGAGCCAGGCCTATTAAAATGGTGTGTGTGTGTGTGTGTGTGTGTGTGTGTGTGTAGATGGGTATTGATTTGAGTAGTTAACCCGATCACTGTCCTGTGTTCTCTCCGTCTCTGTTTCTCTCCGAGTGAAGATCATTGATGTGTGTTGATGGTCTTGGGGCTTCTCTCTGAAGGGGTTTCAACGCTGCACTCACGCTGCTGACTTCAGCAAAAAATGCATATGAATATGCTTCATGGAATTCAGATGAACGTCGTCGTGGTTTATTTCATCTTTACTGAATGAGAAGAGCGAGTAGTATCAATGATTTCCATCAGTGCTGCTGCTGCACAGAGCAAGAGATGGAGCAAAGTCACTGTTTTATTGTTTAGTTGAGATGTTCTCTTTCTCAAGCACATATACAGGTTATATTTCACTCCAAAATCAAAATATTCGATTTCCTGTTTTGCTTTTGACATTGACAATTATAGAGGCTCACCCCAAAAATTTACTAGTTTCTGTTTTCCTGCAGAGCACAAAATAATATTTTCCGTACCATGATTATGTAATAATGACCATCATTCAATAATAAATAGCACCATTAAAAAACTTGTGCATTACATTCTGAAGTTGTATGATAGCTTTGTGTGACAATCTGACTGAAATTTGATTTATCCGTTGAAATCAGTGAACTGTTAACATGAGAAGTCATCAAGTCAGTAAACTGGAAACAGATTGTGAACAGAAATTTATTCAGATTTTTGAAGCCGAGTTCAGCTCACTGACTCAAAGGTCTGTTTGCAGCAGGTTTTGAGCCACAGCTCACTGGAGAGAAGATTACCAGTGAATAACTACATCAGTTTTTGGTCTGTTATTCACTAATAGATGCAAATGAGCTAAAATGTGCTGGTCCTCTACAGTTACTGCTGCTTAATATCTCTCTCTCTCTCTCTCTCTGTTCTCTCTCTCTCTCTGTCTCTCTGTCTCTCTCTCTCTCTCTGTCTCTCTGCTCTCTCTCTCTCTATCTCTCTCTCTCGTCTCTCTCTCTCTCTCTCTCTCTCCTCTCTCTCTCTCTCTCTCTCTCTGTCTCTCTCTCTCTCTCTCTCTCTCTGTCTCTCTCTCTCTCTCTCTCTGTCTCTCTCTCTCTCTCTCTCTCTCTCTCTCTCTGTCTCTGTCTCTCTCTCTCTCTCTCTCTCTCTCTCTCTCTCTGTCTCTCTCTCTCTCTCTCTCTCTGTCTCTCTCTCTCTCTCTCTCTCTCTCTCTCTGTCTCTCTCTCTGTCTCATCTCTCTCTCTCTCTCTTCTCTCTCTCTCTCTCTCTGTCTCTCTCTCTCTCTCTCTCTCTCTCTATCTCTCTCTCTCTCTTCTCTCTCTCATTCTCTTCATTCTCTCTCTCTCTCTCTCTCTCTGTCTCTCTCTCTCTCTCTCTCTCATTCTCTCATTCTCTCTCTCTCTCTCTCTCTCTCTCTCATCTCTCTCTGTCTCTCTCTTCTCTCTCTCTCTCTCTCTGTCTCTCTCTCTCTCTCTGTCTGTCTCTCTCTCTGTCTCTCTCTCTCTCTTTCTCTCATTCTCTCTCTCTCTCTCTCTCTCTCTCTCTCTCATTCTCTCATTCTCTCTCTGTCTCTCTCTCTCTCTCTCATTCTCTCATTCTCTCTCTCTCTCTCTCTCTCTGTGAGTGAATGGTGAGACTGAGCGTGGAGAGCGCGTGGTAGTGTGAGTGGTTTTCTATCTTTTTCTCTTTATATATTTATTTATTTTTCTTGTTTGTTGTTTTTGTAGTTTGATATTTAGTCTAGGTTAGTGTGAGTTGCTTGCAGAGCGGCGGCTGCAGCATGGCTGCGGGCGATCAGCTCGGTTTGTTTAAGCTCACGCGCCGGCATGCTATTAAGCTGTCTCCGCCGGCCGGTTGTTCGGTAGAGGATTGTAGTTTAGCGGTCGGTAAAGAGGTCGGTTATGGTAGCATCAAATCTGCCTCGCGGAATGAACAGCGCTGTTGTGATTTTTTTGGATGACATAGATAAAGCGAATCAGTTAATTGAGAATGAGTAGTAATTCAAGGTACTTTTATACCCGTTCTCTCTTTAGTGAATCCTGCTAAAAAGATTATCATTTCTAATGTTCCTCCTTTTCTCAAAAACGAAGTTTTGGCTAAAGAGTTACAGAGACATGGCCAGTTAGTATCTCCGATTAAAACTGATCCCCATGAGCTGTAAATCCCCTCAGTTAAAACATGTTATGTCTTTTAGGAGGCAGGTACTTATGGTGCTTAAAAATAATGATGAGGAGCTGAACTTGGTGTTTAAGTTTAAGATTGATGGTTATGATTACACCGTACACGTAACATCAGAGTTGATGAAGTGTTTCGCGTGCGGAACGGTATGGCCATCTGATTCGTTCGTGCCCAGAGAGGGTAACGTTAGCTGAGACCACTGTTAATGTGGTGGAACAGCCGAGCACAAGTGGAGCCGGCGCTTCAGTTACAATAAACAGAAATACAGGAA